>OW121706.1:19110021-19760122 GCA_933228785.1 Lasioglossum pauxillum | reverse complement strand
GTTCTTCGTTGTAGCTTGTAAAGATTGGTCACCCTTAAGGGGCTCTTTTCCAGCAGATGACGCTCGCGCGTGAACACTCATACACCGCTAGACCACGTATACGTACGCGAGGATTGCAAGGGCCCGGGTTTCCACTTCCGATTTCTTGATAATGCAAAGGCGGGGTTTTGTAGTAGTCAAAATCGCTAGATGAAAGATCAGTCTAGGGCGCTGTTTACCTCAAAAGTCCTTCTTTTACGTTTCCGAGCTATGGTTTTGCAATATTTGGCTGCATGTTGCCCGTCAGATGGCACTGCAGTCACGCCGGCGTATTAGCCTCTCCGACGGACAACATGTAACCGAATATTGCAAAACTATTGCTCGGAAACGTAGAAGAAGGACCATTGAGGCAAACAGCGCCCTAGATTGATCTTTCATCTAGCGATTTTGATTACTACAAAACCCCGTCTTTGCATTATCGAGAAATTAGAAGTGGAATCCCGGATCCGGTACCCTAGCGGTGTGAGAGTGTTCATGCGCGAGCGTCGTCTGCTGGAAAAGAGCCCCTTAACGATTGCGTAACACACTGTAATTTTGAGACTGCTGTCGCTTAGAGGGACGTTGAGATTCGATGCCGAACAACTGTAGCACCTCGTTGCTTGTAGTAAGCGCCGATCAGGCTTTCTTTACGAATTAAATAGTGATTTCTCGTGTTGGCTCGGGTAGGGCGTCGAGGGGGTTCCGTATTCGCGTCGCAAGAGTGAAGTTCGAAGTACGGGAGACACGGATCCTCCGAGCGTTTGCAGGATTTCGTTTAACGATTCGAATCCGGCTTGACAGCGTGGGCCGCGTGGCCGCTTTATTGAGATTATTATTGAGATCGCGTATTCCATCTGAATTTGGTCGGAACGCTGCCGTGTGGGCATTCCGCTTCGCAAACATAGCATAGCTGCCGGATTCGACGCGTAGTAAAAGAAGAACGGGAGACAAAGCGCGTGCGAACAACATCTTTTGCGGAATTTCATGTGACGCGCCGACTAATTTTGTGACCGCTGCCGATTTCCCTCGGCAGCTCGATTGTTAACATCGTTCGTTAAATAAACGATTCTAAAAGCCGAAATCCGTAGTACTTTACTTGTGAGGAACCTTCTCGCCGCGGGGAATGCCACGTGTTCTCCCGGCGTAGAATCTTGCAACCGTTCGAGTTATTCAGGGCAATTTCGGACGTCGCAGGCTCGTGATTGCGGTAGTCGAGATTGGTACGCGATATCGAATTACTTTGCGTGACACGCTTTTGTCCCGGGTGGACCACGTGTGTGGCCGAGAGTGGCCCGGCTTCGTACTTATAAATACCCGGTGTCGCTAAAGTTTCGCTCGTTCATCTTTGCATATTAATAAAGCGACGTGACAGTACATGGATATGACTTTCTTAGGTTTACAAACGAAATGTTCTAAATATTCATTATAGGCTCAGTTAAAAAATTTAGTTTTTGAACACTTATTCGACCCATAGTCTAGCAAACTAATTCTTCTAATCCAGTTTTTTATTCTACTTTAAAGATATTCATTTTTGACGAGTGTTCGAATTCGAGTTTTCTCCATCATTATATAAACAATGAATTACCATTGAGAAACCTTCGTAACACGGAGTGAATAAACCAGCCAAATCAAACATTACTTCGTCCACACTTCTCATCAAGACGAATAGCAATATTTTTTGCGACTTCGGTGGTATACAGTACCACAATGAATTATATCTGTTAGATTGAACGTTGACATTTCATTACTAGTTTATAATAAACAGTTACTTAAATTAATATTTGGATACTATACTATCACTATAATTGCTGCTATACATACGAGTACAAGGAGTCTGAATTATGCCATGGTTTAGATAATACAGGGTGTCCCAAAATTCGTGAACTTCCCGGAAGGGTGTGGTTCCTGAGACCATTTCAAGCGACATTTTCCTTTGCAAAAATCCTAAATTTGTTTAGGAGTTATTAACGAAAAACACGGACCAATTAGAGCGCGACTTAAACGCGAGTTGGCACAGTCGGCCCGGCGCACAGTGTGCCGAATGGCCTTTTTAGCTGGACAAAATTAACTTTCAAATAAACAAAAACTAACTGTGCCAATATTATCTAAAATAACCATGTATTAAGACCCTTGAATATTAAAACTTAAAATTCTTTTGTTGTATGTTTAGAGAGCGTGTAAACTTCACCTAAAAGGCAGACGCCTAACCTATAAGTGAATGGGCACATTGTCATACGCGCTAGAAATATGTTAAAATGCACGAAGGAGTATTTAAGTTTCCTATGTATGATGGATATAGCATCTCAAGACATGTATTTTCACTTTAGTAATTTCAAATTATCGATAACATTCCTCTGTTTTTGTAAATTAAGTGTCAAAGACGGTACTTATTTTTCCACAGAAACGCCCATGTTACTCCTCTTCGTCAATGAATTAGTATATGCGCCACGTCGCGCCACGCGATGATTTTTACATTATTATAAAGTAGAGATTCTCTACTTTATTGTAGTACCAAAAATAAAATTGCTATACGTTGCTATAGCATACTAATTTTTACAATGAAGTTACGTCGTTTTACGTTCACGCTCGTGACAATCACAGCCCGGGCTGGGCGCGCGTTTAGTCTACTCGTTGAAACCTATGGATTGGTTTCGTTCATTATATATTTAAGGAATATACAATGATACTATCGTCAGGTTTTCCTCCGAACTTTCTTCCTATGAAAATTCGTTTCTTCAGTCTCAGAGCGATCAGCGTGCAGTCTACATCTCCCTTGCGTTTTTCATATATCTTTCAGTTTCGTTATTTTTATTGTTGTTGTTGTTTTTTATTGTTATTGTTATTATTACTGTGTTTGTTGTTATTGTTTTATTTGTTACGTTATCACTATAAAGTGATCACGTATAAACGTGATAACGTTATACCAAAATCTTCCTTGGATATAATCAGGTACGTTGAATCAAAACATTTCATGCTTTATAAAAATTATGAAAAGTTTGAACAGGAAATACAAATTTTTAGATTAATCTAAACAAATTGGTATAAACAACGTAAGACAATCTCCTGTTATAACAGTGAAAAATATTTACTGCCTGTTATGTATTTTGATTTTGATTTTTATTTTGCTGTAAACCCAAAGATTTGTCGTAACACAAATACGTTTAGATATATTTCATTAACATTTGTTTATAAGTTATTAGTTTTCGTTATTAGTTTATAAGTTATTAGTTTCTAGCAACCGAACGCTCCTATTTAATACTTTTTTGACTCATTTGACTCTGTTATTGTGATCTCTGTTATTTCTTTTGTTTTATTTATATTTTTGTTATTATATTTTTAATTTTTTATTATATTAAAATAATAAACAATAATATGCAGCAGATTATTTATAGATTGAAACCTTATACTAAACCAAAGAATAATTCTTTCCCGTATGTCTGAATCTCCAAAAAGTAAATTAGTAAATTATATTAACATTCTTTTTGTCCATAATTAAAAATGACGTCTTCTCTTTGATAATATCTACTACTTGTTAAATCATTCTGTGTTACATAGATCCATTACTAACTTCGTTGTACATTACATTTAATTGTAAATCACTTAAAATATATTGTTTAATTAACAAAAACCAACTAAATGTTGTGAAAAGTTAATAATTATTCATATTTTGTACGACTGTAAACATATCAATTGATAAATATAGAAAAATAGGCGATTTAGAATTTTGTCCAGCTAAAAAGGCCATTCGGCACACTGTGCGGCGCGCCAAGTGTCTATTGGCCGACTGTGGCAACTCGAGTCTAGGTCGCGCTCTGATTGGTCCGTGTTTTTCGTTAATAACTCCTAAACAAAGCCGCGGATAACATTTTTGCAAAGCAAAATGTCGCTTGAAATGGTCTCAGGAACCACACCCTTTCGGGAAGTTCACGAATTTTGGGACACCCTGTATAATGCATATTTTACAAACATATAAGGAACTCTACTTTCAAATTGAAAATATGGAAACAATTTAATTCTGACCATAACATTAATTGTACATTATGCTTTAAATTAGTTATTGGTGCATTATCGCATCACGTTAACATTCGAACATCTTATAAAAAGTAATTATTTTGTGTCTAAAATTTAAGAACAATTGCCATTTTAATGTTTTGTTGCACATCTGTTTTATTTAACGATCCCATATAAATGTTTGCTCATATAAATGTAAAGAAAGGATGCTTTCTTTAAATCAAATCAGCCGCGCTTCATTAGCCCAGCGCGCCCTCTAATCGATATGTATCGATCCTCAAGGAGTGTAATCAAAACATAGGGAGGTGACGTAAGTGAACACGTGTGTAAAGACTAGAGTGACAAATAAAATCAAATAAAATAATAGACCTAGGAGGAATTCAGGAGAATAGACTTTAATTGTCGTTTCTCTTTCTTTTAGGTAATTAATAAATCATTTTGTATATTTGTAAATATTGTATATACACCATATCTCAATTATAACCTCTTTCTTTTAGAGCAACACAAAACTTGGTTATTCTCCTAGAAAGTCCTTAACATTCCCAGATAGCACAAGGACATCTTAAAGTACGCCTAAAAGTTGCCTGACGTAAGACGTAACGTACATCTTTAAGTCGTCCGTTGCGTCTGTGGCACGTCGTTTTCACATCTTTTCCACGTACTGTGTACAACTCTAACAGGTCTTTGTTACAAAACTGTGCATCTTAAAGTCGCCTTTCACAGGTCTTTTCTACATCTTTAAGATGCCGCTTTAAGACGCAAAAAAGTTGCCTTTTTGGACATCTGAAAAGACGTATAAAATCTTCAAATTTAAGAAAAAATTAGAATCTATATATATATATATATATATATATATATATATATATATTACTACTTTCATGTACTACTTGAGAGAGAATATTCCATCATTTTGTCTCTTCGAAAAAACCTTATTACAATTTAGTTTTTATGCAGCATACTCTGGGCGGGAATCGAACTCGGGCCTACCATTTAACTTCATGATGGTTTCCTCGCTGAGCCATGCGAACCTTTACTGTTAGATTCATTACTTTTTATTCTTATACGCTCAAATCATATCAAATCATATATATTATTATATAAAAAATATTTTAACAGAAGTTTATCTCTTCTAATAATTATATAACCTAATTATTTAATTATTTACCTAAAATATTTTTTAGGTAAAAATCAAACTACTTTTTTTTAATGAAGTATAGTATCAGTATATTAACGATTAAGAGATATACATATTTTCGTAAGTACTTCAATCGTTTCTGCCGTGAAAACGGCGTTGCGAAAGAGGCAACTTTTACACATCCATAAAGGCACCTCTGCTGCGACGACGTTTTCACGTTCGAAGGTAGGTGCCTTTTATGCATCTCGTTTCTAACCTGAAAACGGCGTACCGAAAGAGGCAACTTTTACGCGTCCTTAAAGGCACCTCTGCTGGGACGACGTTTTCACGTTCGAAGGCAGGTGCCTTTTATGCATCTCATTTCTAACCTGAAAACGGCGTACCGAAAGAGGCAACTTTTACGCGTCCTTAAAGGCACCTCTGCTGGGACGACGTTTTCACGTTCGAAGGCAGGTGCCTTTTATGCATCTCATTTCTAACCTGAAAACGGCGTACCGAAAGAGGCAACTTTTACGCGTCCTTAAAGGCACCTCTGCTGGGACGACGTTTTCACGTTCGAAGGCAGGTGCCTTTTATGCATCTCATTTCTAACGTGAAAACGGCGTCCCAGCAGAGGTGCCTTTATGGACGCCTAAAATGCGTCTTACTGAGACGTGAGACGTAAAGATGTAGACCGGACATGAAAACGGCAACTTAAAGTCGTCCTGTGCTATCTGGGTTATCCTTTGTCTTATATGAATATTAATATTTTTAAATATTCCGAAGAAATTGAATCTTATTCTATTTTTATCTCGTTCGAAATTTCATTCCTGAATTTATTGGTGTCTTCCTGATTAAGATCGATTTATACATGTCCATCCGCCGCGACTGCACGCCTGGCTGGTTTTCCGTGTTTATATGTACAGATCCGTGCCTACCCGAAGGCGACTTAAGAAGGTTGCGAGATGATTGCAACAAAGGCCAAGTGCCGAAGATCGTGTCATTTGCTACCAGAATCCGGAGGTTCCCAGAACTGTTTACTCCACTGTACACCCCAGGAGATGCCCATGCTAGAGCTGTCCGGACACTGGCGTGGTGGCACGAAGGCAAAATAACGTACTGTATTATTCAAGGGAGTCTTTTCCAACAGACGACACTCACGCGTGACCACTCACACACCGCTAGACCATGTATACGTACGCGAGTAATGCAACGGTCCGGGATTCCACTTCTGATTTTTCGATAATACAAAGACGGTATTTTTTAGTAATCAAAACCGCTAGTCAAAAAGTCCATCTTTTGCGTTTCTGAGCAACGGTATTGCAATATTTGGCTGCACGTTGCCCGTTATATGTTGCCCGTCAGAGGACGCTGCAGTCACGTCGGCGTACTAGCCTCTCCGACGGGCAACATGCAGCCGAATGTTGCAAAACCATTGCTCGAAAACGTAAAAGAAAGACTTTTGAGGCAAACATAACGCCCTAGATTGATCTTTCATCTAGCGGTTCTGACTACTAAACAACCCCGTCTTTGCATTATCGAGAAATCAGAAGTGGAATCCCGGAACCTTGCAATCCTCGCGTACGTATACGTGATCTAGCGGCGTGTGAGTGTACCCTAGCGATGTGTGAGTTTTCACGCGCGAGCGTCGTCTGTTCGAAAAGACTCCCTTAAAAAACTATTAACTAGAACTTTTCAGCGTTCGTCGTAGCAATAGATGGAGAATACGTTGTTAAGGTATTCAAACGGTACAGCTAGACTGCGGATCTTTATGCAAAATAAAAACTTTCTACCTGAATTGTTGCAAGCTGGGGTGAAAACAATATTTAATTTCATGTTGAATATGTTTTCAGGTTGAGCATAATATAGTAGTGTTACGACCCGTGACGGGAATTCCGAACGCGGAGGGAAATTAAACCCGCGTCGCCCCGAGAATTCGCGTCTCCCTTTTGGTCGCACGTGAGAGAGAAAATGCGACGATTTTCGGTCCACGTGGCGCGTGCGTCCACGTCTGACCAGGCACCGAGGGAATTGTATTCGCTTGCTCGCGGATCCGCTAGATTTACGCGAGGGGATCGCGTTTTTCCGTCGTACCGAGCACCGTTCCGTGCTCAGACGCACGAGGCAAAACGTCTCCCTTTTCGTTATGACAGTGGCGATACCACTTTAGAATCAACGCCCGGCGACGTACGAGCCGTTCGTAACGCGGATCTGTTTCGGGGATCCGATCTACCGGAGGGAGAGAAGGAAGGTACTCCACCCGCTCTAATTTCCACGGGCGAGGTTCCTCCGCGCTCGACTCCTCGCGTCGCACGTCCGCGTCCCGGCGGCTTTGTCCCGACTCTGCGGATTCCGTCGACGGAGTCCCGGAACTCTGACCCTCGTGGGGATTTACGATCTTCACCACTCCCGTGAATGGTACGTCGCGGATCACGCGGGGATCCGTCACGATACCGAGATACTCGTTGTATACGGTACCTTCGTCTTTTGCGTGCAGCTGTTTTACCAACTTTCTGTATTGGTATTTCCGTCCGGCGCGTTTCGGCATGTGATATCACTTGAAATTGACAATTATCGCGATGACTGCATAACCAACGAGATGACTCGGTTTTCTCCCTCGTACCGAGCAACCGCTCCGTGCTCAGACGCACGAGACAGAACGCAGAGTCCGAACGAACACGAGAACTTTACGGATCGCACATACACACTCGCGAAACGCGTCGGCACGGGTCACGCACACTGCTTTCAGGGTATGTGAAGGAAGGAGAGAGAAATAGCAGTAAAATGAACAAGGAATTGAAATAAAGAAACATATATTCAAGAAAAGAAACAAAGAGAAATAAAGTAACAAAGTTAGAGAGGAAATATAAATGATGGATGAAAAAAAAGACGTAGTATTAACTAAGAGAATTGAAAACGGCGAGGATCAAGGCGCTACCTCTAAGGAAAATGCGATCGAATTCGCAGAAGGTTTGGAAATAGAGAAGCGTATCGAGAAGCGATCAAGAAGAGGTAATCCAAGGTAGTGAGAGCGTGCCTTGATCCTTGCCATATTTATAAGGCAAGCGCGGACCATAAGAATTTTGAAAGCTATTGTTAAGAGTTTCGTAGAACTGTGTTTTCGGACAAATAGGTTGTCGTTGAGACGGTTGTTTTTATGGTCGGCTTGTATATTTCTGTACACGCGTATGTTAGATGTATATCTATATATATATATATATATATATATATATATATATATATATCAGAGAGGAAATGAGAGTGCTCACGCCCGGGGTTTGGCCGTGCCGCTTTTGTCTCCACATCATGTTTAGCCTGGAACAGCTCCTACATCATATTTAGCATGGAACAGAACCTACACCATCTTTAGCAGGAAACAGAACCCACTTTACTGTTATTAAATCTGTGTAATGGATCAGAACTAGCTTCAATCACCGACCAGATACTATTAAATGATATTAACTATTAAATAATAGTATCTGATCGGTGGTTGAAGCCAGTTCTGATCCATTACACAGATTTAATAACAGTAAAGTGGGTTCTGTTTCCTGCTAAAGATGGTGAAGGTTCTGTTCCATGCTAAAAATGATGTAGGAGCTGTTCCAGGCTAAACATGATGTGGAGACAAAAGCGGCACGGCCAAACCCCGGGCGTGAGCACTCTCATTTCCTCTCTGTATATATATATATATTTATAACGGGGCGGAGCTCGCGTTCGTCGCGAAGTCAAACGTTGGATGACGTCACAGTAGTATATTTAAATTCTTTTATTGTCAGAAATTAGACCTATCCATTTTTATCATAAATGCATAAAATTCGTAGTGTAGTTATAACAAATAAAATAACAATTTATTACTATGGTAACGAAAAAAAAACGAACATCATCTGACAATCTGTACGGTGAAACAATTTGTCAAACAACTCAAATAAACACGGCGGAGGTTCTGAACGTTCTGGTTCTATGCCGTCCTGAAAAATGTTGACGGTGGACGTACAGAAAAATATACTGCTATTACGAATAGAGAATCTATTCCGTTCGTTTTCTCACAGGAATCTCCCAGATCGTCCTTGGCAGGAAGCGTCCTAGATAACCTTTCATATCATAGTTGAACCCTTTAATTTAGGACCGATCTCTGGCTCCGATTCCATTAGAAGTGACAAAAAATGAGAGTCTGGCTCCAAGCCCTAAGTCCTAAGTCAGATTAGATTATGAACAGAGCATTCCATTAATGAATATAAGACAATAATCTTATTTTCTTCTTTTTTTATTATTATTGAGGATTTTCAAGAAGTGAAACTCAATTTTGTTGCTCTGTAATAAGAGGATTTAATTTTTATTTTCTTATATTACAATCGTATGTACAATATTTACAACCTTACCTGTAATAAGAGAAACGACAATTAAAGTTTTATCCCCCTATCTGTCTTTTACTTCGAATATTATTTTGTAAAAATCTGTCGCATGTGTTTATTACATAACTTTCACGAAAGTGAGTTGTTAGAGAATGTTATAGAGAAATCTTTCTATTGACCGCTATCTATCGTCACGGGATGCCAACTAGATCACTCGCATATGAAGCGCGGCCTATTCAAATGAAGAAAGTATACTTTCTTTACATGAATAATTATATACCCCTACATGATTCTTACTCTCGTGGGCTAGTACTTCGGTAGGCACGTATCGCGTCACGTCGTGCTATATTTCGTAAGTCAACTTTTAGTGAGATCGGGCTAGAGTGCCTTTCGTATCAGAGTTAACCATATAGATTCCGCAAGTTCGATGTAAAATCTATTACGCAGTGTTAAAGTTGTTTCCGAGTCCCCCGCATTGCCAGAGTGTCAAAACCGTGCATCATAGTTAGGTAAATTCTTTTTTCTACCTTCTCTGGTATGAGGCGGCTATTTTGTGACATCATGCTTGCTTAGGATCCCTCGTGACATGCAATATGCTGTCGAATATTACAAATTATTCCTCAATAACGTAAAAATATGAATTTTGGGCTCTGGACAGACATAGATTGGACTTTTAGGAATCACAAGTGACTACTTCTGAACTCCTCATTGTCATGTTGACTGAACCAATCGATGTAGTTTCTTGTACTCTACATAGAAGTACTAACATACTTGTGCCCTAAACTTATTCGTTAGGAATTTATCGAAACTAAAGGTTCTCTGAATTATTTCGGTCTCTCGGCAAGTGTTCCGGGAGTACCTACGTTTTCCGTAGGTAGATTCGATGACTTTTAACTCGCTAGAAGATCAGTGATTCAAAAGTTATAAACGTTTAAAGTTGAGTGATTTTCAGTGTTTTTGGCAAGTAAGAGTCCCGCCATGTACAGTAATTATTCAATCGGAGTCCTGGGTCGCCTATCTAACCGTAGTCCAGTGCCTACTCACTCCACTGCCGGCCAACGCTGCGCAGCGCCGTAGGGCGGCGATGTTTGATCTCGGCTCGGGTATATCGTTGTGAACACCACACATTGACTCGACTGAATCGAAGTCTCAAACTTCTTAATTTTAATGATCGGTTTATGGGACTTTAACTAGCTTATTCCTGGCGTTTCGCTGATTAAAATGGTACCAAGAACGATATAATTGGGCCAATATTTAGTGGTTTAATCGACGATGAAAGTTTCGAATGCAACGAAGAAGAGCGTATTGAAGAGAAAGAGACGCGAACAGTAGCCGTCGCCGGCACAGTTCAAAGGCCCGCGTTGTCGCTGTTCTTCGTTGCGTTCGAAACTTTAATCGTCGATTAAACCACTAAATATTGGCCCAATTATATCGTTTTTGGTACCACTTTAATCAGCGAAACGCCAGGAATCAGCTAGTTAAAGTCCCATCATGATATCATAGAAAATAAAGAAGTTAAGATTTTGGTGTTTCATTGTTATGACGCACGGGCCTTTAAACTGTGCCGGCGACAACGACACGCTTCGGCCACGCGATCCTATTTCATTCTGTCCTCCTCTATGTTCGGCTCGTCGTTTGAAGTCTCGGCGCGGTTGACGGAGTCATAAAAAAATAGCCTCTATACGCTACCCAAGTCCGTTCAAAACACGGCTGTTGGGACTCCGATCGAAGAATTACTGTACTAGGTATTTAGTTATTGTCGCGCGCTGCTTATCGAGCGCAGTCGCTAGGTGACACCACAAGCCAAGCGTTGTAGGCTGAAGTCCCCAGAAGGTGAAGGGAATACAATCTTCACGACGGCCGACTCGCCGCCACGACTACACGTCGTAGATATGTTCGTTCGGAACATGAGGAAGGAGAATAAAACTCGGAACACGTCTTGTCGGGCACAACCGTCTAATTCGAGGATCCAGACGCAAGAGGCAGAGCGAGAGCTTGGCGGCGATGCGTCTCCCGGAGAATTTGTATTTGGCACGACGCTGAGATTACTGGGGGAATTCTTCCTTCCTGACGACTTTACGCTGGATCCAAACATTTTTAATCATGAGCACCGTGAGTACATGCGATAGGCTCGTCCCGTCCCCGCCACGCTACACAATAAGCGTCGCGTGTTTATATTTAAAAACCTTCAAAATTGTTCCCACGTCTTTATGCGAAATATGACCAAAAATACTCTTGGGAGACCTTACTTGGGCCCTCATAAGGTCATCTCTCGTATTTCCGACCGTGTCTTTTCCATTGACGTTGTAACATACCTACATAACGTAGGCCTGTTACGAAGGAACCTCTGTCAAACCTCCACCAGGCATACGCGAAACCCCGAATCTCGTAACGTACCGCCGGCTCCCCGTCAACACAACAACACCGCCCGTACCGCGCTTGTTGCGGATAGAATTAAGAGCGTTCACTATTGTAGCGAGAAGGTGGCGATATTTTGGAGTTTGGCGAGATCATTGTAAGAAATGCTGTATACTATAGAGATATGGTAATTTTCTATCAAATATATGTAAAACGGCAGGGCTGGTTCGAGAAAGAATGCTATTGTTATCGAAATAATGACACGAGCCAACTCTTAACGATGCTAGGCGCGTGGGTGGCTGAGTGGTGGTTATGATCGCTGGGTTACCCGCGTGAAAGTGAAGACAAAAGGTCTCCCTAGGCCTCCAGAGCACTCAGGCCTAGCTACCTGAGATTATAAATCGCATAGTGCGAGGGAAGGCACAAGGTCATCCCTTAGACCACTAGGCACCTCAGGGGTAGCTACCTGAGAATGAATCGCATAGTGCAAGGGAAGGCACAAGGTCATCCCTTAGACCACTAGGCACCTCAGGGGTAGCTACCTGAGAATCAATCGCATAGTGCGAGGGAAGGCATAAGGTCATCCCCTAGACCACTAGGCACCTCAGAGCTAGGTATCTGAGAATATGAATCGCATAGTGCGAGGGAAGGCATAAGGTCATCCCCTAGACCACTAAGCAAAAGCGACGGAGTTGGTATCGCAATTACAATTAGAAGTACCAGAGAAGGGGAGCCTCATCATAATGCCCAAACGGCTCCCACGAATTCATTCTGAAACCAGCGCTCAACGTAAACGGACAGAACTACCTTCACATTGTACATTTTGGTGCCGAAACCCGGGACTACTTTCACCGGTTTACAAGTGTTGCTGAGGGTAGTTGGAGCTGTGGTATAAGTATTTTGGAGTTGTGGTGTAAGTGCTTTCCGCGGACAAGCCGTATTAAATTGAGGCTATGGCACCCGGTAGGAAACGGCGTGTCCCGACCGCGCAATCTGGAGATGAAATCCCGAAGGAGAAGCGATCCTGTGTGGCGACGCGGGAAGGAGCGACTGGAGGTGATGCACAACAAGTTGTAGCAGCTACTTCTGGAGCCCACGCAATGGGTCAAGGACAAGGAGGCACGTCATCGAGAAGTCCGAGGACACCCTTCGCGGACAGCAGTCAAGAGTGTCTAGGCGACCGGATGGCACGAGCATCAGCCACCGAACAACCCGGAGCAGCAAACGTCATCCAGGACGACAATTGTGAGACATCCAGACAGATAAGTGAACCGAATTTGTTAAACGCTGCCTCTGCAGCAGCGAACTCTCGAAATGATGTCAATGCGACCGAGCGATTAGTAGACGCGATTACGAGTGCGTTACGCGCGGCAAGGGAAGCGTCATTAGGAAAAGGAAATTCCCGTTTATTGCATCGTCTGACTACTGCGAAAAGGCTGCCCAAGTTTTCGGGCGACCCGGTTGAGTGGTTGAATTTTAAAGAAGCGTATCAGTTGTCGGCGGAACTTGGCGGGTACTCAGGTCGAGAAAACGTCGCGCGATTATTCGAGACGCTTGAGGGTGAAGCGCGCGCGAGTGTGAGGGCGTTATTGGCGACAGCTGGCGATGCGGACATGATCATGCAGACGCTGGAATTGCAATTTGGAAATAAACATACGATCGCCGGAAAAATCGCAAAGGAAATAAAGGGATTGCCCCACCTGGAGTACGGGAAGGGAAACGTAGGTCAATTTGCGGCTAAATATCGAAATTGTGTCATTGCGTTGAAAGCCCTCGATCTCGTTGGGTATTTGCACAGTCCAGAGTTAGTCAAAACCGTCGCGAACAAGTTACCGTCTGCATTGAAGTATGCGTTTAACAGTTGCGCAGCAGAAGTTGGCACAGACAAACCCATGATGGAAAAACTTTCAGATTTCGTTTATAAGGAGGCCGAATTAGCCGCGACGACAAGCATTTTTGAAACAGAAGCACCGTCTACTTCCCGTGCATATAATCCGAATAGCCAGGGTACGAACGGTGCAAGGTGAATTTGTTAGACCGACACGGAAATTAATTAAATTGTCGAGCGACGAAGACGCCGATTCGTGATGTGAAAAACATAAGCGCGTAAAAAAAAATGTCTGCAATTGTAATATTAGTAGTAAGAAACCATTGTTCATAAGAAATAAATGCATTAGTTAATTCTATCCGTTTTAAGTTGCGTTAAATTAAATAAATGAAGTTGTTTAATTTGTGGGGGAGGATGTTGCGGATAGAATTAAGAGCGTTCACTATTGTAGCGAGAAGGTGGCGATATTTTGGAGTTTGGCGAGATCATTGTAAGAAATGCTGTATACTATAGAGATATGGTAATTTTCTATCAAATATATGTAAAACGGCAGGGCTGGTTCGAGAAAGAATGCTATTGTTATCGAAATAATGACACGAGCCAACTCTTAACGATGCTAGGCGCGTGGGTGGCTGAGTGGTGGTTATGATCGCTGGGTTACCCGCGTGAAAGGGAAGACAAAAGGTCTCCCTAGGCCTCCAGAGCACTCAGGCCTAGCTACCTGAGATTATAAATCGCATAGTGCGAGGGAAGGCACAAGGTCATCCCTTAGACCACTAGGTACCTCAGGGGTAGCTACCTGAGAATGAATCGCATAGTGCGAGGGAAGGCACAAGGTCATCCCTTAGACCACTAAGCAAAAGCGACGGAGTTGGTATCGCAATTACAATTAGAAGTACCAGAGAAGGGAAGCCTCATCATAATGCCCAAACGGCTCCCACGAATTAATTCTGAAACCAGCGCTCAACGTAAACGGACAGAACAACCTTCACATTGTACAGCGCTATCCCCGCACCTAGGTCCTTGTTCCAACGGGAATCCGAAATCAAATTTCCAAAATATCAACTAAAAGAAATAATACGTCACCACCAGAATAGCTCTCCGCACTACCATCCGTTACCACCAAGCAACTCCTATAAAAGCCAGCGAGAACATGTCAAAATCACCTGAGTTCGCCTGTAGATATCCACTAAGCATCGTGTTACCACAATCCAGCTCTGTGAGTATTCTACCTGTAACCGATTCCCGAGATACCTGCCGTCGACTACGAGCCCGTTCGCCGTGCGAACCTCCTGTCAACGGCATCCTGGTTCACCCCTGCGTCACCGGTAATTTCGTGAGACGTCAACGAAAACAGGCGAACAAGAAGTGGTTCGTCACCCTTCAACTTCGCCGAAGAACCGTCTAGAAAGTCCAAAAAGCACGGTGCGTCACCTGCGTCCTCGTGAGACGATTCGTCCACAAGGGCGGTTGAGCGAGGCTAGGTGCGTCACCTTCTCAAACTCACCGAAGGACCGTCCGGAGGAAATTTGATGGACGGTGCGTCACCGACAGCAAGGATCCGCTAAAACCCGGTCTAGGTAGGGCGATCACGGTGATAACCACGATCGAACTCCTTCCGCCTACCGATCTCCCATCACCAGTATCCTACAGGTCCAGGTAACGCCGCTGCATTCATCGTCCCGGTGATTCCGACTGCAATCGGCAACACCGTACCACGGGCACCGTATCCTCAAGTATCGCGCACCGCGAAGCACCGTGTCCGCGAGCACCGCGTAGCGCGTCCAGAAACACCGTGTCCGCGAGCACCGCGTACCACGTCCAGATACACCGTGCCCGAAAACACCGTGCCCGAATAGCCGCCAGGCAGCGAGCACCATTACATTCCGAATCACTTGTCTCGTTATTTACTATACCTCCCGACTCCTTTCCCCGCGCCGAATACTCTCCTCGCCGTCACGAACCCTGGATCGGCGAGCTAAATCGGCACCGAGGAGTACCACCGCTAGGACACCGCACACCGATAAACCAGGACCGTTACAATGTAAACGGCATGCATGAAAACGTGTCCGTCGAACTGTTGAAACCAGCGTACATGATCAATTTGTCGCTTGATGACACGGTCAGAACCCAACTTCCACAGCAGCAGTTCGCCGGTTACAGGTAAGAGCTATGCGCGCAAAAGAGAACTCCGTGATGCAGTAGCACATAGGACGCGGTTTTCACTCGATTCTCGCGATCGAATACAACGCGCATGTGGTCGAGTCGTTCGTATTCGTCGAGGAACTCTACGTATTTTTCCCGTCGCGTTGCACTGGAAGCTGGAGACTCCGACACACGCACTGTTAGTGAATGCGGAGGCTGCAGGACCTGATATGACCCAATCAAGTGCAGTGTGTTGGGCGTTTGGAGCGTCGTCGTCCCCACGCTTGATGTTGGGTCGAATGATGCGGCTGTAAACGTCGACGCCGATCATGATGTCGATCGGCTGCGAATCCAGGTAGGAAGGGTCGGCCAGCTTCAACCCTTGTATGTGTGACCAACTTGTGTGCGGATTTGTCACGGTGGGTGCATAGTGTGTCAGCTCGGGTGAAATAAAGGCGTTTACTTCGCAGGTGTACGTCTCGGTAAGCGCTGACATGACGAACGCGGAGACGCCCGGTGTTGTCACATTATGACCCAGTCCGATGCCGTTAATAGGCAAGCAGGCACGCTGCCGTGGAAGACGCAGCCGTTTACCACCGGTGGTACGCGTTGAACTTGATCTTCAGGCCACAAAAAAGGGCTTGGCACGGAACGTGTTAATGAAGGAGACTTTGGATCCTTGGTCTAGTAAAACGCGAGCGTGGATGCTGTCCCCGTTGGTGGAAATAACGTTGACGATTGCAGTGGCCAGGAGCATCGGACGACGCAGCGAATCCTTGGGCGAGATAGGAACTACGTGGGGAACAGCTGCAGATGAAGGCTCGTCTGTCGGTTCAGACTCCGAGGACGACGGTAATGCTGAGTTGACGATGGAGGCTCCGTGCAACGACGGGAGATGACGCGAAGTGAATTTCATGCACAGCTTAGTGCTGCGTCATTCCTTTCGTGGGCGGGGACCCAAACAGTTGTAGCAGCGTCGATGTTGGGTAACGAGCTGCTTTCGTTAATCCGGAGTCTTCGAGAGATATTGAGTGCAGATATTGGGTGCAGTATGGGATGCACCGTTTCTGAGGTGCGACGGTAGCGTGCGAGTGAGCTCTGGACGAACGCGATTTCTGTGCCGGCGTGACAGCTTTTGCTTTTTCGATCGAGGTAAGCGCTCGTATGCGATGCTTCAGAAACTTGTCAAGAACGGAGAACTCCGGATACTCGGTTTGATTCGCGATTAAAAGCTCCCGCGCTTTCAGCGACTCCGAGTCCAGCCGTCGTGATACCCAATAGATTATAAACTGCCTGGGTTTCGATGACTAGCTCCTCGCACGCGTAACGTAGGTCGTTGACGTAATAGTCATGCTTTTGAATGTCGGCTGTGCACAATTCCTGGAGCTGGACATGGTTCGCTCGGAATTCGTCCCAGTTACGCAAGAGTGCACCCAGCCGCGCTTGTTTGTAGGCTTCCGTAAGGTTGGCCATCCCCTTTTTCTTCGTGTTAACGATGATGCGCTCAATATTCTTGTGTAACTCGAATTGCAATGCGAGTAGCGATTTGGCCGTTGACATTTTTAAAATGTAACGGTGCGACTGCGAACTCGAGGTCACGCGAATCGCGAGCACGACAATAACACCTAACACGCGAGCGGGCGACAACGGTCATTGCGACAATTTGAATGTCCTGAGCGATTTTCCGTTAATTTACTGATGCGGTTTTAAGAATGTTTCCACCCACTATTCGAGATCTCAAATTGAGATGCTGAGAGCCACCGATCAATCCGGCTCGAAGGACCAGTAAAGATTAGAGATCGGTTACGAGAAATAGGGCAGTGAAAAAGCTTAACGAATGTGTTCACACACAAATTTATTACACAAGCAACTAAATACACAACAGTAAACGGGATACAAAATGAACAAACGGAGTTACGAACGATACGCGACGAAACGCGGGTTGACGAAACACTAACGAATTGTAACGGCTAACCGAAGGTGGTGAGATGAACGAGGTAAATGTGTACGCGGTTGCCGTAAACAGAGTGTCTCGATCAGCCGGTTTGAACCGAAAATCTGTACATTAGGTTAACGCGGATTGGGGTCACTTCGACAACGTGACGTCACTATATCGCGTCAACGTGAAGTCGGTACAGCTGGTGGGCTGAGTATCGGTCGGCCGGAACAGTTGTATATTCTGGTAACTGTTGGTATACAGTAGATGGATTGACCCGACGATTCTATGTACTGAGCGATTATCGTGTCAAGGTGCTTGGCGCGGTGGAAATTGTCTAATTCTCTAAATCGTCTAATCTAATTGACGATATTCGTCGTTCCCGCACGCATTTACAATTTGATAGTCACCGAGAATAGTCGCAATGAACCACCTCGATGATGCGGTGCCTGCTCGATTCATCAGGAAAAACAATATATAATTTTACCGAAAACTCCACAATACACCGTCACACTCATGTGGTGATATCCTGACTCTGCCCGAAAAACAATATTATAATTTTATCGAAAACTCCACAATATATACCGTCACACTCATATGGTGACTTCCTGACATTGCCCGAAAAACAATATACAATTTTACCAAAAACTCTACAATACAAGGTGTCTCAAAATTCCTTAAAAAGCCGGAAATGGGGGTTCCTGAGGTCATTTCAAGCGACATTTGCCTTTGCAAAAATGACGTCCGCGGCTTCGTTAACGGGTTATTAACGAAAAACACGGACCAATCATAGCGCGAGCTACACGCGTTCAGCCCGCCGCACACTGGTCCACGCGCTCGATCTAGCTGTTCATTAATATTTTAGCACTATTTGAAAGTTTAAAGGTATAGTAATTTAGGTCGTTGTATTCGTTTTGATATCAGCTACAATATTATGAAGTCAAAAATACTTATTGACTTTTAAAAATTCAAGGTGACTTTAATTATTTATGCATTAAAAATTTCTTTTTTAATTTTTTCGATTGAAATTTGTAGACTGTTGAATGTTGATTAAGTTTTGTTTAAAACATTTTTTTCTCAGATTATCGGAAGTTTCTGATAAATCAGGTTCAGGTTTTAAATAAACACAATAATCAATCATTTTTGAAGTAACGGATTTTATAAACATAATTAAAAATATTTTATTTGAAACTGTGCGAAAAACATAATATAACTATAAAAAACAAAAATATGATTTTTATTGTATACACAACAATAACAATTGACATTATACTATATTATATTCACAAATCATTATTGTCATCACTTTTTTCTTCAACATTTTTCAATATTAATTGTTTGACTGTATCATCAAAATGCCAGAAGTTCGGCCGCAATTCAGGCGACACACATACGCTTTAAACATTAATAACTTGTGTGCCAGGACCGAACAGGATGTAATTCTTGCACGATTTCATAGAGAAATAAACACCGATAATAATGCACTTTGATACAATGAGGGTCCATGCGGGACTCGAAAGATATCTATCACCAAAGATTGAAAACTTTGAAGATTCTCTTTAGTTTATTAAGCATTGCTATTTCAATAAATTATAAATAGTAAATCTTAGTGCAAGAGATATACTCTAAATACAGACAAATACTATTCATTTGCAACAAAAGTGGACAAATAATATTAAATAGATTCTCCTGGGTATTAATAAGAAAAGAGGTAATTTTTTCGGTGGCAAACAGGATTCATAAAATGTTGTTTTTTAAATGCTTGTTCTAATCACAATTTTCAATAAATCTCATTAATTTCATCGTTTACGAATGTCATGGACATTTAGATCAGGAACAGCTAGATCGAGCGCGTGGACCAGTGTGGCCAGTGTACGGCACGCCGGCAACCGAGTGTCGGTGGCACGCCGCGATGTCGCAACGAACAAAAGTTTCTCGATGATGTGAATCCTCGCCAATCTCGATGAGCTTTGGATATGTTGTCAAGACCATGATTCTGAACAACATATCCCTTTACAGTTTTTGTCGGTTGGCTTTAGTTCACGAGATAATTGTAAAAACATGTAACTGTAAATTGATCGATGTACTATCTCCTCTCCGATTTCGATGAGCTTCATTTCAAAGGAAAAAAATATTTAAAACGTCGAATTTATAACATATTTCAAGGCCATCGAAATCGTTGAGACCCACATCATCGGTAACTTTACTCGAACGAGACAAGAAACAGAAACCTGTTACGAGCCAGGGCCGCGAGCAGCACGAGTGGCCGGCGAAGGGTTGTTACCCTAGGAATATGGTCTCAATTTGGTAGTTAAGGTACGCGGACGAACCCAATGCAAAATTGGGGAGCCGCTAGGATCATAGACAGCGAGGACGAACCTGACGCGAAGTCAGGGAGCCTCTAGGAATGGAGTCAAACGCAGACGAACCTGAAGCGAAATCAGGGAGCTGTTAGGATGCGGACGAACCTGATGCGTAATTAGGGAGTCGGTAGGATAGTTAGTAGGCCACGTAACTAATATAATCTAATTGATACAACCCGAGCGGTATGGTTCTATCGTGTGGGAACGTTCAATTACTAGATTGGGATATTGGACGATAATTATGGGTTTATTAAATTTGCTGTAATTACCACAGAACACAAATATATTCTAATTATAAGAATCTGTGATACAATTGTGTAATTGAAGCGAATGCAATGAACACAAATGGTATAGAAGGTAGAAAGAAGAATTTACCTAACTATGATGCACGGTTTTGACGCACTGGCAATGCGGGGGACTCGGAAACAACTTTAACACTGCCTAATAGATTTTACACCGAACTGGCGGAATCGATATGGTTAACTTTGATACGAAAGGTACACTAGCCCTATAGAAATATAGCACGACGTGACGCGATACGTGCCTACCGAAGTACTAGCCCACGAGAGTAGGAATCGGAGGGTTTATACAGGGTGTCTCAAAATTCCCCTAGGACCCGAAAATGGGAGGTTCCTGAGATACAATCTTTTCGAAGGCGGCACAAAACTGAAAATTTTCGACACTGGAAATTACGAAAATCCTTATTTAAGTTCGTGTGTGCGTTTCTTCAAAGTCGGTTTAATTTTTTTTTATAAAATTTTTAATTAGCCCTTTTCAGAGGCGCACAGAAACTGCAATCGACGTGATATCTCGTTTCCGCGATGTCGAAGAAACGATGCTATGAATGGATAATAGCACGTTATATCAGTAATAAAGATACACGAGATATCTCGTCCATGGCATCGTTCGTTCGTCAAGAATCGATGTTTGCGAGAATCATATGATTCTCGAAAAGTCAATACCATATGATTTTCGAAAAATCAATATTTCCTTGGGAACGATATCATTTGTTTTAAACGACGCCTTCATCGAATATATTGTAGGCTGGGAGAGCGCCGTTTCGCGCGGAATCGCGAAGAGCATGGAACCCTTTCCGTGTCGGAGTATGTAATTTCGTTCGCTATCGATACGAATTAGAAAAGTGTGCTACGTGATCAGCAATTGTGTGAAATTGTGTGAAAGTGTGGTGTTTCCTGTTTTGTGTTTCACCGGAGTAATAAGCAAATGGATTTACGGCTAAATAAGTGAGTTTTTAATTCGATAAATTTCTGCTTCTTTTCTCGTTCGGGTAAAGTTGCCGATGATGTGGGTCCTCACCGATTTCGAAGACTCTGAAATGTGTTATAAATTCGAGGTTTTAAATAGCTTTTTCCTATGAAATAAAACTCATCGAAATCGGCGAGGAGATCGATTTACAATTAAAAGTTCTTACAATTATCTCGTAAACTAAAGCCGGCCGACAAAAACTTGTGACGTTGCAAGTCTGCGACGTCACATCTCCGTTTGAGAAACGGTCAAATAACCGTATCGGGAGTGGACCGGACCGACCGTTAGCGATTGCGAGAACCACCCGCAATTTTGAGTACTCCTTAAGGAAGATATTCAGATCGAAGATAGCTCCTAATGCCATCTGTGGCACGCGCCGAGAGTGGCTACTTTCAAGGAACGTGCCTAGGGAGCGACAATTACCGTAAAGGCGCCCCGCAACAAAGGATCGACAGGACGACGAATTATTGGCCGTAACCAAAATCATTCCGGATCCGGAGAAGTGGCAAAGGGCACCGCCGCACACGAGCGAGGAAACTCGGAGGCGACGATGTGGGACAAAGAGGTCATGAGTGCAGAACAACAGGCATTTTGGTGGTCCCGCCATCGTCTCATCCCGCCTAAATTTGACCCCGGCAAGGATGGTGCGGACGAGCGCCTGGGAGGAATCAACCTCCCCGGTCGTCATGGTCGATCGTGAATTGGTGTTAGAAAGGTCGGGGGCCCGAAGACTTGTTCCGAGGGTTCGGTCCTGCAACTAGGAATAGTTGCGTTGCGGGTGCGCCCATAGGGAATTTCGGTAGGACGAAAGGAGTGAGGAGACCGAGAATCGATGCGTTCCGTCGATGAGGATCCGCGGATCACTGTCGCGCCGGTTGTCGAAGAAGCTGCGTCTACATTTCCGAAGTCTCGCTAATGAAATTACGAATTCCGTCCAGCCGAAAGTTTGTACGCGTCGCGGGTGGTTTTTCCGCGTCATAAATTCCGTGTACCACGAATTCGGAGACGAAGGCGAAAGTTCCGGCCATCTTCCGGAAATCCGGCGAGCATAGTCAACCACGGTAAGTCGATTAAGTGATTCTCGGTTCGTAAATTCGTGTTGGCTCGATACTTAGTGCGAGGACGAGACGAGAGCGTGTCGTCCTCGATCAATTGGTGTTAGCCGAGGCATTTGGGCCTCGTGCTTTGTGCTCGCGTTCTTTCAGAGAACGCTTTGAGCCCGTTAGAGCAGTTTCCTACTTCGAATAGTCGGAAATCTTCCTTAAGGAGTCGCATCGGAAAAGGATAATTTCGAAATTAGCGAATCTGGTAAATCGGTGTAGATCGCGCTCGTCTATCTCGCGACAATCCGTCGAAATTGCGCCGTTCATCTGCGTCACGCGAATTCTCGTCTCTCGCGAGACTTGCATTGTACCGTCGTACCGTATCTCTAATCTTAATGAAAATATCGACTAACGCGTTCGGCGATCGAAGAACTATCGCAAAAGTGTACTAGGAGTGCGGGCTCCCGGGTCGCGGCCACGTGGCCGCCCCTCTGTAATTTATTTCTTGACTACGAATAAATTCATTCGAGCCCTAAATTCTCGATATTATTTCCGACCTGCGAGACCCGTCCTGCCGCGAGAGCTCTCCCCGTTATTCCCTGGGTCCGAATTCCCTGGGTTCGACTTCCTCGAACACGAGACTTTGGTGTTCTTTACTGCGGTACTTCCGAGTACCCGGCGCCCGAACAATTGTTAGTGTTCCCCTTCGAATCTTCTCTTCCGTCACCTTTGTATCGAAAGGACCGTGTCCGCGCGGCCGCGCACGGCCCGTCCTCAGAGGCTATAAATTCTCGGATGTTGACCGTTTTCGCCGACCAGAAACCGCGCGAAAAGGGGCAACGTTACAAACTGTAAAGGGAAATGTTGTTCAGAATCATGGTTTTGACAACATATCCAAAGCTCATCGCGGTTGGTGAAGAAATAATACATCGATCTATTTTCAATTACATATTTTTACAATTATCTCGTAAACTAAAGCCGATCGTCAAAAACTGTGAACAGAAATATTGTTCAGAATCACGGTATTGACAACATATCCAAAGCTTATCGCGATTGGCGAAGAGATAGTACATCGATCGATTTACAATTACAAGTTTTTACAATTATCTCGTAAACTAAAGCCGACCGACAAAAACTGTAAAGGGAAATGTTGTTCAGAATCATGGTATTCACAACATATCCAAAGCTTATCGAAATTGGCGAGGATTCACATCATCGGGAAACTTTTGTTCATTGCGACATCGCGGCGTGCCACCGACACTCGGCTGCCGGCGCGCCGGGCTGTACGCGTCTAGCACGCGCTCTCATTGGTCCGTGTTTTTCGTTAATAACTCGTTAACAAAGCAGCGTACGACATTTTTTCAAAGGAAAATGTCGCTTGAAATGATCTCAGGAACCTCCCATTTTCGGGTCCTAGGGGAATTTTGAGACACCCTGTATATCCCTACAATGAATGGAATGCACTATTCATAATCTAATTGCACGGAGGGCTTAGGGCCAGACTCTCGTTTTTTGTCACTTCTAATGAAATCGGAGCCAGAGATCGGTCTTCGTTAAAAGGTTCAATTATGATATGAAAGGTTATCTAGGACGCTTCCTGCCAGAGACGATCTTGAAGAGATTCCTGTGAGAAAACGAACGGAATATATTCTCTATCCGTAACAAACCGATTGAATTAAAAACTCACTTATTCAGCCGTAAATCCATTTACATGTTACACCAGTGAAACACAAAACTCGAAACACCACACTTTCACACAATTCCTGAATACTACACGTAGCACACTTTTCGAACCCGTAACGATAGCGAACGAGAAGAAATTACATACTCCGACGCGGAAAGAGTTCCGTGCTCTTCGCGATTCCGCGCGAAACTGTGCTCTCGCAACGTACAATATATTCAATGAAGACAAATAGTTTGAAACGAGAATCGAGAATCATACGATTCTCGAAAACATCGATTCTTGACGAACGAACGATGCCATGGACGAGATATCTCGTGTATCCTTATTACTGATGTGAAGTGTTATCCATCCACAGCATCGTTTCTTCGACATCGCGAAAACGAGATATCTTGTCGATTGTAGTTTCTGTGTGTCTCTGACAAGAACTGATTAAAAAGAAAAGGAGTCGAAGTTACGTTAAATGTTGGTGGCCCTGAAAACGATGCTGTGGATGGATAATAACACGTTAACAATCGTCAAGTGATAACGAGATGTGTAGTGCTTCATGCTTTCTGAGCAACTCGAAACGTTTAAATATTTCATTATTTTTATTGTGTTCCATATATGAGAATACAATATACCTTCAAACTAGTGGGTTGTCAAATCATTTCAACGAAAAAATGATTTCATTAGTATTTTTCACAAAAATTGATTTTCTGTGAACAAATTTTACGTCCAGATTTGAAATCAGCGTGACAAAATTTACGGAGAATTATGTATAGCATGTCAAAAACGTTCGTACCATAATCTTTCTATTTTTCCCATATTCTGCAATATATTAGCTTTAATTTTTATAAAAATCATTGCTCTATCTCATTTTTATCGAAAGTTCTTTAATTTTTACACAAAATTCATCGGTTTAACCCACTGTGCGCCGCGGAGGGTACTGACTGAGTAGGATTGCTCTCTCCTGGTATTCATATCACTGATTTTCAAAATGGCATGATTATCAACTCATAAAACGTCTGATCTGTTTTTGGATCTCATTTGTGGTTCAACTATTGTACTTTTACATCTACTGCTCTTTACTTTACAGGTCCAAAAATTTTTGCCTTTCTCCGATAAATTATTATCTATTTGATATGTAATGCAGTAGATTTGAATAAGGCGAGCCTAGGAATTCAAGTTTTGATCCTGTAGGATCAATGGTTCAAAAGTTATGGTTGCTTAAAGTTAAGCGATTTGCAGTGTTTTTATAGGTAAGTGTGCCGCCATATTGGTTTGTAGTGACGGTCGCGCGCCGCTTACCGAGCAGAGCCACTAGGTAGTACCACAAGCATGTCGATAATTAATTAGTTTGTTGGTAGTTAGGCCGGGCATCGCGTCGGCGGCAAGAGTCGGCCTGACGGCCGGCCCGACTATGTTTTTAGAAATCTATCTGTTTTTGTAAATATTTTCCAAGATATTTCTTGTCAAACATTTTCTAAGCTATTTCCTCTATTCCTTTGCACATGACTGCATGATCGCATATAACTCTAACGGAACTCGTTCATTGGCTAATCCCCGACTCATACTCTGCCGTCCACGCACCACTTCTGCGTCACCACACAAGTTGGCGTCAAAGCTGACGTCATTGATGACAATACCGTCTGTTCGTAGTATTCAGAGAAATATTGAGAGGTTTTTTTTATTCAGCTTTTTTTATTCAATTATTTAGTTTTTTTATTCATTTATCTATTTAGTTTTTTAAATTCATTTATTTAGTAGTTACTTAATTAGTCATTTATTCGGCTTTTTTTGTTAATTTAATACTTATTTAGTTAGTTAATTTAGTAGTTACAGTATGTCTCCATAAATACCCCAATTGTCTGGCCGGTAGGTGTCCCAGAACTATCCCCACTACTACGGTCACCGAGAAATATGACTCATCCGGCTCGGGTATATTGGTGAGCCCTCACTAATCCGAATGTCACAACTTCTTTATTTTTTATTATTTTCTTATGGAACTTTCACCAACATATTCTTAGCATTTTTCTAATGCAAAATGATAGGAAATATGATATAATTCCGATGATATTTACTTGTGTAATGGACGATGAAAGTTTCGGGCGCAAGGAAGGACAGCGTATGGGTAAGAGACGCGGAGAGTCGCAGTCGCCGGCACAGTTCAAAGGCTCGCGCGTCCTCACAATGTAATAGCAAGGGAAATATTTTTTATTATTACTTATTTTTTATGAGACTTTCACCTATATATTTGTGACATTTTTCTGATTAAAATGATACCAGACACGTTATAATAATAAAATTATTGATTTATTACCCGAAAAAGCAGTGATTGTTATGGACAATGCGCCGTATCATTCGGAAAAGCAGAAGCATTCCAACCAGAAGTTGGAATACGCCAAAAATTATACAGTGGCCGGCCTCAAATGGAGTTGCAGTAGAAGGTACTCTTTTAAAATACGAACTATTGTATGAAGTAAAAAAAATCAGATCACGATATGATAGATGTATCATGATGAAAGGGCAAAAATAAGTTGAAGAACAATCTTACGATTACCCTCTTATCATTGTGAGTTAAATCCAACAGAATTCGCATGGGCTGCTGTGAAAGGCCACGTGAAAGCAAATAATACATCTTTCAACGACGTGAAGCAATTATTAATAGAAGGAGTGGAAAAAGTCACACCCCCAAATGTTGCAAAATTTGTTAACAAACATACAAAATGTTGAGGATAAATAATATGCAATTAACAATGGCATCAGAGGAGTCGGAGAATGAAATTTCTGAAGAAGAGTATTTAGATATAGAGTATTCAAATGACGATGCTGATATTGTAAATTTATTTTAAATAAGTATTTATATATTTTTACATTTCTCATGTTCCTTTTATAGTATTTTCCGTTTCTTCATATTCCAATATTTTCTTTTTCTTAAATACCTTTCAATATTGTTTATATTGTGCAATATAGTTTAATTAAAAGAAAGCGGAACGGTACTAGAGTAGGTATTTGCATACATGTGTACGTCGGACACCGCCACAGGTAATGAGGTTACATTGACGTACAAATATCAAACCGATGCGATGTGAGGGATTTAGACGATACAATTAAAAATTCGTTGTCACCTGATATATGAATATTCGTGACGTGGTGCGTGATCTGGTGGGGGAGCAGAGACTTAACAACAAGGCTGACGCGCAACGACATGCTCTGGTGGTTATAGACGCGCACCCGTCACTACAAACCAATATGGCGGCGCGCTTACCTGTCAAAAGCACTGCAAATTGCTCAATTTTAAGCAACCACAACTTTTGAACCATTGATCCTACAGGATCGAAACTTCGTTTCCTAGGCTTTCCTCGTTCCACTCTAATGGATCACATACCAAATAGATAATAACACTGTCCAACAAATTTCAACTTTTTTTATTACTAATTATTATAGTAGTTATTTACTTAGTAATTATTTATTACTAAGATTACTATTGGGTCCTTCTTATAGAGTTTTTTGCGCTGATTCCGAATCTGTTTTTAATTTTTCTCCTATACGCACAGTTTTTGAGGAACATGGCTTTGAAAAAAAAACATATTTTTTAACTTTAAACAAATATTGTGATGTTATTATAAAAGATATTGAATTGTTCTTTGCAGCAAAAGATTCTGTGGACTTTCCCGAATACAGTGATATCCAATATTAATACACTATGATTGTTTAAACATGTTTAAACAATGATTAAAGACGGAGAGACACCATTTTTGCACCAATTTTTGAAGATATTTTTAAATTTATCTCAAAAAATAAGGGTCCAGCGGAAAATCGAACTATACCACGCGATAGAGCAGACTTTTATCTTGAAAAACCCCCTTTGAAGTTTTCGACATCGACGTTTTTACCGAACCAGAAAGCAAAATATCTTCGCCCGACATGCGTTGCCGCCAGTGGCGCTCTGGACGAGATATGGCGCAGCGACGGGATACGGAGCGGCGAACGACCGTTGTAGTGGTGAGCGCCACTGGCGGCAAATCATGTCGGGCGAAGATATTTTGCTTTCTGGTTCGGTAAAAACGTCGATGTCGAAAACTTCAAAGGGGGGTTTTTCAAGATAAAAGTCTGCTCTACCGCGTGGTATAGTTCGATTTTCCGCTGGACCCTTATTTTTTGAGATAGATTTAAAAATATCTTCAAAAATTGGTGCAAAAATGGTGTCTCTCCGTCTTTAATCATTGTTTAAACATGTTTAAACAATCATAGTGTATTAATATTGGATATCTCTGTATTCGGGAAAGTCCACAGAATCTTTTGCTGCAAAGAACAATTCAATATCTTTTATAATAACATCACAATATTTGTTCAAAATTGAAAAATAGGTCATTTTTTCAAACTCAAATTTCTCAAAAACTGTGCGTATAGGGAAAAAATTAAAAACAGATTCGGAATCAGCGCAAAAAACTCTATAAGAAGGACCGAATAATAATCTGGGAACAAATTTGGTGTTGGACAGTGTAATTTATAGGAGAAAGGCAAAAATTTTTGGTCCCGTAAAGTAAAGTTTACCCTTCACATCAACTCATTTTTAGGTTTATTTACTCTACCATTAATAATAGAAAATCTGGACTCACGTTTTATTAAAAACTTCAACACTAGTGTCCTTCAGTTTCTGCCCGGAATAATTATTTAAGAACATGATTATAAAATGCAGTAAAACGAGACTTAACGAAAAAATAAGATTTTCCACATCTTCCAAATTATTAGTTGCTAGAAGAAGCTGCCACATACAAAGAAAACTGTATTATTACATAAGTCCCGCTCGACGGAACCACAAAAATTTACCACTCGAATTCTTCTTACTCACTTCTAATAATGCTTACACGATATAAATTAACAGCAAACGAGAGGATGACACCTATGATAGCCACTAAATACGATATCAGGAAGTTGCTCGAAAGATCTCCAGCCAGCCTTCGTTCACGAATTTGTAATGTTCCAGTGCGTTGACCAACGACGGATGTAGGGTACATGGGAAACGTAACCAGAACATAATAAAATATACAGCATGATTACTGAAATATCCTAGAGTAGATACCAACTGAATAGCTCGCTGGTGTAATTCCACAGCTGATTTTACGTCTATAAGCTCCGACGTAACGGAATTCGCCAGGTTGTTAACTGTGTTGTCTATTCGGTAACTAAAAGAATAAAATATATTAACATCCTTAATATTATCGCGTGGACTTATACATTTCGGTAAGATCGATAATATACAGGGCGAGTCCGAAGAAACAGAACACTTAAATATCTCCGTTACTTTTCGTTGTACAAAAAAACTTCTTAGGACAAAGTTACACTGTTTGAAGGGCTACATGTAACGGTGTAAGGGAAAAAATTTTCGAGGTCATTTTTCATGAGATTTCAAGGTCATCAATATTTTTTTTAAATGGAATGAAGTATTTTTTAATACATCAATCGATGCAACTGGACATTCGTTATAAAACCTACGTGTGTGGAAAAGTTAGTAGTTCACGAGATATTTCAATTTAAATAAGTCTAAAATATCATTACTGTCGTACTAAGACGTTACACAAGTAAGTAAACGCTAACATCAATTTCAATTTCAACATCAAATTTTCCATTTCAACTTCAATTTCAATATCAACTCTTCAACTTTATTTTCAACTTTAATTTCAACTTCAATTTCAACTTCAATTTTAACTCTCCCATTTCAACTTCAATTTTTCAATTTCACTTCGTTGATTTCAACTCTTCAATTTCAACGTCAATTTAAATATCAACCCGTCAACTTCAACTTCAACTCTTCAATTTCAATTTTTAAATTTCAACGTCAATTTTTAAATTTCAAATCTTCTATTTCATTTTCAACGTCAAGTTTTCAATTTCAACGTCAAGTTTTCAATTTCAATTTCAGCTCTTCAATTTACACTAGCAAGTAAATGCTAATGCCTTAGTACAACAGTAATGGTGTTTTAGAGTTATTTAAATTGAAATATCTTCTGGTCTACTAACTTTTCGACATATATGGGTTAGTACTTTTTTATAACGAATGTCCAGCTGCATCGATTGATGTATTCAAAAATACTTCATTCCATTTAAAAAAAATATCGATGACCTTGAAATCTCATGAAAAATGGCCTCGAAAATTTGTTCCCTTACACCTTTACATGTGGCCCTTCAAACAGTGTAACTTTGTCCTAAGAAGTTTTTTTGTACAAAAAAAAGTAACGGAGATATTTAGGTGTTCTGTTTCTTCGGACTCACCCTGTATAGAGACCGGATCTTTATGCAAAATAAAAATTTTCTACTTGAATTGCAACAAACTGGAGTGAAATAGAAATTTATTTTCTCTCTTAATATTAGAGCTAATACCTTTACCCGAGTATATGAGATACCCGAGTACTCGGGTACCCATAAGTAGGGATGGAATCAAGTACCTCGCAAAAAGGTTCGAACCTTGATTGATGGAATTCGAACTCTTTATAAGTACTTCGAAGAAAAAATAGGACTCCCAAGTATATTTGAACCTTGCCAAACAGTTTCGAACCCTTTACAAGTACTGTGGTAAATGTAAATAATACTTGCAAGTATACTCGAATCTTACAAGGAGTCGGCGCGGTCGATGGGTCACCGATTTTTCTGAAACTTGCAGTATTTGAAGATGTCGTCTCCATATGTAATTTCGCAAAGCTATAGCGCGCAATACTCAAGATTTTCCGAGAAAATTGCATTTGAAAATCGCTTTACTCGGTTATAAAGAGTTTGCGTTAATGAGTCAACATGAAGATGAGTGGTCGAGGTCGTAGAGAGGAATACTAGTAAGCTGTAGGTTGCTGGTTCGAATCCCCACGCTATTGTTATATTTTTTTTCTTGAAATTGATATCTGCCTCAATTTTAATAAATGTAAAATCTATTATTTAAAAATTATTTTTATTTTTGAAGTAGAAAATACATGTTTTTTATTTGTCGGAAATGGGGAAATAAAATAAAACGAACATAAAAATAATACGAAATTGTTACTTTATAATACAACTTACTGTATTATTGCACATGCTTTTTATTAATTACATGCTAGTATGTGTGGGTGCAACGAACCAGGGTGATATTTATCGTAAAAACATGGAAAACAATAATTAAATTATAATAATATACTATGATTATTATATTATTATTATAACTATGTTACAGTATGCATGATTTGCGTCCAAACTCTATGATACTAGAGAAGTATTTATGAATGCGAACGAAGTATGTTTTCCGATAGAAGTCCTCAAAAAAACGTGCACTTGTACGAACGCTGCGTTTATAGTGTGTGTTAAATGCCGCAAAAATTATTGTTTTCCATGTTTTTACGATAAATATCACCCTGGCTCGTGTCACACACACATACTAGCATGTGCAATAATACAGTAAGTTGTATTATAAAGTAACATTTCGTATTATTTTTTTTATGTTTGATTTATTTTATTTCCCCATTTCCCACAAATAAAAGAAACATGCATTTTCTACTTGAAAAATAAAAATAACTTTTAAATAATAGACTTTACGTTTATTAAAATTGAGGCAGATATCAATTTCAAGAAAAAAATATAACAATAGCGTGGGGATTCGAACCAGCAACCTACAGCTTACTAGTATTCCTCTCTACGCCCTCGACCACTAATCTTCATGTTGACTCATTAACGCAAACTCTTTATAACCGAGTAAAGCGATTTTCAAATGCAATTTTCTCGGGAAATCTTGAGTATTGCGCGCTATAGCTTTGCGAAATTGCATATGGAGACGACATCTTCAAATACTGCAAGTTTCAGGAAAATCGGTGACCCATCGACCGCGCCGTCTCCTTGTTAGTCGAACAGTTTCGAAACTTTCGAAATTTTTTCTTGCACGCTCCGTGGCAACGTAAGGGTGCGAGTACAGTGGACCCGTTTTCGTCCGGCGTCCGACAACGGCCCACACAGACGAGCGTTTCGAGCGCCTCGAGAGGCATGTGTTGGTGCCGGTACGGCCGATTTTGTCGGAAAGTGTACTTACAGTGGGCCCGACGTCAGACGAATCGGTCACGGTCCACGGGTCGCCGAATCTTTTCGGCCGCTTCGAGAAGGGTTTCAATGGACCAAACCCCATGGAGCCTCGATGTATGACGGTGTAGGAGGAAAATCAAATGATTTTGTTTTTCGTCCTACGTGCCGGACGAAAATTCTATGTATAGTAGAAATTATGATATTTTGTGCTTTGTAACGTAAAATTGAATATGTGTATACATGGAAATACTAATTATTGGCGAAGGGATAAACAAGGTGACATTATTTTGAATTGTCGTTTATTTTAATTATTATTTCATTGATCATCTGATTCTTGAAAAAACTGAAAGACATCATTCGGATAGTATTTTCATTTTCTTAATTTTAAAAATCTTAATCTTAATAAATGTGGATTCGAAAAAATCGTTTATCTCGCTCTTTCCAAAACCATTGTGCCCTTATTTGTCAGAAAGTCACAAAAAGTTGCAACTTTTGGATTATAACCAAATAAAAATTGGCGGGACTCAGAGTCTCAATAATATACAAAAAAATTAATAATTAGCTTTGTATTTTTTATAATTTGAAGTAATGTACTCACCGCACTGAATGATATCTACATTATGAAACTTTCGAAAATCAAGGAGTGCATATATACAAAAACAACAAAGAAATGAGAACAAATTTTTGCCTTCAATAGTTTATGTCGCAGTTGTGTCCAATGTCAGTGTTTGCACTTAGGTCCTATTATAATTTATGATCGATGTAATGTTATGAATACTGTAATGTATTTCAATACACACAGATTTTTTAAAATGACATAATAAACGAATTATTGCCATGTCTTGGCGATTTTGCACCACTGTGCAACGTACGATAGCGTAGCGGCACATGCAATAAAACATTGGGGATGCAAATGGTCGAGTCATTATTGGGCGATCGACAGCGAAGCTATTTTTCAGAAAGCTGTTTTTAGCGCGTCCTATTCATAATTTTTTACTGTAAAGTAATTTTTAAGTTAACAAGTCAACACGTGTTGTCCGAGAGAGTGCCGACTTCCAGCTCAATAGTAATGACCTGTCATAAACCTCTCCACAGAGGACAGCCCCGGGAACGGCACATAAACAAATCGAGCTTATCATTGCTAGGTCTGCCTATCCCCACCACAGCCGCGCCCGTAGTCCCAATGTTTTGACTTCGACGTTGCACGCTACATGGTATGTGTGGCCGTTGTAGCCAATATTTCGTCGACAGCCGAAAACGCGTGTGAAACGAGGTCTGCCTCCACCGCTCTGATCCAATCGGCCGCTCATTCGTACATAGAGACACGTCACCGTAGTCCTGCCTGGCAGAGATGGGCAGTATCTAAATAAAAAATTATTCAAATAAGTTCTAGATAAAATAACCTGTATCTTGTGCCTTTTATTCGAAGTCGATTGCAGCGCCACAATGTATCTGTAACTTCATCTGTCCAGCGCTCGGTTTGGAAAGTTTATTCATGTGTCTCTCCGACGATTTTCTGGTTATCTTCGACTTTTATTTGAGAGTCGAATACTGTGCCACAATTTATCTTACGGTTGTATCTGTCGTTAACTTGGTTGCAGAGTTATTCGTCAGATTTTATTGTAAGAAATATATTCGTAATATTATGGATTATTCGAATCCCCAGATGTCGCGCGAGATTTATCCGTCATCTTTATTCGTTATTTGAATCTCGATTTAGCCAGACGATTTATTTGACGCTTTTATTCGTGACGAGTAACTGAAAGAGATGAAAATGACACGTATCTCTATTCGTTATCATTATTTGATTTCAAATAACTGAGAGCTTGATCCGACGTTGCCACATCGTAATACATACGTAATGTAATACGTGGTACATATTTACAATGTTTTTCATTATTATTCCATATCGGACACTCTTAGAAGGAGGATAACAATTGTTTAAACAAACACATTTGTATTATTTAAACGATTGTTTAAACAAACAAATTTTTATTATTTAAACACATGTTTAAACAAATAGATTTTATTATTTAAACAGATGTTTAAACAAAGTTTATTATTTAAGCAATTGTTTAAACAAATAAATTTTTATTATTTAAACAATATATATTGTGACGTTGCAAGCCTGCGACGTCACTTCTCCGTTTGAGAAACGGTCAAATAACCGTAGCGGGAGTGGACCGGGCCGACCGTTAGCGATTGCGAGAACCACCCGCAAGTTTGAGCACTCCTTAAGGGTGTGGGTCGGATTTTGACCTTGGTCGAGTGCGAGTGTGGTAGTACCTTAACACACCGATAGATACTGTATACGTACACGAGATTGCAAGGGTTCCGTAGATTTCGTTTGCTGTCTCTCTAACGCACATTTGGGGCCCCTACGTAGTCACAATCGCTAGATAAAAGACCCACAATTACGGGATGCTTCCATATATGGCCTACTTTTGCGTTTTCGAGGCGTAATTTGCATTATTCGGCAGCATGTAGACCAGTTTCACAAATATTGGACGAAGCGACAGTGCTGCCATTGTCGAGACACATACATTTTCTTAAATATCGAGAGATTTGGGGTTCTTATAGACCAAAATGTAGGCATCCCGGAATTCAGGGTCACATACAATGTCAATGAAACCTTTATTATGTTAAACTATACGTGTTTAAACACAGCAAACGAAATCTACGAAGTAGATCCCTATACGGGAGATTTTGGTGCAAGTATTAGTTCCATGGCATTTTTAGCTAGGAGCGCTAGCGTTTTTAGTCACTATTTTACCGATATTTTACCAATACAGTGACTGAATCGGTAAAACAGTGACTAAAAACACTAGCGCTCCTAGCTACAAATGCGGAGGGCACCGATACTACGACCAAGGTCAAAATCCGACCCACACCCTTAAGGAAGAGGTTCGGTTCAAAGATCGCTCCTAATGCCATCTATGGCACGCGCCGAGAGTGGCTACTTTCAGGAACGTGCCTAGGGAGCGACGACTACCGTAAAGGCGCCCCGCAACAGAGGACCAACAGGACGACAAATTAGAGGCCGCAAAACAAAAACCATTCCGGATCCGGAGAAGTGGCAAAGGGCACCGCCGCACACGAGTAAGGAAACTCGGAGGCGACGATGTGGGACAATGGGGTCGTATTAGCGGAACATCGGACATTTTAGTGGTCCCGCCGTCGTCTCATCCCGCCTACATCCGACCCCGGCAAGGGTGGTGCGGAGGAGCGCCTGGGAGGAATCAACCCCCCCCGGTCGTATAATCGATCGTAATTTGGTGTTTGCGAAAGGTCTGAGGCCCAAGACCTGTTCCGAAAGTTCGGTCCTGCAACTAGGAATAGTTGCGTTGCGGGTGCGCCCATAGGGAATTTCGGTAGGGCGAAAGGAGTGGGGAGACCGAGAATCGATGCGTTCCGTCGATGACGATCCGCGGATCACTGTCGCGCTGGTTACCGAAGACGCCACTTCCATACTTCCGAGTCTCGCTTTTAATATCGAATTCCGTCGTTCCGAAAGTTGTACGCGGCGCGGGTGGTTCTTCCGCGGGGTAAATTCCGTGTGCCACGAGTCCATCGACGAGGGCGAGAATTCCGGCCGTCTGGGCGAACAAGGCGAAATTAGTCAACCACGGTAAGTCGATTTAGTGATCCTCGGTTCGCGAATTAGTGTTGGCTCGAGATTTAGTGCGAGGACGAGACGAGAGCGTGTCGTCCTCGATCAATTGGTGTTAGCCGAGGCATTTGGGCCTCGTGCTTTGTACTCGCGTTCTTCCGAAGAACGCTTTGAGTCCGGTAGAGCAGTCTCCCCCTTCGAATCGTCGGAAGTCTTCCTTAAGGAGCCGCGTCGGAAAGAGATAAGGTCGGAATTAGAGAATCCGGTGAATTAACGTGGATCGTGCCCGTCAATCTCGCGACAGTCCGTCGAAACTGCGCCGTTCATCTGCGTCACGCGAATTCTCGTCTCTCGTGAGACTTGCATTGTACCGCCGTACCGTATCTTGAATCGCGTGGAAATCTCGACTAACGCGCTCCGCGATCGAACAACTATCGCCAAAGTGTACAAGGAGCGCGGGCTCCCGGGTCGCGGCCACGTGGCCGCCTCTCTGTATTTATTTTTGACTACGAATAAATTCGTTAGAGCCCTAAACTCTCGAGATTATTTCCGACCTGCGAGATCCGTCCTGCCGCGAGGGCTGTCCTCGTTATTCCCTGAGTCCGAACTCCTGGCCGTTCGTGTCGTAAAATTCCGTCAGTGAGCGCGAGAAGATTCGAAGCCCGTGTTCGACTTTCTCGAACACGACACCTTGGTGTTCCGTTACTGTGGTACTTCCGTGTACCTGGCGCCCGAACAATTATTAGTGTTCTTTCTCGAATCTTCTCGTCAGTCACCTTTGTACCGAGAGGACCGTGTCCGCGCGGCCGCGCACGGCCCGTCCTCAGTGGCTGTAAATTCTGGGAAGTTGGTCGTTTTCGCCGGCCAGAAACCCGTGCGAAAAAGGGCAACGTTACAATATATATAAATATTATATATATATATATATATATATATATATATATATATATATATATTTATATCAATATATTAATTTATATACATATCGGGGACCGTACAAATAAGCTTACGCGACAGGTGAGCGACCGTCGCGTTGCATCGCCCGTGGATTTACGTGTAGTGAAGTTAGTTTAGCACATGCTTGTGCCCGTGTTTGTAATATAAAAAGCGTACGTGAATGATTCGGTAACTTCAGCCACCTGTCACGCGATTGTGTTGGTGAAACTTTTCACTGTCACGGGTAAGTTTTTATTTTATTGATATTCCTGATTTGCGATGACTTGGTATTGTGTTGGTGATACTTCGCACTGCCATTTCAGGTAAGTTTTTATTAACTTCCCGATTTTATAGGGAAGTTATTGTAATTACCCCGAAAATCGAAAATCGATTTTTTTAGCAAATCTTCACGTTTCATGGTCATTGCAGTCATTTTAGACTATTTTCAGCAAAATGTTCGTATGTGTGTGTGTGTGTGTGTGTGTGTGTGTGTGTGTGCGCGTGCGTATGGCCGTTTCTATGTAATCAAATTTTTCGTTAACGTTTTCAGAAAAAGTAACAACGCGATCAGGATGATGAATGATGCAATCGATGTGCCCCGCTGTAACTTAGAGCTGATTAGATTTTGGTCCATATTGGTCAAGTAGTTTTTTAGATTTTTACTTTTTTTTCGAAAAGAGTTGATTCTTCAATGCAAATTATAAGGGAGGACGAAAATTTTCCACCAAAGAACCAAACGCAACTACATAAAAAATTTTTTTCTTAATTTCTTTTTTTAGATTAAAAAAAAATTTTTTTTTAGATTTAAAAAAATTTTTTTTTTAACTGATGCTAATGTTACCGCTTGGAATAATCGAAAGTTATTCCAATGCAACAGTGAATTTATCATCTCTACTCCCAAGAATACATTTTGGGAGAATATCGATGAAATTACAAAAAAAAACGATGTTAGCGATGTTGGCGAAGGAGTAACGAATCGGGAAGTTCTTTGTGTGACTCTTGGAGAGTCACACACCAAATAAAAAACATTAATATCAGTAGCCATGCGTATCACTAATCCTCTCGCAAGAGCAGTCCTACCCGCGAGCTCGCGAAGCGAGCGAGCAATAACAACCCTACTCGCGAGCGAGCGAAGCTAGCGAGCAACAATAGCCCTCTGGTTTTATATTTATTTTCAGTCCCTGAAACATTACTGAAAAAAGAAAATTCAAAAATATTAGTAGGTTGAAGAGAAAATTCTAGCGTATTTTAACTTTAACACTAATCCTACCAACACGGATCAAGATGACCAGTTCCAGATTTTTTATTTTACAATTAGAAAAGTAATAATACTGATTTCATAAGAAACGATTGTATAGATATCTTTAGTAGTGCACATATTACAATAGGAGCCGTACAAAGTCTAAATAAAATCAATCTTGTCATTTTTATAAGGAAACATGTACCAGTTACTTTTGAGGCTCGGCAGGTTTTGCGTTAAAGAAAACATTTGAATCAATTTATAAAAATACATGTTCAATATTTTAATAACTTTGGAATAATGTTCTCGGCGCCATGGTTCGATCAAATTCTACACTAAATAGCTATTTTGTAATACCCGTGCGTTTAATCTGTTACTTCACGGATTACGTTTTGCTTGTGATTTTCTATTGGAGAAACTAAATGTGGTGTTTCGTTCTAGATCCGCTAGAGGACTATCAGTAAGGCTATCTAGCGGGCCCTGCCTTAGACACACACGTGCCGGTAGACTTTTTGAGGAAAGTTATTAATATACTGATTGGTGACATTTCAGTAACTCGCGAGAAAGTGTTCGACAAGTTCTCGCAAGTTACTGAAATGTCACCAATCAGTATATTAATAACTTTCCTCAAAAAGTCTACCGGCACGTGTGTGTCTAAGGCAGGGCCCGCTAGATAGCCTTACTGATGAGTCCTCTAGCGGGTCTAGAACGAAACACCACATTCAGTTCCTCCAATAGAAAAACACAAGCAAAACGTAATCCGTGAAGTAACAGATTAAACGCACGGGTATTACAAAATAGCTATTTAGTGTAGTATTTGATCGAACCATAGCGCCGAGAACATTATTCCAAAGTTTTCAAAAAAAAGAACGATCGATAACAATTCCTCATTTAATATTTTAATGTTGCCATTTCTTAGATAAATTGTCAATTCCTATTTTTCAATGACTCGCTAGTTAACATGTGTTATTGATTTACATGCAAAATTACATGCTTATTTACAATACAACATAACTTTCCTTCCAACCTAATACATTCATGCTAAAAAATCTTCCCGTTTATTGGACAATGATTTCCACGAAAAATTCTAATTTCTAAATGCTGCAAAGGTATCGAAAACATCTATTCATCAGAAAGAAACAAGTTTTTCCATACAAACGTTGCTTACATTAGCGGAGGACCATGGAAAGAAACAAAACAGTTTCAAGAGATTTTTAATAATAAAATTTAAAATTTATATTTTATAATTATATAAATAAATATATTGTTATAAATATACATATACATATAGATAAGTATATTGTTACAAATATATTGTTATGTATTACTGTATATATTAGTGTTATACGTGTAACAGACCTGTACCGTACAGGCCTGTTACTAAGAACAACGCAGACCAGATCAAACCGGTAAGAACCGAGACGAACCGCCGTATCCCCGTCGCCGCGCCGAGACGGACCGCGCCGCGCCACTCCCCCGCGTCAAGAAACAATCCGCGAATCACCGCATCGCGCCACCACACCCACCACTAATTGAGAGCTATAAATGCCGTCACGGCCAGAGCTCGAGACGGTATTTAATGCAAAGCTGTGAACGGGTAAGGATCACTCCTGACTTCGTTACCAGAGTAAGTAGACGCAATGACATACTAAGGGTTCCCACGCTGTCAACGACAAGCTGAACCAGCCGTGGGAATCCTGAATCCTGAGAGCACGGCGTGTCGCCACTCTCTTCCGCAGCCACGGTATGTCACCGGCTAAATCCTGAATCCTGAGAGCAAGGCGTGCCGCCACTCTCTTCCGCAGTCATGGTGTGTCACCAGCTGAATCCAGAATCCTGAGAGCGCGGCGTGCCGCCACTCTCTTCCGCAGCCATGGTATGTCACCAGCTGAACCCTGAATCCTGAGAGCACGGTGTGCCGCCACTCTCTTCCGCAGCCACGGTGTGTCACCAGCTGAATCCTGAATCCTGAGAGCACGGCGTGTCGCCACTCTCTTCCGCAGCCACGGTGTGTCACCAGCTGAATTCTGTTCACTTTTCATACACCACACTCTTACACAGCCACGGTGTGTCACCAGCTGAATCCTGGTCACTGTCGTCACATACCACCACTCTCATGATCACCGAAAACCTTCATGCCACCGGGCATCCCGTGTACGAGCAATTCCGAGACGCGTGCGATTACGACACCGCGTTCCGCATTTACAAAGGAGAACCGCGAACTCCGTAGACGTACTCCGCGTCCCGAACTCTCGCGACCACGATAATATAAAACTCGTTGGCAGCGAGCGTATGTTAACCTAAAAATTCCACGTGTCTTTACTTATTTTCCAATACACCCCGTTCTTCTGGAAGCCGATCATTCTCTCTGCCGCGTACGAATCCTGGCCGCGGCGAGCTAATCAGCAACAGAGGGACTCCGACGCGAAAAGACCGATACCGGGAACAAGACCCGTTACATACGTATATGCGCGATTGTATTGTATTATACTATGTACCAATACTAAACAGGTGCATTGCTATCAAAGCACCAGAAAATTAAAAAAATAAAAATAATGATAATATAGCTCCAGGTGTCCTCTTTACGGACCGGTTTTTAAAAATACGGATATTTCAAAATTGGCGACATGAAAATTAATTGAAGTGAACGCTGCACCGAAATATATCGCTCGAGGGCCGTCCTGTCGGTTGATGCAGGACGAAACTTGAAGGGTCTCACAGACGGGCCTACCCACACATTTGAAATGCCTAACCGAAGCCTCTGATGTCACCAGGTCTGTCGGTCGTCGGATGCACTGTACGCGCACCCTTAGGTTTAAACGGACGAGGGTTAAATATGTTTAAACAGTCATAATGTATTAATATTGGATATCACTGTATTTGGGAAAGTCTACAGAATCTTTTGCTGCAACGAACAATTCAATATCTTTTATAATAACATCACAATATTTGTTTACAGTTGAAAAATGTCTTTTTTACGGACGTGATTTCCTTGCAATTTTTAAGAAAAAGCCTCTCTTAAATGCATTTAGTTCTTTATTACTTTATTGTCAGAGCCACGAAGAAAGACTCTGAAATCTTCCTATGCCTCAATAGCAATTATGTGTTATAAACCATGCAGACCTTCACGGTCAGTTGTAGGCTGCAGCTATTCATTTTTGGGGATTCCCGTCAACCCGCACACCGTGTACAGTGACTCTTATCTGTCTTCCACCTCCATGGTGGCCAAGTAGGGATGGGACACCTTTCACGCAGTGAAAAAACATTTTTAATTTATGTCCAACAAGTAGTCCAATACATTTCCCCGTACTAGCGATAGCGAAACAGCAGTGGGTTAAGATATTAAACCGTTACCGCCCATTACTATGCGATTGTAGAGGGTGGCAAGGTGCTATCTCGTATGGGTTCAAACTGGTGACATTGTATTGATGCGAGCGTGAGAAGAAGGTTCCCAGGCATGACTACGGTGACGTGTCTCTAGGTACGATGCGCGCCCAATTGGATCAGAGTGGAGGAGGCAGGCCTCGTTTCACACGCATTTTCGGCTGTTGTCGAAATATTGGCTACGGCGGCCACACATACCATGTAACGTGCAGCGTCGAAGTCAAAACATTGGGACTACGGGCGCGGCTGTGATGGGGATAGACAGACCTAGCGATGACAAGCTTGATTTGTTTATGTGCCGTTCCCGGGGCTGTCCTCCGTGGAGAGGTTTATGACTGGTCACTACGATTGAGCTGGAAGTCGGCACTTTCTCGGACAACACGTATTGACTCGTGTTAACTTAAGTAATCATTCAAATAAAAATAAATTTTTAAAAAATACCACGTTTTTAAAACGGACTAAAAAGTAAAAAATAAAATTTTAAAAAACGCCACGTTTAAAAACGGACTAAAAGGTATAAAATAATTTTTTCTAGCCCCATACAGATTTCCAACCCCGTACTGATAGTCCTGAAAATTTGTAATTGTGAATTTTGAATAGCTATGAAAATACTTGTATGATTTAAAACGAAAAACGTCGGGCGCAAGATAATACATAGTAAGGAGTGTAGAGAGTAGCTACCGCTGAGAAAACTCGCAAAACAGTTCATATCATTTGTAGTGCAATAAAATTGTTAGTGATTTAGGTGTTCATGCATCAATTATCTATTGTATGCGCCCCACGTTTTTCGTTTTAAATCTTACAAGTATTTTCATAGCTATTCAAAATTCACAATCACAAATTTTCAGGACTATCTGTACGAGGTTAGGAATCTGTATGGGGCTAGAAAAAATTATTTTATGCTTTTTAGTCCGTTTTAAAAACTTGGTATTTTTTAAAAATTTATTTTACTACGTTTTTATTAGCTCGCTTTCTTGTTTGTTTGTTTGTCTGTTTGTTCGGTGGAAAATTTTGCAATTGATTTTAAACTAACTTCCGGATGAGCTAGAGACTTGAAATCGGTTACATGGCTCAGAACTGGATGACAATGCATTATTCAAAAAAAAATTTTTAAAAGTCCGTTTCGGAGAAATAACAATTAAATATTTACCTGTTCACCCCCCCCCCAGCGAAACTACGTCATCGCGTTCAGCGATCGCCACGCCGCGCGACAGCGCTCCCTACTCCACTACCCGTTCCCTCTCTCACTCATCCCCACTCCACTGACCCGCTTCGCACCGAAGGAGCTCAGTGCGCGTCAGTGTGCGTCAGTGTGCGTTTGAGTTCCGTGCGGTGTTTACAAAGTTACTACGTATTATTATACTGTAATGTTTGTTTACCAATCAAAGGGACAGTTACACCGAGATTTTCGGTCGAACCTTTATCTTTGACATTTTACCACGGCGTTTCGATATGACGCCAGTGTTATGCAAATTTTATATCAAATAATAAATAAACGTGTGATTTTAATTGCAAACAAATAATAACTAAAATTTTTATTTAAATAAAAATTATTTAAATAATTCCAAAAATGATGCATTTATTATTTCTTATTTCCAAATAAGAGATTATTTGGTAATTATTGCGAACAGGTCTGCGTCCTCCGATTTTGATGAAATTTTAATATGTTATACAGCAACACATTGTCCACGGAGCGTCGCGTCATAGACGCGTACGCGACAAAACATTTATTGCTGTACGTTTGAGTGCTGCAACCAATGTAAAATAATTGACGTCTGTCCACGAAGCGTTATCGTCGTAATAATCGTAATCATTTCGGTTCTTCATAACTGTTTTGATCAGAACCGATATATAACAGTTTGAAACAGTTATTTCCAGAACCGTTTTAGTTCCTGGTTTTAATGGACGTAATTGATGGCGAAGCCTGCCGGAAAGGCCGCTAGGTGGCCACCGCGACTTGGTCGCTGCTCGTAAGTGAAATAGAACGCGCATAAGGATAAGTATACGCTGCGAATTAGTTTAAGGTGTCAGATCTCAGAGTCAAACGATTGTAGAGTAGTGGGCATTCCACGAATACGGTCGAAACGTCTTTGAGATTCCGGCTATTTCCGACTGCCTAACCCCCGTCAGCTGTCTTCGGACGAATTTTACCCCGCGTTTTTACCACGTTCTTCATATTAAATTATTTTTTTACTATATTATTTTTAAATTTAAATTATTTTTACCACGTTTTTATTATTTTTTTTACACTGTATGTACACTACCGATCTTCACGTTAAACGCCCCTAAATAGATTTCCACTCCGCCGCGCCGTGTATGCAGTGATGCCAGAATCGTGGGCCGTTTCTCCTCCGCTGGCTCAGCCGGCGCGGCCCCCCACTCTGACATACCGTCGTCGTCACGATGCTTCTACTGCGCGCGCGTTACACACGAACGTACCTCTACTCTGTCAGTGTGAGTGCCTGCTCGATTGCACGCGCGCTACACTCACCAGCGTACCTCTACTATATCCGTGTGCACTGCTTGCAGCTGCTGTGCGCTTGCGCCAGCCACAATCTATTTTTAGCACTTTCCATCCACATTCACGCCTGCTTTGTGGAAACGAAATTGAAATTCGGCGGTCGAGCCGTCGAGCGTATGAAGCGCAATCTGGAGCTAGCCTTCGAATCCCCGCGTGCAGCGATATTTATTTCTATTTTTCATTACTTTTTTAATTACATTTCTTAACCTTCTAAAAAATATAAAAACTATGTTAAAAATATATAGTATATATTCGTAAGTTTGAACACTTTATCTCAACCAGGAGGGTAGTTAAAGGGTAAAAACTAATGGTTTTTTTCCACATTTTCCCTATTTAATGGTATACTTAAAAATTCTAGAAAAATTCTACAATTTTGTAGATATTATTCCTTATGATTGTGAATTTTTTCAGATTTTTTGCTAATAGTAAGTATGAAAAATCGTATAGCCGGATAAGATGGTCAAAAGTACTCATCCAAATTAATTTTTAATCACACCATGTTCAATAAAAAATTACGAAAAAATTCATGAATATTCTACCTAATAGCATACACGTTTGAGACCATTTTCAAACTTTTTGGTTGTACAATCGATTTTTAAACAAATCGGAAAGCATAAAATAGCCACTATTATATTGAATTTTTCAGTTGAACACGTTTATATTATTGTGTTAGTTGCGTCGCATCGTGATTAGTACATATAGATACAAACATATGTAAAAAAATTAGAAATCTCCCAACATTCTAAGAAAGTGCATATTTCGTACTGAAATTTTAGAGATACCAATTTTAGAAAAATTCAGTAGTTAGATACTATTGTTAGATATCATATTTCAATACATGAGCATGACTCTCGACAGTTTGGGTTGGTGCAGACGGTAAGGGCTCCGAATGGAAAGTTCAACTAATCGCAGTTTTCACACATTTATTTTCAACTTAAAGGATTCATGCAATTCGCGCTGCCCGAAAATTTCACTGCAGCTGGCACACGCGCGATTTGAAACAGTCTTCTGCTTTTCTAAAATTAAAAGAAGAATATAAACACATGGTTAATGTTCACAATTATTAATGTAACCTCAACTTATCTTTTTTTCCAAATTATCCTTCACGCTGTTGGTCGTTGGTTCGCGTTACGCGAAAATTTCACTGCTGCTGGCACACGCGCGAATTTGGATGTTCTTCGTTCCTATATTTGAAGAAGAATTAAACATAATTAAAATTGTAATTCTAATTGCATTATTGTGCGATACAATATAATTATTAATGTATACTTATATTTTTATCGATGTAATATATACACCAGAGGGCTATTGTTGCTCGCTCGCTCGCTCGCAGGGTTGTTTTTGCTCGCTCGCTTCGCGAGCTCGCGGGCAGGCCTGCTCTTGCGAGAGGGTTAGTGATACGCTTGGCTAGTAGGGCCTACTGCTATTAATGTTTTTTATTTGGTGTGTGACTCTCCAAGAGTCACTTCGCCAACATCGCTAACATCGTTTTTTTTTTGTACTTTCATCGATATTCTCCCAAAATGTATTCTTGGGAGTAGAGATGATTAACCCACTCTTGCATTGGAATATCTTTCGATTATTCCAAGCGGTAACAATAGCATCAGTTAAAAAAAAAAGAAATTTCGTCCTCCCTTATAAATTGCATTTTAGAATCAACTCTTTTCGAAAGAAACTAAAAATCTAAAAAACTACTTGACCAAAATGGACCAAAATCTAATCAGCTCTAAGTTACGACGGGGCACATCGATTGCATCATTCATCATTCTGATCGCGTTGTTACTTTTTCAGAAAACGTTAACGAAAAATTTGATAACATACAAACGGCCATACGCACACACGCACACACACACACACACACACACACACACACAGACATTTTGCTAAAAATACTCTTCCCTATAAAATCGGGCAGTTAATAACTATATACATAAAATAACTATATAAATAAAGTAAACTATATAAATAAAATAACTATATAAATACAATAGACTATATAAATAAAATAGATTGTACAAATAAAATAACTACAAAATAATTATATACATAAAATAAACTCCTAACAAAGAAAAAAGTGTCAATAACGCAAAAACTAGGTGGCTGTCGCAAACTGAAAATGTACCCTCCAAGGCAGCAATTTTACAAGTTCCTACACGCGTGCAAAGTTAACTGCCGAAAACTTTGTGTACGTGACGAACTTGCATATAAATTCTCTCCCGACATCAAATCTAAATGTCTTTGGTCAACAGACATGGTGCGACTAGACTCTTCTGTCTAGCTTTGAGAGATGTGCGCACCACACATATGGAATTTAATAGGTCGTTGCCTATCTTATTCCGTTTTTTCGACTTGATGTCGAGAAGGAGCGAAAACACTCTTTCGGCTTCGGCGTTCGAGTGCGGTAGACATCGAACAATATTAATAATTGCAGACAGCAATGGAAACTGACGAACTTTTTGGGGGTTTTGAAATTTGGCGATTTCTACCCATATATCATCGATTACATTATTTATATAGTTATTTTATGTATATAGTTATTTATATATTACATCGATAAAAATATAAGTATACATTAATAATTATATTGTATCGCACAATAATGCAATTAGAATTACAATTTTAATTATGTTTAATTCTTCTTCAAATATAGGAACGAAGAACATTCAAATCGCACGTGTGCCAGCTGCAGTGAAATTTTCGGGCAGCGCGAATTGCATGAATCCTTTAAGTTGAAAATAAATGTGTGAAAACTGCGATTAGTTGAACTTTCCATTCGGAGCCCTTACCGTCTGCACCAACCCAAACTGTCGAGAGTCATGCTCATGTATTGAAATATGATATCTAACAATAGTATCTAACTACTGAATTTTTCTAAAATTGGTATCTCTAAAATTTCAGTACGAAATATGCACTTTCTTAGAATGTTGGGAGATTTCTAATTTTTTTACATATGTTTGTATCTATATGTACTAATCACGATGCGACGCAACTAACACAATAATATAAACGTGTTCAACTGAAAAATTCAATATAATAGTGGCTATTTTATGCTTTCCGATTTGTTTAAAAATCGATTGTACAACCAAAAAGTTTGAAAATGGTCTCAAACGTGTATGCTATTAGGTAGAATATTCATGAATTTTTTCGTAATTTTTTATTGAACATGGTGTGATTAAAAATTAATTTGGATGAGTACTTTTGACCATCTTATCCGGCTATACGATTTTTCATACTTACTATTAGCAAAAAATCTGAAAAAATTCACAATCATAAGGAATAATATCTACAAAATTGTAGAATTTTTCTAGAATTTTTAAGTATACCATTAAATAGGGAAAATGTGGAAAAAAACCATTAGTTTTTACCCTTTAACTACCCTCCTGGTTGAGATAAAGTGTTCAAACTTACGAATATATACTATATATTTTTAACATAGTTTTTATATTTTTTAGAAGGTTAAGAAATGTAATTAAAAAAGTAATGAAAAATAGAAATAAATATCGCTGCACGCGGGGATTCGAAGGCTAGCTCCAGATTGCGCTTCATACGCTCGACGGCTCGACCGCCGAATTTCAATTTCGTTTCCACAAAGCAGGCGTGGATGTGGATGGAAAGTGCTAAAAATAGATTGTGGCTGGCGCAAGCGCACAGCAGCTGCAAGCAGTGCACACGGATATAGTAGAGGTACGTTGGTGAGTGTAGCGCGCGTGCAATCGAGCAGGCACTCACACTGACAGAGTAGAGGTACGTTCGTGTGTAACGCGCGCGCAGTAGAAGCATCGTGACGACGACGGTATGTCAGAGTGGGGGGCCGCGCCGACTGAGCCAGCGGAGGAGAAACGGCCCACGGCCCACGATTCTTCAAGATTAGCCAAACGACGTAAGCGGAATGAAGAAGTTCTTGAAAAACAGCGCAATATCGAACGTGCAAATGCCAAGGAACGAATGGCTAAATCTAGAGCGATGGAGACAGGCGATGCGCGTATCTCTCGCCTCGAAACTCAAAGAGTACGAGAAGCTCAATCTAGAGCGATGGAGACAGACGATGAGCGTATTTCTCGCCTCGAAAGTCAAAGAGTAAGTCGGGAACGCGAAGAAAGGTTACGACGTCAACGTGAAGCCTATGCTCAACGGGTAGCTGATGTTGCAGATTTTCACTTGTGAGAATGTTATCATGGCAATCATGTGTGTGTGTGTGTCTGAAATGTATGAAGTCCTTGTTGCCGAATAACAAGGTCGACCCCCAGCGAAAAACCGTCACGTTCAAGTTAGTCTGTCTCGAGCAATCGACCGTGCAATACGTACATTTACTAAATACGAGTTCTATTTATCCATTTATATAATCTTTAACAGGTTATGGGCCCAGGGCGGTATATTCGATAAACCTGCAGAGTTTAGCATTTGCTAAAACGTGCCACGAACTGTTCAAAATTCAGTTAAATTAAAAACAAAATCAGTGTGTTCGGATTTCGGGCCCCAGTACATCAGAGATACGAAAATTGTGTGTGAAGGACAAAACTAATAAGTGCGCGATACAAAAGTGAGAATAAGAAGGACGAATGATGGCTTCCGTAAGCAACATACACAATATTGAAAAGCTAAACGATGAAAACTACGAGACGTGGAAATTACGCATGAAAAGCATTCTCGTGTATAACGACTTATGGGGCTATGTGTGCGGAAGAGAAATAAAGCCGGCCGAAGATCCAAACACGTGGATAGCAAAAGACGAGAAAGCGTTAGCCTTAATCGTCCTCAGCGTCTCACGAACTCTATTAAATCACGTTAAGAGAACTAAAACATCCAGCGAAGCCTGGGAAACACTTCGAAAAATATTTCAGTCGAAAGGTCCAGTGCGGAAAGCCACGCTGTACAAGCAACTGTACCGCATGAAAAAGGGGCCGGACGTATCAATGACGCAGTATGTTTGTGAGTACGAAAACAAGGCGGAGCAGCTTGAAGAAGCCGGTATTAAAATCCCGGCAGACCTACTGTCAATAATGCTGCTCGCCTCATTACCAACACAGTATGAAAACTTTTGTATAGCGATCGAAGCGCGCGATGAATTGCCAAAAATCGAATCCTTAAAGGCAAAATTAATAGAGGAAGAGGCTCGACAAAATGAACGTGACGAACTCAGTCACGAACCAAGCAAAAGTGACGCACTATTTACAAAAGGAAAATATACGCAGTACAAAAGTAAATGGACAAAACCTCGAGAAGAAGAAAATAAATTTACTCCACGAAAACAAACCTACACATGTTACAACTGCGGTAAACCGGGACACAGATCCAGTGAATGCAGGTCGAAAATTACGAAGCCAAGAACACACAGAAGGGAAGACGCAATGCCTGCGATGGTGTTAAACACGGAAACCGAAAATCTCAATTTTTGGTGTTTAGATAGCGGTGCCACGAAGCATATGTGCAACGATCGCAGCAAGTTTACGTCGCTGAACGAATCCCTACGCGACGAAGTCTACACGGCTGCCGAAGAACATATCAAATCAGCCGGCATAGGCGAGGTAAGAATCGCTGCACAAGCAAACGACACAGAAACGAATAACATAAAATTACAAGATACAATGTACGTACCTAAGTTAAGAACGAATCTAATCTCAGTCTCTAGTATCACAGAAAAGGGTTACAAAATTACGTTTTACAAGGATAAAGCTGTAGTAAGTCGTAGGGATGGAACCACAGCACTTACAGCCAGAAGGCAAGGACAACTCTATGTGATAAATGAAGCTGGGCAAAACGCAATGATTGGCCAAAGCAGAAGAGACGATAATATAATGAGATGGCACCAAAGATACGGACACCTCAACGTAGGCGATTTGAAAAAATTACATGGACACGAAATGGTCAAAGGAATGCAACTGGCAGGTAACGCGGGTGAGTTCAGTTGCGAAATATGCGATATATGTAAAATACACCAATTACCATACAGATACTCGGGACAGACCGTGAACGAAAAACTAGGGCTGGTCCACTCTGATATATGTGGACCTTTCAGCGTACAATCCCTCGGAGGAGCGAAATACTTCGCAACCTTTATAGACGATTACACTAGAAACATCGATGTGGTCATGTTACGTAACAGATCCGAAATACTTACAGCCTTCAAAAACTACAAACGCCGAGTCGAAAAAGAGACTGGATACTACATCAAACGATTACGAACGGATAATGCAAAAGAATATTTATCAAACGAATTTACCCAATTTCTACAGAATGAAGGAATAAGTAGACAGCTGACGGTGGAGTACACTCCACAACAAAACGGAGTGGCCGAACGAGCGAACAGGACGCTAGTAGAGATGGCAAACTGCATGATGCAGCAGGTGAAACTACCGAAGACTTTGTGGGCCGAAGCTGTTAATACCGCAGCGTACATCAGAAACAGGTGCCCGACAAAAATATTAAACAATAAAACTCCATTTGAATTATGGACTAACGAGAAACCATACGTAGGCTATATGCGAATAATAGGCAGCAAGGTAATAGCTTTAAATAAAACCAATAAAAGAAACAAACTAGAGCCAAGAGGTAACGCGTATATATTAGTAGGTTACTCTAACGAATCTAAAGCTTACAGATTATGGAAACCAAACACACGTACGGTGATCAAAGCCAGAGATGTACGATTTCTGGAAGTTACAGATCAAGAAAGCACAATGCAGGAACTGTTTGCATATCCATCGAATTCGTTTGTAAACAAAAGTAACACAAAAATTTTTGCAGAGTCGAATGAATCACAACTCAAGCAAGAGAGCAAAGCCGAACTTGAGGAAAAGTCCGAAGACGAAACAGCCTCGGATAAAGGTGAAACGAGATCGCAAAACAGCGAATGGGATACTCCAAGGAGAGGACCAGGACGTCCGACAAAAATAAGGACTGGAAAACCAGGTCGTCCAAGAAAACTGTATTGTCGACCGCAGCAAGTAAATGACCATGATACAGATTCTTTGTCTCTAGATCCATTGGATGTCAAAGACGTGTTAAGTAGACGAGATAGCCATTTATGACTGGAAGCAATGGAACACGAATACGAAAATCTGGTTACAAACCACACCTGGAAATTGGTACCGCGACCGGACAACAAGAAAATACTTTCAAACAAATGGGTTTTTAAAATCAAAAGAAACCAAGATGGGACAGTCGAAAGATATAAAGCTCGACTTGTAGTTCGAGGGCACACACAAAGGCAAGGTATCGACTATGAGGAGGTCTTCTCGCCAGTGGCGCGATATGAAACAATCCGAACATTTCTTGCAGTAGCTGCAATCGAAGAAATGCACATTCATCAGATAGATGCAATATCAGCTTACACGCAAGCTGACTTACACGACGAACTCTATATGCATCAACCGGAAATGTTCATAAACAAAAATCAAGAAGACAAAGTATGCAAATTACAAAAACCTCTCTACGGACTTAAGCAAGCCGGTCGCGAGTGGTACACCAAACTGAACTCCTTTATAGTATCACATGGTTTCGAAAGGAGTGAATCGGATCCTTGTATTTATGTACGGGTCAAGGATGAAACTAAGATCATCCTAGTAATTTATGTAGACGACATAATAATAGGCTGTCAGAATTTGGAAGAATTAAACTATATAAAACGAACATTAATGAATGAATTTCAAATAACCGACTTAGGACAAATTAGCAGTATATTAGGAATAAAAGTCGAAAGGAACGGAACAAGAGGTGACATCACCCTGTCGCAACGAAGATACATCGACGCTGTATTAGAAAAATTCAACATGAAGGATGCGAAATCAGTGGGAACGCCCATGGAATACAACCAAAAGTTATCGAAAGAAGATGGGCCCACAACGGTGCAAGAAAGAAGCGAAATGGAAAACTCTCCATACAGAGAACTAATCGGCGGGATAATCTACCTGGCAAACACTACGAGGCCGGACTTAGCTTATGCAGCCTGCTCTCTAAGCCGATATTGCTCGAATCCAGGTAAGAATCATTGGTTAGCCGCTAAACGTGTGTTACGTTATTTGCAGGGCACGAAAGATTACAAAATTACGTATACAAAGGAGTCAAAACAACTGGTCACATACGTTGACGCCGACTGGGCCGGCGACGTCGATGACCGAAGGTCTTGTTCGGGGAGTGTTACGATGCTGGCAGGCGGTCCCGTGAGCTGGAGCTCAAAGAAACAAAAATCAGTCGCCCTGTCAACTATGGAGGCGGAGTACATGGCTCTCTCCGAAGCAACGAAAGATGTAACGTTTTTGAGAAGACTGTTAATCCATATGAAAACGAACAAGTATGTTAGAGATCCATTAGTCATATACTGCGATAATCAAAGTGCCATTCAATTATCTAAAAATGCGTCGCATCCAAGCAGGTCGAAACATATAGATATAAGATATCATTATGTAAGAGAAAAAGTAGAAAAAGGGGAAGCAGAAATCAAATATTTAAGAACTGATCAGATGACTGCTGACATTCTTACTAAGGCATTGCCGCCAATAAAACACGAAAGATGTGTTGATTTACTTAAGCTAAAATAACCCAAAAACTAGTAATGTTCATTGTGATTTGTGCTTGCCCTGATAAGGGGGGTGTGAGAATGTTATCATGGCAATCATGTGTGTGTGTGTGTCTGAAATGTATGAAGTCCTTGTTGCCGAATAACAAGGTCGACCCCCAGCGAAAAACCGTCACGTTCAAGTTAGTCTGTCTCGAGCAATCGACCGTGCAATACGTACATTTACTAAATACGAGTTCTATTTATCCATTTATATAATCTTTAACATCACTCAACAATAAACAGTTTTTGCGACAAGTGCTGTGAAATATGTCACAAAAAATGCTACCCTAATCAGGTAATGAAACATCGTTTGATTTCGCCAAAGCCATACTTGCCACCGACACTTGCCGCTAAATATGAATTGCTTGTTTGTTATCGATGCAATACGCACTTGAAGAGCCAAAAAAGTCATGCTCCATCCAAGGCGCATTGGAATAACTTACTTCCGGGTGATATTCCCGGTGAAATTGCCGTACTAACTGAACCAGAACGACGTTTGCTTCCGCGCATTATTCCATATGTGAAAGTGATCAAATTTCCAGGACGATTTGGTCAATACGGTTTCAAAGGACATGAAACATTATTTGCTCTTGATATCTTTGAGGTTAGCGAAAGTTGCCTGAAATGCTTCCTCGATCAAGCACAGATGTCGGAATTGTTGTAGTAACTGAAACTCTGGAGAACTTGAATATATCCAGAGATTACAACATTTCACCGGATCGTGTCTACAAGGCACTTGATTGGCTTATTGAAAATAACCCACTCTACAAGGATGTTAGAGTAAATCCATTGGCGCGATTAAATACTGAGGATGTAATCCGCGTTATTCCAGCTCAGCCAGAACGACCATACGAACCTAATGACCAAGCTATTGTTGCTCCAATTCGCAATGCCTACATGCGAATTAATGATTTATCGCGAATCGTACGTGCTTCCTGGAATCAAGGAAATGAAGAAATCTTTTAATCCGGACATGCTGGACACCAATGTTTCGCCATGTTTGTGGCAAATTTAATTCGTGCTGGCATTCTACCACCAAGCCAATGGGATACAAATGTTTTAAATCAAAACATGATTGAAGGCGATGGATTTTACGATTGGATTGATAGGGAAACTAGAAATCAACCAGGTGCTTTTCCAATTGATAATCGTGGCTATTTAGAGATCAGAAATCAGTTGTAAGATACGACATCCTCATGTTTGAAAATGCCTTCGTTATTGAATATAATTATATATTTGGCGTCTTCAATGGCAGTTTATGCGACAAGGAAAACGATGCAATTAATTTTCTAAATCTTAGTGCTGCGATAAACTTATTGTTCGTCGAACATAATGTTGGAATTTTAATTGCTGCTGGCAGTGTATATGGTCTTATGCATTATGATAATAAGTTTTATTTCACCGATTCCCATTCATGCGGACCAAAGGAAAAAAGTGGAGTACAAGATGGGAAAGCCTGCGTCATTGAATGCGATACTATTGAGGAATTCCTTCGCATTATCCGCCGAACTGTGCATTCGAATGCTGGTACACAATTTTCAATTAATGCCATCAATGTTGTCGTCAAAGAAGGAGTTGTACCAACGCAGCAAAATCTAGAGGCACATCCATCGATGGAGGTAGATGAAGAAGTTCCTGCTGTAAATGAACTAGAACCTGAGCCAGTAAATGCATCGCAATTGGTTCCTGTGCAAACATCTGTAATGGCACCAATTGATCACGAGCAGCCAGATGTTAATGATGAATTTGAGGAAAGTAGAAACATCAACGAAATTGTTCGCAAAACTAAGGACAATATTGTGAATGTAAATCGAGAGGTGAAAGCAGAGGAATTTTCATGGTTTTACCTATTTCCATATGGCAACAATTGCTTGAACGAACAGCGTCCGGTAAAAATTACGCCATTGGATTATTTTCAGCAGCGAATTTTGGGCTCGGATACTCGTTTTCAAAGAACAGACTATTTGTTTTATACACTATCGATGTTTGAATATCTTCGAGTGCAGTCGACGATTAATGCATGTGGCAGATCTATACGAGGAGAAGTAGGTGTTGTTGAGGACCTTCATTTGTATTTAAAGAATCTCAGAGGATCGGCATCATATTGGCGAACAGCTCACAACGAGTTGATTGCATTTATTCGTTGTCTTGGTCCACCAACTTGGTTTATTACATTGAGCTGTAATGATTTGAATTGGCTTGATATGCGCAAAGCTTTATTGGTTGCAGATGGCAGATCCGATGAGAATCCTAGCAAATTAAATATTGATGAAGTGCAGCGTTTGATTGAATCGTATCCTGTTGTGTTGAGCCGACATTTTTCTCGCCGTTTTGATGCTTTCATGAAACAGATTAAACGAAATGACAATCTTCTTTGTGGAAAAGTCATCGATTTCTGGACACGAATTGAGTTTCAGAACCGTGGAAGTTCACATGTTCACCTTGTAATATGGATTGAAAACGCTCCATCTTTTGAAACTTCAGAAGGACTTACGTACATCGATCAAGTGATAACATGCCGATTGCCAAGCGAAGAAGAAGATGCAGATTTAAGATCACTTGTTAAACGCAACCAAATTCATCGTCATACTCATACATGCCATAAAAACAACTCTGATACATGTCGATTTGCGTTTCCTCGCAAACCATGTCAACAAACTCGTATTGTCCCGCCGAGTTGAGACGAGTTCATTCGAAATGGAGGACGATTCTGCACTTTAAAACGAACAACGAATGAAAAATGGGTTAATAATTATAATCAGCGAATTCTCGAGTTCTGGAATGGCAATATGGACATACAACCGTGCGGATCAAATGAATCTATTGCTTACTATATCGCCAAGTATATTTCAAAGACGGAACCAACAGATGTAAACGAAGGGGTAGCTCAAGCCATTCGTCAAATTCGTCGCGATGAAACCAACATTGCAAAAAAGCTCTTCAAATCATGCATGCGGATTTTGAAGGAGCGACAAGTTTCCGCATCAGAATGTGTTTATCGAATCTGCCACCTGCCACTTCGTTCAGGTTCAAGAAAGTCTGTGTTCTTGAATACAAGAAAGCCTAATCAACGATATCAAGTGCTGAGGTTTGAGGATAATCAAGCAGTTGGACTTTGCTCAAACTTATTTGAGCGATATGCAAATCGTCCAAGACAAGAAGAGCAGGGTTATGATTTTCAAAATATGTGTCTAATTGAATTTGCGATGAATTTTGAGCCATTTTATGCAAAGAAAGCAGGAGATAGTGAGGAAAGCATTGATGCAGAAAAGGAAGATCAACCAACAAGACGAAGACTCATCAAGCTGGCAAACAAAACTAAAATGGTAATTAGAAATGTTCCAGCTGTTGTACGAGTGCCATTCTTTCAAATGTCGACGGATCCGGAAAATTATTTCTACAGCTTGCCCGTACAATATGTACCATTTTACTCAGAGGATGAATTAATTGATGAATATAACAATGCACGCGAGGCTTTTCTTGATCGAGAAGCGTAATTGAGACAAACAAATGCATACCTTGAAATACATCGTGCAAGAGACAGACAACTTGAAACTGCATTCAATCAGGCATATGCTTTCAATCTTCTTGAAAATCCAGAAGATATACTTGAAGCAGAATTTGAAGATGAAGTAACTGAACAGATGATAACGAATGAGCAGTTCCAGAATGTATGCGCTGCAATGAATTTACGACAGCGAGAATTATTCAATACCATTACTCGAAGTATCCAGGACCAAATGAATGGAAGTCCGAGTCGCATCAGAATGTTTGTCACCGGAGGTGCTGGAGTTGGCAAAACATTCACATTCAATGCACTAAAAGAACAGGTCAATCGCTGCTATGGTAAGAAAGCAGATAAAGTTGGCGCATTGACCGGTGTAGCGGCACGACTTGTTGGTGGAACAACGCTGCACACTTTATTTATCCTCTTTGCTGTAAATTAAAAAAAGTTGCAACTGTCCGACGTCGAGTTGCACGTACTCGTGCAAGGCCACTGCCTTGAGCAGATGGTGACACAATATTGTAAAGTGATTACAATCCGACGTCGAGCTGTACACTTGCAAACAAGTGTGCACAATCGCTGATTCATTTCAGCGATTCAGTTGCAACTTTCCGACGTCGAGTTGCACATGCTAGTGCAAAGCCACTGACTCGATCAGCTAGAGATAAACAAATTTCACACATACAAAACTAATAAGCAGGAAAAAAAAAGTTGCAACTGTCCGACGTCGAGATGCGCGTACTCGTGCATGGCCACTGCCTTGAGCAGATGGTGACAAAAAATTGTAAAGTGATTACAATCCGACGTCGAGCTGTACACTTGCAAACAAGTGTGCACAATCGCTGATTCATTTCAGCGATTCAGTTGCAACTTTCCGACGTCGAGTTGCACATGCTAGTGCAAAGCCACTGACTCGATCAGCTGGTGATAAAAAAATTTCACACATACAAAACTAAAAAGCAGGAAATAATTATTTAAATAAAAATAAATTTTTAAAAAATACCACGTTTTTAAAACGGACTAAAAAGTATAAAATAAATTTTTAAAAAACTACGTTTAAAAAACGGACTAAAAAGTATAAAATAATTTTTTCTAGCCCCATACAGATTTCTAACCCCATACAGATTAGGGTGGACCTTATTTTTTGACCAAAGAATTTTTTCCTGGGCACCGCCCAGAATTGTGACAACTGTTGAGAAAATGATCTGGAAAAAATTTGGGGTCGATTGGATCATGGGAAACCGGCGCTCAACGAATTTGAAAAATTTTTTTTTTAAAATCTTAACATAAATATACGTTGTAATATATCGTTGAATTTGTCTTTTTTTTCTCTGTAAGAATCCATATATAGCATAATCAGTTGTTAATAGAAAAAACATCCGTGACCTTGAGAACTTGAAAAAATGACGTTGAAAAAAATTTTTTTCTCTGATGCTATATTCACCTCGTTATATACTACAACTTTTGTTTGAAGAGTTTTTTCATATATAGATAACTGACAGAGATATTAAATAAATTCATTAATACGCTCCAATCTACAATTCACAATTTTTGAACGCTACGCGATATTTCTCTGCAAGTTTTTCTCGAATCCTCGTGCGTTGACGTCGAATAGATGTTCGATTGATAATTAAGTCGTCTAGATCATGATTAAGAGCTTGTGCTGTTGCTGTTATTATACGAACAGCATCACGATCGCTTACTTTGCACTTGTCAAGGGTTGCAACAAGTTTATCCGTAATGAACTCTTTTTGACCACGTCTCTGTTTAGGGTTGCTTGGAACAGGTTCATCCACAGGAATATCAATTTTTGATTATGCTACATATGGATTCTTACAGAGAAAAAAGAGACAAATTCAACGATATATTACAACGTATATTTATGTTAAGATTTAAAAAAAAGAAATTTTCAAATTCGTTGAGCGCCGGTTTCCCATGATCCAATCGGCCCCAAATATTTTCCAGATAATTTTCTCAACAGTTGTCACAATTCTGGGGGGTGCCCGGGAAAAAATTTTCCAAAATAATTTTCATCAAGTATAGCTAAGGTCCACCCTAATACAGATAGTCCTGAAAATTTGTGATTGTGAATTTTTAGTAGCTATGAAAATACTTGTAAGATTTAAAATGAAAAACGTGGGGCGCAAGATAATACTGCATACATAGTAAGGAGTGTAGAGAGTAGCTATCGCTGAGAAAACTCGCACAATAGTTCATATCATGTGCAGTGCATTAGAATTGTTAGTGATTTAGGTGTTCATGCATTAATTATCTATTGTATGCGCCCCACGTTTTTCGTTTTAAATCTTACAAGTATTTTCATAGCTACTAAAAATTCACAATCACAAATTTTCAGGACTATCTGTACGGGGTTAGGAATCTGTATGGGGCTAGAAAAAATTATTTTATACTTTATAGTCCGTTTTTTAAACGTAGTTTTTTAAAAATTTATTTATTTAAATAATTATTTTCTGCTTCTTAGCCTTATATGTATGAAATTTTACAGTCGATTTTGAACATTTTGATGAGATTATAACAGAGACATGTAGTAAATTTCAGACGGTATTGCGACGCGTCATATCGAAATCGAACACCGTGGTAAAATGTCAAAGATAAAGGTTCGACGGAGAATTTCGGTGTAACTGTTCATTCGCTTGGTAAACAAACATTATAGTATACTAATACGTAGTAACTTTGTAAACACCGCACGGAGCTCGAACGCACACTGAGCTCCTTCGGTGCGAAGCAGGTCAGTGGAGTGGGGATGAGTCAGAGTGGGAACCGAGTGGGCACTACCGGTCGTCGAGCGGGGACGTGTAACTATCGACTACCGTGGTTTAGGTTGCGACGGCATCGAACATACCGCCCGCCTCGAATGAGTGCATTCGATAAGGATACAGGCGCGGCTATTTAACGCGACCGTGTCGTACGTGACGCTGATCGAATGCGCGTTGAAATGGGCGAAAGTAGAACAAAAGAACAAAAAAAAACGAAGGTACAATCATATTTGTTTAGGACGCACTGGAAGGGAGGTCGTCCGGGCACGTGGGCGTTCCGCCCGCCATGACAGCTTGCGATTCCGTGTTTATATCTATTGGGAGAAAACACAGTTTCTCCAGTGGTCTTTTGAATTCGGACAGCTGTGTCTTGACAGTTACGACTCGGGTGAGTCCGTCCTTGCCCGGATGACATTCGATGATCCGACCGAGGGCCCAGTGGGCAGGAGGCGCGCTAGGCGTACGCAGCAATACGATTTGGCCTCGCTTGGCCAACTGCTGTACGACACACCACTTCGGTCGTTGTTGTAGCGTATGCAAGTAATCGCGCGACCAGGACTTCCAAAAACCTTCGGACAGACGCTGTACGAGTTGCCAACGAGACAGTCTTGCAAACTCTTGTACATCGAGTACGCTCGGTTCGGGATGGCTGATGATAGGAGCTCCGATTAAGAAGTGTCCGGGTGTTAACGCCGCATAATCGTCAAGGACATCGGAGACGGCCCCTAATGGTCGCGAGTTCAAACAGGCCTCGATCCTACAGAGCAGCGTGGTCATTTCCTCGGACGTGAGAGTGTGCGCGCCGATACACCTTTTTAGGTGGTGTTTTGTGCTGCGCACCGCGGCCTTCCACAAGCCACCGAAGTGTGGCGCTGCGGGGGGTAAGAAATGCCATGCTACTCGGTTGGCGGCGACTTCGTTTAGGAAGTTTGATTGTCGGATGGCATCACGATGTGCTCTGGTTAATTCGCGATCCGCGCCTAGGAATGTTGTTCCATTATCGGAATACATGCTATGAGGCAAACCTCGACGCGCTATGAAACGGTGGAAGGCGCTTATAAACGCTTGCGAGCTATAGACTAGTTCCAGGTGGACCACTTTCGTGGTCATGCAGATAAATACGGCGATGTACGCCTTATGCGCTTTGTGACCGCGGCCCGACGATAATCTCACCAGTATGGGTCCGGCATAATCGACGCCGGTGTGAGCGAACGCTCGCGATTGGGGTTTGACTCGCATGCTTGGCAAGTCCCCCATGAGTTCTGTCGGAAACTTGGCTGCTTCGCGGGTGCATGGGACGCACCGATGCAAGATCGACCTTACCGTCGTTCGGGCTCTCAGGATCCACAATTCTTCCCTAAGGGAGGCGAGTGTGAGTGAAGGGCCCCCATGCAATGTTTTTAGGTGATGGTGCGAGATTATCAGATTTAGGAGTTGGTGAGCGCGGAGGACTATAGGGTGTTTCATTTGTTCTGGAAGGTTAGAGTGTCGCAGCCTGCCCCTTATCCGAATCAACTCGTTCGAGTCGAGATAAGGGTTTAATTTGTATAACGCGCTGGAGCTCGGTACAGGCGTTTCCGCGAAGAGTTTGGACAACTCGTCGGGGAAGCATGCCCTTTGAATGGTTTTGTACCAGTAATACTTGGCGATTTGAATCTCGTTCGGATGTAACGAGGATTCTGGTCTTGGACCCTTCGGGTGATTTCCCGTGAGCGACAAGGTGATAGGTTTATGGCGAATTGCCTCAACGAACCGGATGATATAGGCAGTCACCCGAAGGAGTTTGGTCCACGATGAGTATCGAGTCTGAAGATCCCAGGGCTCGAACGTAGTGGTTGCAAGGATTGGAATTGGATTCCTCTTTTCTTCGGGAATGTGTGCCTCTGCTATTGCAGGTTGATTCGGCCAACATTCAGGAACAAGTCGCAGCCACTGCGGACCGTTCCACCACAACGGATGGGAGACCAACTCCGGCGCTGAAATACCACGCGAGGCACAGTCTGCAGGGTTGTCCTCTGACGGTACATGGAGCCATTGGCCATTTGGAACTAGCGAGTGGATTTCTGACACGCGGTTGGCAACGAAAGTTTTCCACGTCGCAGGCGGTTTGCTGAGCCACGCTCGCGTGATAGTCGAGTCTGTCCAGCAAACACACTGAAGGCTACGCTTATGGAGGGCTTGCTGAATGCAGTCCAGTAATCGTGCAAGCAAGTGAGCGGCCATTAACTCGAGACGAGGAATGCTCACTGTTTTGACCGGCGCGACCTTTGACTTCGCCATCAACAGGGAGACGGTGACAGTGCCGTCGAAGGAAATGACGCGGAGGTATACTACCGCGGCATAAGCGACCGAGGACGCCTCGGAGAACCCATGAAGTTGGACTTGAATGGTATCAGCTGTTTGTCCAGTCCATCGCGAAATGTGAGCTGACTCTAAGTGGTGGAGGAGGGAGCGATATCGCTCCCACTGAGTTTGGATTTCGACTGGGAAGGGATCGTCCCAGGCGCATTTCAACTTCCAAAGCTGTTGAATGATTATTTTGGCGGTTATGACTACTGGCGCTGCCCACCCGAGCGGGTCGAACAGTTTCGCTATGAGAGACAAGAGTCCTCGTTTGGTTGGTTTGGAGTGACTTGGAATGGACAGTCTAAACTTAAATTGGTCGCTCTCGGGGCACCACGTAATACCCAAAATCTTTAAGTATTATTCGCTCCGGAGTTCTTTGGCGCACGCGAGTCCATGGTCGGACGGATTCAAGTCTGAAAGCAGAGTCGACCCATTGCTTGTCCACTTGTGGAGACGAAACCCTCCTTTCTCTACGAGGGCAATGAGCTGATCACGCGTTTGACGGGCCAGCTGAATATCGTCGGCACCGAAAATGCAGTCATCGACGTAAATTTGGTGCCGTAGCACGGGAACGGCTAGAGGGAACGAAGAGCCTTCGTCCTCAACCAGCTGTTGGATGACTCGCTGGGCTTGGAATGGTGCTGAGGCGGTACCGTAGGTTACAGTACTGAGGCGGTACTCTTGTACTTGGTCAGATGGGTCGGCACGCCACAGAATGCGTTGATAATCGCGATCTCGCGGGTGAATTAGTATCTGTCGATACATCTTTTCAATGTCGGCTGTGAAGACGAATCGACTTTGCCGCCATCATGAAATAACTGATGTTAAGTCAGTTTGCAGTTTCGGTCCTACTAACAACAAATCGTTCAGCGATATGCCCGTTGACGTGCGACATGACGCATTGAACACTACACGGAGACGGGTTGTGGCGCTGTCTGTTCTGGACACTCCGTGATGCGGAATGTAATACAATGGAGACGATTGCTCGTCGGGTTGTGTCACTTTCTCCATATGACCAAGGGATTCATATTCTTGGAGAAAGCGTGTATATTCCGCCGCCTGGTTTGGGTTCCGTTTGAGACGGCGTTCAGAGAACAACAGGTGCGAAAGCGCGGAGGGTCGGGAGGTTCCGAGTGGTGTAGCCGACTTCTCCTTGAAGGGAAGACGGACAACATATCTGCCCTCCGGCGTGCGAAAATGCGTGGATGCGAAGTGCTTTTCGCACTGGATGTCTTCGGGACTTGAAAATGAAGTGCGAGGAATCTCCTCGATTTCCCAGAATCTGCGCAGTTCGGACTCGAACGTTTCATGCACGGTTCCGTGGGAGATATGGATGGACGTGATGGTGGAGGACGCAGGATTTACAACCGGACCCGATATTATCCAACCCAAGGCTGTGTTTTGGGCAACGGGTTCATTGTCGGCACCTTTTCAAATACCGTCGCGATTGATTGATCCGTATAGATCCGCGCCGATCAATAGGTCGATCGGGTTTGAACTCATGGGTTCCTTGTCAGCTAAGTCGAGTCCCGAAAGGTGTGTATAGTGACACGGCGAATTGGCTTGATTCGGTTTGTACTGCGTCAACGATGGGAGCACGAGCGCAGTAGTGGGGAAGGCAGGAGCGCTACTGGAGTGGGGAGTGATTGTTAGCGAGACTGCGTGACGACAATAAGTATGGGCATTTCCGATGCCTTGTATGCGAATCGATCTTCGTAATTTCGGTAAGCGTAACAGCTGGACTAGATTTTCTGAAATTACTGATATGGCCGAGCCTTGATCCAGGAGCGCTCGAGCCTGTACAAAATTTCCCGATTTCGAATAGACTCGGACATACGCGGTGGCAAGAAGGACGGTCATGGTTCGGGCTACCGCATTTGTCAGACAGTGAGGCGGTGTCTCTACTTCGATTTATTGTTCAAAGGGATTGTCGGACTTTGTGAGTAGAAATACGAAAGACGGCGCGGGTGCGTCGCCGGTTGGAAAATGCAACATGGTATGATGCCGTTTGTGGCATTGTTTGCAAGCGTGCGTGCTTTTGCAGTCTTTCACTGCATGACTCGCGCTAAAACAATTGATGCACCGGTTGTTTGCTCGTACTAGCTTGTATCGCTCCGAAGGAGTTTGATTCCGAAATTGATCACACTGGTACAACAAATGATTGGACCGACATGCTGGACATGTTACGTTGCTTGGCGTGGCGGTGTGCGATATAGTCAACTTCGAATTTAGACGGTTAACGGACGGTTGCGGCATCTGTTTATTTACGTCGACAGTACCGGACTTCGAATCGTCGAGCGCGTCAATTTGTTGACAGAGAAACGTATCTAACGTGGCATATGACGGGCACTCCCGACTATCGCCGAGCGTGAGTCTCCACTTCTTCCTTAACGATTCCGACAATTTAATGGTGACGCAAAATACAAAGACGTCGTCCCAGTGTTCGACTGGACGACCGAGGTTTCGAAGAGACTCGATTGCCACATTCGCAGTGTCCCGAAGGCAACAAAGGTTTTTTGAAGTTTCTACTGTAACTTTTGGGAGATCGTACAGTGTTTGAAGGTGCACCGAAACAAGACTACTTTTATGCTCGCATCGTTTAACGAGGATGTCCCACGCGACGCGGAAGTTCTTCTCCGTAATCGCGAGACGACTGATCGCTTTACTTGCATCGCCTTTGAGGCACGTTAACAAATACTGCATTCTATCTACATCGCTAAGAGTGGTGTCGTTAAATACCATCGATTTGAAATTATCGCGAAATTGTTCCCATTGGGACATACGTCCGTCGAAGGTAGGCAACTGCAATTTCGGAAGGCGCGACAGCGGTCGGTAAGGAAGATCGGCAACAGATTGACGGGAAGCAGATGACTCACCGGTGGTGGCTCCGAGTACCTCGGCCATGAAATCGGCAGCTTCGTTGAAGGCGTCTTCACCCACGTAGAACTGGGCCTTCGTGAAGTACGGATGATCCTTTTGGATGGACTCGCTTGCTTGAGCGACAATGGTTCCGTCCAATTCTCGTGCCTTGGCGAAGTTCTCCTTCAGGTTTTCGAGCCGCTGGCGTGTTACCGCTGCGGTCATTTTGGCTTGACGGAGCTTCTTAAAATTGCTAAGAGCTCGTTGGATTGAACCGATGAGTTTCATTTGCTGGGCAATTAATGGTCCAAGGGTATCCATTGCGTAACAGAACGACTGCGTGCTCTGATTGCGTAATGGAAAATGGCGTGCTCTGTTCCGGCGGAGATTCCACGTGGTTTTGTATGGCCAGGTTTTTCCAAATTCTAGAGTTGACGCTCCTCACGACGTGGACGGATTCTCCTCAACTAATCCGGCTCGAAGGACCACAATGTTTCGGTTGGAAGCTGGTGGATTTGGATGAGGAGACAGCGAGATGGTTGCCACGTGTGTGAGAGAATGCCCACTGGTTTGATGGTCACAAGTACGGTTTATTCGCGTTCTCGCGAGACCTGATACGATTTCGAGGAACTCGCGGACTGGTATACACAAATCGCGGGTACGATTCGTGGTAATAAATTCCACGCGGAATTGAACAAAAGGCCGACACGGTCACGGTTTTCGCAATGTAAAAATCTATCGATGCTTTCGGTAACACGTCCGGATCGCAAGAGAGCGCGATCGACATCGCGCGGAATATTCAAGAATCGATTCTCGTTAGGTGGTGACGATCAAAAAAGTGACCTAAACAATAGTGGTCATCTTCACCGAGCTGGTCGCTCGACTACCGTGGTTTAGGTTGCGACGGCATCAAACAAGAACAAAGAGATAAAACAAGAATTGAAAAACCTAAAAGACGATTGGATCCGTAGACAAGCAGAATGGGAAAAAGAAAATAGGGAAGTAGAAGAAAGAATAAAAGGATTAGAATCGAAGGAAAAAGAACATCAAGATTTGATGGAAAGGGTACAAAGAATAGGGAAAGGTAAAGAGGAGAGAGAAAAGAGGAACGTGGAATGTACAAATAAGAAAAGGGAAGTGAGAAAAGCCCTGAGAAAATGGAAGGAAGATAATGGAGAAAAAGAAAATTACCAGGAAAAGAAAAGGGAATTCAAGATAGTATGTGAAGAAAGAAAAAGAGAACTACGGGAAAACATGTAGAAAGAGATACACCAGATTAAAGATGAGAATCAAATCTGGGGTTTCATTAACAAAGAAAGAAGAACAAGAATAGGAATCACAGAAAAAATACGAATGGTTGAATGGAAAGAATACTTTAGAGAGCTATTAGAAGGGGAAGATGATTATAACAGAAAAGAAAAGGAGGAAGAAGAAATCGAGACTGGCAGAGAGGAGGAAATGACAGAACTAGAAGTGTCTAGAATTGTCTAGACATTGTGTCTGGGCCTGTGCTACGATCGAGTGGAACATTGTCAGTTTCGAGTTATTTATTGGCGTGCTTAGCTCTTAGAATTAGTTACGGACTTGGGTACGGTTGAAAGTTAAGAGTCCTCTTTCGTTTAGGGAAAGCAAACCAGCCGTAACCCCAGTCAATGACAACTGACGCATCGCAGGCCCACACTCAGCGGAAAGGCGACACCAGTTTGGGGACAGATACCTGAACAAGGGATCCTTGTTCATAGGCTTGTCTTATTTACGTGGCTTGCGTGAGAAACAAAATCACGGATTTAGTAGGCGTACCACATAATTTGGATTACGTCCCGAACTGGTGATTGGTCCCTTGGTTATCCCTACCAAAGAAACGATCTCTTCCCGCACTTTGGTAGGGAATTGCAGCAGAAATAGCGGTCAGAACTTTACGAGCTTTCGAGAGAATCGTACAAACCTTGTACCTTGGAATATTAATTCGTGGAACGTTACGAAGCGTATTACTAGAAAGTATTAATTCGGATTCGAACTTGAATTGTGAACGGGAGTTGCGATGTTGAACTGTGAAGTGGATTGTGAACTTTATTCTAAACTTTCTATGAACTTTCTTTCGGTCTTTCTTATGAACTTTCTTTCGATCTTTCTTATGAACTTTCTTCGATCTTTCTTATGAACTTTCTTTCGATCTTTCTTATGAACTTTTCTTACGAACCGTCTCATGAACTTTTCTTACGAACTGTCTTATGAACTTTCCTATGACCTTTGATACGAATCATCAATACGAACTTTATTATGAACTTTGTTACGAAACATTATTACGAACCATGTTGTGAACTTTTTATGAACTTTTTCTTGTGAACTCATGAACTTTATGTGAACTTTTTCTTGTGAATTCATGCACCTTTTTTATGAACTTTCTATTATAAATCTTATCATGAACATTTATTATGGACTTTTTTATGAACTTGTGTTATGAACTTTACCTTGAACTGTTACTTGAAATTCTGAACTTTGAACTGTTGAACCTTGGACGTTCCAAGAGTTTATGACAAGTGTGTGATTCGTGTACGCATTCTTGTGCAACCCAGAGCGTTTTATTGCTCTTGAACCAGCAGCAGTCTTGGACTTAACAACGCTCTAAACAAAAAGTAAGGTTTCAAATAAAGAGATTGAAAAGGAAAAAGGCAGCCGGAGGGGATGGAATTGAAAACGAAGCCTGGATTTTCGGAAATGCAAAAATAATAAGAAGGCTAACAGAAATTTTCAATGAGGTATGGAAAGGTAAAGTATTTCCAGAGAGATCGAAAGAGGGGATTATTTCACCCATTTTTAAGAAGGGTGAGAGAGAAAATAAGTAACTATCGAGGAATAACAATTCTCAACACTGCTTATAAGATATACGCAATGGTCTTAGAAAAACGACTGAAGGACGAATTAGAAACGAAAAAAATAATCCCCGACACCCAAGCAGGTTTTAGAAGCGGCAGATCAACAATAGACAATATTTTTATTCTAAATTACTCAGCAAACAGAGAGATGCAGACAAAAGGAGATGTACATGTTTTATAGATCTGAGTGCAGCTTTCGATAAAATAAATAGAGAAAAATTAAAGAAAACTATGAAAAAACAAGACATTAGTAGACGGCTAAGGATAAGAATTGGAAAAATCTATGAGGAAACAAGGAACATAGTAAGAATCAACGGACAGACGACATCAAAATTCTGGACAACAAAGAGAGTAAAACAAGGATGCCCACTGAGTCCGACTCTATTTAATCTATACATAGCGGACCTAGAAGAGACAATGAGGAAAAACCAAGCGTGAGGTATAGTAATAGGGAGAGAAAAAATTTGGACGTTAGCGTATGCAGACGACATGGCGTTACTAGCAAAAGACCCTCAAGATCTGAAAGATATGATAAAAAGAGTTTCAAAATACTTTGATGGCAAAGAACTACAGCTGAATACGGATAAAATCAAAATTATGATATTCCATAAAGGGAGGGGGAAGAAGAAGAAAGAGGAATGGAAATACCAAGGACAAAAGTTACAGCTAGTGAAAGAGTTTAAGTATCTAGGATATCATTTTCAGAAAAACGGAAGTAACGAAGCACATATAAGAGAAACAACGAGGAAAGCAAGAATAGCTATGGCACAAGTATGGGGAATAGGTCAAAGAAAGTTTAGAAACAACTATGAGAGACGAATGAAGATGTTTAACTGCCTAGTCAAAAATATTTTACTGTACTCTTCAGAGATATGGGGATGGATGGAGGCTGAGAAAATGGAAAAACTACAGGAGAAATATATACGCTGGACCTTAGGACTAGATTTTAACACACTTGCATATCTAATATTAGAAGAAACAAAAACGGGCAAAATAAGAATAGAAGCGGGAAGAAGAGCATTAAACCTTTGCGGACGGAGTCGTTCGACGAGCGAGCGTCGCTCTGGCCGAGAGGTATTTTTGCGCGCAGTTGAGAAAATATATACGTTGAACGTTTGCGTTATAAAAGCTAAAACTTTATTAAACGGAAAATAAGACTTTACCGCTAAAGATCTCTAATTCCCTTATAGCTCCCAAAGATTTATAATTCGTGTTCGTAAGTGTGAACAGACTTGGGCGGCTATTTGCCGACACGCGTCCGTAAAGGGTTACGATACGAGGAGAAAACAAAAAGTCAGAGCAGCAACGCAATTCTAAGGGAATGTTGGAAAGAGCTAGACAGGAAACAAGAAAAGAGGAAGTCAAAATGGGAAAAAATAAGAGATTCATATTACATTAACACAGGAATAGACATGGAAATAATGGAAACGGAAAGAAGAGAAGGTAAAAAGTACGAAGAAGTTCTGATACTAACAGATAGAGCGGAACAGTTACAATGGCAATATGATAAAATAATAGAAAGCAGATACAACAAACAGTATAGAGAAATTAGGAAGGTTCAGATGGCAGGGTACCTATGCAAATCATACGAGAGATTAAAGAATGATTGCAAGATTCAGATGCGCGAACGAGGAACTAAACAAATATTGGACCAAGGAGAAGGATGGAGTCTGCAGACTATGTAAAGAGAAGCCAGACACTCTAAGTCACATGGTAAGAAAATGTAAAGAGCTGGGAAGAGTAAACATAGAAGTGAGAGGAATTCTGAAAGGAGACAAAGAGGCCACAGAGTGGATGCGGAGAGTCGTAGAAAAAAGGAAGAGTAATCAAGATAATGTCTAAATACTCATACAAATACACTGACAGAAATACACATGTATCTCCCATTTTAAGGCCGAAAGGCAAAAAATAAGTCTATTTACTACTAAATAACTTTTTGAATGGATGAATATAGAAATAAATTTTAAAAATTGATTGATTTAAAATTTAAACAATTTTTTTAACAATAAACTATATCATTGAAATAATAATTCAAATACTAAATATAGAAACAAATTATACAAATTTATTTGTTTAAACAATTATTCTGTAACAGACCTGTACCTCGCAGGCCTGTTACTAAGAATAACACAAACCGGATCAAACCGGAAAGAACCGAACTGGACCGAGATCAACCGGCGATCATTTCTCAGAACGAATCGCCGTATCCCCGTCGCCGCGCCGAGACGGACCGCGCCGCGCCACCCCCCGCGCCTAGAAACCAGTCCGTGAATCACCGCATCGCGCCACCACGTCTACCACTAATTAATGGTGTGGGTCCGGCTCGAGCGAGAGTGTGGTGGCACACTCACACACCGCTAGACACTATATACGTACACGAGGATTGCAAGGGTCCAGTTCTAGCCTATTCCCGTCTCGCTCATGCACATTTGGGGCCCCTACGTAGTCACAATCGCTAGATAAAAGATCAATCTAGCGCGCATAGTCCCTAAGACGGCCTACTTTTGCGTTTCCGAGGCGTAATTTTCATTATTCGGCAGCATGTAGCGGGGAAGTGAGAAGCATTGGGCGGCGCGACAGTGCTGCCACTATCAAGAGACACACATTTTCTTAAATATCGAGAAATTTAGGGTTCTTATAGAAACAGCATACACCATGCGCGCTAGCGGGGACACGTACAATGCCAATGATACATTTATTATGTTAAACCATACCTGTTTAAACACAGGAATCGTCTAGAGCTGAAACATACCCCTAAAGGGGGGTTTGGGTCCAAGTATAGGTCCGGCATTTTTCGCTACGGGGCGCTAATACCTGTTTCTGATCATTCGGTCACTGTATCGGTAAAACAGAGGACGAGAAAAAGCATGTTGCCGGTAAGTTAGGCTTCATACGTAAACGTGACGTCACTATACGGCTCACGATGATGCTGCGTCGGTGTGCTTCAGGGAGAGTGTGTGGCACACACTACCACTCGGGCAGCATGTACGTGTGCCTAGGAGGATCGCAAGGGTCCGGCTCTAGTCTATTCCCGTCTCGCTCATGCACATTTTGGGCCCCTACGTAGTCACACAATCGCTAGATAAAAGATCAATCTAGCGCGCATGGACCCTAAGATGGCCTACTTTTGCGTTTTCGAGGCATAATTTTCATTTTTCGGCAGCAAGATGTCTGTTCGGGAGGCTCTGCAAGCAGACTTGACTAGCCGTACCGTGCGGCGCACTCACACAGTAACCGCTCGGGCAGCGTGTACGTGTGCCTAGGCGGATCGTAAGGTTTTGAGATGCTTCAAACCATTTCTCGTCCTCCGCCGCATGCTCGCCGTATCTTCGGCCGCATTATAACGAAAGTTATAAACGGAACGAAAGTTCATAGCGTTTTTAAATAAAACTTCAAAGAGAAAATTAAGATATTTATTCATACATTCATAGAATAACATGTACATTATAAAAATTGATTTATTTAATAATAATATAAGTATTTAAATATATATTTTGAACGCGCGCAGAGGAATAGCAGGGGAACTCAAAGGAACTTGTGGGTAATTGAAATGTACACATTTTATAATTTATGTCTTTTCATTTATTATTATTGGTAGAAATAAAAATGGTACGGCGCTCCTCGGCCGCGTCCCATCAACTTTAGGAAGATTTCCTTCCGTGCCTGTCTTCTTAGTATTTTCTGCAACATATAAAAAAAATTAATGATAATGAAAATAACATAGGATGCCTAGTTGGGACCAGGGATTGAGAACTGTTATGATATCGGTTCTGGCTTACATATGTATATCGGTTACGGTAACGGTTTTAGAGAACCGATATTATTTCGGTTTTATAATTGTTAATTTTCGGTTCTGGATGTCGGTTCCGGTTTCGGGTCACTATTCTGTATTGTGTTCGGCCTTATATATTCATTATTCAAGTAGTTCTTTATTGTTATTCATAATTTAAACAATTTTTAAATGAATAAATTTTTATAATTTGTCTCTACATGCATTAATTGAATTATTATTCCAATAATAATTTGTTGTTAAAACAAATGTTTAATTAAACATTATTATGGAAATGATAATTCAAACAATGAATATAGAAACAAATTTCTATACATTATGAAAATTGATTTCTTTAAACAATTGTTTCAACAATAAATTGTTATTCAGATGATAATTTAAATAATGCATGTAGAGACAAATTATAAGAATTTTCTAATTAAAAATGATTAAATTATGAATAACTATAAAGGACTACTCGAATAATGAATATACATATAAGGTCGAACACAATACAGAATACCGGGAACCGACATACAGTAACAGAGATTAACATACGGTAACAGATATACATAGGCAAGCCAGAACCGATATTCTCGTAACAGTTACAACACTATTTCGGTTCTTCATAACTGTTTCGAGAACCGGAACCGATATCATAACAATTTTCAATCCCTGGTCCCAACTAGGCATCCTATGTTATTTTCATTATCATTAATTTTTTTTAGATGTTGCAGTAAATACCAACGAGACAGGCATGGAAGGATGTCTTCAAAGAGTTTATAGGACGCGGGGCAGCACGCGGCGCGGCGGAGGCCGAGGAGGCGGCCCGTATAATTTTTACTTTTACAATAAATTATAATAAATTATATAATAAATTATAAATTATACTTTGCATTCCCCTGAGATTCCCCGGCGCGCGTACAAACTATATATGTATTCTGACGTTGCAAAATTTGCGACGTCACTTCTCCGTTCATTTCGAGCACATTTGCAAGTAATAAAGGACCGGACCGCCCTCTACCAGGCACAACACCGAGGATACAGGATTCGAGAGCGCTCCTCTAAGAGATTCCGATATTATCGAGGATCACATAATGACATCTGTCGCGCGCGCCGAGAACGGCAAGTTTCAGGGCCGTATATGGGGCGCGCCGAAGGAACCACCGATCGTCCGAATTGTCACGGGAATTCAACAACGTCCCGCAGCCAGGAAGCGCCCGACCGAGAGCAAATGGCCATTTCGAGATTTTGAGCTTGGCGGGTGGGCATTCGGCAAACCAAACCGGAGGCGACGCCAGGACAACAGCTAAATCCAACATCACGTCCACTGCGACTCCTTACAGACCCTGACGCCGTCTCGCCCCGTCAAGGGAGAAGCTGCCCCGGGGTTGGCGCCCTCGTAGCCAAGAAGAGGAAGCCCCTCCGCCGACCAAGAGAGCGATAAGCTCCTTGGTCAATTTCGTGACTGTCCGGGGCCCTAGGACGCTAGAGGGAACGCTCCTGAGCCAAGAGTTTGCGCCGTGGAAACACGCCATAGGCAATTCGGAGAAGCGGTCGAGTGGGGGGAGCCTGGTTCGATCCGCTGGCTTGCCGAAAATCGATAGATCACTGTCGCGTTGGCTCTAGTCACAGCATTACGCTTTGCCGTCTGTCTCTACTCGCGTTGCGAAGTTTTTGTAATTGCGTCGCGGAGAAGTGTGCGTGCCTGGTGGAGGATTCGTAACGCCCGGGACAACGCCGCCGAGTCCAACCGAGCTCTACGCTCTATCGGGAGCTGTAATCGAAAAAGACGCGCAAAACGAGGAACGGTGAGTCGCACCTGTGATCTTTTCGATATTTCGGTGCGCGACGGCTCGACCTTCATCGCGAGAGGACGAACGCATCCCGTTCCGTCCTCGGTAATTCGCTCGTATTCGTTTCGGGAATACTTTGAGCTTTCGAGTCATCTTTGGGGAGAGTTTTCTTCTTAGATTGCGTGCGAAAGTGTGTCCTAGAGGAGTCGCGTTTCGTGAGAGTAATCTTTGCGATCGTTTCGCGTCTTCTCGAATCCTGTGTTTCTCCCCGCGCATCGTATCGTTTCCGTCGGCGTGCGATCGCGTAATCGTTAGCGTACGCGTCGTAGCGACTCGCGTGCGGAAGTCATCGCGGCAGTCTCGTAATCCGCCGATCATCTGCGCCTCGCGTTTCGAAAGTTCTTGTCGAACGAAACGGCGATCGAATTTCCAACGGTATCGTCGCGAGAGAAAAACGATAGGACAACCGCGCTGCGAGCGACCATCTTCTCGCTATCTTGTATGAAGAGCGCGGGCTCTCGGGTCGCGGCCACGTGGCCGCAGATTTTTCTAAACTAACGACCGCTACAATAAATAGCTCGAGACTAGGAGTGGGCGGGTTCCCGTATATACGGGTTCGGGTCGAGCCGGAAAAAATCGAGCGGGCTCGAGCGAGTACTCGAAACATCTGAATATTCGAGTAGCTTGATCGCATCGAGTAGCTTGATCGCATCGGGTAGCTTGATCGCGTCGAGTACTTGATCGCGTCGGATGCTTGATCGTCGATCGTCAATCGTAACGGATAGCCGGAGACATTCGGATTACATAGATTAGCCAAACTATTTGTATAATTCATGACCCAACATAATTCAAGACCGCATTAGTGCGAATTATATATACAGGGTGTCCCAAAATTCGTGAAGTACCCGAAAGGTGGTGGTTCCTGAGACCATTCTAAGAGACATTTTCCTTTGCACAAAAGTCAAATTCGGCTTTGTTTAGGAGTTATTAACGAAAAACATGAACCAATCAGAGCGCGTCCTGGCCCGGCGCGACAAGCCGCGCTGGCAAGCGAGTGTCGGTGGTACGACGCGACATCGCAACGAACAAGAGTTTCTCGATAATGTGAATCCTCTCCGATTTCGATGAGCTTTGGATATGTTGTGAAGACCATGATTCTGAACAACATTTCTCTTTAGACTTTTTAGCGATCGGTTTTAGTTTACGAGAGAATTGTAAAAAACATTATTTGTAAATTCATATGGGTGTTCTTGATAGCGGGCACGGCGTGTTAATATCTCCGAAACTAAAGCCGACCGCCAATTATTTCAAAGGAAAAAGATATGTAAAACGTCGAGTTTTAAAACACATTCAAGGTCATTGAAATCGTTGGGGACCCACATTATCTTTACTCGACTTACGGCAACTTTACCCGAATGAGAGGAGAAGCAGAAACTTATTGTATTAAAAACTCACTTATTCAGCCGTAAATCCATTTGCTGCTTCGAAATGTGTGTCACTGGGTCACTCGGTGACGAACTGCACAGATGTCATCAGGTATACGACAGTACCGCAATCCAAGGGGCGTACAGCCAAGTTAACGAACTGCACAGCTGGTGGTAGATAGCAGGTATACGACACCCTGACGGATACGCGGTCAACAATCTGGACTTTTCACTTTCACTTTCAAATCGATAAATAAATCACATGTCTTTTTCACACAGATGCACTAATAACAATTGCAATATCACTTGTATTGCAGCACAATAAAATTTAAATCACAACTTTCTAAAAAAAGAACATCCCGAATTTTTCTTTCACTTTTCACTGTACGGTCAAACGTACGTTTCCACACTGGGAATATTTCACGGCGACAGTCGATGCACTAAAATCCTTCGAAATCGACGAACTGATCGACGAACTCACAATTATTTGGCACGTATACGGTGTCGGATGTATGGCCGCTCTCGCCTGATATACCTGAACGTGGCACCAGCATCGCGCCCGCAGAGGCCGTAAGCGAGAATAATATGAAACTTGTCTTGCGAACTGAGCATGATGCGACAAGGACTTACACTGACTGCAGCTTCCCAAAAAAGCTGCGAACACCCCCGAATATCCCCACCACGAAGGAAAACTGAGGATACAGGAACATTACAAAAAAACACGTGTTTTGCAGGAGTTGAAAGTGCAGCAGTGTGACTCTTGCCTTTCCTCTACGATAGAAAACAGGCATCCTCGTCTCCGCGGAAGGGATCGTGCCATAAATCAGAAATCTGCAGTTACTCGGGAGTGTCCGCTGGATACCGGAACGGAAAAATTTTATCCTGCATATGTCGATTTTACGAATTCTTTTTCGGCCGTGCAATTAAGTCCGAAAAGATTTCGATCCACCTTTACGAAGGAGAACCGCGAACTCTGTAGTCGTACTCCGCGTCTCGAACTCTCACGACCGCGATAATATAAAACTCGTTGGCAGCGAGCGCATGTTAACTTAAAATTCCACGTGTCTTTATTTATTTTCCAATACACCCCGTCCTTCCGGAAGCCGATCATTCTCTCTGCCGCGTACGAATCCTGGCCGCGGCGAGCTAATCAGCAACAGAGGGACTCCGACGCGAAAATACCGATACCGGGAACAGGACCCGTTACAATTCTAACAATAAATTATTATTGAAATAGATAATACAAATAGTGAATATATTATAGAAACAAATTATAAAAATTTGTTTACTTAAAAATTATTTAAACTATTAATAACAATAAATAACTACTGTGACGTTGCAAAATTTGCGACGTCACTTCTCCGTTCATTTCGAGCACATTTGAAAGCGATAAAGGACTGGACCGCCCTCTACCAGGCACAACACCGAGGATACAGGATTCGAGAGCGCTCCTCTAAGAGATTCCGATATTATCGAGGATCACATAATGACATCTGTCGCGCGCGCCGAGAACGGCAAGTTTCAGGGCCGTATATGGGCGCGCCAAAGGAACCACCGATCGTCCGAATTGTCACGGGAATGCAACAACGTCCCGCAGCCAGGAAGCGCCCGACCAAGAGCAAATGGCCATTTTCGAGATGTGAGCTTGGTGCGAGGACACTCGGCAAACAAACCGGAGGCGACGCCAGGATAGCAGCTCTATCGACCATCACGTTTTTCGGCGACTTATTACAGATCTTGACGCCGTCTCGCCCCGTCAAGGGAGAGCTGCCCCGGGGTCGGTGCCCTCGTAGCCAAGAAGAGGAAGTCCCTCCGCCGACCAAGAGAGCGATAAGCTCCTTGGTCAATTTCGTGACTGTCCGGGGCCCTAGGACGCTAGAGGGAACGCTCCTGAGCCCAAGAGTTCGCGCCGTGGAAACACGCCATAGGCAATTCGGAAAAGCGGTCGAGTGGGGGGAGCCGGGTTCGATCCGCTAGCTTGCCGAAAATCGATGGATCACTGTCGCGCTGGCTCTCGTTATCGTACCACGCACTGTCCTTTTTCTACTCGCGTTGCGAAGAACAAAGTATTTGCGTCGCGAAGTGTTGCGTGCCTGGTGGAGGCTTTCGTTGCGCCGTGGAGGATTTCGTATTTTCAGAAAGACGCTCAAAACGAGAAACTGTGAGTCGCACCTGTGATCCATTTCGGTATTTCGTAGCGCGACGGCTCGACCTTTGCCGCGCGAGGACGAACGCTTCCCGTTCCGTCCTCGATAATTCGCTCGCATTCATTCAGGAATGTTTTGAGATTTTCGGGATTATTTCGGGAGAGTTTTCTTCTTAGATTGCGTGCGAAAGTGTGTCCTAGAGGAGTCGCGTTTCGTGAGAGTAATCTTTGCGATCGTTTCGCGTCTTCTCGAATCCTGTGTTTCTCCCCGCGCATCGTATTGTTTCCATCGGCGTGCGATCGTGTAATCGTTAGCGTACGCGTCGTAGCGACTCGCGTACGGAAGTCATCGCGGCAGTCTCGTAGTTCGCCGATCATCTGCGCCTCGCGTTTCGAAAGTTCGCGTCGAACGAAACGACGACAAATTTCAACGGTATCGTCGCGAGGGAAAAACGATAGGACAACCGCGCTGCGAACGACCATCTTCTCGCTATCTTGTATGAAGAGCGCGGGCTCTCGGGTCGCGCCCACGTGGCCGCAGATTTTTGTAAACTAACGACCGCTACAATAAATAGCTCGAGACCATATCGTCGTCGAATCATTACGTTCCCTGTGAGATCCGTCCTGCCGAGAGGACTGTCCTAGTTTTCCCGTGTCCGAACCTTCTGGTATAGTCGCGACGTCACTTTCGATCCGCGTTTCGAAGATTCGATTCTCGATCTCGGCTTCTCCGAGCTCGATAACTATTTCGCGTTTCGTGTGGCATCCTTGAGGTGCCTGGCGCCCGAACCTTTCGCTTTTCGAGAGAAAAATCGTCGAATCTTCGAATCTCGTTAACTTCCCGATTTTATAGGGAAGTTATTGTAATGACCCCGAAAATCGAAAATCGATTTTTTAGCAGATATTCACGTTTCATGGTCATTGCAGTCATTTTAGACTATTTTCAGCAAAATGTTCCTGCGTGTGTGTGTGTGTGTGTGCGCGCGTATGTCCGTTTCTATGTAATCAAATTTTTCGTTAACGTTTTCAGAAAAAGTAACAACGCGATCAGGATGATGAATGATGCAATCGATGTGCCCCATCGTAACTTAGAGCTGATTAGATATTGGTTCATATTGGTCAAGTAGTTTTTTATATTTTTAGTTTTTTTTCGAAAAGAGTTGATTCTACAATGCAATTTGTAATGGAGGACGAAAAATTTCCACGAAAGAACCAAGCGCAATTACATAAAAAAAAATTTTTTCTTAATTTTTTTAAATTGATGCTTATGTTACCGCTTGGAATAATCGAAAGTTATTCCAATGCAACAGTGAATTTATCATCTCTACTCCCAAGAATACATTTTGGGAGAATATCGATGAAAGTACGAAAAAAAAACGATGTTAGCGATGTTGGCGAAGGAGTAACGAATCGGGAAGTTCTTTGTGTGACTCTTGGAGAGTCACACAACAAATAAAAAACATTAATATCAGTAGCTATGCGTATCACTAACCCTCTCGCAAGAGCAGTCCGACCCGCGAGCTCGCGGAGCGAGCGAGCAAAAACAACCCTACTCGCGAGCGAGCGAAGCGAGCGAGCAACAATAGCCCTCTAGTTTTGTCTCGGGCGGACCGCGGGTACTCGGCCTGCACGCGGCCTGGCCTCAGCGCCTGCAAGGCCCGAAGTTAACCGGCTTCCGCAGGTCAAACCGCCCGTCGGAAAAAGGTTAACGTGACACTACATAAAAAATAAATATTATGAGGCCGAACACAATACAGAATACAGAATGACGGAACCGAAATCCAGAACCGAAAAATAACAGTTATAGAATCGAAATAAGCCAGATATAAGCCAGAACCGATTTCGTATTTATTGTTAGTAACAGTCATTACATCATTTCGATTCTTCATAACTGTTTCGAGAACCGTATCTGATATCGTAACAGTTTTCAAGCCTTGGAACCGAGTACACGGATAGCCGACTATCTCATGAGATACCCGGTACTCGGGTAATTTTCGTTTACCCGGGTAAGTCACAGCTATACTTAATATGGTTAATAGGTAAGAAATAATATAACAGTATTCTAAAATTCTTCTAATGTTTTTACTCTTTGTAATTACACCAACTCATTTTTGTAATAAATGCATAAAATCTGCTGTCTAGTAAGAAAGGATCCTTGATACGGAACTAGTAAAGGGAAGGCGAACAAAAAAGAATCCAAACGAGTATATCCAACGGGAACAATGCATGCCTGAGTTTTTCAAAATATTTCAAATAGTAAATGGAGAGAGATAAGGAAATACTGAATAAATTGAAAACATTCGTTATTTGGAACATATTCTTTAGCCACCCTGCTGCATTGATTGGTTTCACTAATTTGCCCACGGGATGACCTCGTTCGTATCAAAGAGGGCTGGCCTTGTACTGGATGGCAGTGATGAGATATTGTGCGCTTTTTTCGCGCATGCGCGAGTTTCACCAGGAACATATCAATGTCCTAAGTTTGTGGGGAAAGTAGTGGAGACCTATTACTGGTACAAAAGTACCGAAAGAATTCAGAGGTTTATATATTGCATATTATATGTACTGTGACGTTGCAAATCTTGCAACTTCTCCGTTAATTTCGGTTACGTTGCGAACGTAAGAAAGGACCGGACCGCCCTCTAACGGGCCACGATACCGAAAAACAGGATTCGAGAGCGCTCCCCGAGGAGATTCCATATTTATCCGAATTACATAATGACATCTGTCGTGGGCGCCGAGAACGGCAAGTTACAGGGCCGCATTAGGAATACGCCAACGGACCCACCGACCTTCCGAGGTCCTCAGGAAAAGCACCCCATGGGACAGGAATCGTCCACCGAGGAGAAATGGCCAACGTTGCGTAGTCCCGTGCACAGGCAACAACGATGACCTGGAACGACAGTACACGGGCAACCAACCCGGATGCGCCGAAGGGACAAGGATCATTTTTGAACACCTTGTCGTTTCCCGTCATGGTCCGGCGAGGGTGGTGCGATCGGATTTCCAGGGGAGGAAACGCCTCCACTTTACGATTTACGATCTCCGATTTCGATATTGCGGTATGGGGGCCTACAAACAATCACTTGTGGATTCGGATCGACAGAATTTCTCAGATCGACAAGACGAAATTCGTCAGGCAGGTTATCGTGCCACGGGCCACAATTTGGGGTTTCTCGGGAACGCGGAAACGATGCGCGATGCTCACTACATAGCTACATGACCACGTCCTTACCTATCAAAAACGGTGAAAATCGCTGAACTTAAACACGCGTAAGTTTTGAACTGCTGGATCCATAGTATTGAAACTTGGGTTTTGGCGTTTTCTCGCCAAAATCTACGGTATTATATAAAAAAGTCAAAAATTTGTGGTCACCCTAAACCGGACATAAGCCTTTGGTTTATGACGTGTAAACATCATGGAATGGAATGAATATAAAATCACGATGTTGATGGATTTATATTTAGATTCTCCGTGTTTGTGGAATCCGAAATACGAAATACGAGTTGGACAAAATAAAAACAAAAAAGTAGATGCATGGAGCAATATGGCAATAGCAATGCAATGAGATGCTAAAGAAATTGAAAGAAAGATGAAAATGATTCGAAGTTCGAAACTGCTTGTGATCCACTAGCAAGCTCTTCACATATTTTAGTGCTAGTTGTTTGAGAGCTGCTCACGAACAGTTCTCTTCGGTCTGGAGGAGACCTAACACGAGTATGAGTACATAGTGTTGCAACGATTCCTTCTGTTAGTATCATGGGTACCTTTCAAAAATTGTTTCATAGATACCTGGCGATTTCAAACAGTCCACAGAAATAGGCGGAATAAATAGCGAGGGTTGACTCCGTTGCTGCTATCGAGATGAGACCCATCACGCTTACCAATACGAGATGAATGCAAACCAAATTAATCTGCTGGCCTCCCTCTTTGTAAAAGAATCCGTACATGCGTAGATAATGTAGTTGAAGTTTTGATTGCAATAAAGTAGGAATCAGTATAGTCAGAATTATGTAGACCGCCACTCCATACGACACGACTAGAATTCGAAATAGTGGTTTTTAGTGTTGGTATTACAGAAAATGATTTAGTTAATCGATTTCTGAAAAAATGTATTTCTGTAACAACACAGAATCACACAAAGAACTGTAGAGTTTGCAACGTAAAATAATTATTTAAATAAAAATACATTTTTTAAAAATACCACGTATTTAAAACGGACTAAAAAGTATAAAATAATTTTTCCTAGCCCCACACAGATTCCTAACCTGGTACAGATAGTCCTGAAAATTTGTGATTGTGAATTTTTAATAGCTATGAAAATACTTGTAAGATTTCAAACGAAAAACGTGGGGAGCAAGATAATACATAGTAAGGAGTGTAGAGAGTAGCTACCGCTGAGAAAACTCGCAAAACAGTTCATATCATTTGTAGTGCAATAAAATTGTTAGTGATTTAGGTGTTCATGTATCAATTATCTATTGCATGCGCCCCACGTTTTTCGTTTGAAATCTTACAAGTATTTTCATAGCTATTCAGAATTCACAATCACAAATTTTCAGGACTATCTGTACGGGGTTAGGAATCTGTATGGGGCTAGAAAAAATTATTTTATACTTTTTTGTCCGTTTTAAAAACGTGGTATTTTTAAAAAATTTATTTTTATTTAAATAATTATTTTCTGCTTTTTAGTCTTGTGTGTGAGAAATTTTTCAATCGATTTGAAACATATTGATGAGATTATAACAGAGACATGTAGTAAATTTCAAAATGTGGTAAATTGTCAAAGATAAAGCTTTCGCTTGGTAAACAAACATTATAGTATAATAATACGTAGTAAGATTATAAACACCGCACGGAGCTCGAACGCACACTTCGGTGCGAAGCGGGTCAGTGGAGTGGGGATGAGTCAGTGTGGGAACCGTGTGGGTACTACCGAGCGTCGCACATTGGTCCCAAAGCCCGAAAACGTGGCCAAAACCCCAAAAATGAATTATGAGCTACGACGTTTTTACCCATTGGGATGGGTACCCTAATAGTGACTCCGTAGTGGGTAAATGGGAAAATGCTTGCATTTTTTTACCTGAGTTGCAGTCGTAGTCGAAACTTCGCTTTCCTTAGACAGGCATTTTTCACGCGCGTGAGCGTACGTACGAAATTTAAGTGCAAAGTGTATAAGTTATATTGGAAGCTAGTAATTTTTATACTACATAATGGATACAGTTTGTGGAGATAAGTTCAATCGGTTTTAGTGCAGAATTCTTAATGTTAACCGGTTACAAGTTACACGGAACGGGAACGTAAAATTTGACGCATACATTTTAAAGATGTAGAGATAAGTTAAAACCTACACCCACCTCCATCGAATAACTTATATAGGGTCTTAGATTATACTATTATCTTGCAAAATCTAAAAAATTAACCGCCAATAACTACCAATTCTCACGTACCACCATTTTATATAACTCGGTGTAAGCATTTCATTAGCTTTCATCAAAATATCTCGGAAAGTGTGAATGATACTAAAAAATGTTTCAAATAAAAATTGTATGGTTTGAAGGAACACATTTGACGGTATGTGTTTGACTTATTAGTGACCTTGAAATGTCCTGTGAAGGTCACGAGTCAATTTTTGAAAAAAAGGTTATTTTTTTCATATTCTTATAGCTAATATTCAGACAATTTCAAAACAATAAATAACATTATTTTGCATCAATTTGTTACTGAGATATAAACGTTTCAATAAGAGAGCTAGAGAGGAAGCGACCTTCAAGGGACAGATAGGTCTAAGTAAATTAATTTATAGAAGTAATTAATTAACTTTTTAATTAATTCTTAGACAAAATGTTTTAAATATTAATTTCTATTATTTACTTTCAGGGTCTCGTGATAGCGAAATCCGATTGACAAGGAAACAAATTTTTCAAATAATTAAGTGTTATTTGAATAGTAATATTACTATAATATCTGAAAACCTTCAGAATCAGATATGCGAACAGCACGTGACTTTCATTGATATAAATCCTGAAACAAAGACCGCATTAGGGATTTTAATTTCTAAAATTAAGACAAAATGGCAAAGTGTAAAGAGAACGGAATACTTGTTTTTTAGAAAGTTTGCTACGTGGCTTGAATGGGTTTGACCTGCCGGGATTTCCACGATCCTGACAAGCACCATCCATTGACGACCGGACTCGTCACCCCCGTCATGAGCCTAGCTCGCTACGGGCGCATTGGAAGAAGTGGTGGCACGAGATTTGGTCAATTTTGAATTTTCCCAATCGGTTCTTGTGCTTTGTGGTCGCAATACGTACGATGCACCTCGGAATGCCAATTTTTGAATAGAACTAACAATTTTTTAACGTATGCGTTCGCCATATTGGATCCGCCATTTTGTTTTTTCGAATTTTGAGTTCAGATTTGTAATCAGCGGACCCGAAAACAATAGTATACTAAGTTTTGGAGAAATTGAAGCATGTTTAGGGGTTTTGGCCAGCTTTTGGGGATTTGGGACCACTGTGCGTCCCGCGGGGAGGTGTAACGGTTAAATTTTTAATAGTTTATATCCTCTAAACGCATAAGCTTTTTTAAAATTCTTTTTTAAAGATTGCATTGTCATCCAGTTCTGAGCTATGTTTAAAATTTCAAGTCTCTAGCTCATCGGCAAGTTAGTTTAAAATCAATTGCAAAATTTGTACCGAACAACCAGACAGACAGACAGACAAGGAAGCAAGCTAATAAAAACGTAATAAAATGTCGATAATTGCGTGCTATATGTGATATCAATTGGACATTTACAAGTACGAAAGTACTGTATGTAGAGTATTTATAAGAATTTTCTTTTTTTTCATATAATTCCGTGAAATGTCTTTTTCGACAGTGCTGTATGTGGTATTTTGTAGAAATCATAAATACACCTCTGTATCGTATATTTTTACCTAGATATGCATTGATTGTTCGTCTGGCCCGCGCCACGTGTTTCATTAATATATCCATTTCGACAGGATTTTTTATTGCTTTGCAATCTTTTCCAAAACTTTCAAACACAGTTTTTACCTAAAGTTACATGAAAAACAACGCTATAATTACGAAAGTTGGACTAAGCGGATATAATAATTACATGTTTCTTCATTCGATGAAATAAAGACGAGAGTAACGTGATTTCTCAACTTACTATTGGGAAGTTTACCACAAAACCAACGTATCGTAAAAAGTATAGAAACACCGGGAAGCTATACGATAACGCTGTAACTATAGTGTTCACTGATATTTGTACAAAATTTAACGTCAATATCTGAAAAATATTTTGTGTTTTTAACAGTTTTAGATCAGTGATAAAATAATAATTTGTATGGAACAATCTGTACAGTTCGATTCCTTTAATAATAACACAAATTGATAGTTTGGAATGAAAGTGCTTCATAAAAAATTATTCCCTAGAGAATTGATTTTCAATAATGTATGGCATTGTCAAACAAATTGGTAAATATTCACTAAAGAGAACACTTCACCCATTTTGATGGGCTTGAAATATGTTATCTGAACGTGATTTTGAAAAATACTCCTCTCCGATTTCAATGACCTTGAAATATGTTGTGAAAGTCACCATTCTGGACAACGTGTAGCTATACAGGGTGAGGCACCTCAAACAGGACACCCGAATAAGTCGGCTGCTGTTGGTGATGGCAAAAATGTGTCAGACAAAACTTGCGGGGATTCAAGGCTAGCATAATTCTATGTTAATGGTTTTTTTGTAAGTAGCTGCGTGTAGGACACATAAAGGTCAACTCCGTTTCTTTTATGAGAATGATATGTTAAACTTTACCTCGCGAAAATAAAAAATGTTTGCCTTTTTCTTATTTAATCCAGTTGATTTGAACGAGAAAATGCTAAAAATGTAAGTTTCAATCCTAGGAGATCAGTGGTTGAAAAGATATGAGTGTTTATAGTTGAGCGATATTCAGCGTTTTAAACAGGTAAGGGTACTTCCATGTTGGAATGTAGTGACCGTCGCGCGCCGCTTCGCGAATGGAGCCACTACATGGCAGCACAAACACGCAGCGATGTCAATAATGTAGATCAGGGCTCGAAATTATTTACTCGTGATGGCCGATTTTCGAAGGCTACGCCCCCTCTAATCGGCCGCGCGTCTCGCTTCCCGTGTCGTTCTTAGTTCTCCTAGGCACCACGAATAGCACCTATAGTATGCGTCTGAACTGATCGAGAACTATGACCGTCACGGGAAGCGAGACGCGCGGCTGGGTCGAGGGGGCATAACCTTCGAAAATCGTCCGTTGCGAATCAATAACTCCAAGCCCTGAGGTAGACACGCAAGCGTAGTCGAACCTACCTAACGACTGTCCTTTTCCAACTCCCACATGACCCTAACTCTGACTAATCTTTTCGCGGCTGCGCTCATTGGACGATGTTTGAGTATCTAAAAATCGCTCAAGTTTAAACACTCATAACTTTTGAACCACTGATCTCCTAGAATTAAAACTTGGATTATTGGCCTACCTCCACAGGATTACATAAGAATAAAATATATAAAAAAACTTTTTAAAAAACACGCTTATATTAAAATGCACTAAACAGGAGAAAATAATTTTTTCCTGGTTCTCCATAAAATACCGAATCCAGTTAAATGATTAATAATATTTTTCCCCAAAATTTTAAGCAATTAGTTCAAAATTTCTTCTGTTATAAAATTAGTGTCGGAATAGATAGAAAAATTTAATATAAATTTAAATAAAATCATAACATTAGTGACTATAAAAATAAAAGCGTGGAGCGCTAAACTATATTGACGTAATCTTCATGGGCGCTCCATGCATATAAAATACACTATAAATAATTATAGTCACTAATGTCATGATTTTATTTAAATTTGTATTAAATTTTCCTATCTATTCCGACACTAATTTTATAACAGAAGAAATTTTGAACTACCTAATTGATGAAAATTTTGGGGAAAAATATTATTAATCATGTAACTGGATTCGGTATTTTATGGAGAACCAAGAAGGAAATTATTTTCTCCTTTTCAGTGCATTTTAATATAAGCGTGGTTTGTTAAAAACTTTTTCTAAAATATTTTATTTTCTACTGTTACAAGATTGGACTATCCTCGAAAGAGGTTTAAAATTCGATTACAAGATTTGACGCATACAAACACGGCAAGTTAATATGTAGCAAGTAAACTGTAGCTTTATTTCGCGCAAGAACGATTTGTTTTCGATTTATTAACGAGAAACACGAACCAATCACAGCGCAGCAAATGCCCCCTTGGCTACACCAACGCGAAGCGTAGTGTCAGCATCGCTCTATCGTTTAGTAGGGACAGCGCGATCCGTCTTTACGTGCTCTCCTTTTCTATGTTCGGCAACCTTTGTACTTTCGGCGTTATCATCGCAGTCATAACAAAATAGTGTCCCTCCACGATCTCTGTCCCTGCTCGGAAGCGGCGGTGGTAAACAAATCGCGACTTTACTGTATATGCAATTTCCTGCAAAACAATCTGGAATTTTAAAAAATGTAAGTTCCGCCAGTTAAAAAAAAATATACTTTTCCCAAATGATTATTGATAAAATAAAATGAAACCACACTTCAATTTTCGTATAGTATAAGCTGGATAAGATGGTCAAAAATGCCCTTGAGCCGAATTATATCGACGATGTGTCATTCTTTAGGCCATGAAGAAAAAGCATACTGTGCAAAATTTCAATCCTCTATCTCGATGGGGAGGTTTGTTATGGGGTAAATACAACGAAAAATCAGAGTTTTTGGCCTATTTTCCGTAACTAATGATGTTTAGAAATTCCGAGAAGAATCTGACACATGTCAAGCACCCAAACACATATAAGATTCTATGTATTGTGACGTTGCAAATTTTGCGACAATGTACCCCCTCTCTGATGACCAGAGTAGAGTAATAGTGGCACGTTGCGCCGCGCACGCGCACCTTGTGTTCCCCTCGAGTGCTGGTTTGGTCATTTTCTGGCGACTCTGGGACCGCCATCTCACGAGACATGACACGAAATCACAGGATTCGAGAGCGCTCCCCGAAGAAATTCTGTACTTACCGGTGACGACTATTGACATCTGTCGTACGTGCCGAGAACGGCCTGTTTACAGGGCACAAGAAAAGCACCCCGACCGACCGAAATTTCTCAAGGAAGCAACATAGCACCAGACGAACCCAGAGAGAAGAACTGGCCAATATTATGGAAGCCCCATGCACGGGCAATGACGACTTGGACCTAAAGCACACGGGTAATCAACCCGGATGCGTCGAAGGGACGGGAACTCCAAACGTACATCTGGTCATCTCGACACTTCGTGGTCCCGACGTCGCCTCATCCCGATGAGCTCCTGTGTGGGTGGTGCGACCCCGATCAAGGGAGGACGAGCCTCCACCGGTCGAGAAATGACCGGAATTCCGTATTCGCGTCATGGTCTGGGACCCAAGGACCCTTGTAGGGAGGATCCTAGTAGCTAGGACGTCGCGCGCTAAACACGCGCCAATCAAGGAAATTCGATTACGAGTCGAGAGCAGGGTTGTCATATTCAGCGGCTCCTCGGGCTCCTTCCCTCTCCTAGATTCTCCGTCACGCCTGTCTCGCTTCCCCCACTCTTACCACTACCGCTGCCGCGTGCTGCGTGGAGCATGCTACCGAGTGTCGCAGAAAAAACCGTACGCTTATACAAGCTGATATGATTCGGAAAGGTAGGCTATATTGCAATAACGAAATAAATTTATTCGTGTATTGTTAAATAAACACAAATTAAGGTTTGAAAAATGTATATTTGCGACCTGCTAGTTACAATCATCGCTTTCGCTGGTAAATTCGCTTTCGCTTCCTATAAGAACATTTGCAAATTCTTGAGGTATACTTTCTTTTTTGTACATATCGCTATTAAAATTTTGTACAAAATCGTCGCTTATAATGTAATTGCTACATTGCATACCAGTATTTCTAAATTCTAATTGAACTCTACCGAGTGCAGCAACCATTTGAGGTTGCAGTCGATTGCGATCTGGCGTTTTTATTTCACTTACTAAAGAGAAAAATCGTTCGATTTCAGCGTTTGAATGTGAGAACGACAAACATGCCAGTGCCAAATTTGAAGTATTTTTAAATGGCTTTGTATCGTCAGGCTTACACATCTTATTAATTTCGTCCCAAAATTGTACGATTTCTAAACGTAATAAACGCTCTCTCATATCATCCTCACGAGCAGTTAAAAAACCTAGGGTGTGCCATTCATCAATACATGCTGTTCTATCGAATTTCGATTCAAATTTATTTAAAATATCATCTACTTGGCCTGTATGTTTCGTAACGTCTTTAAAAATTCCAGAGCCTTTATAAAATTATTGTTAAATGGCAATCTCTTTATAGCCCCCGTGTATGTCGTCTGGTAAAATTTCTGGCAATTTTGAAGAAATGTCATGATTTTTTCCTGATCGTAAGTATCTGTTGCTTGTTTAATCTCGTCAAGAGTACTTTTCGCCTTTCCTCCAATGTACATTGCTTCGAGAGGCAATAAATTTTCGCTTTTAAAGGGATCGATTTCGTGTAGGTTCGGTGCTCCTGCAATGACCTCGTAGTTTATAAAATTAAGACCTATTTCTTTTAAAAACTTGTGACAATATTCTAAAAGATTGCGAACTAAAAGATCAGACGTTTGGAAAATTATATTAAATTTGGTTATCGTACTTAAAGTGAAATCGACGAATTCTAGGTACGCTTTTGTGTATAAACAAAGCAATGCACTGACTATTTCTAACGAAGACTTTTTTAAATGTACCACATCCGAAGTATCTGATAATCCTGATTCAGATTGCGATTGTGACATACTAGATTCCGTTTCACTGTCTGATTTACCAGTTACTTCTATTTCAAAAAATTTAATTAATGCAGCCCATTGCTCTAATATCCTATGTACACATTCGTATAATACCAACCACCTGGTTCTGAATGGTTAGAGAGATATGAGAGAGCGTTTATTACGATTAGAAATCGTTCAATTTTGGGACGAAATTAATAAGATGTGTGAGCCTGACGATACAAAGCCATTTAAAAATACTTCAAATTTGGCACTGGCATGTTTATCGTTCTCACATTCAAACGCTGAAATCGAACGATTTTTCTCTTTAGTAAGTGAAATAAAAACGCCAGATCGCAATCGACTGCAGCCTCAAATGGTTGCTGCACTCGGTAGAGTTCAATTAGAATTTAGAAATACTGGTATGCAATGTAGCAATTACATTATAAGCGACGATTTTGTACAAAATTTTAATAGCGATATGTACAAAAAAGAAAGTATACCGCAAGAATTTGCAAATGTTCTTATAGGAAGCGAAAGCGAATTTACCAGCGAAAGCGATGGTTGTAACTAGCAGGTCGCAAATATACATTTTTCAAACCTTAATTTGTGTTTATTTAACAATACACGAATAAATTTATTTCGTTATTGCAGTATAGCCTACCTTTCCGAAGCATATCAGCTTGTATAAGCGTACGGTTTTCTCTGCGACACTCGGTAGCATGCTCCACGCGGCACGCGGCAGCGGTAGTGGTAATAGTGGCGGAAGCGAGGCAGGCTTGACAGAGCATCTAGGAGAGGGAAGGAGCCCGAGGAGCCGCTGAATATGGCAACCTTGGTCGAGAGGAGGGAACAAGGATCGAGCCGTCGCGCTGCCGAAAATCGATAGATCACTGTCGCGCTGGCTGCCGTAGCGAACAAACGTCGAAAAATTATATCGAACAACCGCAGTTTTAGTGCGAATTCCGAGTCACAAATCCGGTCGCGAAAGTCGTGCTCGTGAGAGTTCCCGTGCGGAAATAACGGATCCCCGAGCCGTGCAGGCTGATTGGACCGCTTCCCGGAAACATTAACACCGAGTTTCCCTCGATAAACGGGACCCGAACGAGAAAAGGCGAAGCGGTAAGTCATCCAATGATCTATTCGGTGTTTCTTTGCGAGGTGGCTCGACCTTAGTCGCGCGAGGACGAACGCTTCTCGTTCAGTCCTCGAATATTCGCGTGTGCCGAGGCGCCGGGCTTCTCGTGCCGAAATCTCACGTCCGTACAGAGGGCGTTTTGAGAATAATTCGTGAGAGTTTTCCCCAGGTATTGCGAGTACGGAAGTTTCCTTAGAGGAGTCGCGTCCCGCGAGAATAATCTCCATTCGTCATGAATCCTGTATCGCGCCGATTACACTGTCCAACTTTTTTATGTTCCCTAATTACTGTTGGATCCTTCTTATAGAGTTTTTTGCGCTGTTTCCGAATCTGCTATTAATTTTTGTTCCTATATGCACAGTTTTTGAGGAACATGGTTTGAAAAAAACATATTTTTCAACTTTAAACAAATATTGTGGTGTTATTATAAAAGATATTGAATTGTTCTTTATAGCAAAAGATTCTATAGACTTTCCCAAATACAGCGATATCAAATATTAATACATTAGGATTGTTTAAAAATGTTTAAACATGTTTAACCAATCACTAAAAGCGGAGAGACACCACTTTCGCACCAATTTTTGAGGATATTTTTCAATTTATCTCAAAAAATAAGGGTCCAGTGGAAAATCGAACTATACCACGGAATGGAGCAAATCCCCGTCTGAAGTTTGAAACGTCGACGTTTTTTTCGAACCAGAAAGCAAAATATCTTCGCCCGACATGAGCTGCCGCCAGTGGTGCTTACCGCTAGAAGAGGCGATCCACGGGATACGGAGCGGCGAACGACCGTTCTAGTAGTGAGCGCCACTGGCGGCAACTCATGTCAGGCGAAGATATTTTGCTTTCTGGTTCGAAAAAAACGTCGACGTTTCAAACTTCAGACGGGGGTTTCTCAAGATAAAAGTCTGCTCCATTGCGTGGTATAGTTCGATTTTCCGCTGGACCCTTATTTTTTGAGATAAATTGAAAAATATCCTCAAAAATTGGTGCGAAAGTGGAGTCTCTCCGCTTTTAGTGTTTAAACATGTTTAAACATGTTTAAACAATCATAATGTATTAATATTTGATATCGCTGTATTTGGGAAAGTTTATAGAATCTTTTGCTATAAAGAACAATTCAATATCTTTTATAACAACACCACAATATTTGTTTAAAGTTGAAAAATATGTTTTTTTTTTCAAAGTCATGTTTCTCAAAGACTGTGCGTAAAGGAAAAAAATTGAAAACAGATTCGGAATTAGCGCGAAAAACTCTATAAGAACCATCCAACAGTAGTTGTGGAACAAATTTGCTGTTGGAAAGTGTTATCGAAACGCGTTCGCCGATGCTCAGACACGTAATCGTTATCGTACTCGACGAATTGAATCGCGCTCGACGGACATCGCGGCGGTCCCATATCGCGCCGTTCACCTGCGTAGAGTACGACCTCATCGTCCGTGATTCCCGGAATCGCGACTTTGTACGGCGATCTAAACGACGATCGAAATACTATCTGTCGCATCTCTGTAAGAAGAGCGCATGCTCCCGGGTCGCGGCCACGTCGCCGTAATTTTGTAACGAAACAACTGATTAAACATCTCGAGCATAGATTGTCGTGAGTCATTTAAATATTCCTGTGAGATCCGTCCTGCCGTGAGGACTATCCGAGCGTTCCCGTGTCTGAATCCTTTGGCCCGTTTTCTGGCGTAATTCCGATCCGCGTACTGTGAAGGTCTGACGCTCGGACTCGGCATCTCCGAGTTCGGGAATCGAGTAGCGTATCGTGTGGCACATTAGAGGTGCCTGGCGCCCGAACGAATACCGAATTGGGGACCGTCGGATCTTCGAACCTCGTTCTCTTGGACGGACCGCGTGTACGCGGCTAAGCGTGGTCCGGTCTTTATACATGCAAAGCCCGAAGTTGACCGTTTCTTCGAACCATCCAGGTCGACGAAAAAGGTCAACGTGACAGTATTAAATCCCTTTGGAAATTTGATCGAGAAATAAACCACACTTCGTTGTCCTGTCAAAAGAGATTCAAAGTTTATTACAACAAAGCTATTTACAATATTCATACTATTTAAATTTAGTCCTTTCTTACCTGTCAAAAGAGAAACGACATTTAAGTTATTCCCAACAGTCAATTTCCCTTTAACAATTCTTATAATAATCACTCTTAAACAATCTCTTTGATTTTCTCTGCTCTTTTCCAACTTCTTCTGCACATGTGGTCACCTTCTCAAATCTTCTCCCTCGATCCATCCGTATGATCTCTACTATACCGATCTTACTAGACCCGGCATCATGCCGCCAAATTCAAACTGAAGAAATATATTTTCTTTACATACATACTCTGCACTTCGTTCAAGATTTTGAAATTGAAAATCCTGCTTGTAAAAAATCAAAAACCTCAACAAATCGAAGAATTGCAGATTTTACATGTATGTTCTAGAATGACAACATTTATATTTTAACAGTACCGATATATTGTTATAGTTATTGTTCATGAATTTTTACAGATATTACGGTTTGGTGAACCGTAGTGGAAAACAATAAAAACCGATTTTTTCGACTTTTGCAGGAAGCACTCCTACAAAAACCTTAATAGTCACAAAAAAGAAAATCGACACACCACCAACATCGACATTAAAAATAGCAAATAAACAACAGTGACTCACAAACAAAAGCAAATGCAGCCAAACGAGCCCAAGGGGAGACAAACTTATCCAACCACAATTTACTGAGTTCAAAAAGCAAAACACCCTCCTCCACCAACAAAACGGGGAGAGAGAGCAAGGATAGAAGAGTTACAAAATAGGCTAGACATACTAAAAGCAAACTCTTTCAACTCGTCTAACCCGAAAGCAACGGAAGCAACTTCACAGACGACATCTAAACCGCCAGCAGAAGTCGGAAAACCCCCATCAAGAACTGACCTATCTGCAAAGAACAATGGTAACCCAAACATTCACAACACCCAAGAAGCCCCCAAGAAAGTCAAGCCACGAATACAACCACACATCCAAGGGACACCACACTACAAAGAAGACACCATAAACCACCGCCAATAATTATCTAACAACAAAACGCCCAAGACACGGTAACCCAAGAAATCTTTTTCTATTCAGCGGCATAAACATAAAGGGCAATCTCCAAACAAAAGCATCCGCTACAAGTCACACCCAGTATATAGACCTACCTGAAGACTACAAAACAATAATCAATCTTCTTAAAGTCTAAAACATTGCATTTCACAGATACAGGGTGTCTCAAAATTCCCCCAGGACCCGAAAATGGGAGGTTCCTGAGATCATTTCAAGCGACATTTTCCTTTGAAAAAATGTCGTCCACGGCTTCGTTAACGAGTTATTAACGAAAAACACGGACCAGTGAGAGCGCGAGCTAGACGCGTGCATCCCGGCGCGCCGGCAGCCGAGTGTCGGTGGTACGCCGCGATGTCACAACGAACAAAAGATTCTCGATGTTGTGAATCCTCGCCAATTTCGATAAGCTATGGATATGTTGTCAATTCCGTGATTCTGAACAATATTTCTCTTTACAGTCTTTGTCGATCGGCTTTAGTTTACGAGATAATTGTAAAAACATGTAATTGAAAATCGATCGATGTATTATTTCTTGGCCAATCGCGATGAGCTTTGGATATGTTGTCAAAACCATGATTCTGAACAACATTTCCCTTTACAGTTTTTGTCGGCCGGTTTTAGTTTACGAGATAATTGTACGAACTTGTAATTGTAAATCGATCTCCTCGCCGATTTCGATGAGCTTTATTCCATAGGAAAAAGATATTTAAAACATCGAATAAATAACATAATTAAGTCATCGAAATCGGTGAGGACCCACATCATCGGCAACTTTACCCGAACGAGAGAAGAAGCAGAAATTTATCGAATTAAAAACTCACTTATTCAGCCGTAAATCCATTTGCTTATTACTCCGGTGAAACACAAAACACGAAACACCACACTTTCACACAATTTCACACAATTGCTGAACACGTAGCACACTTTTCTAATTCGTGTCGATAGCGAACGAAATTACATACTCCGACGCGGAAAGAGTTCCATGCTCTTCGCGATTCCGCGTGAAACTATGCTCTCCCAGCCTACAATGTATTCGATGAAGGCGTCGTTTAAAACAAATGAAATCGTTCCCAAGGAAATATTGATTTTTCAAGAATCATATGGTATTGATTTTTCGAGAATCATATGATTCTCGAAAACATTGATTCTTGACGAACGACCGCTGCCATGGACGAGATATCTCGTGTACCTTTATTACTGATATAACGTGTTATTATCCATTCACAGCATCGTTTCTTCGACATCGCGGAAACAAGATATCTCGTCGATTGTAGTTTCTGTGCGCCCTAAAAAGGACTAATCAAAAATTTTATGAAAAAAATTAAACCGACTTTGAAGAAACGCACACACGAACTTAAATACAATCTTCAAAAAATTCAATACAATCTTTTAAAAGGCGGCACAAAATTGAAAATTTCGACACTGGAAATTACGAAAATCCTTATTTAAGTTCGTTTGTGCGTTTCTTCAAAGTCGGTTTAATTTTTTTTTATAAAATTTTTAATTAGTCCTTTCCAGAGGCGCACAGAAACTGCAGTCGACGAGATATCTCGTTTCCGCGATGTCGAAGAAACGATGCTATGAATGGATAATAGCACGTTATATCAGTAATAAAGGTACACGAGATATGTATCTCGTCCATGGCATCGTTCGTTCGTCAAGAATCGATGTTTTCGAGAATCATATGATTCTCGAAAAATCAATACCATATGATTCTTGAAAAATCAATATTTCCTTGGGAACGATTTCATTTGTTTTAAACGACGCCTTCATCGAATACATTGTAGGCTGGGAGAGCATAGTTTCACGCGGAATCGCGAAGAGCATGGAACTCTTTCCACGTCGGAGTATGTAATTTCGTTCGCTATCGACACGAATTAGAAAAGTGTGCTACGTGTTCAGCAATTGTGTGAAATTGTGTGAAAGTGTGGTGTTTCGTGTTTTGTGTTTCACCGGAGTAATAAGCAAATGGATTTACGGCTGAATAAGTGAGTTTTTAATTCGATAAATTTCTGCTTCTTCTCTCGTTCGGGTAAAGTTGCCGATGATGTGAGTCCTCACCAATTTCGATGACTTAAATATGTTATTTATTCGATGTTTTAAATATCTTTTTCCTATGGAATAAAGCTCATCGAAATCGGCGAGGAGATCGATTTACAATTACAAGTTCTTACAATTATCTCGTAAACTAAAGCCGATCGACAAAGACTGTAAAGAGAAATATTGTTCAGAATCACGGAATTGACAACATATCCATAGCTTATCGAAATTGGCGAGGATTCACAACATCGAGAAACTTTTGTTCGTTGTGACATCGCGGCGTGCCACCGATACTCGGCTGCCGGCGCGCCGGGATGCACGCGTCTAGCTCGCGCTCTCATTGGTCCGTGTTTTTCGTTAATAACTCGTTAACGAAGCCGCGGACGACATTTTTCAAAGGAAAATGTCGCTTGAAATGATCTCAGAAACCTCCCATTTTCGGGTCCTGAGGGAATTTTGAGACACCCTGTATACACCTAAATACGAAAAACCCCAATCTATACTTCTCAAGCGCCTCGAAGGAGACTTCGAACCCCTAATCATATTAGAAGTTCTAAACAATCTCTGTTCGGGTTTCAAATTGTGGGATTTGTCGGCCATTACGGCAACCATTAAGCGCCGTTCACTACGGTTTTTTTTCTACCATGTTTTGAGTCGCGTAGCGATCACATGTTACCGTTGCGCGAAGCCGCGGAGTTTTTGTCAGCGCCCATTACCGGTAAATCTCCACGGTTTGAATTCTCGAACAGTTCGTCTCCCAGGATCATGCGATCGATCCCCATCCAATCGTGTATGATCACGCCTGCCGTTCGAAGAACATTTAAAGGCCCTCCCCTAGCGGAGCGGCTCTCTTCTCAACTACGCTCTTTTCAGTCTATAACACTTCTTAGCTTCGCTCTGTTATTAGCATTTTTCGATTTCGTGTTCGCGACAACCGCAGCTTCTTTTGTTCATTCGACTGTTCGCCGTTCTCTTGCCACTTCGCTTTCGATCTTTTCGCGTCGCGATTAGTGCTTTTGCCCGCGTCAAGATATCCAGGGAACGCGTCGAAAATTTCCATTCTCGCCGGCTCTCGTTAAGGTGCCGCTCAAGGTTTCTCAAGATCTCTGTTTTCCGTATATCGGCGACTCGCGCGGCGAAGCGGTGAGCTAAATATAGTACAGTGTACAAAATAAGCAAGAAAAATCACACTTCCTCATCCACGCCTTTCCTTGCGCGCTTAAATCTGAGTGGTCGCTGCATCAGGCGACTCCGACCGTCGGTCGACGCCGAACAACTTCAAAATTAACGGCCTAACCTTCACAAAAATCAACAGATTCGAAACCAAAAATTCCAACCTGGAAAATAGGAAACTGCCAATATACACAGCCTACCTCACAGCCCACAGTAAAATTTACAATATCCATCAAATCAAAAGAATCCTCTAACAAACAATAACATGGGAAAAATAAAAACTAAAGAAATCACATAATGTTGGAAATACCACAGATTAGGGTACTCGTCCACAAACTGCAACCTAAGATTTAGATGTGCCAAATGCGCGGAATCCCATGAAACAGGCAAATGTAAAATAACCACTACACAAGAGAACACAAACAATTTATAATGCGCCATTGTCACTAAACTACACAAACAAAATGTAACAGACCAGCAAATGAAACAAAATGAAACTAACAACAAACAGATAAACATGTGTGTGTGTGTGATTCAAAATATAATATACCCCAAAATACCCTACAGCCATATAACCGCCAACACACCTACGTGTAGAACCTCCCCCCCCCCCCATACACGGCACCTCATCTAACAACAATACCTAAACATACCAATGCGATAGAACCACACTACAACCGTCTTGTCTCATCCAATCTCCGCTCCTCCTCGCCAACAAACCACAGAAACTCATACTAAAAAATCCCAACAACCACCACACAGTCACCAACCAACAAATCTTGCAACAACAAATAACGGACATTTTAATTGACATTAAAAACTAACTAAACACATTGAAAGCAGTAAAAATACAACACAATCGACATATACACGCTATAACCACAATACATAAGAAACACACTAAACACAGGATACACACCTCCAGAACTTTTGAACAGAAATTAACAACCCCCCCCCTAATTTACCACACCAAAAGAACAAGCAACACCAAAGCCATAAGGTACATCCCATTATGCATTTGTTACGAGCCAGGGCCGCGAGCAGCACGAGTGGCCGGCGAAGGGATGTTACCCTAGGAATATGGTATCAATTTGTCAGTTAAGGTACGCGGACGAACCCAATACGAAATTGGGGAGCCGCTAGGATTATAGACAGCGAGAACGAACCTGGCGCGAAGTCAGGAAGCCTTTAGGAATGGAGTCACACGCAGACGAACCTGATGCGAAATCAGGGAGCTGCTAGAAGGGTGAAACTTCCTGAACAAACCCAATGCGAAATTTGGGAGCCGCTGGGAGGTTGGATGAGAGCACAAACAAACTTTGTGACGTGGCAGGTTTTTCCGACGTCTTCCGAACCTTCTACCAGAGACCGGGTCACGTTTTCGACCATCGGAATAGAAACGGGCGTTGCGATCGATCTCCCTGGATACGTACGGGTTCCAGCGGAAAAGAATTATCGCGTTTAAATGTCGCGCCGCTGGGCGCGACACGAGGTTACAGGTCCGACTACGCTCCTTAGGAGAATTCGAGGCCCATCTTCCGCTGTAATTGGCGAGGAATCTCAAGAAGAGTCACCCGGAGAACATATCGCAAGTCGGCGAGCACGGGGAAGACCACGGGGATTGGACCGAGCCCGGATCCGTCAACCCGGAGATATCGACGAGGCTATTACGTTTAAGGGACGACCAACGGCCCAACCTTGTCGATTCTCGCCCGGGCAGGGCCATGAGAGCCCACCCGGAATGGCTCGCGTCCACCCTTGCCGCCCTCGCAGCGTTATCGGACGCAGCCTCGAAAAAGCAAACAATTTTCGAAGGCCCGGGTCCGAATCCTTTAGATTTGGCCCGGCAGCGAGGAGCCACGCGATAGGCCCGAGTGTCGCCACAGCGAAGATGAATAAGGAAGTAGAGGGGATGCCTCGCTTCCGCATTCCGAGCCGACACGAAGTAGGTCACTAGGGCGAAGGACTACGTCACTGGGAGGACACTGAAGATCACTGAAGGACTACATCACTAAAGTGGCTTTAGATGCCAGCGCTGCGAAATAGATACCGGTGTACTACATCACCCCCGTACTCCTCTTCACCCCCGCGGTGCTTTATACTTTGTTAGGTGGCGTTGTTCGCAATGTATTAGTTGCGCGGGAGAACGACCATTTTCAACTATTTTGGTTTATAGCGTGGTTTGGAGCAAGCGTGTACGTACTGTTTATCGTGTTTTGTCGTACATATTTGATATTTAGTGAACTTTCGGAGTTAGCAGGTATGTTAACATCATTTAAATTGAATATTAGAAATAAAAGTATGATAAATTGCGAGGAAACTATCATGGCCAGCTTAGTAGCTGTATGTGAATCTGATCATGCTATGTTTTATTGCAGTTAGGGACCATGGGTAAATGCTCAGTTTGCGGAAAGTTAAGCAACAATAAAACAAAAACGACATTACACAAGTATCTAAAGATAATCTAACCTCTTTCCAATTTAGTAGTTAAATTAATTTTTTACTCATTTATTTTATTACTCAATTCTTTTTGTTTACTGTTTTTTTAATTCTCATATGATTTTGCATAGATTTCCTTGAAATGAAGCATTGTGTAAACAGTGGGTCAAAGAAATAGGTCGGGAAGGATGAATGCCTACAGACAGTAGTTTCATCTGTTCTGATAATTTTCCTGAAGACAAGCATCATGGTACACTATAATAGAAAACGTTTAAAGCCTGGAAGTGTGCCCACGATTTTACCAAAAAAGTCAAGACGTGTACCACAGAGGAGTATCTTAAGGGAAAGTAATGATAGAGGTGAGACACTTTGTCTTTGTTAATAAATGGTTGCAAAGTATATAATATATACTTGTTTCTTTTCAGATAATAATGATGTTCTGGCAACTTTTGCAACAATAGAAAAAGTCCCAGAACCACTGATTGTTGTAGAATGCAATCATTCACTTATAACCAGCAACCAGACACGTAAGTTGAAGTAAGTTTCAAATATACAGAGTATCCCATTTTAATCTATAAATGAAATTAGCTCTTCCAATTCTTCTTATTCATAAAGCAAAAACTTACTTTAACATATTAAAAGTGGCATATAATGTTACTATTTGAGGATTAAAATCTGTCTACAGTACTGAACAATATTTCCCATTGCAGTTAGTAAAGATTTCTCTTCACCATGCACATCAAAAACTGCAGATGTAAGGGAGAAGCGTCAACTCGTAACACTGCATGAAAAAGTACTGCATGATCATCGTTACCACAATATACCACGAAGTACGATGAAGAAATTAGGTAATATGCGAAGAAGATTGCAGTCCACGATGCAGGAGAATAGATTACTGAAGCAGCAGGTCACACAACTGAGAAAAAAGGTACACTCTTTACAAGATGTGATACAAGGGTTAAAGGAAAACAGACTTCTGCCTGATAGTGCATATTATTGCCTTTCTGCTAATGCCGATACTTCATTAGAATTGTTCAACCGTATGCTAAAAAATAGATAAAACATAGGCAAACTCACGCGAGACAAATACCCCCAGCACTGCGCGCGTTTGCTTTAATGGTACACTTTTAATCACCGAAAGCGTATTCATATATTAGAAAAATCTTTAATTTAGCGTTTCCGCACGCAGATGTACTCAGAACCTGGTATGCTTGTGTAAATGCAGAACCAGGTTTTAGTGAGGGATCCTTTGCATCGTTAAAAGGAAAATTTGACGAGTTGAAAGAAAAGGGGCGAAGACTGCTTTGTGCAGTGATATTTGATAAGGTGGGCATAAGAAAAGGATGTCAGAGGGGTCGCAACGGGATAATGCGGGGTCATGTTGATTTCATGGTTCATGATTGGACATAAAAGAAGAAAATTGAATTCATTCTGTTTAATTGTACGTATTTATACTTTATATATAACTATAACATATTTTATTTAATTGTACATAAAATAAATATCTATATCACATGTATTACTTGTTTGTAAAGTAATTAATAAATTTATTTCAGTATTATTATGAATCTAATTTCATTTACTCCTCCCCTTAAAACGTAAAAAATACATATCTCCACTTCCTTTATCTATAACAATGAAGTAAATGATAATAATGTATAGAAACATTTTTAAAATTACTATTCACTTTCTGCGAACTCCAATAATCATTACTTCTGTTTCTTTTATATTATATTTGTAAAGAAAGGATACTTTCTTTAAATCAAAACAGCCGCGCTTCATTAGCCCAGCGCGCCCTCTAATCGATATGTATCGATCCTCAAGGATATAATCAAAACATAGAGAGGTGACGTAAACGAACACGTGTGTAAAGACTAGAGTGACAAATAAAATCAAATAAAATAATAGACCTAGGAGGAATTGAGGAGAATAGACTTTAATTGTCGTTTCTCTTTCTTTTAGGTAATTAATAAATCATTTTGTATATTTGTAAATATTGTATATACCATATCTCAATTATAACCTCTTTCTTTTAGAGCAACACAAAACTTGGTTATTCTCTCAGAAAGTCCTCAACATTATCCTTTGTCTTATAAAACGACAATTGTAGTTAACAATAGAAAATGGCCAAGCTGCAATTTGAATTTACAATAATAGCCTCTCCAAAAGATGAGAAATCAAATGTATTAGCGATTACCGCAATCAGAACAGAAGATGAGAAAACTTATATTTTGCAAGGGGATAACAAATATATAGCTAACCACACAGAATTAATGAAAACCGAGAATTTCGCAAAGGTAAAGAATAGTTTAAAAAGAAGACATCAATCAAGAAAGGTTTGGATCAAACTAACAGAGAATTTGAAAAAGATTTATTCAGATGAAGAAGGTAACATACAATTTTTAGATGAATATTTAGAAGAAATAGGAGGAAAAGATACAGCTGAAGAGAAAAATGAAAACCTGAATAGGATATTAGAAAAATTAGTAGAATCATCACAGAAAAGAGATGAAAAAAAAAGTTTAAAAAATATTGCAGAAAAGTATATGATTGAAAAGTTTACAAGTAGGAATTCAAATGCTAAACAATGGATAGAAACATTTGAGAAAGAATGCACACGGGTCGATATTACAGAAGATCAATCGAAAATAGAAATATTAAGATTATTTCTAGATAAATCTTGTTCAGATTGGCACTCTGCAACATTAACAAAACTATCAACTACAGCAAAATGGTGTGAATGGAAGAATAGATTTCTAGAGACTTTTGCAGACAAAGGATGGAACACGGTAACTTATGCCTTGGCATTTAAATATAGGGAAGGATCACTTATTGACTATGCAATAAAAAAAGAAAAACTTTTGTTAGACATGAACAGAGAAATAGATTCAGTAACACTAACAGCCTTAATAGCAACAGGACTGCCGGAATTTATAATGAATAAAATAGATAGAGAATCGTGCACAAATTCAACAACACTATTCACTGAAATTAGAAAATACGAAAATTTAGTGAATAAGAAGATCTTTTCAAAGAAGACAGACGGTAGAACTGAATACAAAAAGAGAAATGAAGAGAAAAGACCATGCAAAACATGCGAAGATCTGAATAAAGGAGTTAGATACCACCCACAAGAAGCATGCTGGTTCAAAACACAAGAAAAAAATAAACCGAAGGTAGTAGGACATAATTCCGTAATAGAAGTAGATTTAAATACAGAGTCAAAAAACGAACAATCACACCATTGATCAGATTAAAAATGTTAATAGAAAATAAACTAGAAGTGAATGGGACATACGACTCAGGCTCACAGATTTCGCTTATAAATTCAAAACTGATTAAAATAATGGAAGAAAAAGAGGATATGAATAGAATATATTTAAAATCGGTCAATGGTGTGAAGAGCACAAAAGGTTTAATAACTATAAAAATTAAGATTCTAGATATAGAGAAAAAGATAGATGTATTTATTATTGAGAGAGAAGACTTTGAAGACTTCATCATAGGTCTGGACATGATAAAAGAGTTTAAATTAACACAAAATGAAAACTTGGAAATAAAACAAGTGAAAGATATTAAGTTAAGAGAAATAGATAATACAACTAATGAACAAGTGCCAAAAGCATACTCAGTGAACTTTAATGAGCACGTAAATGAAGATGAATTTGAGGTAAAAACAGAACATTTAGATAGAGAAAAAAGGGTTGAAATAAAGAAAATAATAGAAGAATATAAAAGGATATTTGCAATAGATAAATATGACATCGGTACTGTACAAGATTACGAGGCACGAATAGATCTACTAATTGATAAATACTGTAGCAAAAGGCCTTACAGATGCTCGATGGAAGACAAGAAAGAAATAGAAGAACAAATATCAAAACTCTTAGAGAAAAATCTCATAGAAGAATCATACAGCCCTTTTGCAGCTCCAGTAACGCTAGCATTTAAAAAAGATGAAAATAGAAAATCGAGACTCTGTATTGACTTTAGAGATTTAAATAAGATTATAATACCACAGGCACAACCATTTCCGATAATAGACGATCTGATAAGCCGTACTAGGAACTGCAAATACTTCACAACGTTGGACATAAACTCGGCTTTCTGGTCCATACCATTACGAATAGAGGACAGAAGTAAAACGGCATTCGTCACGCAGGAAGGACATTTCCAATGGACCTGTCTGCCATTTGGCTTGAAAACATCTCCCGCAATTTTCCAACGGATCTTAAGCAATATACTAAGAAAACACGGACTGACAAAATTTGCAGTAAATTATATCGATGACATCTTGATACACTCGCCATCATTCGAAGAACATGTGAAACACATAAAACAGGTATTACAAGCCATTACAATTGAAGGTTTCAGATTAAAGTTCAAGAAATGTACATTTGCATCGGACTCGGTGAAATACCTTGGACATGTAATTCAAAATAATTCCGTAAGACCACTAAAAGATAATTTAATTTCAATAAAAAATTTTCCAATCCCAAAGACACAGAAAAACATCCGGCAATTTTTGGGAAAAATAAACTTTTACCATGAATATTTACCAAATAGTACAATAATTTTAGATCCCCTGCACAAATTATTAAGGAAAAACGAAAAATTTACATGGTCTGAGAAATGTCAGATGGCGTTTAATAGAATAAAAGAAATATTATGTACACAACCAGTGTTAGAAATTTTTGATCAAGAGCTTCCAATTATATTAAACACGGATGCGTCAATAGAAGGGATCGGAGCTGTATTAAAGCAGACACAAATGGATGGGAAAAATAGACCGGTAGCATATTTCTCAAAAAAGCTAAACGAAACACAGAAGAAAAAAAAGGCGATCTACTTAGAATGTTTAGCGATAAAGGAGGCGATAAAATATTGGCAACACTGGCTAATAGGAAAACGGTTCACGGTCTACTCAGACCACAAACCGTTAGAGAACATGAACATAAAAACACGAACAGACGAAGAACTGGGGGATCTAACGTATTACCTATCACAATACGACTTTGAGATAAAATATGTCCCAGGGAAAGAAAATTTGGAAGCTGATTGTTTAAGTAGAAACCCGGTTCTAGAGCCAGAAGAAAATAAAGAAGAACTACTAAGAACAGTTAATTCAATCAAAATAAACGAAATAGTAAAGGATCAAGAAGAAAATAAAAATATACAAGAGAACAAAATAAAACTAATAGAGAAGAATAAAATATTTTACAAAAAAATAAAAGATAGAGAGAAAATAATATTATCTGAAGACTTTAGCAAAAAGATAATAAAAAACATACATGAGGAATGGTGCCACATTGGCATCAGACAGATGATAAGAATGATTAGCTCAAAATACACAGCAAGAAACCTAACAAGAAATATAACAAAAACCTGCAAAGAATGCAAAATATGCCTAGAAAATAAATCGAGAAGTCAAGGAAAATTTGGTCGGATGTCATTCCTGGGCCCTGCCACAAGACCATTTGAAATAGTGTCAATAGACACCATCGGTGGCTTTGGAGGAAATCGATCGACAAAAAGGTACTTGCATTTACTAGTAGATCACTTTACAAGGTATGCCTTTATAACAACTTTTAAAACACAAAAGGCGAACGACTTTATCAAATTAGTTAAAAAGGTAATAGACACAGACCAAATAGACATGATTTTAACAGATCAATACCCAGGTATCAATTCGAAGGAGTTTAAAGAATACCTAGAAGAAAACAATATAAAAATAGTATTCACCGCAGTAGACGCACCTTTTTCAAACGGTCTGAATGAAAGGTTAAACCAGACAATAGTTAATAAAATAAGATGCAAAATTAACGAAAACGAAAATAAGAAGGCTTGGACAACAATGGCACACGAATGCATAGAAAGATACAACGAAACGGAACACTCAATAACTGGCTTTGCACCAAGATATTTACTGGATGGTACAGATGTAAGCATCATACCCAAAGAATTGAAAAAAACCGAAGATAAAGACACCTGGTATAGGAATAGAAAAGCGGCTTTAGAAAATACTATAAGATCACATAATTATAATAAGAAACTATTCGACAAAAATAGGAAAAACCATATATTCAACATCGGAGATTTAATATATGTAGAAAACGGGAATAGATTAAATAGAAAGAAAATGGACAAACTGAGAATTGGGCCATTTGAAATAATCGACAAAATTTCAGATTCAATTTATAAACTAAAAACAGGGAGGAAAAGGACAGATACGGATATATTTCACGTAACTAAACTAATACCAACCACAATGGATATATATGAAACAGATAAAGAAGATACAGCCGTAGAAGAATTGGAATAGGTAATGTTAAGAACTTTCATCTCGGATGGGGAGATGTAAAGAAAGGATACTTTCTTTAAATCAAAACAGCCGCGCTTCATTAGCCCAGCGCGCCCTCTAATCGATATGTATCGATCCTCAAGGATATAATCAAAACATAGAGAGGTGACGTAAACGAACACGTGTGTAAAGACTAGAGTGACAAATAAAATCAAATAAAATAATAGACCTAGGAGGAATTGAGGAGAATAGACTTTAATTGTCGTTTCTCTTTCTTTTAGGTAATTAATAAATCATTTTGTATATTTGTAAATATTGTATATACCATATCTCAATTATAACCTCTTTCTTTTAGAGCAACACAAAACTTGGTTATTCTCTCAGAAAGTCCTCAACATTATCCTTTGTCTTATATATTTATACCCAGACAGCACACCGGCTCGATTTCAGCCTGCTTTTTATGCGCGCCATGGCCCGGAAATAGCCAGGCATGGGCTCGCCTGACGGCCGTGCCAGATTTCAGCTAGATTTCAGCCCATTTACAAGATTGCAAGGGTGCGGCATTTGCGTTCTCATTTCGTGATAATACAAACAAGGGGTTTTTCAGTAGTCAAAAACGCCAGATAAAAGATCAATCTAGGCAGCAAACACCCTCAAAAGTCTTTTTTTTTCCTATACGAGGCGTAATTTGCATTATATATGTTATGAAAATAGCTACATGCGCAGTTGTATGCTTCCGTATGATGCAAATTACGACTCGTAAATGTAAAAATAGGAGTTTCGAGGGCGATCACGGCCTAGATTGATCTTTTATCTAGCGTTATTGACTACTGAAATATCAAATTTTTGTATTATTAAGAAATGAGAACGTGAATCCTGCACCCTTGCAATCCTCATTTCCACGCGACCCGCACTGTGACGCGCATGCGCGAGAAAAGTTGGGCTCAATCGAAGCACTGATTGGCCACATTAGACTCTGGCTGAAATCTAGCTGAAATCTGGCACGGCCGTCAGGCTGTGGGCTCGAGCCCATGCCTGGCTATTTCCGGGCCATTGCGCGCATAAGAAGCAGGCACGGATCCAACGGAATCAGCCTCGAGCCGATCCAAGCATTGTGTTAGGTAGTAACCTGCCGGTCACGGACCTCGGGAGGTTTGGGCCGGCGGTGGGCTCGGGCAGGCTGTGCTGTCTGGGTATGTTTATTTCACTATTTTCGTGAATATCATTTTTTGCAACCAGTTTCTTTTAATTTTAACCTTCATAGAAGCAGTTCTTCCTTCAACTTGTTTCAACCGCTGTACGGCTGGCTTATGGGAATCTCGTATCCATAGTATATATATATATATATATCAGTGGACTACGTACAGTCGACACTCAGTACCGAAATTAAACTCGCGAATTTCGAAATAGTATCGTGCGACTCCATTGCTGCGTGAGAGGAGTCCACGAATTGGTAAGTGCCGGTCAGTTTCGTTAATTAGAAAATCTGTGAATGCTCGTGTTGGCTCGGGGCGTATTTTGACGGGATTAATAACCTCGCGTCGTGTGCCACGTGCTTTCGGCGTGTCCAGCGACCGGGAAGAGCTCTCCCGAGAGGAACGCCGCACAGTGGGCTCGATTGAAGAAGTACGCGACATTTTGCGAAAAAATCAACTTTCTAATTTTGATATTTTTTCAACTGATATCGATTTCTAAATGTCCACCGACCACGAAAATGATAAAATTAATCAAATACAATAGCAGTTCTAGTTGTGATACACGCATGAAGTTAGACAGTTTAAGAATATCGATTTTCCCTACATAATTTGGCTGTCCATTCTTAAAGTGTCCTGATAACTGTGATCAACTTCTTGCCCTGAATTTTTTTCTACATCAAAATGCACACTTTATTGATAAGAAATTATACTTTTCATTGACAGTTATGATATATAACATATTTAAAAAGAATAATGAGCAAAATTAAAATAATCGTTGAAAATTTTTATCTTTGACATGCGCGATCTTTCAGGTCCCAGGAGATCCCAGTTTTTAACAAGTAAGGATCTTTTCAGTGAACCTTCCTCTATGTAATCTGACAAAAATGATTTCCTCCTTCGAGTCCTTTTTCAAGATATTATTGTCTGAAGACATCCGCGTCGCGTTATCTTGTCCGCGCTCGGACGCGCGCTACGCGCTAAATTCGTCAACTATGCAGCCTCTGAAAGTCTGACAGAACTGTGTTGAACATTTATATTTATATTATATTTTTATTTAATATTAATGTATATTTTACAGTAAATAAGTCAGTCTTTCATCTCTGATATTTTGACTGCGTTCAGTTTGACGAATTCTTTTCGACAGTGCATAAGTTACGTTGTAATTGTTTACGAAATCGATCTTCAAATCTTTTGAAATTTCTTTTCAAACGTTTTGTTTTGTCGACACAAATTGTGGATTGAAACAGAATTATTGTCAGTCAGAGCAGAACTATCAGCCTGAGCAGTACTGTGATTCCGATATTATTTTCAGTTTTATACGTTTTCTATTCATATTATTTAATATAATACATCAAGTAAGTTAATATATACATATCAATTATATTTTATTTTTAGAACTTCATATACAATAAGGAACATAACTGATTCCACACACTTTAAATCAGAATAACTTTTATATGAATGGACCACACGATTTGAATTTCTCTGTAAGGCTAGAAGAATTAGTTTAGTAAATGACGTCTATTAAATAAGTTGAAAAAATGCATTTGGTCGGAAATGTGAAAAACAATACTAAAAATTGATTTTTACAACTTTTTTAGCTGGGCCAATAACGAAAATTTAAAAAATGTGTTTTGTCAACTGTTATAAATTATATACGCTCTGAAAATTTCATTAAAATTGGTTAATTGGTTTACGAATTATAAACGATCAAAAGTGGTAAAAATTGCAATTTTTCAATATTTTCGGCCTCAACAAATTTTTCTCAAGAATGTAAAACTTAAACATTGTATCTATTTGCATTAAATAGCGAAAATATGAAATACATTATAGAATAAATCATTTATAAAGCTGTTTTAAATGAATAAAAACGGTTAAACAAATGTGAAATATATTAAGTTAAAAATCATTGAAAAGGAATGATTTTTTTATATATTCAGTTCAAATTTCATTGCAATATCTTTAGTGGTTTAAGAGTTATTAAAAAATATCGTGTACTTTTTCAATCGAGCCCACTGTGCGCCGGGCCGTGTATCGTAGCGTCCCCGAGTGCTGCGTGTTGCGGGGCGTACGATCTTTCGTTTTTCGATTTTCAATAGGAGATCCTCGAGACGTTCCACGGTGGGACGACGCGACGCGCCCGTTTCGTTCTCGTCGCGTTCTTTGCCGTCCTCGCCTAGTCGCATTGTATAGTATCGCGTATTCTATTGGGGCTCGGCAGATTTCGTGCCCTTCTGGGCTTGTATAATTAACGCGAAGGCCTGTGACTGCCGAGCTCGACGCGAAGAAATAGAATCCACGCGCGAACGGCCGAACTACCGCCGAGTATTATCGACGACGCGCCGGCAAATATTTTGACTGCCGCCGGCTCACGCCGGTGGCTTGTAACCTAAGATCTCGACCGTAATAAACGGTGTCATTTTGCCTAATCATCTCTAATTATTTCACCTGTGAGAAACGTTCCTGTCGCGGGGAATGCCCCGTCTTTTTTCCCACGTGGAACCCGGACCTATTTCGTCACTATCCTTAGCTTTCGCGCAATACTCGTGGATTCGAGAGAGATTCCGTCAAGGGTCAATAGTTTTCGCGTGGCACGGCAACGTGCCTGGCGCCCGATTTCCGATCTTCAATCGATTAAGAATGACCAATTTTCGAATCTGCGAGTGATTGTCCCGGGAGGACCACGTTTCGCGCGACCGAGCGTGGCCCGGTCTCCAAGCCATAATTTCCCGAGCCCGTTTACCGATTCGTTCGCGAAACGGTGAACGGCGTGACAACTTAATGAGACACCAAAGAACTGTTAGGATGCGGACGAACCCAAAGCGGAATTGGGGAGCCGCTAGGATAGCATAGTTTTTGTGGACGACTCAATGCGAAATCAGGGAGTTGCTAGGATTGTTAGTAGGCCTTGTAACTAGTATAATTTAATTGATACAATCCGAGCGGTAAAATTGTATCGCGTGGGCAGAGTTGGGCAAAAATTTAATCAACGATTGACGATTAACTTCATCAATCAATTAAATCAATCGTCGATTTTTCGACAATATCTTTTTTTAATGGTACACGTTAATCAATCGATCATGATTTAATCGATTAATGCCCAACTCTGCGTGTGGGGACGCTCAATCACTCGATTAGGACATTGGACGATCATTACGGGTTTAATGAATTTGCGCGAATTATGAAAGAACACAAATATATTCTGATTATAAGAATTTGGATAATTATTTAGAACAAGGGTTTCCTCTCAGATTTTGATCATCTTGAAATATGTTGTCAAGGTCATCATTCTGAACAACTTTTTCCTATACATGTTACCGCCGCTCGGTTTTAGTTTTCGAGATATTCGCAAAAAACTATCGCTATAGTATGAATTGTCAGCAGAACATGTCGGAAAAATTAGAGGATATTAAAAGTACTGTTTTTTAAACTGTTTTGACTGTTAAAAGTCATTTTTTCCTTTTTTCCAATATTTGAAAAAAAAATTTTTGAGCGTGCAGGAATACGAAAAATTCAATACTGTATTAGCGATAGTTTTTTGCAAATATCTCGAAAACTGAGATCGAACGGCAGTAACATGTATAGAGAGAAGTTGTTCAAAACTTAGAAATCTATAACATATTTCAAGATGATCAAAATCTGAGAGGAAACCCTTGTTTTAAATAATTACCCGAATTTGTATTAGAATTGTGTAATTGTCGCGAACGGATTGAATTTAGAATATAGAAAAAACTAATAGATTTTGCATCGGACTCGCGGAATCTACAGGTTAACTTTGATACGAAGGGGAACTTTAGCCCGATCTCACTGGTAGTTTACTTTCCGAGATAAAGCACGACGCGACTACGATAGTACTAGCCCGCGAGAGCAGAAATGAATGGCCTTATATACCCCTGCAATGATGGGTGGTACTTGTCACTACCCTTGGAATGAACATTCGTATTTTGTCAACGTCCAGTTGATCGTGCATATGTATGGGCCCTAAACTAAGCAGCTATGTGAATTTATCCAGGATGGCTCTGTGCGTTTATCTAGAACGGTTCCTGCCAGAGATAATCTTGAACATCTGTTCGTCATCCGTAACACATTGCTAACGCACAAAACACACTCAAATACTGCCAATGACTCTCGGAGAGACGAAGATAATACCCCATTCTCAACCAAAATATTTAAATAAAAATAAATTTTTAAAAAATACCACGTTTTTGAAACGGCTTAGAAAGTATAAAATAATTTAAATTAAAATGAATGTTTTAAAAAATATCATGTTTAAAAAACGGGCTAAAAAGTATAAAATAATTTTTCCTAGCCCCGTACAGATAGTCCTGAAAATTTGTGGTTGTGAATTTTTAATAGCTATGAAAATACTTGTAAGATTTAAAACGAAAAACGTGAGGCGCATGCAATAGATAATTGATGCATGAACACCTAAATCACTAACAATTTTATTGCACTGCAAATGATATGAACTGTTTTACGAGTTTTCTCAGCGGCCGCTACTCTACACTCCTTACTATGTATTATCTTGCGCCCCACGTTTTTCGTTTTAAATCTTACAAGTATTTTCATAGCAATTACAAATTCACAATCACAAATTTTCAGGACTATCTGTATGGGGTTAGGAATCTGTATGGGGTTAGGAACCTGTATGGGGCTAGGAAAAATTATTTTATACCTTTTAAACCGTTTTTAAAAAATTTATTTTTATTTATTGTTTCCTTGGATGTGTTGTTGTATTAGTGATTTGATTTTCCGAGGGGCTTCTTGTGTGTCGTGAAGGTTTAGTCTTTTCAGATGGTTCACTGTGTTGGCATGGTCCTCGGATTGGGTTGTCGTTGTCCTTTGCAGGTAGGTCGGTTCTTGATGAAGTTTTTCCGACTTCTGCTGGCGTTTTAGATGTCGTCTCCTGTGACGTTGCTTTCGTTGCTTTCGAGTTAGGCGAGTTGGAAGAGTTTCTTCTAGTTGTCTAGCCTATTTTGTAACTCTTCTTTTCTTGCTCGCTGTCCTCGTTTTGTTGGAGGAGGAGTATAAGTCTAAGTAAGTATAAGTCTAAGGAGTATATGTCTGTCTCTTCTTTGGCTCGTTTGGCTGCATTTGTGTTTGTTTGTAAGTCACTGTTGTTTTTTGCTATTTTTAATGTTGATGTTGATGGTGTGTTGATTTCCCTTTTTGTGACCGTTTGGGTGAGTTTTTGTAATAGAGCTTCCATATCTATGTTACTTAATGTGCTGTTTTCCACCTTTTTTATTATTTGTTGTATGGTTTGCCCTTGTTTGCTCTTGTTTGCCAGCGAGGGGGGTGGCGGCTCTGTGTTTGCACGGAGTAGACTTCTGTATCTTCTCGATGTTTTTCTTTTTTTTTTAGGAAATAGTTCTTGCACGTAAATTTTTCTGCACTTTCGATTCTCTTTCGGTTCACTTTTTCCCACTTTTTCATACTGTGTGGCATTATCACTGTCCGACGGTAGGTCGGTCGGTCGATTGGTTCAGTTCGACGGTCACTGAGCGAATCACAGTCGAACGCCCAATTCATTGACCCAACCGAGTTGTTGGGAACATGATTAATATTTCCAAATGTAATGTTGATGCTGTAGAAATATTAATTAAGTTGGTATCATTTTCTAATTATTTCTGGTAAACTGTTTAAGGTTTATGGGTGCCTAATGGACTTACAAAATAAATAGAACGTAACAATCTTAAGGTTAACTTAGTTCTTCGCCGAAAAAATCGGTTTTTATTTTTTTTTTACTACGGCGCACCAAACCATAAAATCTGAAAAAGTTCGTCAACAATGATTATAACAACATATTGCTCCATATAATATAAAATATAAATGTTGTCACTCAAGAACTTTCATGTGAAATCTGAAACTCTGCCAATTGCAGAGTATGTATTCGAGTTCTTGACATGTGTCAGATTTTTCTCAGTATTTCTAAACATCATTAACTAGGAAAAATAGGCACAAAACTGATTTTTCGTTGTTTTTGCCCAATACTACCCTCCCATCGAGATACAGGATTGAAATTTTGCACAGTATGTTTTTTCTTGATGGCCTATCGAATGATCGACCCATCGTCGATATAATTCGACTCAAGGGCACTTTTGACAATCTTCTCCAGCAATATGCCTTCAGAAAAATCTTTCCGATTTTGGTGACATTTTCTCAACTTATTTGATATCCGTTTGTTATACGAAAAGAAGTTATATATTATAAAAGATCCAGTCTGTCCAGATCTACTGGTTTTGTCTAACTGTTACGTCCTGACGTCCGTCACCGGACTCCCTCCTTACATATTTGCACTACCAGCAAATATATAAGTAACTAACATTAATATCTAAGAAGACTCCCATCCGACGTCACCACCTTGGAATGTGATCTCGTCAAGCCTCAGCGATTTTGAGCATAACAATTCCAAGGCCTGCTCACTCAAGCATACGACGCTATTGTTTCCCCCACGGATCCACTGCCTGCTCTCTCAATCGTGTAATCCTTCTATTGTTCCCCCACCAATTCTTCTATTGTTCCCCCACCACAAGTCCACCTGGCAACAGGCCTATAAAAGCCAGGATCGGAGAGCAGAGCAGTCAGTCAGCAACAGTAGTAGCATTATTCGAGTATTTAGTAGAGCAATCATTATTCAGTAGAGCGATCATTAGCAGTCAGTAACTCAGCAAGTCAGTACTATTTCGGGAAGGCTCAACGATAGCCAACAAGCATTTCTACGATTCAACCTCCGAACATTACAGTTCTCGCTGATGAATCAATGCGGGACGCTATAATTTATTTATAGTTGATAACCGTGATCTGAGAGAACGCTCCCTTCCTCAAAGGTCTCCTTTTGTCTACGTGAGGTTCATCAAAAGTTCGATTCGTCAAGTGACGTGTGCGTGTGCAACGGAGAGAGAGAGAGTCACGAGTGAGAGTGAGAATCGCGCACCGGGCCCAACATCGTTTCTCCCTCGAACTAGGCGGACTTGGTCCAGCCGTTCGAGCCAACGATCCAACCCCGAACTAGGCGGACTTGGTCCAGCCGTTCGGGCACCCTCCTCATTCACGGTCAGGCGGACTGGGTCCAGCCGTCCGAGAATTCCCAAATCCTAGCTCAAACCCTCGACGATCGAACCGCTACATTCTATTCGATCTCTCTCTCGGGCCGGATCTGCGCGGTACGCTCCCACGTCACCACGAGTCGTGAACCACACGCAAATTCGAGTGCCATTTCGAGTCATCTCTCCGAGTCTCCGACGAAATATCCCTAATCCTCCGCAAAATCGTCCTGAGGTCAAACCTCGGTCGTAACATTGGTGACAGCTGCGGTGGGATTCGAATTGCTCAACGGAGCACCCACAATTGCCACATTCTACATAATTTTCAACATACACGATGTCTCGAACCTCGAATCCAAGCAACCCCGCATCGGTACAGTCGGTTCTCAATGAGGCCACAGCGAGGGAGCGCGTTTTACTGGAACAACTCGAAACAATGGGGCGAAGACACCAGGAACTGCTCGAAAAATACAATACACGGTTCAACCCAGTACAGAAACGTGAGCAAGTCCCCGTCGTAAAGTCCGAACCCGCAGCAAACCTCACTGTGATCGAAGGGATAGCCGCCAAACTGAAAACGCTGCAAGAAATGATCGAGAATCTGGGCAGCCCAGCAAGCTCTCATACATCCGAGCGCAGTCCGACACCGGACCCCTTAAGGCCACTGGACAAGATCGCGCACAAAATCGAGGCACATTCATCCCGCGAATGCGGACGAATTACGCTAAAAGACGCAGTGGAAACCGTCCCCCACTTCGATGGCGAGAACATTACCGTCTTCCAGTTCGCACGAGCATGTAAACGGGCCCGTGAAATGCTGCCCGCGAAAGCCGAGCCAAATCTGGCTAAACTCCTGCGTAATCGGTTGAAAGGACACGCAGCTCTGGCCGTTGAGGACCAAACACATCATTCAGTGGATGAACTAATCAACAGACTGAGATACGTCTTTTCACCTTCGAAAACGCCGAATCATTACAGAGGCGAATTGGCCAACATCATTAAGGATCCAAAAGAACATATCCTCGACTACATAGCGAGAGTTAAGGACCTAAACTCCGCTATTATCGACGGCGAAAGGGAACGATACGGTACGCTGAATGATAACCACGTCAACGACATCGACGACCTCACTCTGGAATCTTTCCTAGACGGACTACCCCCCACCATGAAGACTCGAATACGTCACGAGGGTTGTTACGGTCTAACCGAGACCTTCGACTCCGCCATCCAAATCACGAAAGAAATGGAACGAGAAAGCCGAAGATTCCCAACGACCTCGCGACCGACGCCAACCACGTGCCAGTTGTGCCTCCGACCGGGACACGAAGCCCGTGCTTGTCGCGACCACGGAGTATCTCGCGGCCACGAACCGCCCCGCGACTACAGATCGCCCCGCGACTACAGATCGCCCCGCGACTATGGACCGCCCCGCGGCCTCACGCATGACCCTCGAGGTCAACCCACTCGATGGCCAGATCCACCACGTCGTGCCGTCGGCAACGACGCGAATAACACGCAACCATCCCAAGGTGCAGGAACGAAAATATGTGCCTATTGCAAAGCGACAGGGCATCTAATCTCCGAGTGTAGGAAACGGGCCTACAACAATCAACGATTCCAGGGAAACGAGAACCGCCCACGAGAACCTACGAGCGCGCCTCGTGGAGCACCTATACAGCAGACGCGTTCCGCCCTCCCGATAACCACGGAACACGAGAACCAGAACGGACACGAGCATGCGCAGTCCAATTGAAATCGGCTCTGATCGTACCCGCAATAATGCTGCACTCCGCTGACCTCAAAGAAACAACAGAAGCGATGGTCGACACCGGATCCGAAATAAATATCATTAAACAAGGAGCTTTAAGTAAGCCCGAGCTGACCAACACGCAAGAAAAAGTGAGCATCACAGGCATCACAAACCATACCGTCACCACTCTTGGCACATTCGAAATCGACATATTCAATCACAAGGTGACATTCCACGTCGTCGCCGACGACCTACCGATACCCCAAAAGGGCATAATTGGCTCCGAATTTTTCCGAAATCAATCCGTCGACATCGTCTACTCGGAAAATTGCCTCCGTTTCCATGGCACCACTATTCCATTTCTAAATCGCGAACAAGTCACGCTTCCGGCAAGATCCAAAGCGGTCATTCCAGTACACATCCTAAACCCAAACCTTGACGAAGGCTATGTGCCACGTCAAGACCTCGGCGAAGGGGTCCACCTAGGACACGCCGTAATCAAATCCAAACAAGGGAAAGCCTACCTCCCCGTAGTCAACACGACGAACCAAGATATTATACTGCGGGAACCTAACGTCGAACTCCAAGAGTTCGAGGAATTCGAAGAACCTCCACCGATTCCTTCTTCACAGACCTCTTCTATTTCTATTTCTTCTACTTCTATTTCGTCCACCACAGTGCACCCACTCACTGAATCTTTACTAAATCCAAGTGTGCTGTGCGTGCGATCTCATCCCCCTCCAGAGGCATGCGAAATCAATCCTACTACTTCTAATTCTACTAATTCTCCCATGCCGGAGGTCTATTCTAAAGAATCCAAGCCGATTCTATCAAATCCTAAAATCTGTGAAGAAAAATCCCCTGAGGATACGTCGAATCCCGTCCCATTATTCCCTTGCCATTTTTCTCATCAAGATACCAACCCTCCAATATCAGTTGATGCAAACCCGTACACCAATGACCGTATAACCGAGATCATGAAGCATTTAAACACGGAGCACTTAAATGCAGAAGAGGAAGCCAGCGTCAAAGACCTCGTAAATGAATACAACGCCGTTTTTCATCTCCCCGAAAATCAACTCGGGCACACCAACGCAATCACCCATCGAATAACAACGACGGACGACCACCCAATAAACACAAAACAATACCGCTTTCCGCCGATCCACAAAGAAGAAATGAACAAGCAAGTCAAGGAACTCCTCGACAACACCATCATACAACTATCGACATCACCATACAATTCCCCCATCTGGATAGTCCCCAAGAAACCGGGGCCGGACGGTCAAAAGAAATGGCGAATGAAAATCGATTACCGACTACTGAACGCCAAAATCATACCCGACGCCTACCCGTTGCCCAACATGCGAGTTCCATTTCCTATTTTTATTTTTATCCCCTCCACAACTGCAAATAGCGTTGTGCCAGCCCACAATTTTTTCTTTTTTCCTCCATAATCGCAGATAGCATTATGTGAGTGCCACTCCTTTTTTACGTTTTTCATTTTTCATCTAGCTCTTCTTTTCCATTCGCTATTTCCTTCACGGGAACCCATCACGGTTTGCGAACAAAAAAAAATCGCATTCTTATTGCTTCGCAAACGAATTCTCTTTTTTTTTTCCCCGGGGGTGACGTGTTACGTCCTGACGTCCGTCACCGGACTCCCTCCTTACATATTTGCACTACCAGCAAATATATAAGTAACTAACATTAATATCTAAGAAGACTCCCATCCGACGTCACCACCTTGGAATGTGATCTCGTCAAGCCTCAGCGATTTTGAGCATAACAATTCCAAGGCCTGCTCACTCAAGCATACGACGCTATTGTTTCCCCCACGGATCCACTGCCTGCTCTCTCAATCGTGTAATCCTTCTATTGTTCCCCCACCAATTCTTCTATTGTTCCCCCACCACAAGTCCACCTGGCAACAGGCCTATAAAAGCCAGGATCGGAGAGCAGAGCAGTCAGTCAGCAACAGTAGTAGCATTATTCGAGTATTTAGTAGAGCAATCATTATTCAGTAGAGCGATCATTAGCAGTCAGTAACTCAGCAAGTCAGTACTATTTCGGGAAGGCTCAACGATAGCCAACAAGCATTTCTACGATTCAACCTCCGAACATTACAGTTCTCGCTGATGAATCAATGCGGGACGCTATAATTTATTTATAGTTGATAACCGTGATCTGAGAGAACGCTCCCTTCCTCAAAGGTCTCCTTTTGTCTACGTGAGGTTCATCAAAAGTTCGATTCGTCAAGTGACGTGTGCGTGTGCAACGGAGAGAGAGAGTCACGAGTGAGAGTGAGAATCGCGCACCGGGCCCAACATCGTTTCTCCCTCGAACTAGGCGGACTTGGTCCAGCCGTTCGAGCCAACGATCCAACCCCGAACTAGGCGGACTTGGTCCAGCCGTTCGGGCACCCTCCTCATTCACGGTCAGGCGGACTGGGTCCAGCCGTCCGAGAATTCCCAAATCCTAGCTCAAACCCTCGACGATCGAACCGCTACATTCTATTCGATCTCTCTCTCGGGCCGGATCTGCGCGGTACGCTCCCACGTCACCACGAGTCGTGAACCACACGCAAATTCGAGTGCCATTTCGAGTCATCTCTCCGAGTCTCCGACGAAATATCCCTAATCCTCCGCAAAATCGTCCTGAGGTCAAACCTCGGTCGTAACACTAACATATCTTTTGGCGGGGTAAATAGCTTGTTCAAGAAATATTTGAAAAATACACGATTTTATGAGCATTGAATTAATTATTTTAATGTTTGAGGGCCTTGGGCTCGTTTTCCCGTTAATCCCGTTATCCGATCAAGCTCACACTTTGAACAGATTTCTTTTTAACTATTCGAAACAACTCTGGGGGGTGCAGTAAATAAATTCAAAAGTCGAAAATAGGAGCCACCCGAGGGTATATGTATAAGAAAAATTTGTTCAAAATATTGACCTTGATAACAGATTTCAAGGTGAAGATTGGAGAAGCTGAGTCCCTACTGTAAACTTTTAGCAAATATTTATTCTTAATTAGAGATTTAAGGCTTTCACGGCCGACTTCAAAACTTTCGGGTTTAAGGGGGTAGGCTCGTTTTTCCATGATTGCGAGGGTGCGGAATGTGCGTTGTCATTTCGCGATAATACAAAGATAGGGTTTCTCAGTAGTCAAAAACGCTAGATAAAAGATCGATCTAGGCCGCGATCGCCTTCAAAAGTCCTATTTTTTCGTTTACGAGGCGTAATTTGCATTATTCGGAAGCATACAGCTGCGCATGTAGCTATTTTGATAAAGCTACAATAGCTACATGCTTCCGAATAATTCAAATTACGCCTCGTAACCGTAAAAATAGGACTTCTGAAGGCGATCGATAACACACAATATTTTCATTATTTTCACATAAAATACCTGCCTTAATATTGCTTAGTTAATTCAGTTTCCTTAGCTTAGTTATAGTAAATGTGACATTGTGGATGTTAGTGCGGAAAACATTCAAAAGTAAAATGCACTGTCTGCTCGTGGAATTTTCATTACAAACAACATTATTATACAGGGTGTCCCAAAATTCCTGCACATCCCGGAAATGGGAGGTTCCTGAGACTTTGACTAGGAGTTATTAACAAAAAACACGGACCAATCAGATCGCGATCTAGCCCGCCGCGTCGCACAGCGTGTCGAGTATATGGGAATTCGGGAAAAAAGTCATAACTCTTAAACTATGCAATTTTCGAGTAAAGTACCTTACTACTTTTTGAAATAAAATGCAAAGACGAATCGATTGGTATACAAATTTTTTTTTAACTTCCCGATTTTATAGGAAAGTTATTGTAATTACCCCGAAAATCGAAAATCGATTTTTTAGCAGATCTTCACGTTTCATGGTCATTGGAGTCATTTTAGACTATTTTCAGCAAAATGTTCGTGTGTGTGTGTGTGTGTGTGTGTGTGTGTGTGTGTGTGTGTGTGTGTGTGTGTGTGTGTGTGTGTGTGTGTGTGTGTGTGTGTGTGTGTATACTTGTATACTGTATACATTACTTATGTAGTGGACGTGGTGCGTGGGAAAGATGGACTTTTCTGACGCGGAAATTCCATCCTTCTCAAGTACGTACTTTGGACGGTTGCGTCGAAGGTTCGGTCGTAAAAGTGACGATTGTCAGAACCCCGACCCAACCGTTGCAATGTCGATTGCAGCGACGATTTTGAATTGTTTTGGGGAAGGAAACTTTCTCCGTACTCTTGAGGAACGGAGAATTCCTCCCCTCGTTTCAACGGTTTTTCTCACGTCGCTAATCCTCCCACCAAAAAGGATTTTTACCAGTGGACAGAAAGCTTGTGGCACTCGCTGAGAAAGCATCGCTCTAGAGTTGTCTGCGCCGCGTTAGAATCATTGTACCTTATTAGTACAATAGATGTGGTTAACGTTTGGTAGTTTAGTTTTCGCGTTGTTGTTATTACATTTCGTTTTATTTTGTTATTGTTGATTGTTATTGTTTTAATAAACATTATTATTGTTGTCTGTTAAATCACGCGAAATATTTAGACATTGAATTACCCGTCATCCTAAACTTATTTAAATCTTCACAAGGAGGAATTAAAACTTAGGAATCCTTAAGAGAAATCCTTTATTTTACCTAGAAATAAATAAAATGAATAAATTAATTATTTAATCAATTAACATAGATAATATGTTATTAAATAATATGTGTACGTACTATACTACTTCAGCTTCACTATCATCAGAACAAGTGTCTAGGTTGGAATCTGATAAGTTGGATGTTTCATTTAATAATAAATAGTTATGATTTTTTTCTCTTATATCTGCGAAATCCTTTTTTTCTTTTTTCGTATATTATTTCTTTATAATAGGCAATCATAGGATCCGACTCCAGTAGAAGACGATTTAATAGGTCTTTATTTGAATTTTCTCCTGATGTCTTGCGGGTATTATGTTCCCGATAATACTGTAGGAAATGAATTTACTAATTATTAATAACTTGGACGCGTTTGCGATTGCCTATGTTCGGCTTCAGTTTCACGTCTGATACTGCTGACCACGACAGATATCGTATAAACAATTGAAAATAAGGGACTGCATATTTAGAATAGCATAATGAGTAAACATAGTGTCTTATCGTTTCGCGCGGACTCAAGTGGGAACTCGATAGACTACGTTAAGGGTGTGGGTCGGATTTTGACCTTGGCCGAGTGCGAGTGTGGTAGTACCTTAACACACCGATAGATACTGTATAAGTACACGAGATTGCAAGGGTTCCGCAGATTTCGTTTGCGGTCTCTCTAACGCACATTTGGGGCCATTGTCGAGACACATACATTTTCTTAAATATCGAGAGATTTAGGGTTCTTATAGAAAAAATTGTTTACATCCCGGAAATCAGGGTCACATACAATGTCAATGAAACCTTTATTATGTTAAACTATACGTGTTTAAACGCACAATACGAAATCTAGGAAGTAGATCCCTATACGGGGGGTTTTGGTGCAAGTATCGGTGCCCTACGGATTTTTAGCTAGGAGCGCTAGTGCTTTTAGTCACTGTTTTACCGATATTTTACCGATACAGAGACTGAATCGGTAAAACAGTGACTAAAAGCACTAGCGCTCCTAGCTAAAAATCCGTAGGGCACCAAAACCCCCCGTATAGGGATCTACTTCCTAGATTTCGTATTGTGTGTTTAAACACGTATAGTTTAACATAATAAAGGTTTCATTGACATTGTATGTGACCCAGAATTCCGGGATGTAAACATTTTTTTCTATAAGAACCCTAAATCTCTCGATATTTAAGAAAATGTATGTGTCTCGACAATGGCAGCACTGTCGCTTCGCCCAATATTTGTGAAACTGCGCTACATGCTGCCGAATAATGCAAATTACGCCTCGAAAACGCAAAAGTAGGCCATATAAGGAAGATTCCCGGAATGGTGGGTCTTTTATCTAGCGATTGTGACTACGTAGGGGCCCCAAATGTGCGTTAGAGAGACGGCAAACGAAATCTGCGGAACCCTTGCAGTCTCTCGTGTACGTATACAGTATCTATCGGTGTGTTAAGGTACTACCACACTCGCACTCGACCAAGGTCAAAATCCGACCCACACCCTTAAAGGCGTGGACGGCGAACGCACGCGTCTCAACGTCAACATTTTCTACTATTTTTAACATTTGTGTATATTTATGCAGTTAAGATCGACCGTCATATAAAGTCTAATGTGCTTTAAATTAATGTAATACAAAATCTCAAAGGAACCTTTTGGTACTTTCTTTAATACTGAATTGAAAGATTGTAAATAGTAAACAATTTTGAAACTAAATATACAATTTATAAGAATAAAATTGATCACATATGTAAGTAGTTATCAAATGGCATGCGTCTAAAAATAATTGCAACAAATTTCTTCGAAAGACAACGCAGAATGCCGCCGAGCGCGATCGTCTTAATATGGTTTTTTATTATTTTCTCCGCTTGAGTAAATGTGAGCAGATTTAAACCAACGCGAAATTAAAGTTTAATATGCCACCAATTACTGTACAAAAATTCACGCGGTTACCTCGGGGTACTTTTTTGAAAACTATAATCATAGTGGATAAATGTTAAACATAAAAAATTAGGACAAATTGCGATTATTTAAAAAAAAATTTTTGGGAGATTGAATGTCTAATAATGCTAAACACACCCTGTAAAAATCAAATTAAAAAACCAAATAGTTGCGAGGGACGCATGTTTTAAAAAATGCACGGAATTTGACAGTGAAGTTTCAGCCTCAATTTTAACAACAAATTGATTTATTCAGTTAAAATTTAGGGCAGTTTTAGAAACTACGTTTTGTTACGAACATTTTAGGATACATAAATTTGCCGATCTTACACTTTGATTTTCGGACTTTTTTCCATTGGACGACACACTGTGCGTCGGCAGGTGAGCGTTGGTGGTACGCCGTGACATCGCAACGAACAACAGCTTCTCCATGGTGTGAATCCTCTCCAATTTTGATGAGCTTTGGATATGTTGTCAAGACCATGATTCTGAACAACATTCACCCTTTACAGTTTTTGTCGGTCGGCTTTAGTTTACGAGATAATTGTAAAAAAACTTTTCCTTGTAAATTCACATGGGTGTTCTTGATAGCGGGCACGGCTTGCTAAATCTCCGAAACTAAAACCGACCGCTGACTATTTCAAAGGAAAAAGATATTGAAAACGTCGAGTTTTATAACATATTTCAGGGCCATTGAAATCGGTAAGGACCTACATCATCTTTACCCGGTTTACGGCAACATTACCCGAACGAGAGAAGGAGCAGAAACTGATTGTATTAAAAACTCACTTATTCAGCTGTAAATCCATTTGCTGCTTCGAAATGTGTGTCACTGGTTCACTCGGCAACGAACTGCACAGATGTCTTCAGGTATACGACAGTACCGGAAGCTAAGGGACGTACGACCAGGTCGACGAACTGCACAGCTGGTGGTAGGTAGGTACATATACTACAAACTAAGCTTAAGGCCTAAAGGATGAGGGAACAATGAGGTAATGCGATCACTAGACTGCGGATTTCATGCATTTGTAGCAAAAATGAGTAGGTGCTTGTTATTATGACCTGTTAATATGATTACAGTAAGAATGAAATATCTGTCTGGCTCCTGTCCCTTGTAATAGCAGCAGCCAATTTTCATTTTGTATAAAGATCCGCAGTCTAGTGATTAGTTTAAATATCACTATCAAAAACACAGCTAATAGCAACCGTTAGCTTTGAATTTATAAGTCTTCGGAGATATTCTCTCCACCGCGGCTCGAACGACACTGATTTTCCGTAAGATTTTCCTGAAGAATTAAGGAAGGGCATTATGCGTGTCGAAATTCGAAATGCACGCTGTAGCACGTTTACGAAAACGACAGGACGGTCAGACGAAAAACAGGATACGAGATGTGTTTCTTTTCTATATATTTTCTATTTAAAAATGCGATTTTACAACTTTTAGCAATGAAAACCGATTCGGATGATTAAATCTGATGTACATAATTACAAAGCGTGGAGCGCCCACGAAGATTACGTCAATATAGTTTAGTGCTCCACGATTTTATTTATAGCGACTTATGTCTAAAACAATTATTTTCTCCTTTTTAGTGCATTTTAATATAAGCGTGGTTTTTAAAAAGTTTTTTTATATATTTTTTTATTTTCTACCTTTTAGTCTTTTTTAAATGGAACATAAGATGTATAGTAATACTGGTATGAAATAGTAAAATATGAAAATACGCAAGATTAATGAGGGGATGACTCCGAGAGACGACGTCTCTTGATGGAGTCCGAAATTGTCCGAAATGGAACTAAATGAACAGAACACCACACTGACTGAGCTCCTTCGGTGCGAAATGGGTCAGTAGAGTGGGGATCGCTGGACGCAATGACGTACTACCAAGCGTCGAACAGTGGTCCCAAATCGCGAAAAACCGGCCAAAACCTCTAAACGTACTTTAATGGACTCAAAAATTCGTACTCGAGGGTTTCCGAGGCCGCTGATTACGAATATGAAGTTGAAATTCCAAAAAACAAAATGGCGGACCCAATATGGCGGTCATGTTCTGTGACGTTGCAATTTTTGTGACGTTGCAATTTTTGCGACGTCACTTCTCCGTCAATTTCGTATACGTAAATACAGGATTCGAGAGCGCTCGTCTAGGAGATTCCGACATTATCGAGGATCTCTTAATGACATCTGTCGCTCGTGCCGAGAACGGCAAGTTTCAGGGCCGTATATGGGACGCGCTGAAGGAACCACCGACCTTCCGAATTTTCACGGGAACAGAACAGCGTCCCGCAGCACGGGAAGCGCCCGACATAAAGCAAATGGCCAACGTTTCGAGATGAAAGCTTGGTACGATCGCACCCGGCGAACCAACCGGAGGCGCCGCAGGGACACAAGCTCCACCGAACATCTCGTCCAGTGCGACGATATCAGGACCCTGACGCCGCCTCACCCCGTCAAAAGAGAGATACCGGGGTCGGTGCCGTCGTAATCAAGGGAGGAAGCGCCTCCACCAGTCAAGAGAGCGAAAGGCTACTTGAAAGTTACGTGTTAGTCCGGAGCCCTAGGACGCTACAGGGAACGCTCCTGATGCCTAAGAGCCTCGCGCGGTAGAAATGCAACATTGGAAATTCGGAGAAATGGTCGAGTGGGGGAAACTAGGTTCGATCCGCTAGGCGGCCGAAAATCGATGGATCACTGTCGCGCTGGCTATCGTTCGCGTAACACGCCTCGAAAAACTGAACTCGCGTTGCGAAATAGAATAAGTTTGCGTCGAGAGAAAGACCGTGAAGTGCCTGTTAAGGGGCACGATCGGAATTTGACCTTGGTCGAGTGCGAGTGTGGTAGTACCTTAACACACCGATAGATACTGTATACGTACTGCTTGGAGATGACAAGAAGGTCCCTGAGGGGGCGTAGAGGCAAGAGGGGTCTATTGTTCTGCATAGAAGTAGTAGTGTGTGTGTGACCGCTTCGGCCAATAGAAGGCGCGCACCTTCCAAGCTAACCAATCGGGCGCGCATTCTTGTCTATGTTACCGCATTCCTGCCAGGGACCTTCTTGTCATCTCTCAGCAGTACACGAGATTGCAAGGGTTCCTTGGATTTCGTTTCCCGTCTCGCTAACGCACATTTGGGGCCCCTACGTAGTCACAATCGCTAGATAAAAGACCCACCATATGTGAATGTATCCAAAAATGGCCTACTTTTGCGTTTTCGAGGCGTAATTTTCATTAAATTGCTGCCACTGTCGAGACACATACATTTTCTTAAATATCGTGAGATTTGGGGTTCTTATAGAAAAAAATGTTTACATCCACATATTCAGTGTCACATACAATGTCAATGTGACCTTTATTATGTTAGACTATACGTGTTTCAACACACAATTCGAAATCTAGGAAGTAGATCCCTATACGGAGGGTTTTGTTGCAAGTATCAGTTCCATGGCATTTTTAGTTATGAGCGCTAGTGTTTTTAGTCACTGTTTTACCGATATTTTACCGATACAGTGACTGAATCGGTAAAGCAGTGACTGAAAACACTAGCGCTCCTAGCTAAAAATGCGTAGGGAACTGATACTACGATCAAGGTCAAATTCCGACCGACCCCCTTAAGAGGTTCTCGTGCGCCTAGGACATCGTCCACCTGAGCTCTGGCCGTGCCTCACGCTCTATCGGGAGCTGAACTACCAAAAAACGCACTGAAAACGAGAAATGGTAAGTCGCACTTGTGATCCTTTCGATATTTCGTAGCGTAACGCACAGTGGTCGATTTACTCCAAAACGTGGCCAAAAATCAAATCTTTCTTTGATTTATACGAAACTAGGTATCTCGGGGTTTTCGAGGTCGCTGATTACGAATCTAAAATCAAAATCGCAAAAAAGTAAACTGGCGGCTGTAAAATCGACATTGAACCTATGAAAATTGTCAGAATGGGACAAAACTTGGTATTTTGGGGTTCCTGAAGTCGTTAATTATGAAACTGAAATTAAAAGAACAGAAAACAAAATGGCGGAACCAATATTGGCGGATGTACGTAGTTTTTTGTCTTGTTAAATGTGAATCTAATATCAAATTATGTAATGAACACAAGTACCCAGCTAATTATTAAATTGTAGAAGAAGAAATTCTTGTTTTAAATATGTTTTGAAGAATGGAAGGTTATAAATTAGATCAAATATCAGGGAACCGTTCAGCCATTGGTCGAACTGTTGGTAAAATCTTACTTCGGTTCTGTTAACTTTCAACCACTTTTTCCTGAATACATTGTAACGAATATATCGGAGGCATGAGACTCCTCTCTCTTTAATACCCGCGAAACGCTACAGCCGCGAGATGGCCACCGCGAGTACACGGTTTCTCGCAAGTACCGCGGCGCCGAGCCGCGGGACTTTCTCGCGAGCACCGCGCGAACTACCGCGACCACCGCGAGGTGGCCACCGCGGATTCGCGGTTTCTCGCGGGAGAAGATGTAACCGCGGGGATATAAATACGTGCCGCGGAACCGGAGTAAGGGAGTCGGGATCTCCGAGCAGTAAATGACAGTTACCAGTGGCTACTCCACGAACGCAGTCGTACGCAAGCAAAGAGAACCAGGCTTCCTCCTGACCGCTCACCGCCGTCTCCGATCCGACGATCCTCCGATCCTTGTGGCAAACGCCCTAGGAGTCCGTCCGACCTGGCGAAACGTATTCGTGGCCAACGCCCCTATACGCTAGCATCCTCCGATCCTTGTGGCAAACGCCCTAGGATATCCTCCGACCCGGCAAACCGTATTCGTGGCCAACGCCCTTCTACGCTTGCACCTCCAATCTCCGTAGCCAACGCTCAGAGATATCCTCTCCACCGGTACCTCTCTTGTGGCCTACGCCCTCGCAGTATGTGCCCTCCTCGTGGCCAACCAGTTCTTCGATGGGTCGCACCTTTTCTCGCGCATGCGCGACAATTTCAGCCTCAGTAACGTAACTATATCGATGAAATCGGGTAGCTTGAGCACCCCGCAGACTTTTATAATTGAAACTTATTCTTTATTTTGAGGATGGGATAGGGAAAAAGCACTACAATAACTACGCAAAAGAATACATAATAAAACAAGGAAATAACACTGGTACATTCCCGCCAGAATAACTGCCTCAAGGCGTCAGTGCTCTGGCCGCTCCGCAACCCAATAGTAGATACGTTACTGTTTTCTCGCGCATGCGCGAGAAAAAAGGTGCGACCGATCGAAGCACTGTGGCCAACGCCCCTGGAGTTTCCATCCCGTCTACCTCGACGCCTGTGGCACACGCCCCTGGGGAAAAGGTAGATCCTCATCGTACCGCTTATCTCCGGATCACCGTCCCCGACGAATCGCTCCGTTCCGCGGCCCCGTACATAGATTAGGTTCACCGGACCACGCTTCGCGACTCCGCGCTTTGGTTAAGACCGCCGCCGTTTAGTTTAGGGTCACCGGACCACACTTCGCGACTCCGCGCTTAGGTTAAGACCGCCCCCGTTTAGTTTAGGGTCACCGGACCACACTTCGCGACTCCGTGCTTAGGTTAAGACCGCCGCCGTTTAGTTTAGGGTCACCGGACCACGCTTCGCGACTCCGCGCTTAAGTTAAGACCGCCGCCGTTTAGTTTATGGTCTCCGAGACCTCGTTCCGCGAGTTCCGCCGTCAGTTATATAATTGCGAGCACCGGACCTGCGGGTCACTCGTATTCACGCCGCGTTCTGTAGACGCTTGCCCAGCGGGGCTGTAAATGTATTTTAGTTTATAAGCAACGGCGACAATAAACATCGTTTATTAGAAGACGCCTGTACCATTCATTCGTGGCCGAGGGACCCGCGGCGACCGGCTGAGCCGGCACAATCTCCCGACCTATATCCGTTACAACATATATCAAATTTTGAAGCGTTCCTTTTTTATGGTCCTTTAATTGATAAGAACGTCTAAATTTCTTAGATAATAGTTTTTCAATAACTGAAAATATTATTTGGAACTCACCGTGTAAATGATCCTTTATTAAAACAAAAAGTTCCTTCCTGGAAATTTCTACAACTCTGACACTGGAAGCTGAAGAGTATGAAAGAGACAGAAAAGACAATACGGAAGGCGAGAAATAGAATTTGAAAACAAAAGAGATCAACGAAGAAAGATGGATACAGAAACAGAAAACGTCGAAGCTGAAATGACAAAAGAAACTAGCAGCAAATGCTTGAAATCGTTAAAATACTGGTTTCGGTATAACCGACATTTTACCGAAATTGTAATAAATACCGGTACTTTTTCGGTTTTTTCAATGCAAAAGATGCCCCACGAAGCACGGTCACTTAGCCCTCATCCGTCCCTCATTTCGCGAACTGAATCTGTCCCTCGGTGTCAAATTGACACAGTGGTAAAATATCGACGAAATAACAAGATAGAAAGTTATTTTTCGATATTTTTGTATTCAAATGGATGCGTTAACATCTGCATCTTAGTTTTTGCACAATTTTCGCATAAAATAAAGCGATGTGTGGGACATACTGCTTGTTTGGACAAATCGCATCGGGCACTATGTATATTAGCATTCGGTCATTTCTCACATATGTGACACAGGGCTCGTTTTTTTGGTGGTGGAGTATGCATTATACGATTACTACAAGACGGTACAATCACTGTTGGTATACCCTGTATTTGTGCAACAAGTGCAGTCGCATTAGATCCTCGCGGTAGATGTGTGCGAAACGTAATACATATACGAATGCACCAAAGAATGTCCAATTTCAATAAAAAAAAGGCGTCGACGATATTTTTTATTTTTATTCCACGTTGCATTGAGTGAAGGAAATATTATAAAAGCATTGCATGCTGATATATCTAACATATTAGCAACAATTGCCATTGGCCATCTATTTGTTTCGCGCTTACATCTGTATGTGCCCACCATCTCCATATCATCGAGGACATCGACGCGACGCCTCCTTTTGTAGCGTTATAATATTTTATTATTTCAGGTTTTTTATCTACTTCCCTACTTATTTGCTTTGACGTATGGTATGTACTAGGTAGAATAACAAATCGCCTTCTTTTTGTCACATAAGACACCATTGTACCTTTTAATATGTAATCAGAAACAAATTCCGAATGATGAAGTGGCTTCTTCTTCATATCGAGTAAAATTTGTGAAATTTCTTTTCTATTTTTTCGTTTGATCCCTACAAAGGTCATCTTTTGTTTTTGTAATATAGTTACTAATACGTGTGAAGTAAAAAAATTGTCACATGTAACATTGCGTCCACCCAAACCTTCAACTAATTGTAGCACTACGCGTTGACCCTGCTTTACTTCTGTGTGGCAGTTTCGATCGCGTCCCGTGTAAATTTCCATACTATATGAGTAATACGTTTTCTTCTAATTTAGAAAAAATCAATTTTCCTTCAATTTCCGAATGCCGCATAAATTTCTCATTGAAATCATGGTGATTGAAAAACTCCGCGGCAGTACGTAAGAGTACATGTGTCATATTGACACACAGGGACTCTTTAGTAACAAATTCGACTTGCAGTTTTGACATTATTATTTTCCATGAACAATGCTAGGTATATGTGTTTCGCATTAAAAAAATAAAAGTCACAAACTTTCGGGCAAATTTACCGACAAATAACAGAACAGTACCCCTTAATTCGCGAAAACTGTGTCAAATTGACACGAGGGACGGATGAGGGTTAAACTAGTTAAGTATACACAACAGAAATACGGTCCGTCGTAAAACCCTCCGTGCGGAGGTACAAGCGCGATACCGGTGTTTTAACACGATTTTTCAAATATGTTTGATCTGACAAAAACATGTTTCCAATAAAAGTTCCAAATTTCAATATAAAAAATTGAAAAAAAATGTTTTTTTTTATAAAAAAAGGTCACTTTAATTTTTTAAATATTAACATATATTTTTTACTTCATAATATTGTAACTGGTATCGAGACGAATTCAACGACCTATAATAATATTACTTTAAATCATGAAATATGGTTCAGATCACAAAAAGCCCATGCAGTACATTACAAAAATTGCCATAACAACCACAGAGGTGCCTCGTGGTGCCCAATGTTTCTTGATCCTACTAGGTGATAATATAAACTAAAGATGTGTATAAGTCACATAATGAAAATCGATGAAAATCATAACTATTTTCCTAGGTTTCCAAAATTTTCGTATGAAATTTTGTTATATTTTATATATTACATTATCCATTTGTTACGGATAGAAATACTGTAGCGGCCAGCGTTTACATAAAGTCCGTACGACGATTGCCTTGGTACCGGGACGAGATCTGGGCATCTGGCTATGGTTTGGGCCTGTCACCGTAATTTTGTCAATAGTTATTGCCGCCCGTACCCGGGTCCAAAAAAGGACATTGTTCAATTTCCCGTTAGCAACATCTTGTCCCTTGCTTCGCCTCGGTTGCAGGTATGCCCCTGGCGTTTTATAGCTACCAGATGTGGGGTTTTCCTGCCTTGGCCGGCATCTTGGGGACACGTGAACCGCTACTCAAGGCGTCTGTTTTCCTCACCCCCACCTTGCCGCGTCTCCGCATTTTTTTTGTAGACTACCCTTGCGACTCTTGGGCCCATTCCGAGCCCTTAGTTTCGGCTCCTCCCACCCTCAACTTCCAAGGAAGGGGAATTTTGACACGTAAGGGAAGGGAGAGCCGACCCATCGGCGAAGCTTGTCGCAGATTTCTAGAATTAGATTTAGCTGGACAGCAAGACAAGCAACTTCGCTCTCGCCTGAATCAAATAGTCGTCAGGCGACCAGTTTTTCTCAGCATTGTATCATTTGTAACCTTGCAACATAGTTTGAAATATACATAGTTTGTTCAATACGATTAACCTTCTTAGTCCTTCAATCGTGAAGGTGGTCCTTCGAGTGAAGTAGCGGGCACCTCGCAGTGCAAAAACAACAAAGGTCCGAACGATCAATCCTTGCTCAACCACGGACATTAACATTGGTCCCACGAGCCGGATTTGATAGTTGGAAAACTCCACCTCGTCAAGGAACTTGGGCCTTTCGGAAGTTTGGACAACAGCTTGTACATCCAGTGCGGCATCTGTGTGTGACGACAACGTTCACCAATCCCCTGGACGTGATAGGAGCAAGCGGCGTACAGCTTCAAGGGTACCATAGCAATCATCTTGCATCAGGAGAGCGACGGAGCGAGCTGACCACGGAAGCCTTCTGCCATCGTTTGGATCCCTGGCATCGAGGAAGGCATTTAGTGGCATTTCTAGTCTGGAAGCATCGTGGCTGCCAGGATACAACGAGCATCCTCGGAGAAGATCTGTTGAAGCTGCTTGGCAACGCTGATCCACTCCTTCCAGGTTCCGTGAGTCATTATCCTTGGTTTTAGTTTGTGTTTCCATCGTGTACAACATGGATGCGATAAAATCATTAGTTGCTGAGCGCGGAACTGTGAAAGCCCGTCTGACAATGTTTAAAAAATTTGTAGAGTCAACGGACGTTAATTCGGACATAGTTGCATTTGAGAAACGCGTTCAGGCAAACGAAAGTATCTATGGGAAGTTCGATACAGTACAATCGCAGACAGAAGCCGCTGTCATAGACACGCCGCAGGAGGAAGCTCAGTTCGCGGAGCGCGAGCAGTTTGAGGAGCGCTATTTCCGCACGATTTCTGTAGCCGAGGAACGGCTGATAAAGGCTCGCGGTAATTCAGCCCCTGGCCCATCGTCGGTTAATAGCGCCACACCGGAATCGTCCGAGTCGCGTCCCTCGACGCGTCTACCGGTCATAAAACTGCCAAGTTTTGATGGGGATGTAGGCAAATGGATTCGTTTTAGGGACACGTTTACCTCTTTAGTACATGACTCAGAAAAGCTAACGGACATCGATCGGTTCAATTATTTAGTAGCGTCACTATCGGGTCCTGCTGCGCGAGCAATAGAGTCTTTTAACGTATCAGCAGCAAATTATAGATTAGCTTGGGCGCGATTAAAGGAACGCTATAACGATTCAAAGGCATTAATCGCTCACCATACAAAATCATTATTAGAAATTAGGCCAATCAAAGAATCAAGCGGCGCGGCACTTAGCGAACTCATAGATACAGTTGTGAACAATTTACGCTCTCTCGAATCTCTGCTAAAACCGCAGGAAATATTAGATGTGATCATCAGCCCTTGTTTAACGAAGGGTTTGGATAGCGTTTCCCTCGATGAGTGGGAAAAGCGCTCGATGGAGTCGCGTGCAATGCCAACCTTTAAAGCATTCACGGCATTTTTAGAACAAAGGGCGCAATATCTTGTGGCGGCCAACTTCCTACATGCGCCACAAGAGGGACAGGTAGTTGAAGACCTTTCCCGCAAGTACTCGCTTCCTCAATCATTTGTATATATACAGTCCTCAATCGCCTTCCGACATCCCAACACGTCTAAGGCAGGGCCCGCTAGATAGCCTTACTGATGAGTCCTCTAGCGGGCCTAGGACGAAACGCTCCTTCCTTTTTTCCTCCTCTCTTTCATATGGGTAGAGCTCCTTTATAATTATCAACATTATATTAGCTCCCCCACATTGGTGACCCTGCGACGTTAGAGCATAAAAACGCAACACGGAGGACAACATGGAGCCTAGGAGGATGATACTACACGCATCAATCGAGTGGGCACTAACTACTTTAATCGCCGAGAATACGTAATCCCTCTCCTAGTGTGGCACCCATGTGCTTCCTTCTCGAACGGCCATGCTAGGACAGCAGCATCTACGGCTCGATAGGCTTGAGCGACTCACTGTCTCGCCATCACGATGCGTATACAATTCGAGCAACGCGCTCTCTTACCGATTTTCACCCTCTTACCGATTTTCACCCCCCCCTCCCGATCTTAGTATCGTTATTCACTGGCAGGGGGGTAATGTGGCGGCCAACTTCCTACATGCGCCACAAGAGGGACAGGTAGTTGAAGACCTTTCCCGCAAGTACTCGCTTCCTCAATCATTTGTATATATACAGTCCTCAATCGCCTTCCGACATCCCAACACGTCTAAGGCAGGGCCCGCTAGATAGCCTTACTGATGAGTCCTCTAGCGGGCCTAGGACGAAACGCTCCTTCCTTTTTTCCTCCTCTCTTTCATATGGGTAGAGCTCCTTTATAATTATCAATATTATATTAGCTCCCCCACATCTTATACGAAAGGACGCGAATAGGCCGTCCGGTAGCGGCATCTCGGTCGACCGTCCGAAAACTAGCAAACCGCGCGATGGTGCGAATAGAGATTACGTAGCAGCAGCTCATGTCACTAGCAAACTCAGTAAATGCGTGCTATGCGACGGGGACCATACGCTGCAATACTGTGCGAAATGGTTAGCCATGCCCTTTTCGGAAAGGCATGACACAGTGAAACGCTCATACTTGTGTTTCAATTGTCTGTCCCCGGGACATAGTATCAAGGCATGCACCCGCGGGAAATGTCGTAAATGTAGTAGAAAACACCACACCTTGTTGCATAGAGAGGATACCGGCATCAATGACATAGAAGAAAATGAAGAACGCCCCGTGCCGACTAGTTCTCACGTAGTGCATTCGGGCATCGCAAATTCAGCCGAGGTCGGCGCTGAATGTACCATACTTTCGACCGCGTTAGTCTACGTAATAGATAGCAAGGGAAACAGCCACAAATGTCGCGCGTTATTAGATGTAGGGTCTCAGGCAAATTTTGTTAGCCGGGAATTTTGTGATCGAATTGCACTACCTCGTCGGGCCGTCGAAACAATGGTCGGTGGTTTGGGACGAGTCAGAAACCCGATTCGATCCACAGCGCAGCTTCGCATCGCGTCCAGTCGTGCCGATTTTAAGGCTAATTTGTCGTGTCTCGTTATCGAGAAAATTACCGAAGAAATGCCGAATGTTTCATTGAACAAATTCAGCGTTCCGATACCTGCCGGAGTAGTTCCCGCGGACCCTGACTTTTACACCTCGGGTCGGGTCGATTTGTTGATTGGCGCTTGTCTATTTTGGGACCTTCTATGCATTGGTCAGATAAAGGTTGGATTAGGAAATTTGATGTGGCAAAAAACGCGTCTCGGTTGGGTGTTAGGTGGCAGTATGCCGTGGGCAAATCGGAATTTAGATGGCAAGCAGCTTCGCGCTTGTCACATGGTAACAAACGCTCAGCTCGAAAAAAGCGTATCGCGGTTCTGGGAGGTAGAGGAGGTAGGAAACATCGGCGCCATAGAACAAAATGATCCGTGCGAACAGCATTTTAAGAACCATACTACTCGCGACAAAAAAGGGCATTTCGTTGTTAGTATACCGTTTAACGAGCGAGTTCATGAATTAGGCGAGTCTCACACTCAAGCGGAACGGCGTTTGTTAAATTTAGAGCGGAAGTTTAGGCGGAACCCCGATCTAGAGAAACAATACAAAGACTTCCTTCGGGAATATATAGAGTTGGGTCACATGACCAAGTTAGAAACGAAGGATGCAACTAGGGTTGAAAATAGTTTTTATCTGCCCCATCATGCGGTACTGAAAGAAGATAGCACCACCACCAAGCTTCGCGTAGTTTTTGATGGGTCGGCAAAAACATCCACGGGCGTTTCCCTAAACGATACGCAGATCGTAGGTTTACCGGTACAGGACGATCTTTTTAGTATACTAATTAGATTTAGAAGCCATAAAATTGTTCTGTCGACTGACATCGCCAAAATGTATAGGCAGGTCGTAGTACGAGAACAGGATCGCAGGTACCAGAGGATCCTTTGGCGTTTTAGTGAGGACGAGGATATAGGCACCTATTCACTAAATACCGTAACTTATGGCACGGCCTCGGCTTCATACTTAGCAACACGGGCCTTGCAGCAGGTAGGCAAGGATTGCGCGCGCTCAGCCCCTTCCGTCAGTAAGGCAATTTTAAGGGATTTTTATGTCGATGACTTATTGACGGGTTGTGAGACACTCGAGCAGGCTTTGGAATTGCATGAATCCTTGAACCGGGTCTTGGCACAAGCTGGCTTTTCGTTAAGAAAGTGGGCAAGCAATGACCCTAGAACATTTGACCCCGTCGGCGGTGAGACACGAAATTTAGAATTCAAGGCGGTCGATAGGGAATCGAAGACACTAGGCCTTTTGTGGTCCGTGTCCACCGACGAGTTGGGATATAATAGCAGTTATCGTACGTTTCCTAGAATCACCAAGCGCTATATTCTCTCGGAAATAGCTCAGATTTTCGACCCACTTGGGCTTATCGGTCCCATCATAATTAGGGCCAAGCTCTTCATGCAAGGACTCTGGCAGCTTAAATTAGGTTGGGATGAAGGCCTCACGCAGGATCTCCATTCCCAATGGGTTGCGTTCAGAAACGAGGTGCAGGAAATATCCTCGTTGCGTATTCCTCGGCGTGTAGTGTTGTCCCACCTGCATGTGGAGGTACATTGTTTTTCGGATGCGTCGGAACGGGCATACGGAGCAGCCGTCTACCTGCGCTCGAGGGCGGACAATGGACCGTGGGTCGTGCGGTTGTTATGTGCTAAATCGCGGGTAGCACCTCTCAAAACCGTTAGCTTGCCGCGTCTAGAATTATGCGGGGCCGTTTTATTAGCTCAGCTATTGGCAAAGGTACGGGATTCCCTACGCATTCGTCCAACCCGCGAGTATTGTTGGACCGACAGCCAAATAGTCCTGGCTTGGATAAAGGACAGGCCATGCAGATGGAAAACTTTTGTAGCCAACCGAACTGCCGAAATTCAAACGTTGACGACAGGTAGTAATTGGGCTCATGTAGTGTCAGCCGACAATCCCGCGGATCTTCTATCCCGCGGTACAACGTTATCATCCCTGGCAGATAGTAAATTGTGGTGGCATGGTCCAGGTTGGTTGTCGTTTGACAACAAGGAATGGCCTCATTCTGAGCCAATCTTGATCGAGGCGCCGGAAGAACGACCTGCTCAAGTCGTACAATTAGCTGCGTCGGTTCTTCGCGAACCTCTAGTAATAGATTTAACCGCGCGGTATTCATGTTACAGCAAGTTGCTTCGGATTGTAACATACATTTTTAGATTTATCGGTAACGCTCGAAATCAGCCAGGTTATAGAGATTCGCAGAGCAATCATCGCTGTCCTCCGTCCGTAATTGAGCTCGCATTGGCTGAGCGAGTAGTAATTAAAGCCACTCAAGAGCGCTTTTTTAGCAAGGAGATGCGGCAATTGAAGGCAGGACGGGCTGTAGGTAGAGATAGTTCGCTGCTTTCCCTGCACCCATTCCTTGACGATCACGGGATCATCAGGGTGGGCGGGCGTCTACAGAACGCTCCGATGGCATTTGATCAGAAACATCCTATCATTGTACCGAGTTCGGGTCCGTTAGCAACCTTATTAGTACGACGCGAGCATTTGAGATTGTTGCATGCTGGATTTCAGCAAACATTCGCCTCTCTACATTCGACGTACTGGTTAGTATCCGGTAGGCGCGTCACTCGGAAGGTGTTGCGAAACTGCATAAAATGCTTTCGGTCAAGCCCTTATGGCACGCAACCACGGATGGGCAACTTACCAGCGGATCGCGTCACTCCTGCTCGCGCTTTCACTACTTGTGGTGTGGACTATGCCGGTCCTTTTCGTATCATTGAGCGCGGACGATCCCGTACTGCTAGAAAGGCCTACATTTGTTTATTTGTTTGCATGGTCACAAAGGCGGTACATATTGAACTTGCCGTAGACTTAACTACCGACGCGTTTCTCAATTGCCTGCATCGATTCATTTCACGCCGTGGTAGATGCCAGGCTATATATTCGGATAACGGCACGAATTTTGTCGGTGCGCGAAACGAATTGAAAGAGCTAGGAATCTTGTTATCCTCACGGTCACACCACGATAGAATCCTAGAAGTATTGGCTCAAGAAGGCATAGAATGGCATTTCATCCCTCCTCGTGCTCCGCATTTTGGTGGGTTATGGGAGCGAGGGGTTCGCTCAATTAAAACACATATGAAGCGTGTCATCGGAGAACAGAGGCTCACATTCGAAGAATTGTACACGGTGTTGACCCAAATTGAAGCATGTCTCAATTCCCGTCCGCTTCATCCTTTGTCCCCAGATCCCTCTGATCTGAATCCATTGACGCCTGGTCATTTCCTGGTGGGAGAAGCGTTGACGGCGCTTCCCCAGGCCGATTTGGTCCAGATCACTCAAAACCTTAGTAGATTTCAGCTACTGCAACAGATGATTCAACATTTTTGGAAGCGATGGCAACGAGACTATCTGCACGGGTTGCAGCAGCGCCAAAGGTGGAAGTCCGACTCTCCCGATGCTCCAACTCTCGGAGCAATGGTCCTGATCAAAGAGGATAATCTTCCACCAATGAAGTGGGCATTGGGTCGAATTCTGGAGCTGCATCCAGGACAAGATAGTGTGTCGAGGGTAGTCTCCATTCGCACCGCAACCGGAGTCGTTAAGAGGCCAGTTGTAAAGATATGTTTACTGCCTATCGCGGAAGAACATTTGGATACCGAATCCGCGTAGATTGTATTTCACCTCTGTTTCTTGTAGTCTGTTAAGAAATTTTGTAAATAATTGTACATAAGGTTTATGTCGCGCTATTTTTTTTTATTTCTGTCTTATTTACTTGCTTTAAGTCTAATTTAGTAGCCCTTTGCTTGCGTGTTTTCATTATTATCGTTGTTTCATTCTCGGTTTAATTCGTTGCGGTTGCTTGTAGTGTACAATCCCATTATCGTATTAGAGTAATGCTTCTACTTCGTTCGTTAAGGTTAGGATGTTTTATTTATGCGATTGAACTCCGTCAGTTCAAGGTGGGCGGTATGTAGCGGCCAGCGTTTACATAAAGTCCGTACGACGATTGCCTTGGTACCGGGACGAGATCTGGGCATCTGGCTATGGTTTGGGCCTGTCACCGTAATTTTGTCAATAGTTATTGCCGCCCGTACCCGGGTCCAAAAAAGGACATTGTTCAATTTCCCGTTAGCAACATCTTGTCCCTTGCTTCGCCTCGGTTGCAGGTATGCCCCTGGCGTTTTATAGCTACCAGATGTGGGGTTTTCCTGCCTTGGCCGGCATCTTGGGGACACGTGAACCGCTACTCAAGGCGTCTGTTTTCCTCACCCCCACCTTGCCGCGTCTCCGCATTTTTTTTGTAGACTACCCTTGCGACTCTTGGGCCCATTCCGAGCCCTTAGTTTCGGCTCCTCCCACCCTCAACTTCCAAGGAAGGGGAATTTTGACACGTAAGGGAAGGGAGAGCCGACCCATCGGCGAAGCTTGTCGCAGATTTCTAGAATTAGATTTAGCTGGACAGCAAGACAAGCAACTTCGCTCTCGCCTGAATCAAATAGTCGTCAGGCGACCAGTTTTTCTCAGCATTGTATCATTTGTAACCTTGCAACATAGTTTGAAATATACATAGTTTGTTCAATACGATTAACCTTCTTAGTCCTTCAATCGTGAAGGTGGTCCTTCGAGTGAAGTAGCGGGCACCTCGCAGTGCAAAAACAACAAAGGTCCGAACGATCAATCCTTGCTCAACCACGGACATTAACAAATACCTTTATATTTTTTCTCAGCGGTGGACTCATGTATGCAAATAACACGGAACATGAAATGTGAAAAAATTGTAAGGGATTTGTGGAGGACGGCTACTGCTAGTCGATTAGTACGAAATCGTGTATAATGCATAGGGTCTGCACCCGAATTCTCGTTGACACTGGCGACTACGCGATAGCGTTTGTTGCATTTGTCACGTCCGGTGGTTCAGCCATCATTAATCTCTATATATAAAAATGATGTGCTGACTTATTCACCTATCAACGCCCAGGCTAAACCCTTGGCCCTAGAAAGCTGAAATTTTGCATAGAGGTTTCCTTTATGATCTATACAAGAGATAAGAAAGGATATTTCGAAATTCAACCCTTAAGGGGGTGAAAGGGGGTTGCAACGTTTGTATGAGGAATATTTTATTTGTGGTCGGATTTGCTTGATACTTGGCCTTAATGCTTTTTGATACAAATAATCAAACACCTATTTCGGCATTTTTAAAAATTCAACCCCTAAGGGGGTGAAAGGGGGTTGCAACGTTTGTATTAGGAATATTTTATTTGTGGTCAGATTTGCTTGATACTTGGTCTTAATGCTCTTTGATACAAATAATCAAACACCTATTTCGGCATTTTTAAAAATTCAACCCCTAAGGGGGTGAAAGGGGGTTGCAACGTTTGTATTAGGAATATTTTATTTGTGGTCAGATTTGCTTGATACTTGGTCTTGATGTTCTTTGATACAAATAATCAAACACCTATTTCGGCGTTTTTAAAAATTCGATCCCTAAGGGGGTGCATACCCTACATGCTTTCGGTTGAGCCTTTGTGCGATAGGTACACCGTTCCCGAGATACAGCCATTTTCCGCCGCGAGAGGGCCGTGAAGACGTAGCGAGTTTCTCGCAAGCAGTGTTGCGCGGGCTAACCGTTCCACAGATACATTCATCTTCCGCCGCGAGTGGGCCGTAATGAAAAAATGTTCATATCACAGAAAACCAATTGAAATAAAACATTTCTTTGTTTTGATTGTGTACATTAACATCGATTTTGCAATCGAAATCGAAATGAAAATAAAACACCTCGAGATTTATTGTGATTTCAAAGTTAATACAAGAAAATAAATCATTTGGTTGACATGAAATTCTGTCCATGCGAAAGTCCGGTCGTTCAAAAGTTGTGACGTCATTGGTGCGCCGCCCGCAAGGGTAACCCGCCCGGAGGGCCTGGCTGCGAGGGCGTGCCGCAGGCACGCCCCGAGTAGCTAGTAATTAAATATAATCAATGATGTATTACATATACTTTTGAATTTCTTTTTATGTTTAATCTAATAATGTTGTACGAGAAACTAATATTCAATACTCTTGTTAAAATCAAATCGAACTATCGTATATTATACCACATTGCGTGCGATGGAATTAAGAAATTCATACTTCATTCGAATCGTCTTGAGCGAAAGAACTGCGTAGCGAAATTATTTCATAAAATGACCAGATCACTTCCAAAAATAAGTCATGATCTAAAATCCGCTGAAGACTGTCCATCCAGAATCGATGAATAATAATTGTTCGTCACCCCATGTGCGACGTAAATGTAATTCGATCTGGCCAGGGGAGCTACAGATAAGAAAGCAGCTAAGAAGAAATCGATCTAGGAGATGCGCAGGGTAATAAGATCTAGCTATGACGATTATGACGACAATAATCACCTGACAAAATTGACGAGACAAAGGATTGATTAATCTATAAAAGGGATGGCTCTTGAAGAAGTCCAGTCCACTCTATATTCAAATTTGTTCAGATGCGGTTGAGAGACATAAAAGTTCAGAGTCTGATTTCAATCTTGGAGGTTCAACGAAGTTATATAGTTATTCAAGGCGTGTACACCCGCCGGATTTATAAAGTTACCAACATCAACATCGTCATCTTGTCATCATCATCTTTTTAAATTTTGTTGTTGAAGCGATACCACTCCGCCAGCGAGCAAAACAGCGAGCGATTTCTGCAAACCAAATTCCGAGCGAAACCAGCTAACGGTAAATACTAACAATTTATTATAAGATCACAATAACTCTATGTATCCGAAATTTGACGCTTAAAATATAGTTTTGCTTATTTTTATTCAAACAAATCAAAACTTCAAATCATTTTTAAAGAGTATACCCATCTTCGATCTCTTCGTACCTGTTCCACAATCAAAAATCACTTAGAATATTAAGAAATCCTCGATTACCCGAACCGAAGCCGGTGAATGCAGGTAGGTTCAAAACTGCGTTATGTCTCAATTATAATCATTTCAATCATTTTAATCTATTTAAACGTAATTTCAATTTTTATTATTCAAAATCTAAAATACGTCCATCTCAGGACGTAACACATTCAAGCCAATAGCGTGTGAAGGTGGACACAATGTGTCTACCTTAGGCCGCAAAAACCTCGATTTGGAGAATATCTCACCTGAAGGTCTCTAGCGAGCACAGAGAAACCGAAAGGTGGATCCGGGGCCGTCAGGCTACAAAGAGTCGCGAGGTTCAGGAAGACAAAAAGAAATACGATAGTAAATATAAAGCGATTTATATTTATATAAATATATGCATGTGGTGGCATGCAAGGACGAGCCTAGGAATTTGTGTACCTGGGACGGCGGTCAAAGTAAACAATAACAAGCGATTGATTTAGCCCTTCTCCACGAATCTCAGGTAGTTGATAAGAGTAGGGAACGATATAAATGTCGAGGGAGCGAACCTTTCAGGGTCTGTCTGATTGTATGTATTGTCGAATAAAGATTGTGTGGAAACACAATTGTTACTTGCATTTTATATAATGTATAAACATGATTTACTTATCTCCAGGGACACCCTCCGTATTGTAGAATAAAATTATTTAAATAAAAATAAATTTGTTAAAAATACCACGTTTTTAAAACGGACTAAAAACTATAAAATAAAATTTTTAAAAACGCCACGTTTAAAAGACCGACTAAAAAGTATAAAATAATTTTTTCAAGCCCCATACAGATTCCTAACCCCTGAAAATTTTTGATTGTGAATTTCTAATAGCTAAGAAAATACTTGTAAGATTTAAAACGAAAAACGCGGGGCGCATGCAATAGATAATTGATGCAATAGATGTATGAACACTAAATCACTAACAACTTTATTGCACTGCAAATGATATGAAGTGTTGTACGAGATTTCTCAGCGGCAGCTACTCTCTACAGTCCTTACTATGTATTATCTTGCGCCCCACGTTTTTCGTTTTAAATCTTACAAATATTTTCTTAGCTATTAGAAATTCACAATCAAAAATTTTCAGGGGTTAGGAATCTGTATGGGGCTTGAAAAAATTATTTTATACTTTTTAGTCGGTCTTTTAAACGTGGTGTTTTTAAAAATTTTATTTTATACTTTTTAGTCGGTTTTAAAAACGTGGTATTTTTAAAAAATTTATTCTTATTTAAATAATTATTTTCTGCTTTTTAGTCTTGTATGTGTGAAATTTTTACAATCGATTTAGAACATTTTGATGAGATTATAACAGAGGCATGTAGTAAATTTCAGACGGTATTGCGACGCGTCATATCGAAAACGAACACCGTAGTAAAATGTCAAAGATAAAGGTTCGACGGAGAATTTCGGTGTAACTGTTCTTTCGCTTGGTAAACAAACATTATAGTATACTAATACGTAGTAACTTTGTAAACACCGCACGGAGCTCGAACGCACACTGAGCTCCTTCGGTGCGCAGCAGGTCAGTGGAGTGGGGATGCGTCAGAGTGGGAACCGAGTGGGCACTACCGGTCGTCGAGCGGGGACGTGTAACGGTTAAATTTTTAATAGTTTATATCTCCTAAACGCGTAGGCTGTTGTAAATTAAGAATTTTTTTAAAAAATATTGCATTGTCATATAGTACTGAGCTATGTTTAAAATTTCAAGTCTCTAGCTCATCGAGAAGTTAGTTTAAAATCAGTTGTAAAATTTGTACCGAACAGACAAACCGACATACAAGAAAGCGACCTAATAAAAACGTGGTAAAATATTTAATGGCATACCTAGTGATTTGGCGACTTCTCTGGGAAAATCATCATTAACGAACTGCTCCTTTTTTGTAGACATTATTTCGAGATTATAACAGAGACATGTAGTAAATTTCAGACGGTATTGCGACCGCATCAATCGAAACGCCGCGGTAAAATGTCAAAGATAAAGGTTCGACCCAAAATCTCGGTGTAACTGTCCCTTCGATTGGTAAACAAACATTATAGTATAATAATACGTAGAGACTTTGTAAACACTGCACGGAGCTCAAACGCACACTGACGCACACTGACGCACACTGACGCACACTGAGCTCCTTCGGTGCGAAGCGGGTCAGTGGAGTGGGGATGAGTGAGAGAGGGAACGGGTAGTGGAGTAGGGAGCGCTGCCGCGCGGCGTGGCAATCATTGAACGCGATGAAGTAGTTTCGGGGGGGGGGGGTGAACAGGTAAATATTTAATTGTTATATCTCCGAAACGGATAGACTTTTAAAAATTTTTTTTTGAATAATGCATTGTCATCCAGTTCTGAGCCATGTAACCGATTTCAAGTCTCTAGCTCATCAGGAAGTTAGTTTAAAATCAATTGCAAAATTTGCCACCGAACAGACAAACAAACAAACAAGAAAGCGAGCTAATAAAAACGTGGTAAAAATAAAAACTAGAGGGCTATTGTTGCTCGCTCGCTTCGCTCGCTTCGCGAGCTCGCGGGTAGGACTGCTTTTGCGAGAGGGTCAGTGATACGCATGGCTAGTAGGGCCTACTGATATTAATGTTTTTTTATTTGGTGTGTGACTCTCCAAGAGTCACACAAAGAACTTCCCGATTCGTTACTCCTTCGCCAACATCGCTAACATCGTTTTTTTTTGTACTTTCATCGATATTCTCCCAAAATGTATTCTTGGGAGTAAAGATTATAAATTCACTGTTGCATTCGAATAACTTTCGATTATTCCAAGCGGTAACATTAGCATCAGTTAAAAAAATTTTTTTTTTAAATCTAAAAAAAAATTAAGAAAAAAAATTTTTTTTATGTAATTGCGTTTGGTTCTTTGGTTGAAAATTTTCGTCCTCCCTTATAAATTGCATTGTAGAATCAACTCTTTTCGAAAAAAACCTAAAAATCTAAAAAACTACTTGACTAATATGGACCAAAATCTAATCAGCTCTAAGTTACAGCGGGGCACATCGATTGCATCATTCATCATTCCGATCGCGTTGTTACTTTTTCTGAAAACGTTAACGAAAAATTTGATACCATAGAAACGGACATACGCACACACACACACACACACACACACACACACACGAACATTTTGATAAAAATAGTCTAAAATGACTCCAATGACCATGAAACGTGAAGATCTGCTAAAAAATCGATTTTCGATTAGTAGGATATAATATAAATATATTCACTTCTGGGCACTTTTCTCACTCAACGATTTACTGTGCGTAGCTGCTATACTTGAACGATGGTCACTTTCAGACTGAATTTCTCGCTCAGGTGGAAGGGTCAGGCCCTTTTCCCATTAACCATCCAATAGCCCAACTATCAGGGTAGCCACCCACGTATACAAAACTCTTGATTCGAAAATTCATTTTTTTTATTTTTGGCCACGTTTTGGAGTAACTCGACCACTGTGTGACGGCTCGCCTTCGCCGCTTCGAACGCTTCCCGTTCCGTCCTCGATAATTCGCTCGCACTCGTTTCGGGAGTGCTTTGAGTTTTTCGGGTTATTTCGAGAGAGCTTTCCTTTTCGAATTGCGTGCGTAGGAGTGTCCTCGGAGGAGTCGCGTTTCGTGAGAGCAATCTCTGCGGTAGTTTCGTGTATTCTCGAATCCTGTGTTTCTCGCCGAAGACCGTATTGTTTTCGTCGACGTTCGAACGCGTAACCGTTAGCGTACTCATCGTAGCGAATCACGTGCGGAAGCCATCGCGGCAGTCTCGCAGTTCGCCGATCATCTGCGCCTCGCATTTCTGAAGTCTCGTTAGGAATGAAACGGCGATAATCTTCAGCGGTATCGTCGCGAGCGAAAAACTGTACGACAACAGCGCTGCGAACTAACATCTTCTCGCTTGCCTGTATGAAGAGCGCGGGCTCACGTGGCCGCGTATTTTGTAATTTATTAACGACTGCTGCAATAAACGGCTCGAGACAATACTGAACTCGGCTCCTGCGATCTCGAGAATCGTACCGCGTTTAGTGTGGCATCCTACAGGTGCCTGCACCTGATCTTCTCATATTTTCGTTAGAAAATCGTCAAATCTACGAGTCTCGTTTGTCTCGGGCGGACCAGCCGTACTCGGCCTGCACGTGGCCTGGTCACAGCGCCTGCAAGGCCCGAAGTTGACCGGCTTCCGCGAGCCTTTCAGTACGTTTGAAAAAGATCAACGTGACAGTATACATTAACAAATGGTTAGGTCTGCTTGGAAAATGATCATTTTGGGGTCTTTGCGGTCACTGATTACGAATATAAACTCGAAAATTTGAAAAACAAAATGGCCGATTAAAATTTAGACAACAATTTGCATTAAATGTGTTTTGAGCGGTTGATATGTAAAAATGTATAAATGACAATCAAAATTGCACTTTGTACATCGAGAATTAGTATAATTGTAATTATGTACATAAGATTTAATCATCCGAATCGGTTTTCATTACTAAAAGTTTTAAAATCGCATTTTTAAAATCCATAGAAAAGAAACAAATCTCGTATCCTGGTTTTCGTCTAACCGTCCCGTCGTTTTCGTAAACGTGCTACAGCGTGCATTTCGACTTTCGACACGCACAATCCTCTTCCTAAATTCTTCAGGAAAATCTGGCGGAATATAAGGCCGTCCACACACGGGTCGATCGGCGATTCGGTCAACGCGATTCCAGTCGTATGCAATTCCCCCTCCACGTGACTTCAAATGCAAATGAATGGAGAGCCGCACACGGGTCGATTCGTGGTCGACTGAAATCGACTCGACTGAAGTCGCCTCGATTCCAATCGCGTGCGATCGGAAGCGAAGCGGAACAATCGCATGGATCGTACGATTCGCGCGACTCATGGAGGTAAGTTTGTGCAGTTCATGTCATTTAAATGATTTGGCCATTATTTTTTGTAGTTTGAGTGCATTGCACTCTTCGATGTGGTCTATGTATTTAGATTACATAGGTTGTTATTTATTTATTATAAATTTGTTTTTATAAGGTTGTTTTTTTTCGCTCGCTTCGCGAGCTCGCGGGTAGGACTGCTCTTGCGAGAGGGTTAGTGGTACGCCTGGCTAGTAGGGCCTACAGGTATTAATGTTTTTTATTTGGTGTGTGGCTCTCCAAGAGTTGCAGTATATTATAATCATTATTAATTGTACGTTTTAAGAATATTATACGCTTTCAGGGAAATTTCAATAGTTTTCTACTTATCAAAATGTTTGCTATATGGCGTCGCATTAAACCAATATCGTATGTTCGTTGCTCGCTTGGTTCCTTGTTTAATACATCAATCGATGCAGCTGGACATTCGTTATACAAAAGTACTAACCTATGCATGTCGAAAAGTTAGTGATTCAGGAGATATTTCAATTTAAATACTGCTAAAACACCATTACTATCGTACTAAGACGTTACACTAGTAAGTAAACGCTAATGTTTGGAAACGGTGCGTCCTATCGCAGAAAAAAACGAAATTTTCAAAAGGCGCAACCCAAGGCATATAGGGCATATAGGGTATGCCAACTGTATGACGTATGTAGTCTTTTGAATTTTTCAAAAATAAAAAAACTAAAAGATGGCTGTATCTCGGGAACAGTGCGTCCTATTGCAAAAATAATGAAATTTTCAAAAGGCTTAAACCAAAGCATATAGGGTGTGCACAACCGCATGACGTATGTAGTCTTTTGAATTTTTCAAAAAAAATATATATTATAATTTTTTATTAAAAATATATCTAAATATATATCATTACGTTTGTTTCTTCGGTGGAAAACTTCCGTGCTCTCGTATAAATTGTATTGTTGAATCAACTTCTTTCGAAAAAAACTAAAAAACTACTGGACCAAATTGGACCAAAATCTAATCAGCTCTAAGTTACAGCGGGGCACATCGATTTTCGGGGTCATTACAGTAACTTCCCTATGAATCGGGAAGTTAATAACACTATATTTAATATATCCAATGTAACAAACGTGATACACTTGCGTTCTATTCTAAAGTCGTAACCTCTCTAATAAAAGGTGCGATCGCCCCCTGTATATACATGTTGCAGTATTCACTGCGTCGGTAAAGTAGAACCCTACAGACGCGATTCCAGTCGCATGCGATTCCCCCTCCACGTGACTTCAAATGCAAATGAATGGAGAGCCGCACACGGGTCGATTCGTGGTCGACTGAAATCGACTCGACTGAAGTCGCCTCGATTCAAATCGCGTGCGATCGGAAGCGAAGCGGAACAATCACATGGATCGTACGATTCGCGCGACTCATGGAGGTAAGTTTGTGCAGTTCATGTCATTTAAATGATTTGGCCATTATTTTTTGTAGTTTGAGTGCATTGCACTCTTCGATGTGGTCTATGTATTTAGATTACATAGGTTATTATTTATTTATTATCTTTATTATCTTTTTTTATGTTATTACGCATACTAATAACATTGAGGTAAACTTTTTATTTACATAGTTGAATATAATCATGTAGGTATTATGAAAAACAAAAACAAAAGGCAAAGTAAAAAAAAGATTGATGTCACAGGGATTGGTAAACTATTGTACAATTTTCTGTGGAGTGGGAGTGTTCTTAGGGAGTTGACTTCTCATTTCGATTTAATCCGGAAGTATTACCACTTGGTATATTGAGTGAAGATTGAGGGAAATTTGTTGAACTTCCACCAACCTCATCTATCAGGAGCAAAGCTCTCTTTTTGTAACTCCTCAGTTGAACATCGTTCAACTGCATGAGGTCTGGGATGAGGCTCATTAGGAAATTTTTGATTCCTTCCTCTCTCTCTCTTGTTCCCTATATCTTTTAGCGGAAGGGGGTTTGATAACTTAGCCTGTTTTGCCGAAAAATATGCTGTAAAAGCTTTATCTTTATCTTTATCAACGGATTTCCCTCAATCTTCGTTCAATATACCAAGTGGTAATACTTCCGGATTAAAGACAACTCCCTAAGAACACTCCCACTCCACAGAAAATTGTACAACAGTTTATCAATCTCTGTGACTCATTGTCAGTGTCGCCAGACTGAAAAAATCGAGGGGAATCAAGTACCCCCTCTCTGATGACCAGTCCAGTCTACGGCAAGGGCACCGTGGTCTACGGTCTTAGTGGGGGACGTTGGAGTGTGCGCATGGTGCTGGAATGGGATAGTGGAAGGGGAAAAGGAGGAGAGGAAATGAAGCCACTTTCTACCTCATCTGGCGACTGCATTGACTTCAATCTTTTTTTTACTTTGCCTTTTGTTTTTGTTTTTCATAATACCTACATGATTATATTCAACTATGTAAATGAAAAGCTTATCTTAATGTTGTTAGTATGCGTTCTTCCGCGCTGACACATTCCCTCATATTTGTACCCTTGTAATGAATAGCTGGAGCAACAGTTTCTACAAGATGGGTATAAGATTCCTTGGTCATTCTTGTATAAAATGCCAGAAATTTCTCATCACTCTGTTGCATTTCTCGTGCACCAAGAAATAAACGAGTGTGAAAATTGTTTTCAATGTACGGATGCACCCATAATCGGCGATTTCTTCTTCTTTTCATCCGCCGGTACCACAGATACATAAAGAAGGCCTCCTCATCACTAGAACTGCTCATTCTTGAAAGTGAAAACGCGTTTCTTGATATGTGAAAAACACAAATCGACAACAATCGACCAGTGTGCAAATGGCAATCGCGTCCGTCGCATGAATCGTACATGACGAGCAAGACGTACGAACTTCACGACGCGATTACAATCAACTCGTGTGTGGACGGCCTAAGTGTCGTTCGAGCCGCGGTAGTGAAAACATCTCCAAAGACTTATAAGTTCAAAGCTAACGGTTGCTGCTAGCTGTGCTTTTGATAGTGATATTTAAACTAATTTTTATGCTAAATGAAAATTGGCTGCTGCTATTACAAGGGACAGGAGTAAGACAGATATTTGATTCTTACTGTAATCATTTTAACAAGTTGAAAATAATACATTGGTGTTTTTCAATTATTTTAATCTCTCTACTATCTTAAAATGCACCTACTCATTTTTACTACAAATGCATGAAATCCGCAGTCTAGTGATCGCATTATCCGATTGTTGTGATTTGTGCAGCAGTACAAGGGATATGGTAATTATTATTAGTGCATAACTATGTGTGTTGACAAATGTGAACAGTGATCGTGATTGTGGAAAAATTTCAAGGCATCTGTGTGAAATAAACATACTAATTATTTATCGATTCGAAAGTGAAACTGAAATTCTCGATCGTCGACTTGACCGCGCATCCTTTAGGCCTTAAGTCTTAGTTTGTAGTATATGTACCTATCTACCACCAGCTGTGCAGATCGTCGACCTGGTTGTACGTCCCTTAGCTTTCGGTACTGTCGTATACCTGAAGACATCTGTGCATTTCGTCGCCGAGTGAACCAGTGACACACATTTCGAAGCAGCAAATGGATTTACAGCTGAATAGGTGAGTTTTTAATACAATCAGTTTCTGCTCCTTCTCTCGTTCGGGTAATGTTGCCGTAAGCCGGGTAAAGATGATGTAGGTCCTCACCGATTTCAATGACCCTGAAATATGTTATAAAACTCGACGTTTTAAATATTTTTTTCTTTTTCCTTTGAAATAGTCAGCGGTCGGCTTTAGTTTCGGAGATCTAGCAAGCCGTGCCCGCTATCAAGAACGCCTATGTGAATTTACAAGGAAAGTTTTTTTTCACAATTATCTCGTAAACTACAGCTGACCGCCGAAAAGTCTAAAGAGAAATGTCGTTCAGAATCATGGTATTGACAACGTACCCATTGCTCATCGAAATAGGAAAGTACATTGATCGATTTACAATTACAAATTTTTACAATTATCTCGTAAACTAAAGCCGGCCGACAAAAACTGTAAAGGGTGAACGTTGTTCAGAATCATGGTCTGGACAACATATCCAAAGCTCATCGAAATTGGAGAGGATTCACATCATCGAGAAACTCTTGTTCGTTGCGATGTCACGGCGTACCACCAACGCTCGCCTGCAGCGTTTTTTTCGATACTCCTAAACAAAGATGCAACGGGCATTTTTACAAAGGAAAATGTCGCTTCAAATGGCCTCGGGAACCTCTCATTTCCGGGATGTGCAGGAATTTTAGGACAACCTGTAAATTATAGTATTTTTCATGATTATGGAATGGTAATGAAAGTAGCATGCAATATCTCCCGCAGTAACTTCAACAACATTTATGCATAACTATATGCGTATGTAATAATTATGTTGATAGTATCTAAAATCTAACAAAAGCTGTAATGTTAGAGATAGAGAGCTGGCGTCATAAACAAAAGTTGCGTTTAGTCACGTTAACTGAATCTTATTGTTAGTTTCTAATACAAGATTATTATTTTGTGATAATATCTCGGTAAGTATAGTATTTACTCGATAAATGTCCAAAATATTTCGCTAATAATTGTCCCAGGATTATCTCCTCTACCGCAGGGTACATACACAGTGCGTATCAGAAGTTTAGACGCACTCTATTATTTTAACAAAAACGCACCCACTGATGAATGTTCGATTGATATTTTTTACCGCATGTTTAGTATACTTTGAAAAATTATGATTGCTACTAAAACTATTTATATATTACACTGCAGTAATCCTTCCTCGTTTTTCGTAAAATTTATAATAGGACCATTTGCCCTGCGTTCGATGTGTATACTCGTCATTGCTTAATTTTAATTCTGCACTCTGTGGGGGATTTTTAAAACTAAATTCCGCAGTTACGAGATTAAGAGACTCAGCATGAAGATATAGCCGCAGAATTGGTTGTTAGAAAGCGAAAACTGTAGAGAAGTAAATAAAATACGATCAATCAGCAAAATGTTAATTATTTACTGTTATTGTTAGTGTATTGTTATAATCATTAGTACTGTTATTGTTATTACTATTATTTACGACTGTTATTATTGTTACTGCGCACTATTATTTGGTAGTGCGACAATGGGAAAGTTAAATAAGTTGACGGATTTTGGAATAGGCCAAATAATGGCACTTTCCTCCGTACAGAAATATAAAAGCGAAGTATTTAGCCAGGACCTAAAGTGATCGGATCATGTTGTTCAAAATTTTCTGGCGAATCCAGAAACATATTGGAAGGCAAAGGTATATGTTTTCTCCTATTCGTAAAATGAATAAAGTTTTATGAAATGCGTCTAAATTTCTGATTTTCCAAATCAGTCAACTTATTTAACTTTCCCATTGTCGTGGTACCAACCAATAGTGCATAGTAACAATAATAAGATGAAGTTACATGAAGTTACAAACAACAAGAAAAGCAAGTGCGTCCTCGACCCTTTTTCATATTTTGGTTAAAAATCCTTCCCTACAGTGCCATATATGAATAGTTTTACTAGTAATCATAATTTTTCAAAGTATTCTAAACATGCGATAAAAAAAATCAAACGAAGACTCATTAGAGGGTACGTTTTTGTTAAAATAATAGGGTGCGTCTCAATAACAAAACTTCCTTATTTTATTACTATGTTTTTATTAGCTTGCTTTCTTGTCTGTCTGTTCGGTACAAATTTTGCAATTGATTTTAACCTAACTTCCCAATGAGCTAGAGACTTCAAATTTTAAACATAGCTCAGAACTGGATGGCAATGCAATATTTTTTAAAAAATGTTTAAAAAGCCTATGCGTTTAGGAGATATAAATTATTAAAAATTTGACCGTTACAACTCCCCGCGCGACGCTCGGTAGTACCCATCTGGTTCCCACTCTGACTCATCCCGACTCCACTGACCCACATCGCACCGAAGCAGTGTTGGGAACTGGTATCGGGAAACTCGTGCATGCGCGGCAAATCCAGGAACGTATGTGCGTTCTACAGTCCGAAGCTTGTGGGGCAAGTTGGGGCGAACTGTTATTGCCGGGAAACCGGACGACACACGACGCACATGTCTCGATTTTAGGTGGACAAAATTATTTTTGAATAATTTATATCCTCTTGATACTTGATAATTACAATTATGATATTTATTTTTTTTGTTATGATGGAATTGAACATAAAAATTATAACAAACGTATGTTTTTCTTATATTTCTATATTTCTGACTTGTAGAAAGTAAAGTCTGTGAATATAAGACATTGTTCAGAGCTGTCCATAAAACAGCAGACACCGATTGCCCCCACACCTCGCCCTTCACAGGTAACACCCGATAACCGTACTTGCTCTCAAAACGCTATGCATAAAAATTGACAGTCCTCGCGAGGACGCAAGAGACGAGACAATTGAAAATCATTGTAGATACGTTCGCGCATCGTCAAATTACGGAACGCAAATAATTATTTATTATTTGAGCAAGTCTAAATGAATTAATATTTAAAATAGTAAAGTTATTTCTATTGACAAATAATAAATTGAATTGTATTTTTTTATACACAGCTGGGCCTTCCGGGCGGGCGCGACCACTGGTGTATATCTGAAAAGGTTGCTATACCAGAGAAAAAACGCGTACTTGTTCATTGTGTATACAAAATACAAGAAATAAGAGAAGATAAAAAACTATTTATTTGATTTCCACGTCAATCCAAATAATAATTAATCTTTTATTTGCAAATAAGAAATAAAATTTTATTTAAATAAAAAGTTTAGTTATTATTTGCAATTAAAACCACACGTTTATTTATTATTTAATTATGTATTATTTAAACAAGAAATAAGAGAAGACCAAAAGCTATTTATTTGATTTCCACCTCAATCTAAATAATAAATAATCTCTTATTTGCAAATAAGTAAAAATTGTGTTTAAATAAAAAGTTTAGTTATTATGTGCAATTAAAATCACTCGTTTATTTATTATTTAATTATGTATTATTTAAACAAGAAATAAGAGAAGACCAAAAGCTATTTATTTGATTTCCACCTCAATCTAAATAATAAATAATCTCTTATTTGCAAATAAGTAAAAATTGTGTTTAAATAAAAAGTTTAGTTATTATGTGCAATTAAAATCACTCGTTTATTTAATATTTAATTATTTATTATTTAAAAAAATCAGGGATGATACGTTCGGGCATCATCGAATTACGGAACGCAAAAATAATAAACGCTATTTATCACTATTCATCCATTACACCGCTCAATGACACTCGTCGTCACGCTCCTCGCCGTACGAACACCTAAGGGTGCGCGTATAGTGCGTCCGACAACCGACAGACCTGGTGACGTCAGAGGCTTCGGTCCGGCATTTCAAATGTTGGGTAGGCCCGTCTGTGTGACCCTTCAAGTTTCGTCCGGCATCACCGGCACGGCGGCCCTCGCGCGATATATTTCGGTGCAGCGTTCACTTCAAATAATTTTCATGTCGCCAATTTTGAAGTATCCGTATTTTTAAAAACGGGCCCGTAAAGAGGACACTTGGGGCTATATTATCATTATTTTTATTTTTTTAATTTTCTGATGCTTTGATAGCAATGCACCTGTTTAAAACAATTGCAAAATAAACTATGAAAACAAATATTTTCTGAACTGAAATAATTTTTATTAAATACTCTGATGGTTTTACTATGAGTACCCAAAACTAAGTTTCGTCGATTTGTTAGTTTAGCCGTTATAATTTAATGAAAAACTTGTGACTTTGGATATTCGGATAGTGTTTTCATTTTCTTATAATTAGTTTTAAAAATCTTAAGGTTATTAAATGTGGATTCGAAAAAATCGTTTGTCTCGCTCTTTCCAAAACCATTGTTTAAGGGGGATCTATACCCAATGAAGTAACTAGAAAGGAACTAGAATCTTACTAGATTTTGGGTCGAAACATGGGTTTACGCGCGGCGATTTTTTGTCCTTATTTGAGCGGATTTTGGACTGGGTGAGGACTCATTCTATAGAGGAAGCTTAAATCCGGCGCGCTCTGCTATTGATTTAACGAGATTATGTTTATATCTAATAATATGAGTGCCCAAAGTAAAGATAAAATCTAGAAAAATAACCGCAGATTTCAATGTATTTTCCTGTCTCAAAGAGATTTTTCTGACTGATATGATGAGCAGAGCGCGCCGTGATGAACCTTCCTCTATCAAATGAGCCTTTGTGTAGCTCAAAATATGCTCGTATAAGGACAAAAAATCGCCGCGCGTGATTTCATTCACATTAGCAGAGATTTCCCCATATTACGTTCATGAAGACAGAGGTTATCTCTGATGTAGAGCCAATCTAGAGCCAATTTCATTTCAGTTAGTTTACACGAGATGGTGCCTAGTCAGAAGGACTGTCAATCAGTGCTGCGATATTGTGCAACATTTCACTGCTGCACTGCTGTCAATGTGGAATCATAGCAAAACTGACACAGACGAGGTACATATTCTCATCGGTGGCACTAATATTAGTGCGACCTGCCCTGTATAACGGCATTCGCGACGAGATGAATAGAATATGGAAATAGCAAGCAACTCCATCTCGTGTTCATTATGCAGTTGCGTGTTTATCAATGTTACCAAACTTTTTTTCTGCACAGAGGTTGATAACATTGATAAATACCCCAAAATCCGAGGGTATAGATCCCCCTTAACTCTCATCCGTCCCTTATTTCACGAACTGAATCTGTCTCTCGGTGTTAAATTGACACCAGTGGTAAAAAATCGATAAAACAACAAGGTAAAGACTTATTTTTTATTCAAATTGATGAGTTAACATTTATATCTTAGGTTTTTCGGTTGTGTTTCGCATTAAAATAATAAAAGTCACAAAGTTTCGAACTGTACCTACAAATAACAGAACAGTGTATATAATTTATTTCGAGATAACTGTGTCAAAGTGACACGAGGGACGGACGACGGTTAAACATGTTTAAACATGTTTAAACAATCATAATCTATTGATATTGGATATCACTGTATTCGGAAAACTGTACAGAATCTTATGCTGCAAAGAACAATTTAATATCTTTTATAATAACATCACAATATTTGCTTACAGTTGAAAAATATGTCTTTTTTACGGACGTGACTTCCTTGCAATTTTTGAGAGAAAGCCTCTCTTAAATGCATTTAGTTCTTTATTACTTTATTGTCAGAGCCACGAAGAAAGACTCTGAAATCTTCCTATGCCTCAATAGCCATTATGTGTTATAAACCCTGCAGACCTCCACGGTCAGTTGTAGGATGCAGCTATTCATTTTTGGGATTTCCCGTCAACCCTCCCACCGAGTACAGTGACTCTTTTATCTGTCTTCCACCTCCATGGTGGCCAAGTTGGGATGGGACACCTTTCACGTAGTGAAAAAACATTTTCAATTTGTTTATGTCCAACAAGTAGTCCAATACATTTCCCCGTACTAGCGATAGCGGAACAGCAGTTGGTTAAGATATTACCGCCCATTACTATGCGATTGTAGAGGGCGGCAAGGCGCCATCTCGTATGGGTTTGAACTGGCGACATTGTATTGATGCGAGCGTGAGAAGAAGGTTCCCAAGCAGGTCTACGGTGACGTGTCTCTAGGTATGAATGAGCGGCCGATTGGATCAGGGCGGAGGAGGCAGGCCTCGTTTCACACGCATTTTCGGCTGTCGACGAAATATTGGCTACAGCGGCCACACATACCATGTAGCGTGTAACGTCGAAGTCAAAACATTGGGACTGCGGGCGCGGCTGTGGTAGGGATAGGCAGACCTAGCGATGATAGGCTCGATTTGTTTATGTGCCTTTCCCGGGGCTGTCCTCTGTGGAGAGGTTTATGACAGGTCATATTGCGCTGGAAGTCGGCACTTTCTCGGACAACACGTGTTGACTTGTGTTAACTTAAAAATTACTTTACAGTACAAAATTATGAATAGGACGCGCTAAAAACAGCTTTCTGAAAAATAGCTTCGCTGTCGATCGCCCAATAATGACTCGACCATTTGCATCCCCAATGTTTTATTGCACGTGCCGATATAGCCGCCACGCTATCGTACGTTCCACAGTGGTGCAAAATCCCCAAGACGTGGCAATAATTCGTTTATTATGTACTTTTAAAAAATCTATGTGTACTGAAATACATTACAGTATTCATAACATTACATCGACCATAGATTATAATAGAACCTAAGTGCAAACATTGACATTGGAAACAACTGCGACATAAACTATTGAAGGAAAAAATTTTTTCTCATTTCTTTGTTGTTTTTGTCTATATGCACTCCTTGATTTTCGAAAGTTTCATAGTGTAGATATTGTTCAGTGCGGTGAGTACATTACTTCAAATTATGAAAAATACCAATTTTTATTTGGTTATAATCGAAAAGTTTGCAACTTTTTGTGACTTTCTGACAAATAAGGTCACAATGGTTTTGGAAAGAGCGAGATAAACGATTTTTTCGAATCCATATTTATTAGATTAAGATTTTTAAAATTAAGAAAATGAAAACACTATCCGAATAATGTCTTTCGGTTTTTTCAAGAATCATATGATCAATGAAATAATAATTAAAATAAACGACAATTAAAAATAATGTTATCTTGTTTATCTCTTCGCCATTAATTAGTATTTCCATGTATATATTCAATTTTACGTTACAAAGCACAAAATATCATAATTTCTACTGTACATAGAATTTTCGTCCGGCATGTAGGACGAAAAACAAAATCATTTGATTTTCCTCCTACACCGTCCGGCGTCGAGGCCCCATGGGGTTTGTCCATTGTTACCCTTCTCGAAGCGGCCGAGAAGGTCAAAAAAGGTTCGGCGACCCGTGGACCGTGACCGATTTGTCGGTTGTCGGACGCACTATAAGCACACTTTCCGGCAAAATCGGCCATACTGTCACCAACACATGCCTCTCGAGGCGCTCGAAACGCTCGTCTGTGTGGGCCGTTGTCGGATGCCGGATGAAAACAAACGCACTATACGCGTTGCCTAAGAACTGTCACCACCCCACTACTTATCCCTACCCCTACCCCAAGATATAACTTCCGTTACACATTTGGGTGACATCCTATGTCACGCTTTTAGTCGAACGAAACCGACAATATTTTCAATCTTAATAAAGAAGTTTTGTTATTGGATTAGCAGTGGTCTTGCATCAATAAACTCGAACCGTATTAGGGTGCTTTTACGCTGAGCTCGCCGCGGACGGCCACGGGAAAAAGTCATAAAATTCGAGCGGGCCGACGGGCCCGCTCGCTGTGCCCCGCTGTGCGTGGCACAAAAAAAAAGGTCTCTATGGGATCCACGGTTTCACGGTTCGTTTAGGTAAACTACCGATAGCTTCTCTTTAAGGCGGGGTAGGATACCTTCAGATTCTAAGTAGCAAATAACTAGAATCTTATTAGAAAAATTGGGTTTGCGAATTTTCGCTTTTTGTCCTTATACCAGCAAACACACCATGTAACTAGAGGGCTATTGTTGCTCGCTCGCTTCGCTCGCTCGCGAGTAGGGTTGTTGTATTCTGCAAAGTTTCAGTTTTAATTTGAAAAAAAATTTCATCGCTCTATATGTAATTTCTAATAGAAAGTTCTTTGATTGTGGCACAGATTTCGTCCAAATTGGCCACTGTGCGGCAGACATGAGATGTGAAACACTCCAGTAATCACAAACAGCTGTTAGGTTTGAATTGTTTGTTATTCCGGGTCCATAAGATTGCTGAATATTCTTTAGGACAGCGTTTGTCCTAAAATCGCAACTTTCACATTGGGAAAAAACAGAACGCGGGGAAGGAGTACGCGAGATGTCGTTTATTTTACCTAACTTGTTGTTGGGGTGTCGTACACTCCGAGTGTGCGGTGCACAGGTTCATATCGTCCATAGTAAGTGCATGTCACTTTGTTCTTTTCGTGCATTTACAATTGCCGAAATCGCCAGACGCGAAATGATTTTTTGATGAAATGTTGATTTCGCAAATCGATGAAAATGGGTTCTTTGGAGTTTATAGTGAAAACATTCGACATCAGAATTCCTATCCGCAAAGACCTAACAGTTTATTTATCTCCTACATTGTTTAAAATCAATGGCTCCGAAAAGGAGTATTGCCTTGATATTATTCAGGTAAATTCTTCCACTCGGCGAGGTATGGGGCACGTGGCAATAATTAAGGTAGAAAAGGCGTTGTACCGTTTGTCCGTTAGCCTCTGCCCAAGCCCGTCAATTTTATTACGGGTAAGAACGGCTACTGGTTGACTTTGAAAATGAGGCTGTTGTAAAGATTAGTTGCTTTGACGAGCATGAATTACTTTATGACCAAATAAAAGAAATTTTTAACTTCCCGATTTCATAGGGAAGTTATTGTAATTACCCCGAAAATCGAAAATCGATTTTTTAGCAGATCTTCACGTTTCATGGTCATTGGAGTCATTTTAGACTATTTTCAGCAACATGTTCGTATGTGTGTGTGTGTGTGTGTGTGTGTGTGTGTGTGTGTGTGTGCGTGCGTGCGTGCGTGCGTGCGTGCGTGCGTGCGTGCGTGCGTGCGTGCGTGCGTGCGTGCGTGTGTGTGTGTGTGTGTGTGTGTTGTGTGTGTGTGTGTGTGTGTGTGTGTGTGTGTGTGTGTGTGTGTGTGTGTGTGTGTGTGTGTGTGTGTGTGTGTGTGTGTGTGTGTGTGTGTGTGTGTGTGTGTGTGTGTGTGTGCGTATGGCCGTTTCTATGTAATCAAATTTTTCGTTAGCGTTTTCTGAAAAAGTAACAACGCGATCAGAATGATGAATGATGCAATCGATGTGCCCCGCTGTAACTTAGAGCTGATTAGATTTTGGTCCATTTTGGTCAAGTAGTTTTTTAGTTTTTTTCGAAAGGAGTTGATTAAACATTGCAATTTATACGAAAGGCGTATCCACCGAAGAAGTAAACGTAACTATATATATATATATTTAAAAAAAAAAATTTTTTATAAAATTAAAAAAAAATTTGTTATAAAATTAAGAAAAAAATTTTCTTGTTAACTTCCCGATTTTATAGGGAAGTTATTGTAATTACCCCGAAAATCGAAAATCGATTTTTTAGCAAATCTTCACGTTTCATGGTCATTGGAGTCATTTTAGACTATTTTCAGCAAAATGTTCGTATGTGTGTGTGTGTGTGTGTGTGTGTGTGTGTGTGTGTGTGCGTATGGCCGTTTCTATGTAATCAAATTTTTCGTTAACGTTTTCAGAAAAAGTAACAACGCGATCAGGATGATGAATGATGCAATCGATGTGCCCCGCTGTAACTTAGAGCTGATTAGATTTTGGTCCATATTGGTCAAGTAGTTTTTTAGATTTTTACTTTTTTTTCGAAAAGAGTTGATTCTTCAATGCAATTTATAAGGGAGGACGAAAATTTTCCACCAAAGAACCAAACGCAATTACATAAAAAATTTTCTTCTTTTTTTTTTTAACTAATGCTAATGTTACCGCTTGGAATAATCGAAAGTTATTCCAATGCAATAGTGAATTTATCATCTCTACTCCCAAGAATACATTTTGGGAGATTATCGATGAAATTACAAAAAAAAAACGATGTTAGCGATGTTGGCGAAGGAGTAACGAATCGGGAAGTTCTTTGTGTGACTCTTGGAGAGTCACACACCAAATAAAAAACATTAATATCAGTAGCCATGCGAATCACTAACCCTCTCGCAAGAGCAGTCCTACCCGCGAGCTCGCGAAGCGAGCGAGCAACAATTGCCCTCTAGTTTTTTTTTTAATTAAAAAAATTTTTTTTTCCGATTATGCAACTAATGCTAATGTAACCGCTTACAATAATCGAAAATTATTCCAATGCAAGAGTGAGTTAATCATCGCCGAGAATACATTTTCAAAGAATATCGATGAAAGTACAAAAACATTTATATTACAATCTGTAAATAAACAATGAGTTCAAAACGAATTGTTAACTGAGATTAAATTGAAAATTAATATAAAATATATGATAATTAATAACATTGACGTTGAAGACGAATTGGTTAATGGAGCATGCGGAATATTAAAATTTATTACTTTTCAAGAAAATACTAAAATTCCGTCTATATTGTGGTTAGATTTTCAATTGGCCATAGCAGGAGTGAAAGTAAGAACTCGTTATCGTGATTATATGAAAAATGCAAATATAAATCAAAATTTAACACCAATAATAAAAAAATATCGAATCAAGTAAATATTTCGAGTGAAGGAAAATAACAAATCACACGTAGTCAATTTCCAGTGGTTCCTGCTGAAGCGATTGCGATTCATAAAAGTCAGAGACAAACATACGAGAAAGTATGTATGGATTTTAAAACATCAGAAATACGAACTTTACAAATGTTGTATGTAGCACTGAGCAGAGTTTCAAAATTGAGCGGTTTATATATTTTGAGAAAATTTAAATTAATAGTATCGAAGAAAACCAAGATCAATACTGCAAACCCGGATAATGATGAGTTGTATCGTTTGCGAAAAACTAATTAAGACAATTTATTTTGCAACATTAGTATGCTATAACAAGGAACCAAGCGAGCAACGAGCATACGATATTGGTTTAATGCGACGCCATATAGCAAACATTTTGATAAGTAGAAAACTATTGAATTTCCCTGAAAACGTATAATCTTCTTAAAACGTACACTTAATAAATAATAATAATAATATACAGCAACTAACGAATCGGGAAGTTCTTTGTGTGGCTCGTGGAGAGTCACACACAAAATGAAAGACATTAATAGCTGTGGGCCCTACTAGCCATGCGTCCCACTAACATTCTCGCAAGAGCAGTCCTGCCCGCGAGCTCGCGAAGCGAGCGAGCAACAACAACCCTACTCGCGAGCGAGCGAAGCGAGCGAGCAACAATAGCCCTCTAGTTACATGGTGTGTTTGCTGGTATAAGGACAAAAAGCGAAAATTCGCAAACCCAATTTTTCTAATAAGATTCTAGTTATTTGCTCCTTAGAATCTGAAGGTATCCTACCCCGCCTTAAAGAGAAGCTATCGGTAGTTTACCTAAACGAACCGTGAAACCGTGGATCCCATAGAGACCTTTTTTTTGTGCCACGCACAGCGGGGCACAGCGAGCGGGCCCGTCGGCTCGCTCGAATTTTATGACTTTTTCCCGTGGCCGTCCGCGGCGAGCTCAGCGTAAAAGCACCCTTATGCTTACACGCCTCGGCCACCAAGGCCCCACGAGCTTCGCTGTCCTTTTCTACGTTCGGGCGCGCACGAGTCAAAAAATAGTATTCTCCCTAGCCGATAATTATTCCTGGCCAGACTCGAGTTTTGGACAATTATCGACAAAAAACTGTATTCAGTTTAGATCCAGGCTTTTAATGTCATTTTCCACGCATTTTATGCTGTTTTCAAATTCACTAAGAAATATTAGGCATTTAATTGAAACAAAATGAAGGTGATCCTTATACTTGATAAAAAAGCTAATTGAAAATAGGGTAAACTGTACTATTGTTGGCACTGCAGTATTTTTTTATTTAAACGGCAGATATTAAGAATTCCTGATATAGAGAATAATTTTAAATTGCTTCGGTAAATATAGCCATGAGGGGACCCAACTCGGATCACCTTCACCTTGACAAATGTTGTCAAGGACACCATTGTGGACAACTTTTCTTAATAAATTATCCGTCGCTCGGCCTTAGTTCCCGAGATATTCACGAAAAATTGTTATTCTCGAATTTCGACACGCTAAATGCCCTTCCTAAGTTCTTTAGAAAAATCTTGCAGAAAATCAGTGTCGTTCGAGCCGCGGTAGAGAGAACATCTCCAAAGATTTGTCAATTCAAAGCTAACGGTTGCTATTGGTTGTGTTTTTGATAGTGATGTTTAAACTAATCACTAGACTGCGGATATGGCAATTATTATTAGTACATAACTATGTGTGTAGACAAATGTAAACAGTGATTGTGAGTGTGGAAAAATTTCAAGGCATCTGTGTGAAATAAACATACGAATTATTTAACGATTCGAAAGTGAAAGTGAAATTCTGGATCATCGACTTGACTGCACATCCCTCGGGCTGTCGTATACCTTCTATCTACCACCAGCTGTGCAGTTCGTTCACCTGACCGTACGTCCCTTAACTTTCGGTACTGTCGTATACCTGATGACATCTGTGCAGTTCGTCACCGAGTGACCTAGTGACACACATTTCGAAGCAGCAAATGGATTTACGGATGAATAAGTGAGTTTTTAATGCAATCAGTGTCTGCTTCTTCTCTTTTTTTACGATCATCTCGTAAACTAAAGTCGACCGCCAAATAGTCCAAAGAGAAATGCTGTTCAGAATCCTGGTCTTGACAACATATCCAAAGCTCATCGAAATCGGGTAGAAGATAGTACATCGATCGATTTACAATTACAAGTTTTTACACTTATCTCGTAAACTAAAGCCGGCCGACAAAAACTATAAAGGGTAATGTTGTTCAGAATCATGGTCTTGACAACATATCCAAAACTCAGCCAAATCGGGGAGGATTCACTTAATCTCGAGAAACTCTTGTTCGTTGCGGCATCGTGGCGTTACACCACGCTCGTCTCCCGGCGCGCCGGGCTGTTCGTACCATCGCGCGTCGAAGTCGCGCTCTGATTGGTCAGTGTTTTTCGTTAATAACTCATAAACAAAGCCGCGGCTGACATTGGTGCAAAGGAAAATGTTGCTTCAAATGACCTAAGGAACCTCCCATTTCCCGGACTTGAAGGAGTTTTGGGACACCCTCTATACAGGGTGCGGCACCTAAAACAGGCCACCTGAATAACTCGCTTGCTTTTGAAGAGAGAAAAGAAAGGATCAGACCAAACTTACTTGATATCGAGGGGCTCGTGATCTGATGTCATTAATTTTTTTATAGGTGGAGACGTCATGGAGATATGAAGGTCAACTCTGTTTTTTTAAATGGAACGATATGGTTTTTATTTACATTCTGATAGTGTATTTCAAGACGAATACAATGACCTATTATGAAGGTCATTCATGGTCACTCAAGGTCAACTGCAATAGAAAATAAAATGTCTCAAAGCACTCTTCAAATACTTTTGTGCCTTCTCTGGTTGTTGGCATACTGCTCTTCTAAGTATCGGTAAGGGTCGCCCCCAACGATTAACCCTAACTAATTCTGATCGCATAATCTTTTCATTCTATATAGCCGTCATACAGAATTTGAACTAGTAATGGAAAAATCATGCGATCAGAATTAGTTAGGGTTAGGTGGTGGGTGAAGGCGGGTCAGTGGCTCAGGTGGTATAGTGTCTGATTCGTGGCAGGAAAGCCAGGGTTTCGATTCCCGGGGTGGCATAAATTTCCAAGGTGGTTTTTTCTCCTGCTACGGGCTCAGTGCCTACTGTTGGGGTCATGGGGCAACCAATAATGGCAACGATTTCCCCTTTATCCAGGGAATCGGTGAGCTGTTGGGAGCCCAAGTTGACCATCCCGCCTCATAAGGGTACCCGCCGACTCTATCTCCTCTGTTTGGGGGATAAGAGTAAGGAAGGGGGTGGTCAGCGAACAAATGGTACTACTGAGGAAACTGGGCACGGACCCTACAAAAAACGGAATCAAAAACGCAAACGGCACATCAATTAGAAACCTTTAAGGGAAAGGCCGGGTGGACGGAGCTAATAGCTGAACACCGACCAGAACCGAGGATGGTGGTCACATCCGAACAATCAGCAATGTTTTATAGGATGTGTCAAGCCCACCTAAGAAAGAAGATCCCGATGAATCTGATATCAAAATCTCTCAGGAGACAGATTTCGGTGAAATTGGTGAACCCTTCCTTCTCAACCCCATCGCGAAGTACGTCGGCAGGTGAAGACCGTATGGAATTGATATCTCGGCCCAGCAGAGATTTCGATGAAGTCGGATTGGATCCGTAGTAGCAGTAACTTCTTCCCAATGGTCAAATAATACGCGGTCCTTTGCATTTGTACTCCCAATAGACTCATAGCACAGGCGGAGGGATTAGCCCTAGGGGAGGATGTGGGCAGGTTTCTGGACTATCCGGAAACAGAGTAGGGACGGGCTTCAAAAACTTGACACTTTCGACATGAAAATATGGTGAAGTGGGGGGAGTCTGAAAGGGCAGGCGAGACACCCTACAGGTCTGAAGGTGAGGGGGCCCGACGTTCATACCGAGCCGTAAAACAGCTCAATAACTGACAAATTAGGTAGCATGGCCCGTCTCATCAATGATAGCCGACCCGTCTAGTAAGTCGACGACTCTGAAAATGGCCCGGGCCGAATAAAACAGAGGGGACGGCTGAAAAACGTGGATAACTGTAACCCACTAAAGAGCCGAGTGCCGGCAGCGCCAATTGTGATACTGGTGACGAAAGATTCGGTGTGCCTTAAGGAAGCGAGGGGCGGCCGAGCCGCCTGTCCCCGGCAGTAACACTGCTGCTACTCTACTACTACTACTGCTACTAGGTGGTGGGTGGCGGAGCGGGCCGGCCGTCGGGCCGTTCCGACCACGCATACGAAAATCCAGAAGTAGTCTTTCAAAATTGAAAGCTCACCCTATATAGAGTGACACTCTGTTCTTTTTTCTCTCTCATCCCCACAACGTATTTACAAACAGAAAATAAACAGATGCCGCCCTGACACAGACTTACGTTGCCACAGAGCATGCAAGAGTACGGAAAATTCAATACAGTATTAGCAATAGTTTTTTGCGAATATCTCGGAAACTAAGTCCGAACGATGGATAGATATAATGACAAAAGTTGTTCAGTATGTTGTCCTTGACAACATATGTCAAGGTGAAGGCGATCCGAGTTGGGTCCCCTCATGACTATATTTACCATTGCTTCTTATTTATATTTCAAAGCAACGTTGTAAGTTTTCATAACAGAGTTCCACATATGACTGTTAGCAACGCTGGTACATCCAGTAAGACCGTCGGATGACACACTGCAGTGTAAATAGTGTTTTCTTAGAATTTTCGTTACGAGTAAGTATACTTTATCGCTTTATAACTTACAATTAATTTCAGACTGTACTACAGATGCAGTAAGTGCGTATATGTTGAATTATAAAACAAATAGCCTGTGTAACGTTTACTTGTTACTGTGCCAATGACTGTACTATTTGTCTTACGATTGTTATTCACTGAATATATTTTATAATAAAAGATTGATGACTCGTAAAACTGTTTGATTTCGATAAAAAATCTCTATTAGCTTATAATAATAGCAAGTTAAGCTCGTTTAAACATTTCAAAAAAAAGATAAAAAGATTTTTACTACGACTTTAGCTTAGGGTGCCAATCATTGTACAGTTTACCCTAATAAGACAATGCTTACTGCGCTGAATGCGCCTCTTGAAACTATGTGTTAACTTTTGTTTGGAACATTTTTTCCATGATAAATAATTTATAAGTTATTTAAAATCATTTATCAAATTATTTTTCAATTTTATTTTTTATTCTCTTATTTTTTAATTTCATTTTTTGATTTATAAAATTAGAATTATTTTCAATCTTATTTTTCACCAAAGAAACTTAAATTAACCTCGAGAAAGCTGATCCTTATACAAATTTGTAATACTTATCATTGCATTGCCACTTTTCGTTTATGCTACGTGTCACACTTTTTCCATTGAAATAAAAATGTCAGCTTCTTTGTGAAAGAAAAATGCCACTATAAGTTAAATGTTGATCACCTGAATCACAATAACCGAGAGAAGAGATAGGCAAAATGCTACTCTCTGAATCTTTGTTAGTAGAGTTTGGTCATCGGGCCAGAGCCCAGTCCAGTACAACATGGAATAATAGGTACTGTAGTTCTTTCGTAGCTCGTCCATCTCGTCCGATGTTGAAAAACGTCTGCATGGATAATTTGTAGTAGCGTACAACATTACCTCGGCATCATATTTTATTTATGCTGCTCTGTATCGGCCACAAATATATGTACAAGATACTGATCGTACTCCGCTTACATTGTAATAGTCTTCCCACCAAAATCGATCGATTTCATGAGTTCTCTTAAGGAAACGTTTAATGTTAATAATTTATGAATCGTTTTCTCTAATATTTCTTTTTCCTTTCTCCCTCGCCGGCAAAAAAGCCAATAACATTTATTTCCTTCGTGGCATTCGTCAGACTTACGTCTGTGAGTAAGGTCTCTTTGTGAATATTATTCCTCCCTCTATATACAGTGACTCGGAAAAATATTCGGACACTCTAAAAAAGACGATAACTTTTTAAATATTGTACTATACGATTTTAACTTTCTGGGAAGCCAGAGCAGTTAGTTTACTACAGGATGTGAAATATTTTTAAATAATAGCAATTGATCGGAATTGTAGAAAAAATACTAAAAGTTGCATTTTACTACTCTTTTATGTGGGCCTATATCGAAAATTTTAAAAATACGTTTTGTAGATCTGTTTCAATTATATGTACTCTGGGAGTTTCATCGAAATCGGTTGATGCGGGAATAAACGACAGGCTTGAAAGATTTAAGAATCCTTAGATTTATTGCAGTTAGAGGCCGAGAATCGTGAAAATCTGCAATTTTTACCATCTTTAAACTTTGTAGCTCATTTCAACGTCGACCGATTATGACGAACTTTTCGGAATATGTTTAATTGACACAGATCTACAAAACGTACTTTTAAATTTTCGATAAAGGCCCACATAAAAGAGTAGTAAAATGCAACTTTTAGTATTTTTTCTATAATTCCGATCAATTACTATTTTTGAAAAAAAATTTTACGTCCTGTAGTAAACTAACTGCTCTAGCTTCCCAAAAAAGCTCAAATCGTATAGTGCAATATTAAAAAAATTATCGTCTTTTTTAGAGCGTTCGCATATTTTTCCGAGTCACCGTATGTAACTGTAAGTGCGATGAGATTTCTTGCATTGCTGCGGTGCTACAAAAACGAATAAGATCTCTATACGAGGAAGGCAACTGAATAACTATTATGAGGTTAAAGAAGACGTAGGGTTGTATGTATCGTGAATTACTCTTTGAGGCAGGTAAATATTATCTTGATACATCTAAGAATTTGAAAGTAAACATCGTCCATTTATCTATGTCTATACTTTCTACTTCTGAATTGACTTAACTCTTCAATGGTACGGTGTTTGCTCTGTTTAAGAATTATCATACTAGGACCTTACTAAAATTTTCTACAAATTTTTTCAGATACCTTTAAGTTTATAATTGTAGACTAAATCGAAATGATTTGAAGAAGTTAAGGTAAATATAGTCATGAGGGGACCCAACTCGGATCACCTTCACCTTGACATATGTTGTCAAGGACAACATACTGAACAACTTTTGTCATTATATCTATCCATCGTTCGGAATTAGTTTCCGAGATATTCGCAAAAAACTATTGCTAATACTGTATTGAATTTTCCGTACTCTTGCATGCTCTGAGGCAACGTAAGCCTGTTTCGGGGCGACATCTGTTTATTAACTTCCCGATTCATAGGGAAGTTACTGTAATTACCCCGAAAATCGAAAATCGAATTTTTAGCAGATCTTCACGTTTCATGGTCATTGGAGTCATTTTAGACTATTTTTATCAAAATGTCGGTATGTGTGTGTGTGTGTGTGCGTATGTCCGTTTCTATGGTATCAAATTTTTCGTTAACGTTTTCAGAAAAAGTAACAACGCGATCGGAATGATGAATGATGCAATCGATGTGCCCCGCTGTAACTTAGAGCTGATTAGATTTTGGTCCATTTTGGTCAAGTAGTTTTTTAGTTTTTTTCGAAAGGAGTTGATTAAACATTGCAATTTATACGAAAGGCGTATCCACCGAAGAAGTAAACGTAACTATATATATATATTTAAAAAAAAAAATTTTTTATAAAATTAAAAAAAAATTTGTTATAAAATTAAGAAAAAAATTTTCTTGTTTTTTTTTTAATTAAAAAAATTTTTTTTTCCGATTATGCAACTAATGCTAATGTAACCGCTTACAATAATCGAAAATTATTCCAATGCAAGAGTGAGTTAATCATCGCCGAGAATACATTTTCAAAGAATATCGATGAAAGTACAAAAACATTTATATTACAATCTGTAAATAAACAATGAGTTCAAAACGAATTGTTAACTGAGATTAAATTGAAAATTAATATAAAATATATGATAATTAATAACATTGACGTTGAAGACGAATTGGTTAATGGAGCATGCGGAATATTAAAATTTATTACTTTTCAAGAAAATACTAAAATTCCGTCTATATTGTGGTTAGATTTTCAATTGGCCATAGCAGGAGTGAAAGTAAGAACTCGTTATCGTGATTATATGAAAAATGCAAATATAAATCAAAATTTAACACCAATAATAAAAAAATATCGAATCAAGTAAATATTTCGAGTGAAGGAAAATAACAAATCACACGTAGTCAATTTCCAGTGGTTCCTGCTGAAGCGATTGCGATTCATAAAAGTCAGAGACAAACATACGAGAAAGTATGTATGGATTTTAAAACATCAGAAATACGAACTTTACAAATGTTGTATGTAGCACTGAGCAGAGTTTCAAAATTGAGCGGTTTATATATTTTGAGAAAATTTAAATTAATAGTATCGAAGAAAACCAAGATCAATACTGCAAACCCGGATAATGATGAGTTGTATCGTTTGCGAAAAACTAATTAAGACAATTTATTTTGCAACATTAGTATGCTATAACAAGGAACCAAGCGAGCAACGAGCATACGATATTGGTTTAATGCGACGCCATATAGCAAACATTTTGATAAGTAGAAAACTATTGAATTTCCCTGAAAACGTATAATCTTCTTAAAACGTACACTTAATAAATAATAATAATAATATACAGCAACTAACGAATCGGGAAGTTCTTTGTGTGGCTCGTGGAGAGTCACACACAAAATGAAAGACATTAATAGCTGTGGGCCCTACTAGCCATGCGTCCCACTAACATTCTCGCAAGAGCAGTCCTGCCCGCGAGCTCGCGAAGCGAGCAAGCAACAACAACCCTACTCGCGAGCGAGCGAGCAACAATAGCCCTCTAGTTTTCTGTTTGTAAACACGTTGTGGGAATGAGAGAGAAAAAAGAACAGAGTGTCACTCTATATAGGGTGAGCTTTCAATTTTGAAAGACTACTTCTGGATTTTCGTATGCGTGGTCGGGCCGGCCCGGCGGACGGCCCTCTCCGACCCCCACCACCTAACCCTATCTACAGTTATTTCTGTTGAGGTTTTCGGGTGTAAGCCGTGTCCTAAAGGAAGAGATTTCCCAACGTTTCGCAAGCATTGCAGCTAGCTTCATCAGGGGGTCGGAAGACACACTGATACTGGTGTGTGTCTGATTTGTGCTCCACTTATATAGTGGAAGTTGCTCATGTTCTGGTTCAGTGAGCACTAATCAAAGTAGACTTTTAATTGGGCGGCCGAATAATTAAAAAACTGGGAGGAGTGTGTGCCATATTGGACTCAGGTTGTAACCTGCATCCCTGTTGATGTTATTAGGGTGTTTCTTAATTTCCAATGATTCCCGGTGTTTTCTGAGAAAATATCCCTTAGTTCTGGCTAGAACTTTGGCTTCATTGAAAAGTATGGTGTGTCATGTTGTTATCTGGTGTTCAGCCACAGCTGATTGAATGTAGCCTAACCTGGCGCATCGCTCGTGTTCCTTGAGTCGAGTGCTCACACTCCTCCCAGTTTCGCCGATGTAAACTTTACCGCATGAGCACGGGATTTTGTATACCCCTGGCGTAGATAGTTGCGGCTGGGGATCCTTGGGGGAGGTGAGTATCTGTCCTATTTTTGTGTGTGTGGTGAAGACTGTCTTGATGTTGTGTTTTTTGAGAATTCTACTAATACGATCGGTTGTACCCTGTATGTACGGCAGGAAGGTGGTTGTATAATTTCTGTTGTTGTCGGGCGTGGTCTGTTTGTCTCTTGGTTTCGTGAGTCGGTCTATGTTGCGGTTGATTTTTTGGTTGGAAAAACCATTTTGGCACAATGTGGTCCTTAGGTGATCAAGTTCTTGGGGTAAGTGTCGTTCTTCACTGATGCTGATGGCTCTGTTTATGAGGGAACTGATAACCGAATTCTTTTGGGCTGGATGGTGGTGGGAGGATGCATGTAAATATCTATTGGTGTGTGTGGGTTTTCTGTATACCTGGTGGCCAAGGGATCCATCCGGTTTTATAGTGATCAGTACGTCCAAGAAAGGTAGAGAGGAGTTTGTGTCTTCTATTTCCATGGTGAACTGTATGTTGGGATGTAGTGAATTTATGTATTCGAGGAAGTTATTAAGCGTGTCTCTACCATGGCTCCATACTACGAAAGTATCGTCTACATATCTGAACCATTGTGTTGGTTTTAGGGGTGCTTCGTTGAGAATTTGATTCTCTAGATGCTCCATATAGATGTCGGCAATGATGGGAGAGATGGGTGATCCCATTGCTGCTCCTGATACTTGTTCATAGTAGGTGCCCTGGAAGAGGAAGTAGGTAGAGGTAAGGCAGTGTTGGACTAGAGGTATTAGGTTTTCGGGTATTTTGTCTTTGATGATATTAATACTGTCACTGATTGCGACATTCGTGAAAAGGGACTTTACATCGAAACTGACAAGTAAGTCTTCTGGTTGTGTTCGGATGGACTGTATCTTGTGTATGAAATGGGAGGAATTTTGAATGTAACTGGAAGTGTTACCTGTGAGGGGTCTGAGGATGGATGTCAGGAATTTAGCTAGGTTGTAGGTTGGGGATCCAATAGTGCTGACTATGGGTCTGAGTGGGATGTCGGGTTTGTGTATTTTTGGAAGACCGTAGAGTCTGGGTGCTTTGGATTCTTTAGGAAGGATGGATTTTTGTATATGTTCGGGGAGTTTAGCTTGTTTGATTATGACCGTGGTTGTTCTCTCTAATGATTTTGTGGTGTCTTTGCGTATTGTCCTGTAGGTTTCGTCGTCAAGTAGGTCACGAGCTTTTTGGATGTATTCGTCCCTGTTGATGATTACTGTCGCGTTTCCCTTGTCTGCTGGTAGAACGAGAATTTCTTTGCGTTGTTTGATGTTTTGAAGGGCTTTAATTTCACCTTTGGTTAGGTTGGATTTGGGAGGTTTCGCCGTTTTTAATGCATTTATGGTGAGCGGAATTGTGGAATTGGGCGGCCGAACAATTAAAAGTCTACTTTGATTGGTGCTCACTGAACCAGAACATGAGCAACCTCCACTATATAAGTGGAGCACAAATCAGGCACACATCACCCAAGTAGCACACGGACGTCCGATGGACGTCCATTTGACGTCCGTATCGGACCTCATACGTCCGAGGGACGTCCACAAATGTCCGTATTGTCCGAGATATGTCCGAGATACGTCCAAGGAAAGTCCGAGAGAGGTCCCAGTTAGGAAGTGGGACGTACGTAGGACGTCCCGTTCGGACCTATTTGGGACATATCTGGGACCTACGTAAGAATTATCTGGAACATACGGACGTTATTTCGGACGTCTTTGGTACGTATCTGGGATCAATCTGGGACGTAAGGACGTTATTTGGACGAGCGCCTGGACATATTCTGAACGTTAACAGGACATTTGCAGGATAGGGTTTCTGCATATTAAGAAACTACTAAACAATATTCATTAATTGTATGAGGTTATAAAGTGAAACAAAATTTCACATTTATTATTCACAATAATGATTATAAGGACATGGATTAGGTACATATAGGAAATACAATACAATCGCATATACGTATACCACAAACATATATTTATTTAAATAAATAAAAGTTTTATAACTATAAATATACAGGGTGAGTCCGAAGAAACAGAACACCTTAATATCTCCGTTACTTTTCGTTGTACAAAAAAACTTCTTAGGACAAAGTTACACTGTTTGAAGGGTCACATATAACGGTGTAAGAGACAAAATGTTCAAGGTAATTTTTTACAAGATTTCAAGGTCATTGATATTTTTTTTAATGGAATGAGGTATTTTTTAATACATCAATCGATGCAGCCGGACATTCGCCATAAAAAAGTGCTACGTATGTATGTCGAAAAGTTAATAGTTCACGAGATATTTCGATTTAAATAACTCTAAAACACCATTACTGTCGTTCTAGTTACTTGTGTAACGTTTCAGTGCGACAGTAATGGTGTTTCAGAGTTATTTAAATCGAAATATCTTGTGAACTACGAACTTTTCGACATACATAGGTTAGTACTTTTTTATAACGAATGTCCAGCTGCATCGATTGATGTATTACAAAATACCTCATTCCATTAAAAAAAAATATCGATGACCTTGAAATCTTATAAAAAATGACCATGGACATTTTTTCCCTTACACCGTTACATATGACCCTTCAAACAGTGTAACTTTGTCCTAAGAAGTTTTTTTGTACAACGAAAAGTAACGGAGATATTAAGGTGTTCTGTTTCTTACGACTCACCCTGTATATATTTATGACTAAATGTAATATAAAATTTATAAATAATTATAATATAAAATTTAGATGTATAGAAATAAAATATGCAATTAAAAATAAAATTAAAAAATATATACGAAGCATTATGCCATATTATTAAAAAACTTTTGCAACAACTTTGCATCTTTCGGCAGCCCTCTTAAGCCACTTCTGGATGCAAATTTCGGTTTCGTTTGTTGAAGTGGCGACTTTTGATATTTTTGCTGCATCTAAAAATTAGAATTTCAATTCAATAATATATTAAACTGTATACAACTAAATATCAAAAATAAAAAAGTCTACGAGAATGATTACCAATTATTACCGAGGCTAATCTTGTAGCCTCAAATCTTTTTTTGCCCTTCTTCCCCAGCCAGCTGAACTCCATGGCTAGTTTGTTCGCCATGAGGGTCCCCAAGGTCCGCTTCACGAAACTGGCGCAATTGGTCCCGCCAATATTCGTTAACTCGCACGCCTGCAAAATTGATAATTTATTTATAATCGAGTAAGAACTTTTGATTAACAGCTGCTGTGGTGAAAGTTCTATTTACTTACGACATTTTTTGCGTTCTCTCCATCTCGCAAAAATTGATTTAATTTATCAAAATCCTCTTGGGAGTTGACAGGGCAGGGAATATATTCAAAAATAGACATGCTTTGTTGCACTGATGATGATGATGTTTGTCGATTCCCTTGCATCATCTTCTCGATGTTTGTGGAAACATCTGTCAGCATACATCGTAGCAAATGCTGTTGCTCGATTAAAGTTTTTAGAAGTCGCTGAGTTTGCCCGTCTCCTGAAAATTTAGATTTTTAGGTACGCGTTTACGCTAATACGTTCTTCCATATTTAAATTCTTTTAGATACTCTGAAACGAGTTAATATTCGGACGCTCTAAAAAATACGATAACTGTTTAAATATTGTACTATATGATTTGAACGTTGAACCTTTAAATTTTCAATATAGGCCCACACAAAAAAGTTGTAGAATGCAACTTTTATTATTTTTTCTACAATTCCGATCAATAGCAATTTTTGAAAAAATTTTGTTCATATACGTAGTAAACTAATTACTCTAGCTTCCCAAAACAGTTCAAATTGTATGGTACAATAATAAAAAAGTTATCATCTTTTTTAGAGCGTCCTAACATTAATCCGAGTCACTATAGTTTTATTGACTTACCAATAATTGTTGAATTTGTAACAACCTGGTCGGATTCTATTTGGTCCACTGTTTTGCTACATGTACCTAAAAACAATAATCGTGGATTATACACTGATATAATAATTATTTGTGGAAAGAAATTAAGCAGTTTGTATAAAATCTTTTATTTACGTACTTAGCTCGTAGCGTCGCGTCGGTTGATCGCCGGAGGCGTATGCAAAACCTCATCAGATTGAGAATGGTCGACTGTCCTGCTGCATGTACCTAAAAACAATAATCATGGATTATACACCGATATAATAATTATTTGTGGAAAGAAATTAAGCAGTTTGCATAAAATCTTTTATTTACGTACCTAACTCGTTTCGTCGTTTGAGCGCCGGAGGCGGAAGCAATATCGATTCTGATTCTTCATCGGTGTCGCTCACAATTTGTAAAGTCTTACGTTTCCTGAGTTGACTTTGTTCAACTTCTGACTGTAAGTCAAAAGTCTCCTCAGCCACTTTCGCCTTGGCCCTTGCCGTTGCATAATCATCTGAAAGCATTTTCAAATTATACATATGTAATTATTTTAATTGCATCATATTATAAAATCTTTAACTTACCAAAAGTGCCATTCTTAAAATGTTTAATCGCGTGTTTTGGCCAGCATTTGTTCACTGACTCGCACGCTTTCATGGCCTTCGTCAATCGGCCATGGGGAAGCGATGGCCAATGGCAATAATCCTCTATCAGCCATGAAGTGGGCACTGCCTCTACCGTACCATCTTCCAGGAATTCTACAATTGTCCAGGATTTCATACTTCCTTAGGTTCTGTAAAATTTATATCTAATTAATGTATACGAAATATTTTCACACTTTATGCTGCGGGGTCTTCGTTCATCATTGTATGCCGCAGGATTCATCACACACACTTTAAATCAGACTAACTTTAAATCAGACTTTTAGGAATAGACCAAAGGACTTCAATTTCTTTGTAAGTCTAGAGGATTTGTTTAGTAGATGACGTCTATTAAATATGTTGAAAAAATACATTTGATCGGGATTATAACAAACCTTAGTAAAAATTGATTTTTACAACTTTTTCAGCTGGGCCAATAACGAAAATTTGAAATGTGTTTTGTAAACTTGTATAAGTTATATAAATTCTAAAACTTTCATTGAGATTGGATAATTATTTCACGCATTATAAATGTTGGTGTATTTGAAATTATATAATCAATAAAACAAAAATGAATTTGTTTTATGTAATTGAACACCACTTCATAGTTTATTTTTGTTTCATGTTTCACTTTCATTCTGTTCTTCAATGTGTCACGACGTCCTTCCTTGCATATTAAATAAATGATAGTTTGTTGATTCTAAACATAGTTCAGTTTATTTAATCCATGTTTCCAATAATAAACGATCAAAAGTGATAAAGATTACAATTTTTCATGATTTCCGGCTTATACGTGCCATTTTTACTACTTTTGATCGTTTATAATTCAGAATACATATAATAGCCTTACAGAGAAATTGAAGTCGTTTTATCCCATCATAAAAAAGTTATTCTAACAAGGAGACGGCGCGGTCGATGCAACACCGATTTTCCTGAAACTTGCAGTATTTGAAGACGTCGTCTCCATATGTAATTTCGCAAAGCGGTAGCGCGCAATACTCAAGATTTTTCGAGAAAATTGCATTTGAAAATCGCTTTACTCGGTTATAAAGAGTTTGCGTCAATGAGTGAACATGAAGATGAGTGGCCGAGGGCGTAGAGTGAAATACTAGTAATCTGTAGGTTGCTGGTTTGAATCCCTGCTGTCGTTATATTCTTTTTTCTTGAAATTGATATCTACCTCAATTTTAATAAACCTAAAATGTATTATTTAAAAGTTAATTTTATTTTTCAAGTAGAAAATACATGTTTTTTTTATTTGTGGGAAATGGGGAAATAAAATAAGTCAAACATAAAAAAAATAATACGAAATGTTATTTCATAATACAACTTACTGTATTAGTGGACATGCTCTTTATTCATTACATGGTAGTGTATGTGTGTGACACGAGCCAGGGTGATATTGATCGTAAAAACATGGAAAACAATAATTTTGGCGGCATCTAGCATACACTATAAACGCCGCGTTCGTACAAGTACACGCTTTTTTGAGGACTTCTATCGGAAAACATACTTCGTTCACATTCATAAATATTTCTCTAGTATCAGAGAGTTTGGACATAATACATTTTAGGTTTATTAAAATTGAGGTAGATATCAATTTCAAGAAAAAAAAAATATAACGACAGCAGGGATTCTAACCAGCAACCTACAGATTACTAGTATTTCACTCTACGCCCTCGGCCACTCATCTTCATGTTCACTCATTGACGCAAACTCTTTATAACCGAGTAAAGCGATTTTCAAATGCAATTTTCTCGAAAAATCTTGAGTATTGCGCGCTACCGCTTTGCGAAATTACATATGGAGACGACGTCTTCAAATACTGCAAGTTTCAGGAAAATCGGTGTTGCATCGACCGCGCCGTCTCCTTGTAAGTTAAAGTGTGCGTGATCAATTATGTGCGTAACTAAATAAAATAATTTAACGAAATGGCGTAAGCAAAAACACTAACGGTAACAAATAATAACAATGAAAATACTTACTTGTCTAAATATGAAGTATATAATAACGATGATATATATCACAAGATCACAGGGATTTCTGAAGCAAGTTCTCGAAGCTCTAGCACAAGACTGTTTTGTCACGCAGCAACGCAACGGCGCGGCGCGGCGCGTTCTTCTCCAGCATTCGATTGTTTCATCGATCGTCGCTTGTTTTATCAACCGTCGCTTGCTTCGGTGATTCCGTACAACTGTACGATACAGTTGGACGCAGCGAAGCAAGGACCGTCCCGTCATCGCGTCGCTTTGCGTTTTTAACACTTTTTTATTAGCTCGCTTTTTGTGAATTTAGTTTAGTTCAGTTTGCAATAAAATAGGCTCATAATAAAGAGTGTGGACGAGTGCTTTGGTACCATCAACAACTGTTTCAGATAAGTATTTATTTTATATTTATTATGATTCATTTAAACATGACTGGCAGAAGGACAATTGAAAAATATTATATGCGTGTTAAAAGATCGCGTCTATCGAACGATGGTTTTCCTCAGGAAGCTTCTGCTGTTTCATCAGACAGAAGTACAATTAGCAATGAAAGCAATGAAAACAATGAATTAGTTTATTCAGATTTTTTGTCGAATAGTGGTATTGAAACCACCGACGAGATACTATTAAAGACTGCCAGCCTTATGGGAGTTGGTGTCTCTCGAATTTTTCGGTGTTCTCTTACGCCCTCTAGGATATATCCTATATTCTGCCTGGAGTGAGAAACAGAACGTTCCTTTCCCAACGCGCCCGCGCACACACGACACACACGAGCGTACCTCTACTATATCCGTGTGCGCTGCTTGTGCGCTTGCGCCAGCCACAATCTATTTTTAGTACTTGCCGTGTTGTATTGCTCTACAGCAGGCCTGGGCGCGGTTGGCTCGGGGAACACATGTTGTTGCTTCTCCTCTTCGCTTGGTCGGCAAGTCAGTCCCCACCACGGCCACTCAGACTCTTCCCTTAGCCTTAGCCTTAGCACGAGCACCCCCACGATGCTGCACCGGCAGGTTACTCACCACTACTAACAAGTAAACATATACACGCACATAAGACCCTTGCCCGAAGCTGTGGAACTAGCGGCATTTACCAATTCCTTTAATTTTTATGATAGGGATGATTCAGGTACAGGCGAACTCAGGTAAAGGGTCTTATACCCTTGCCCGAAGCCATGGACGGACATATAATAATTCATGCAAATTAATATTTATATACTTACTTGATTTTTTATTTATTCCTAGCGCATCACATCATTGACCAGTGCATCAATATCCACTGATATCCTTGAGGTTGCCACTCTCATCAAAGATGATAATGACCAACTTGACAAGCTGGAGCGATACTTGGATTTGACAAATTTCATTGTTGAAAATGCCGCCTCGCATTTGTATGTCGTTCCGAACATCGAGCATATTCTGAGGCCGAAATCTATTAATTTCGGATATTTCTCCGTAGACAAAAGTTTAAAAAATTCTTGGCCGTGCTCTCTTCTGCTCATTGCAAATGGGTCTGCTTGCAAATTACATAATTCCAGACGGTATTCTAGTTTCTGGTCCCTGATTTCACATCCTTGCGGATTATTAAATAATTGAAGATCCTGATCCAGTGTGTTGAAGTCTTGAAACCTTGATTTGAATTCATGTGATATTTCCTCTAAAATTGGCACTATTTTGTCGAAATTTGCAGTTATATATTCATCAGCAATCTGCTTGCATGCTGGAAAATTGTGCAGCTCGGACGATTTAATTTCTGCTATGAATAAATCGATTTGGTTTCTAAATCCATTTATATTGCATATTAAATCAGATATCGTTTGATTTTGCGTTTGCAATCTGGTGTTTAAGCAATTTAGATGCTTTGTCAAATCTGTAATAAATGCTAAATTGCATAAAAATTCAATATCATCCAATTTTTTGATGATGTCTTCTTGTAATTTTGAATTTGTTTGGAGAAATTCCAAAATCTCCTTCCTCAAAGCGAAGAATCTTTCTAAAGTTTTTCCCGCGCTGAGCCAGCGAACTTCGCAATACAATGAGAGGTCGTTGTAAATAGCGTCAACGCTTTCAAGAAACAATCTAAATTTCCTGTGGGATAAAGATTTATTTCCACCCCTAATTGTGTTTACAATTTTTGTCACAATCTTCATAGTGGGGCCCACACTGATAATTTTCCCACATAATGCCTCTTGGTGTATAATGCAGTGGAACGTTGGGCAATTGATTCCATGTTTCCGCAATAAACCTCTCAACCCTTTTTCCTGCCCTACCATTGCCTTTGCGCCGTCCGTAACAATTGCGGTGCATTTCGAAAATCCTCCATACTCTTCTACTGTCTTGTAGAATGCTGCAAATATATCTTTCCCTTGTGTCGTTTCCAGCAGCGGCACTACTTCTAGCAGCTCTTCCGTAATTTGGAATTTATCGTCTATCGATCGCACAAAAATACACAATTGACTTATGTCGACGACATCAGTGCTCTCGTCTAAGCACAAGGAAAAATATTTACAATCCCTTAATATCACTTTTAATTTTTCAGAAATATGTATGTTTATCCGTTCAATACGCGAGGTAACTGTACGGCGCGATAATGGCACCGCTTCATATTTCTTGGCAGCTGTTTCATCGCCAAATGCCTTTGCCATTTCAATGGCACATCTTTTAACAAATTCACCATCTGTGTAACTTTTTTTGCTACGCGCAATTTCTAAGGCGATTGCAAATGATGCTGCGACAGATTGCTGTTGTTGCGTTCGTATTCCTTTTTCTACATATCCACGTCGGTCTTTCATTTTTTTCAAGAGTTCTGCTCGGTACGATGCAGGAAATGTCTTGTAAAATTCCGCATGGTGCGTATCATAATGTCTGGAAAGATTGCTTCTCTTCATAGATAAACTCTTGTTGCATATTAAGCATCGGGGCTGACCGTTCCAATCCACAACAAAGAATTCTTTCTCCCAGCATTCATGAAATGAGCGCACCTCTCCATCTGCATTAAGATTTCTGCTTCCACTGGCCATGGTGTGTATCAACACAACAAAAATATGAACAATAACACCACAACAATAAAAACAATTATGAATAACAACACAACAACAATAACAAAAAATGAGAATACAATAACCAAAATTAACGATAACAACAAAAAAACAGTGATGAAGAGACGGTGTGTAGCGTACGATAGCAAGCGACTTACTAGTCGCAGCTACAAACTTTTCTTCAAATTCTTTCGGCTCTGCGAATTTTTTACCTGAGATCGCCTGTACCTGAATCATCCCTATCATAAAAATTAAAGGAATTGGTAAATGCCGCTAGTTCCACAGCTTCGGGCAAGGGTCTTATGTGCGTGTACATGTTTACATAGTAGTGGTGAGTAACCTGCCGGTGCAGCATCGTGGGGGTGCTCGTGCTAAGGCTAAGGCTAAGGGAAGAGTCTAAGTGGCCGTGGTGGGGACTGACTTGCCGACCAAGCGAAGAGGAGAAGCAACAACATGTGTTCCCCGAGCCAACCGCGCCCAGGCCTGCTCTACAGAAACGAAACTGAAATTCGGCTGTCGAGCCGTCGAGCGTATGAATCGCAATCTGGAGCTAGCCTTCGAATCCCTGTGCAGCGATTTTTATTTTTATTTCTCATTACTTTTTTAATTACATTTGTAACCTTGCAAAAAATTAAAAATGTAAAAACTATGTTCAAAATATGTATTCATTTTAAATAGAAACGTTTTGTTACTGTCATAATTGCATTAATAAAAATTGTTATACGAGAACCGGTTGATGGTATTTATTTGGACTGATTGGAGAATACGAAAATGCAGAAAGTACTCACCCACTAAAAAAAAGTACTCTTTAGTTTATGAAACAATTTGTAGATTTATTAGTTGTTAAACAAATAATAGAATAAATTGTATAATATATATAAATTGATTTTACTAGCATACACAAGTTTATTTGATCTTCTGTCTTCCTATAATAAAAAAATACAGTCATAATTATAATTATAATAGAATTTCATAGAATATTGAGGTTATTGCAAACTCATCTTTTTCGCAATGATGTTCTAATTTCATTGCTACTCTCAAATGTCCATTTCCTTCCGAGACAGTGGCGTTTATAGGTGTAAATAACAAATGTTGATATTCATCATAATTAAACTACAATTATTCTAATAACGTGGAATGTAGTATATATTAAGTGTTAGTTACTCGGATTTTCGTCTTCGACGTTAAGGGGGGACTCTCCACGCCTAGCAGACGACACTCGCGAGAATGTGTGGTACTCACACACCGCTAGAGCACGTATACGTACGCAAGGTTGCAAGGGTCCGGGATTCGACCTCTGGTTTCTCGATAATGCAAAGACGGGGGTTTTTAGTAGTCAAAATCGCTAGATGAAAGATCAATCTAGGCGGCTGTTTGCCTCAAAAGCCCCTCTTTTACGTTTACGACGCGTAATTGTCATTCTTCTGCAGCGTTGCATCTGAGCAGTATTCATAAAAAAACGTGGTAATGATACAGAGCTTTCATTTTCATAAATATGGAGAGATTTAGGGCTCTTATGTAAAAAGTGGGCAAACAGCGGTCTAGAAGGAGCATATACAATGTCAATGCAACGTCTATTACGTTGTTTACTTGAGTATTAAACAAACTGTAGGTCGAAGCGAACTAAAAGTCATTCCAAAGTGAGGTTTATCTACAAATATAGTTCCGAAATTTTCCGCTACGGGCGTTGATGTCCGTTTCCGACCATTGTCGTCGTCGGTAATCACTGTAGCGGGCAAACAGAAGAAGCAGAAAATATGTTGCCGGTAAGATAGGATTCGTCAGCAAGCGTGACCATGCTGCAGCGCTGATGTGCTCGAGTGAGACTGTGTACGTGTGCCTACAGCCTACGAGCACGGCAAGGGTCCAGGATTCGATCTCTGTTTTTTCGATAACGCAAAGATGGGGCTTTTTAGTAGTCAAAATCGCTAGATGAAAGATCAATGTAGGCGGCTGTTTGCCTCAAAAGTCATTCTTTTACGTTTCCGAGCAATAGTTTTGGAATATCCAACTGCATGTTGCCTGACGATGCTACAGCGTCGGTGTGCTCGAGTGAGACTGTGTATAGTACATACACACCGCTCGGGCCGCGTGTACGTGTGCCTACGGCCTACGAGCACGGCAAGGGTCCGGGATTCGACCTCTGATTTCTCGATAACGCAAAGACGGGGGTTTTTAGTAGTCAAAATCGCTAGATGAAAGATCAATATAGGCGGCTGTTTGCCTCAAAAGTCATTCTTTTACGTTTCCGAGCAATAGTTTTGGAATATCCAACTGCATGTTGCCTGACGATGCTACAGCGTCGGTGTGCTCGAGTGAGACTGTGTATAGTACATACACACCGCTCGGGCCGCGTGTACGTGTGCCCACGGCCTACGAGCACGGCAAGGGTCCGGGATTCGACCTCTGATTTCTCGATAACGCAAAGACGGGGGTTTTTAGTAGTCAAAATCGCTAGATGAAAGATCAGTGTAGGCGGCTGTTTGCCTCAAAAGTCATTCTTTTACGTTTCCGAGCAATAGTTTTGGAATATCCAACTACATGTTGCCCGTCGGAGCAGTGATGGGTCGTGGGTTTTTTCGCCGCCGCTCGCTCAGCCGACTCGGCCCCCCACTCTGACACACCGTCGTCGCCACGACGAACGTACCTCAACTCTGCCCGTGTGAATGCCTGTTCGATTGCACGCGCGCTACACTCACCAGCGTACCTCTACTGTATCCGTGTGCGCTGCTCGCAGCTGCTTGTGCGCTTGCGCCAGCCGCAATCTATTTTTAGCACTTTCCATGTTCTATTGCTTTACGGGAACGAAACTGAAATTCGGCTGTCGAGGCGTCGAGCGTATGAATCGCAATCTGGAGCTAGCCTTCGAGTCCCCGTGCAGCGATATTTTCGTTTTCATTGCTTTTTTTATTTCATTATTTAACCTTCCAGAAAATTAAAAATGTAAAAACTATGTTAAAAATATGTATTCATTTTAAATAGACATGTTTTATTATTATTATTCATTATTATTATTCATTTTAATAGAAACGTTGTATTTATTTGGACTGATTAGAGAATAAACTTACTCCTTGGAGGTGAGGTTTTCCGCTTATATCTCGGAAACTATGCGTCCTAGCGATAAGACCATTCTATACAAAATTAAAGCTGACAAAATGTGCCACGAGATTGATTCGATTCAGTTTTTCGCTATCTCGCATAGTTTCCGAGATATCCGCGCTCAAAGTTCACTAATTATGAAAAAGAAAATAGCCGAGTGAAATTCGCCCCCGCCCCGGCGAGATTTTAATCGAGCTTGAACTATTTGATAGACTACCCAAAAAGAACCCTCTCTGATAAGTTTCAGCAACATATCTCATCTGTAAGGGTAGTTATTGAGAAAAATCGAAATACCAGTTTTTGGCCCATTTTCCTTATTTATTGACAATTAAAAATTCTGAAAAAAATCTGACACATTTCGGATACCAAGCCACATATTAGGTATCATTTCCAGATTTTTCCGGGGCAAACTGTGGTTGTAAAAAATGAAAAACACGAAAAATATCGAAAGAATGCAGATTTCATATAAAAGTAGGTCTCGTACTGCTTCAGAATTAATTTAGCAATGAGATATTATCAAAAGTATTATGCTCAATTTTTTTCAGATTTTTGTGAGTGGTGCAACAATGTTGAAAAAAATAAAAACCACTTTTCTCGGCGTTTTTCCTTTTTACATATTTATATCAAATTAACAAATAACATTATTTCAACATAATTTACATGGAAAAATAATTTTCTCCAGCTTTTCGGTGAAAGAACTCCATTGTCACGCGGGCGGGCAGGTGGGGGTATCGTTCGAGAATGCCTCCGATCGAGCTACGAATTGATCATGCCTGGGCTTTCTCTCCGAGCGTAACTGACCTACGACGAATGAAGTAGGGCAAGGATAGAGAAGATCCTCGTCTCTCCTGCAGGGCTGCGACGGAGAGGGAGATATGTCGCTCGCAGGAGAGACGAAGACGGAGAGATATAACCAAGCAGCTTGATTTTTCGATGAACTTACAACAGCTTTCTGAAGCGGAGAAGCAATATTTTTTTATGCTCTTTGTGCTGAAATATTCACCGTATTATTGCGGTGTTCCATACAGAGCCCTTTCTTGGAAAAAGCGTACTGAAAAATTTTTCTTCTATAAAAACGTACGCTAGTATTGTTTATAAAATTTCAAGAAACAAATTGCAAAGAAGGGCTCTGTACGCTACTCTGCAGAAATACAGAGAATATTTCAATACCAAAATTATCCAAAAATATTGCTTTTTCGCAATATGTCCTGAGCTGGTTGGCACACGTCGCACAGTGGGATATTTGCACCGAAAAGCCGGAAAAAGCTAATTTAAAATTCGCATAACTTTGCCGAGAATAATCCAATATTGATGAAACATCCACGATTATAAAGCGTAAATCTTCTACTTTTTGATGATGTAGGTAATTTTTATAAAAATCACTGCTAATACGGCAATACACATATAAAATCTGATTTATGGTATATGTTGATATGACAGATTAACAATATTTTGTATATACAATTGCCATACTCACAATTAATTTTCGTTAATATTTCCCTATCACGATGATTGAATATGCTTGAATGCTTGACTGTCTTCTTCTGTGTCATTTTGTTGATTCAACAAAAATTGTTCCAGACATTCCAATTTCTTACTAATATTTTTCTCTTTGTGCACCTGCATTATGTCGAATAATCTTTGTGGGGTGATTAGTTTGATTCCAGATGATTCCAACCAATTTAATTAGTCTTACTAATAATAAACTTAAAAACAGAATAATTAACACGCACTAAACATAAGCTACACAAAACAATACTTAAACAAAAAAAAACACTACCCACAATAGAATTTACAGTAAAACAACTTTTTTTAACTAAACGTTATACGTATATAAAATCGCCTTTGAATATTTCGCTCCGTAGTCCTCGATCGCACTGTTACAACTGAATGCAGTCAAAAGACAGAGGACTTACAATTAGTCGAAGGCTTATCTGTAGCATAGCAATAACATTTCAAATGGCTATAATCTAAACAGTTCTTTCGGAGAGGTTCCTAGAATTCAAGAGGAGGCCCGTTGAACACGAACGTACAGGCGTGCATGGAGCGCCGCAATTCTCAATCACCTTCTAACTAAATTAGCTATAAAACTTCGAGTCAGATCAAGTCAGATCCAATTCCGTTTGCATTTTGTTCGCCAATCTATACTGAATAAAATAACATCAAATACATAGAACACGCGGCCTCACAGGAAAGTATAACAAAATCCTTGATGAAGTTCTAAAATCATAAGAAAAATTGCTAAATTATTGATTAAATATTAATTAAATGCACAAATATACACAACATAGAAATAAATACTGTTTCAAATATACATATAAATATTATTAAAAAGTTTCGCGATCTACATATTTATATCAAATTAACAAATAACATTATTTTGGAAAAAGTGTACAGGAAACGATTTCATCTATAAAAACGTACTAGTATTGTTTATAAAGTTTCAAGAGACAAATTGCAAAAAAGGGCTCTGTACGGGACCCCGCAATAAGGTCATTGAGAATTGCGGCGCTCCATGCACGCCTGTACGTTCGTGTTCAACGGGCCTCCTCTTGAATTCTAGGAACCTCTCCGAAAGAACTGTTTAGATTATAGCCATTTGAAATGTTATTGCTATGCTACAGATAAGCCTTCGACTAATTGTAAGTCCTCTGTCTTTTGACTGCATTCAGTTGTAACAGTGCGATCGAGGACTACGGAGCGAAATATTCAAAGGCGATTTTATATACGTATAACGTTTAGTTAAAAAAAGTTGTTTTACTGTAAATTCTATTGTGGGTAGTGTTTTTTTTTGTTTAAGTATTGTTTTGTGTAGCTTATGTTTAGTGCGTGTTAATTATTCTGTTTTTAAGTTTATTATTAGTAAGACTAATTAAATTGGTTGGAATCATCTGGAATCAAACTAATCACCCCACAAAGATTATTCGACATAATGCAGGTGCACAAAGAGAAAAATATTAGTAAGAAATTGGAATGTCTGGAACAATTTTTGTTGAATCAACAAAATGACACAGAAGAAGACAGTCAAGCATTCAAGCATATTCAATCATCGTGATAGGGAAATATTAACGAAAATTAATTGTGAGTATGGCAATTGTATATACAAAATATTGTTAATCTGTCATATCAACATATACCATAAATCAGATTTTATATGTGTATTGCCGTATTAGCAGTGATTTTTATAAAAATTACCTACATCATCAAAAAGTAGAAGATTTACGCTTTATAATCGTGGATGTTTCATCAATATTGGATTATTCTCGGCAAAGTTATGCGAATTTTAAATTAGCTTTGTCCGGCTTTTCGGTGCAAATATCCCACTGTGCGACGTGTGCCAACCAGCTCAGGACATATTGCGAAAAAGCAATATTTTTGGATAATTTTGGTATTGAAATATTCTCTGTATTTCTGCAGAGTAGCGTACAGAGCCCTTCTTTGCAATTTGTTTCTTGAAATTTTATAAACAATACTAGCGTACGTTTTTATAGAAGAAAAATTTTTCAGTACGCTTTTTCCAAGAAAGGGCTCTGTATGGAACACCGCAATAATACGGTGAATATTTCAGCACAAAGAGCATAAAAAAATATTGCTTCTCCGCTTCAGAAAGCTGTTGTAAGTTCATCGAAAAATCAAGCTGCTTGGTTATATCTCTCCGTCTTCGTCTCTCCTGCGAGCGACATATCTCCCTCTCCGTCGCAGCCCTGCAGGAGAGACGAGGATCTTCTCTATCCTTGCCCTACTTCATTCGTCGTAGGTCAGTTACGCTCGGAGAGAAAGCCCAGGCATGATCAATTCGTAGCTCGATCGGAGGCATTCTCGAACGATACCCCCACCTGCCCGCCCGCGTGACAATGGAGTTCTTTCACCGAAAAGCTGGAGAAAATTATTTTTCCATGTAAATTATGTTGAAATAATGTTATTTGTTAATTTGATATAAATATGTAAAAAGGAAAAACGCCGAGAAAAGTGGTTTTTATTTTTTTCAACATTGTTGCACCACTCACAAAAATCTGAAAAAAATTGAGCATAATACTTTTGATAATATCTCATTGCTAAATTAATTCTGAAGCAGTACGAGACCTACTTTTATATGAAATCTGCATTCTTTCGATATTTTTCGTGTTTTTCATTTTTTACAACCACAGTTTGCCCCGGAAAAATCTGGAAATGATACCTAATATGTGGCTTGGTATCCGAAATGTGTCAGATTTTTTTCAGAATTTTTAATTGTCAATAAATAAGGAAAATGGGCCAAAAACTGGTATTTCGATTTTTCTCAATAACTACCCTTACAGATGAGATATGTTGCTGAAACTTATCAGAGAGGGTTCTTTTTGGGTAGTCTATCAAATAGTTCAAGCTCGATTAAAATCTCGCCGGGGCGGGGGCGAATTTCACTCGGCTATTTTCTTTTTCATAATTAGTGAACTTTGAGCGCGGATATCTCGGAAACTATGCGAGATAGCGAAAAACTGAATCGAATCAATCTCGTGGCACATTTTGTCAGCTTTAATTTTGTATAGAATGGTCTTATCGCTAGGACGCATAGTTTCCGAGATATAAGCGGAAAACCTCACCTCCAAGGAGTAAGTTTATTCTCTAATCAGTCCAAATAAATACAACGTTTCTATTAAAATGAATAATAATAATGAATAATAATAATAAAACATGTCTATTTAAAATGAATACATATTTTTAACATAGTTTTTACATTTTTAATTTTCTGGAAGGTTAAATAATGAAATAAAAAAAGCAATGAAAACGAAAATATCGCTGCACGGGGACTCGAAGGCTAGCTCCAGATTGCGATTCATACGCTCGACGCCTCGACAGCCGAATTTCAGTTTCGTTCCCGTAAAGCAATAGAACATGGAAAGTGCTAAAAATAGATTGCGGCTGGCGCAAGCGCACAAGCAGCTGCGAGCAGTGCACACGGATACAGTAGAGGTACGCTGGTGAGTGTAGCGCGCGTGCAATCGAACAGGCATTCACACGGGCAGAGTTGAGGTACGTTCGTCGTGGCGACGACGGTGTGTCAGAGTGGGGGGCCGAGTCGGCTGAGCGAGCGGCGGCGAAAAAACCCACGACCCATCACTGCTCCGACGGGCAACATGTAGTTGGATATTCCAAAACTATTGCTCGGAAACGTAAAAGAATGACTTTTGAGGCAAACAGCCGCCTACACTGATCTTTCATCTAGCGATTTTGACTACTAAAAACCCCCGTCTTTGCGTTATCGAGAAATCAGAGGTCGAATCCCGGACCCTTGCCGTGCTCGTAGGCCGTGGGCACACGTACACGCGGCCCGAGCGGTGTGTATGTACTATACACAGTCTCACTCGAGCACACCGACGCTGTAGCATCGTCAGGCAACATGCAGTTGGATATTCCAAAACTATTGCTCGGAAACGTAAAAGAATGACTTTTGAGGCAAACAGCCGCCTATATTGATCTTTCATCTAGCGATTTTGACTACTAAAAACCCCCGTCTTTGCGTTATCGAGAAATCAGAGGTCGAATCCCGGACCCTTGCCGTGCTCGTAGGCCGTAGGCACACGTACACGCGGCCCGAGCGGTGTTACATATGTGTACTGTACACAGTCTCACTCGAGCACACCAGCGCTGCAGCATGGTCACGCTTGCTTACCAATCCTATCTTACCGGCAACATATTTTCTGCTTCCTCTGTTTTACCGCTACAGTTACTGCTGTCACCGTCGAGAGGATATCGCGTGGCGCTGCTCGACATTCAACTGTAGAAGATGTACCCAGCCTCCCCTACTGGACGGAGATGTTATTATTTTGCTTCGTCTACCAGCCGCTTGTCTCGTTTATAGCGTGACGATCATCTCGTCAAGGCCACCGGCGGAGAGTCCCCCCTTAAGCACTCTTTACTGCTTCTCGTAATTTACGTATATGTAATATTAGGGTTAATCTTATTTTTCGACCATGAAATTTTTTTGGTCCCGTAAACCAGAATTGTAACAAATGTTGAGAAAATGTTCTGGAAAAATTTTGGGGCCGTTTGGATCATGGAAAAATGAGGCGCAGCAAATTTGAAAATTTTGAATTTTTTAAATCTTGTCATAGATAGACGTTATGATATATCGTTGAATTTGTCTTTTTTCTCTTTAAGAGTCCATATATAGTATAAACAGTTGTTGATAGAAAAAACATCCGTGACCTTAAAAACTTTAAATAATAACTTTGAAAAATTGTTTTTTCTTTGATACTATATCTACCTCCTTATATACTACAACTTTCGTTTGAAGAGTTTTTTCATATATACATAACTGACCGAGATATCAAGGGGCGGAATTTGCATTATTCGGAAGCATACAACTGCGCATGTAGCTATTTTTATAGCTACATGCTGCCGAATAATGCAAATTACGCCTCGTAAACGAAAAATAGGACTTTTGAGGCAGATAGTGCCCTAGATCGATCTTTTATCTAGCGTTTCTGACTAGTGGAAAACCCCGTGTTTGTATTATCGAGAAATGAGAAGGTGAATCCAGCACCCTTGCACTCCTGGAAGTCTCTCTACTCGCTTAAATAAATTCATTAATACGCTCCAATCTACAAAAAAAACAGTTCTAATATCGGAAAAAGAAGTTATTATGAATAATAAGCAGTCTGGCTGAAACATGGACTGAATGTGGTCAATGATACCGCTGAACGGGGCGTTAAGCTAATGGAGGATCATAATTAAATTTTATCTAGAAACAAGGAGGAGAAATAGTATATACTATACAAACTGTGATGGAATATCGAAAGCAGTACATCCTGACACCACAAAATAGAATTTGTCAAAAGATTTTTAAATATTTTTTAATATAGAGAGAAACACCTGATCAATCCCTATATGATTAATTGCATTTTTAAGAGGCATTGAAGACTGCTTATTAACTGAGAGTTATTACATTTTTAATTTTCCTCAGAGTCAGTAAGTTCTTTATTTTTTTCGGAGTCATTAAGTTTTCCATTTTTCTTCGAGTTATTCAATTTTTCATTTTCCTAAGTGTCGTCAAGTTTTTTTCATGGAGTCATTGAAGTTTCCACTTTCCTTGGAGTCATTCAATTTTTCATTTTCCTCAGTGTCATTAAGTTCTTTATTTTTCTCGGAGTGGATACGGTCGTGATTCAGCATCAGAAGCAACATTGTAACGCACACCGTATTGGCATTTACTAACTAAAACCAATATTACTTATTATGAACGTTATCAGAATGATATCATCACCTATCGATTGAAAATGTTTTCCCAATCAAAATAAGCTCAAACACGGCATAAATCGGATAATAATAATAATACAGCCAGGGTGCACTAGAAAATATCAGGCGAAACAGTCATGTTTCAGGCGTACGAATCGTCAAGTCGGGGCACTGACAGGACAGACAGTCGAGTCGTCGAGCGAGCTCAAGCGGACTCGAGTCGGGTACGCGATACACCAGACACATCCGGCGGCCCATGACTCACCTTTGTCGGGCGGCTTCTAAAAGAATAGAACAAGATCGCGCGAGCGTGTTATCACGATACCCGAAAATCAACTCTGCGTTCTTATGAAATAGATAATGATAATAATGGTACGTATTTCTTTCATAACTTATAATGTGATTTTTAATGTATGTACTAGGATTTTTTAATAACTACATTGTAGGTATATTCGGCACAAATGTGCATGATCTTCATTTGTATTAAAATTTGAAATAATGCACGTTTCACGTGAAAAAATTATAAGAAAATATTTACAACATGGTATGTAATAAGTTATGATAACTTTTTAGTGGGTGATGTTTTATTAACTGTTAAGTAACCTACTTACTTAACTATCATTAACCTTACACAAATTCTTAAAAGATAATATATAATATACAATATAAAATGAAATAGAAACTAACTTAAAATAAAATCATATGAAATAAAAAATTATATAGAGCCTATAGATAATACAGAATAAAATATAAACACGAAATATAATATATATAATGTTTATTTTTATATTTCGTTTTTAATTATTGCCGTATTTTACCATATTGTAACCTTCTAGGTGTATATAACTCCGTAAGGATATTGTAATTATATATTATCGATACATATCTAAGTTCACTCGGAGAAAATTCGTTAAAAAGACAGAAATATTGTCTTTTGAGTTTTTCACATGAAACGTGCATTATTTCAAGCTTTAATATAAATAAAGAGCAGGCACACGTTTGCCGATTATACCTAATGTAGTTATAAAAAAAACCAGGTATATTAGAAATCACGTTATAACTTAAGAAAGAAAACCATTATTACCATTATCTATGTCATAAGAACGCAGAGTATTTGAATCTCGGATATCGCAATAACTCGTTCGCCCGAACTTGTTCGATTCTTTTCGAACCCGCCCGACGAATTCGAAGTCGAATCGACGCGACGAGCCGCGTAACTTTCTGCGACCCGACCCGAACCCGAACATCGAGCGGCCCGCAATCTCCCTTATGTTTATAATTAAAAATTATGAGTTATGATCACGCTTTAAATAAATAAATGTGGCTCAAATTATGACGTATTTAGACTCATTTTAATTAGAAGAATCTCACAAATACGTTGGTAATTTCATAAAAAAACAATGAAAAATAAAATACTTTCCTATGTGTATTGACGTAATCGGTACTCAGCCTTTTGAACTGTGCCGGTTGCCTCGTACCTCAGTCCCTCTTTGTCGTTTACGCGCTGTCGTAAAAAAAAGTTCTGGTATGTTGCTAGTCTAAAAATATGATCAATGCTATTTTTGAATTTCTCTAAAAAACCTGCATTTGTCGAATTTTGGCGTATTTTCAGTTTGTGTAAATAACATTTTGAACCAAAAAATCTGGAAGAAATCTCAAATATCATTTCAATTATATGCAATTAAATGATTAAATTAATGCAAGTAAATGGGAAAAATTGAATGGCGCAACGGCTGTTTAAATAATTCGAAGGACTACCTCATCCGGTTAGGCCCTTTATTCCAAATTGTAATATTCCAATATTTCAATATCATTTTGAATATTTGAAGTACTATTTAAAACTATTAATGAGTTTTAACAACAAAATATTTTAAATAGAAAACTAAATTTTGACAAATAAAATACGATTATAGCAAGCTTCCTATAAATGTCGAAACCTTGAGTCTGGCCAGAGACATTCAATTTTCAGGAAACACTATTCTGTGATGACGAATGGAGAAAAGGCAAGCGAAGCTCGAGGGCTTCGATCGCCGTGGAGTGGAGCGAAACATTGTAACATGATACGGGTTGGGTCCAGTGTTGTGAACTGGTACGGGAAAACTCGCGCATGCGCGACAATTCTAGTGTCACTGAAGTACAAAATCGGGCATCTTGGTTACCCCGCATAGCTTCGCAAAATCTTTTTTTCTCGATTTTCAAACATGACGTTTAACATACGTATGCTATATTAAAATTTGATGTGTATGTACATGTAATATATAAATATATTCTAATTGTATATGTACTAGGGTGGACCTTAGCTATACTTGATGAAAATTATTTTGCAAAATTTTTTCCCGGGCACCCCCCAGAATTGTGACAACTGTTGAGAAAATGATCTGGAAAAAATTTGGGGCCGATTGGATCATGGGAAACCGGCGCTCAACGAATTTGAAATTTTTTTTTTTAAATCTTAACATAAATATACGTTGTAATATATCGTTGAATTTGTCTTTTTTTTCTCTGTAAGAATCCATATATAGCATAATCAGTTGTTAATAGAAAAAACATCCGTGACCTTGAAAACTTGAAAAAATGACCTTGAAAAAATTTTTGTTCTCTGATGCTATATTCACCTCCTTATATACTACAACTTTTGTTTGAAAAGTTTTTTCATATATACATAACTGACAGAGATACTAAATAAATTCATTAATACGCTCCAATCTACAATTCACAATTTTTGAACGCTACGCGATAGTTCTCTGCAAGTTTTTCTCGAATCCTCGTGCGTTGACGTCGAATAGATGTTCGATTGATAATTAAGTCGTCTAGATCATGATTAAGAGCTTGTGCTGTTGCTGTTATTATACGAACAGCATCACGATCGCTTACTTTGCACTTGTCAAGTGTTGCAACAAGTTTATCCGTAATGAACTCTTTTTAACCACGTCTCTTTTTAGGGTTGCTTGGACCAGGTTCATCCACAGGAATATCAATTTCAATATTATCATCCTGACTTGACACGTTCTCTTCTTCGCTGAACGATGATATTTCCATTGTTTCACCTACATTTAAAAGATATCAACATATAAATAAAGATTAAAGAATATTTATATCTAAGATAATGATCAATATTTTGGCTTTTAAAAATAAACTGCAAAAGAATATTTACTTGGCACAGAGTCTGCCTTATACTTTGCTAGTCTAGATTCTTCTTGCTCCTGTCGCAACGCTTTTCTCAGTTCTTTTCGATATAATGCACGATCCGCTCCAATCATAGAAGCAGGACGTCCCCGTTGCCGTTGACTTAACAGAAACAGTTTGTCTTCCTCTACTTATTTGAATCGTTTCTAATACATCCGCATGTGCAATATCAAAAAGATCTTCCAGTTTGTCGACAAATTCCTTTTCACGATCTTCTTGAATTTTAGTACGGCGTTTGCAATTTTTATGCAAGCTCACCCATTCTTTATACAATGATTCCAATTTTTCGATGCAATTCTTAAATACTTTCATGGGAATTTTGGCTTTCTGCCAAAACACTTGAACTTCCTGGATAACTAAGTGAGCACTACCGCGAACACTCAATTTCACATTGCGCAAATTGTGAAATAGCACTCTTAAAACTTGCCCGTTGGATGCCAATTTTGCACCTATAATTTGGGTTTCTGCGTGCCCGAGTAAAAATAATTTTTTTCTAGTACCGTCCATTTGAAATTTACTTTCACCACGTATTTGAATGTCACCACGCCGAAGACTCAGAACCAGAACGTACTGTTCTCTTAACTGTTTGCTCGCGGACGCGTCGGTTCACGAATTTGTTCGAGTGCTTGGACTGAACTGAACGTGAACTTGACTTTCGAGGCTCCTCTATGGATCGAGAGGGCGGCTTTTTACCGATTGTCATAAGCAAGAAGATACCCTAATTGGTTTGCTGGATTTTGGATTTTCCAATCAGGACACCTTTAGTTGTTCAAGTCTTCTACCGATGATTCTAAGGGAGGTGTTAAAATTCTAAAAAATATGCGAATTAACTATTTAAGAAACTGTAGTTTTATCAGAAATACAACTATTATATATTTTAGGTAAAATTTAAAATGTATCTTAAACACTTGGGTACTTTGGTTCATCTTTCTTCTACAAGAGTATTTACGAACGTTTAAAATAAACTCTATTATATCTCTGTTAGTTATGTATATATGAAAAAACTTTTCAAACAAAAGTTGTAGTATATAAGGAGGTGAATATAGCATCAGAGAACAAAAATTTTTTCAAGGTCATTTTTTCAAGTTTTCAAGGTCACGGATGTTTTTTCTATTAACAACTGATTATGCTATATATGGATTCTTACAGAGAAAAAAAAGACAAATTCAACGATATATTACAACGTATATTTATGTTAAGATTTAAAAAAAAAAATTTCAAATTCGTTGAGCGCCGGTTTCCCATGATCCAATCGGCCCCAAATTTTTTCCAGATCATTTTCTCAACAGTTGTCACAATTCTGGGGGGTGCCCAGGAAAAAATTCTTTGATCAAAAAATAAGGTCCACCCTAATATATACAGTAGCGGACAAAAGTTTAAGACCGCTCTAAAGAAGACGATAACTTTTTAAATATTGTACTATACGATTTGAACTTTTATTTATTTATATTTATGAAATTAGTTTACAAAATGATGCGGACAGAAATATTTTCAAAAATTGCAATTGATCGGAATTGTTGAAAAAATACTAAAAGTTGAATTTTTAACTTTTTTATGTGGGCCTATATTGAAAATTTAAAAAATGCGTATTGTAGATTTGTGTCAATTAAACATATTCTGAAAATTTCGTCACAATCGGTTGACGCTGCAATGAGCTACAAACGTTTAAAGATGGTAAAAATTGCAGATTTTCACTATTTTCGTCAATAAATCGTTCGCCCCAACTTGCCCCACAAGCTACGGACTGTAAAACGCAGATACGTTCCTGGATTCGCCGCGCATACGCGAGTTTTCCCGTACCAGTTCAAAACACTGGTTGGGTCGGGTATAACAGCGTGAGACTTCTAATCAAACAAAACTTAATTATTTATCATTATTTTTTTATAGGATTTTCCTTAACATATTAGGTGAATTTTTTTAATGAAAATGACATGATATAATTCCGATGATATTTGCTTGTGCAATGAACGACGCAAGTTTCAGACACAAAGAAGGACAGCATCGGGAAAAAAGAGACGCGGAGAGTCCTTCTTTTAAGATTTCGACTTCCGACTTCAACTGCTAGCTCTTCGCCTCGTCGCACAATGTATACAATGTATATGCGATTCATATTTCAGGAAGTGGTTCAGTTCAGAGTGAAATAAAATCATGTTACACGCACTTTTTAAATAGCGTCATGTTGCAAGAAATTTTCGTATAGAGTGAAATAGAATTATTTTGTTAGATTACTTCGTACGAAATACTGCCTCTAAATAACATTGTATGGATAGGAGCCGTCGAAAATTAGTTTAATTTGTAACCAAACTATTGTTTACCTTCTGATATATGTATATATAAGATCGTAATAGGGTTGAATGGTTAAATAGGGTAATAGGGTGGTAGACTATTATAAAATCCGAAAACCGAACGGCACTGCTGGAAACTCACAGGAGCGGCGAACGATCTCGAATTGGCAATAGGATCACTGTAACAAAATTCAGAAAACCGAACAGCACTGCCGGAGAATCACGGGAGCGGTGAACGATCTCGAACTGTCAACAATGGGATGCCGGATCAATTAACAAAATTCAGAAAATCGAACGGCACTGCTGGAGAATCACAGGAGCGGCGAACGATCTCGAACTGTCAATAACGGGATGAAGGATCAATTGACAAAATTCAGAAAATCGAACAGCACTGCCGGAGAATCACGGGAGCGGTGAACGATCTCGAACTGTCAACAATGGGATGCAGGATCAATTAACAAAATTCAGAAAATCGAACGGCACTGCCGGAGAATCACGGGAGCGGCGAACGATCTCTAAATTGTAAAGAATCACGGGTGAGCGTAGACAATCTGATCAGCGTCGACAGGGGCACGATAACGTGGCCGGGGCGACTCTGCTGTTGTCCAGACACACCCGCTATCTGGAAAATTGGATCTTTCACCCTGTAAAATCAGAAAGGACTTTTATAACAATTACAACACCGGGCTGGTTACGATACCCGATGTCAATTTGACGAAAGGTTCGTGTTATGTACACAGTTTCTCTTAATATTTAAGAAAGGTTCCGTGTGGTATTTTAAAGAATTGATAGTTCGACACCCTTTTAAACTTTAACAAACTTTCACAATTTATTCAGTTTATTTACAATGGTTTACACTTGAACTGGAGTTCTGATCGTTTCTGTCGAATTGCAATTTGTATCTGATCTCTATCCCAGAATCAGCTCGTACCTCACCTCGGTGGTGGGATTGTAAGAGGGGCAAAACTGTCCATTTTGGGGAAAAAGAACATCCCATTCGTTGACTGACTTGAGGGAGGAGTCTTTCTGTACATCCCCTTTTGACGGGGAAGGAACATCCCCACCTCAAGTCAATCTGGAAAAATAACGGGTTCGAACAAGTAAGGCCCTGGCAACGGCCAAGAGCCGTGTGACAAACGAAAGGCCCAAGTGACCACCACGTGCGTTTAATTTATTACTCTAGACCCGTGCGGACGACGACCATCGACTTCGGAGACAATGCTTCCTTGAAAAAACAGATTTTCCAAGGACTCGGCAAGCGACGTTGTTTGGTCCGAAACCCTTATGGTAAAATGCTTAAAAACGGTCCCTAAGCCGATGGTCCAAGGGTGTGCAATTTGAGCCTCGAACCCTCACGTATTGCACGGCAGGCTATTGCTAGAAAAACCGTCCTTAACTTTAAGACCGGAAAAAGGTAATAAAATACTGGCCTTTTCGAGACCCTTGTAGAAGTGTCCCGAGAATCAACGGTAAATTATAAAAATATGTATATGTCATAACATCCCGCCGGCCTTGAACGAATTAGTTCAACAATGAATACTGGCGTATAATACTGAACGCGTAATAACGGTATAACAATAGTAATTACTAAACATAATCTGGTTACAATAAAGGAATGATTACTCTCTAAAACTAGAAATCAGGTATAAACTATAAGCAAAAATAGTATTCTTACTGATTATGAAATGAATATGATGTATAAATTTACGTTGATGGCGCGCTAATTTACGCAATAGATACATTTTAGCTTATTCTATAGGCAAAGGAGCCACTTTAGTTATGCTGCGTTTATACAGTCCTTGAGCAGTCTTAACTGTGACCACTCGCACGATCTTGTCGCCACCAGGATGGACTGTAACAATTCTACCCAATCTCCAGTGCATAGGAGGAACATTGTCTTCGTGAATTGTCACTAAAGTTCCAACCTTCACTTGACCAGGAATCTGTCTATGCCACTTATTGCGAGTGTGTAGCTCATGAAGATACTCCGTGTGCCATCGTTTCCAGAAGTGTTGTTTCACTTGCTGAATGTGTTGCCACAACGACAATCGATTTGTAGCGACTTCTGTTAAATCACGCTCCGGTAGATTTGTGAGCGAATCTCCAATTAGAAAGTGGCCAGGAGTGAGGGCAATGAGATCGTTGGGATCCGAGGAAATTGGAATGATAGGACGAGAATTCAATATGGCTTCTATCTGAACAATTAAGCTATTGAACTGTTCGTACGTAAATAACGTTGCACCTATTGTTTTATATAAATGTCTCTTAAAAGACTTTACCGCCGCTTCCCATAGACCACCAAAATGTGGGGATCGCGGAGGTGAGAAATGCCAATTTATATTATCATTACTCAGAGTGTTTTTTATTGTGCTATTAAATTCCTCAGACCATATCAGTGATTGTAGTTTCATTATTTCATTGCGAGAACCAACGAAATTGGTACCATTGTCCGTATATATATTTCTTGCCTTTCCTCTTCGAGAGAAAAATCTTGCTATTGCTCCTAAACATGTTTCAGTGCTTAAATCTGTCACAAGTTCTAAATGTATGGCTTTAGTTACGAAACAAATAAAGACCACCACGTAAGATTTAACCTTCAATTTATTGCGATTTTTCTTTTCTTTAATGAAAAACGGACCACAGTAGTCTATACCCACATTTTCGAAAGGCCGTGCTTGTTCGACTCTAGAGCTAGGTAATTCACCCATTAGTGGGGCGTACGTCTTAGGATTGATCCTCTGACATCGCATACATTTGCCTATAACCCGCTTTATTAAACCTTTAACACATAGGGGCCAATAGTTTTGGCGAATCGCATTCATGGTTGCATGAACCCCGGCATGCCAGTGTCGTTCATGCTCATGTTTAATTATTAAATTAGTAACATGATGCGAATGTGGCAAAACTAAAGGGTGTTTCTGCGAAAAACTAATCGGAGCATTTTTTAATCTACCTCCTACTCTGATTAAGCCATCCTCATCTAAAAACGCGTTTAGATTTCTTAATTTGCTTTCCTTTCTAACTACCTTATGCTTCTGCAGGCTCTTTATGTCTTCCGAAAATGCTTCTTGTTGTACTAAATGAATGACCTTGTTACGCGCTGCTTGTATTTCTATAGGCGTCAGTGGTCCACTACATTTTTCCTTTCCGCGAGTATTCTTCACAAATCTTTGAATATGGGCTACTACCTTATATAATGTTTTAAAAGAAGAAAAACGTACTAATATTGAATTAATTTCTTTAACTGAGACCAAAGACACCAACTTGCGTTTCTCTGGAACATCTATTGTTTCTAATAGTAAATTTGGCCAACAACTTTCCTCCTTAGAGAGCCATTGTGGGCCACTAATCCATGCGAGATTGTTAATGAAATGCTCAGGATCTTGTCCTCTTGATATGTAATCTGCGGGATTATCCAGAGTGGGAACGTGGAACCAATCCCTTTTATTAGTTGTAGCTTGAATGTCACTTACGCGATTTGCCACGAAGGTTTTGAGTAAGTGTGGAGACGTTTTAATCCAATGTAATACAATAGTTCAATCTGTCCATAGTCTGATCTTGCTAAATTCTATTTGATTCAATGCCTCTGTAATTTCAGAAACTAGCCCTGATAAAAGTGTAGCCGCGCACAATTCGAGTCTGGGTAATGATTGTGTTTTAATCGGTGCAACTCTAGATTTCGCGCATAGAAGATTTACGGAATGCTGCATGTTTCCATTGGTGACTCGAATAAAAATGCAAGCCCCATATGCTAATTCACTAGCGTCACAAAACCCGTGTAGCTGACAGTCAATGTGATTATTAATGAAAATTGGACGCCTTATAACAAATTGATTTAAGATTCTCAATTGGTCCCTGAACCTAGTCCAGGAATTATAAATATGTTGTGGAACTACTTCGTCCCATTCGATATGAGCTTTCCATAGCTCCTGCATAATTATTTTCGCCTGTATAATCACAGGTCCTAATAACCCAAGTGGGTCGAATAATTGCGCGATTTCTGAGAGGATCAAACGCTTCGTTATGCGAGATTTGCTGTCGGCCAACTCGGTTTTGTAATTAATACTGTCTTCTGATGGATTCCAAAAAATTCCTAATGTTTTCCTTGGATTTGAGATGTCTAATCCTAGTGGTTTGTTTTCCTGATTATTGTCTAGATCAATAATTAAATTTTTATCATTAGAAACCCACTGTCTCAAGTTAAAACCGCCTAATTTCGCCAGTTCTATTAATTCGTTACGTAGCTTCAAAGCTGAATCAAAATCAGGTGCTCCTGTTAATAAGTCATCTACATAATAGTCTTGATCAAATGACCTGGCGGCTAAAGGGAATTCTTTAGCGCCATCCTCGGCTAATTGTTTGAGACAACGTATAGCTAAAAATGGTGCACATGCTGTACCGTATGTCACCGTATTTAGTTGGTAAGTCTTTACTGGCTGTTCTGCTGACTGTCGCCAGAGTATTTTCTGATAGTGTCTATCCTCCTCATGAACCTTAACTTGTCGAAACATCTTTTCTATGTCAGCAGTGAGAACAAATGTATGCGTACGGAATTTAATCAACGTGGTGAATAAGGTATTTTGTATTGTGGGACCTACCAATAATGTGTCATTTAAAGAAATACCAGATGAACTTTTCGCTGATGCGTCAAATACTACCCGCACCTTTGTAGTTGTGCTTGAATCTTTGATTACCGCATGATGCGGCAGATAAAATCCATTATTATGATCATCTACACTAACTTCACTCATGTGATGGAGTAACTCATATTCCGCTAGAAACTCCTTATATTGTTCATACAACATTGAATTTTTAATTAGTTTGTTCTCTAAATTGTAAAATCGTTTCAAAGCTAATTTATGAGAGTCACCTAATAAGTTTTGTTTCTCGTTAAACGGGAGTCGAACAATATATCGACCTGACTGATCGCGTATTGTGTTTTGTTTATAATGCTCTTCGCATTCTGCTTCTTCAGCTGATAGAAAATTTCTTTTAGAGAGTTCCTCTAATTCCCAAAACTTAGTAATTTGACTGTCTAATGAGAGAAAACAAGAGGTCTTTCTATTAAAGGCTCTTACCTCTACATCACCTGTAACTAACCAACCTAGTTTTGTTTTTTGTAAAGTGATTTTCTGATTGTTTAATTGAATTTTCCCTGCACTGAGCAACTTATAAAATATAGTGCTACCTAACAAAATATCGACGGGTCCAGGCTTGTAGAACTCTGGGTCCGCTAAACATATATTTTCAGGTATTTTAAGATCCTTATGATCGATATACTGTGCTGGTAAATTTCCAGTAATTGTCGGCAAGGCAATAAATTTTAAACTTGATGAGAAATTGTTAATATTTGACTGAATTTTTGCATTAACGCAATACTTCGCACAGGTAACTAAATTACCTAACCCTGACGAGGAGATATTCACCCGTTCCTTCTTTAATTGTAATAAATTTGCTAAACCTTCCGTAATATAATTAGATTGTGAGCCTCCGTCAACTAATACCCGACAAAGGTGTTTTTTGCTATTGTTATCATAAATTGTGATTTGTGCTGTACCTAACAAAACTTCAGAATTGTTCACAGCCATTAATGCTTTGCATGTAACATCGATCTCAACTTGAGTGTCCTTTGTATCTTCAGACGCCCTTTGTACCGATACTTGTGTTATTTTATTCGGACTTAAATGCAATAGTGTGTTGTGTTTTTTATCACATTTTCTACAATGAGACCACGTGCAATTAACAGTACTGTGACCGACCTTTAGACAATTTAAACATAGTTTGCTCTTCTGAGCTGATTTTAATCTATCCTTCACTTCCATGGCAAGAAATTTTGGACAAGAGAAAACGTAGTGTTCTCCCTGACAAATCACGCAACTGACACTCTTGTTTGTCGCCAAATGACTAAAACTACGTTTGGGCTTAAATCGCGACGTATCCTTGTCTAATGTAGAGTTTGATTTTTCCGATTCCCACTCTTCCCCTCGAGCTTGAGTATTAATGAAATCGATAAACTTTTGAAATTTGGGTAACTCGTCGTTTTCCAACTTACGTTCCCACTCCCTTCGGGTAGTTTTATCTACCTTTTTGGCAATTATATATATTAAAACTTGATCCCAACTATCTATCGGTTGTTTTAAACCTTTAAGTGCGTTGACCTGTACTTGAGCTTGTTCTGCTAGTTTGCGTAGATTAGCAGGAGTATCCTTTGTGATCTCAGGCAGTTCGAATAATTGTTTCAAATGAGCTTGTATTAGCTGACGTGGTCTATTACAGCGATCCTGAAGCATATCCCATGCAACTAGATAATTTTCTGAAGACGCGTTTAGGGAAGCAACGATTGAAGACATCTCTCCGCGAAGAGAGTTTTTTAAATAATGAAACTTCTGTACGTTTGGCAAGTCTTCGTTTTCGTGTACAAGTGACCTGAATGTGTCATAAAAGCTAAACCAATTTATGAGGTTCCCATCAAATGATGGAATCTGAATTTTCGGTAACATCTTATTAGCTGGTTTAGTTACTTCTGAGCTAGTACTCGCCTGTCTCGAAGGCAATGATTGTTCCCTTGTACCGCGCAATTTCTCAATGTGAGAGGCCAGCAACGCTTGTACGGCAAATACACCGCGTTCGAAGTTGTCACGTTCACTGACATGATCTGATTCCTCTTCTAAATTTTCTATTTCTATTTGCACATTTTCGTAAGCAGTTACTAACTCCTTTACTTTACTCAATCGCGCCTCTAATTCGAATATACTCAGATTTTGAGTCTCTAAAACGTATGATTGTATACGGGTGATTTGACCCTTAATAGTGCTGCGAGATCTTCTACAGTGTTTCAACGCGGTATCCCGACTAGTCATATTAAATCTTTATGGAGAGGAGAAATAGGAAATCAGAGTATTTGCACTCACCGAGTGATGATCTAACAGAGTCACTGACAAACCGAACCTAGTTGCCAGTTGTGTGATGAATCCAGTACGAAGTGAGCCTTGAGCCGATTGGCTGATGTCGATGCTTCAATTCCAACACTGAAGGTCAATCGAAGGATGCACCTGATCGTCGGCTTGCTCGTCCGAACTTGACCGTGGTATGCTGCTCCTCCCGATGACTGCTGCTGCTGCAGACGGTCCACGCTCCGTAGGATGGAATCCGCAAACGAAACTTTCGTGGTCCTATTGCTTCTACGTTGACCTCCTCAGGTTGTGTAATATTCCACAATGTTGATATCACTGATATCTGTGGTGATGATTACCGGTATCCAAGTAATGACTTAGCAAGTCAAAGTATACGGAATTGTACTTCCAAAGGAGAGGCTCCGGCTCGAAGGACCAAATGTTATGTACACAGTTTCTCTTAATATTTAAGAAAGGTTCCGTGTGGTATTTTAAAGAATTGATAGTTCGACACCCTTTTAAACTTTAACAAACTTTCACAATTTATTCAGTTTATTTACAATGGTTTACACTTGAACTGGAGTTCTGATCGTTTCTGTCGAATTGCAATTTGTATCTGATCTCTATCCCAGAATCAGCTCGTACCTCACCTCGGTGGTGGGATTGTAAGAGGGGCAAAACTGTCCATTTTGGGGAAAAAGAACATCCCATTCGTTGACTGACTTGAGGGAGGAGTCTTTCTGTACATCCCCTTTTGACGGGGAAGGAACATCCCCACCTCAAGTCAATCTGGAAAAATAACGGGTTCGAACAAGTAAGGCCCTGGTAACGGCCAAGAGCCGTGTGACAAACGAAAGGCCCAAGTGACCACCACGTGCGTTTAATTTATTACTCTAGACCCGTGCGGACGACGACCATCGACTTCGGAGACAATGCTTCCTTGAAAAAACAGATTTTCCAAGGACTCGGCAAGCGACGTTGTTTGGTCCGAAACCCTTATGGTAAAATGCTTAAAAACGGTCCCTAAGCCGATGGTCCAAGGGTGTGCAATTTGAGCCTCGAACCCTCACGTATTGCACGGCAGGCTATTGCTAGAAAAACCGTCCTTAACTTTAAGACCGGAAAAAGGTAATAAAATACTGGCCTTTTCGAGACCCTTGTAGAAGTGTCCCGAGAATCAACGGTAAATTATAAAAATATGTATATGTCATAACAGTTCGTGCCTCCAGGCACTGGATGACGGTAAGGTTGAGACAAATATGAATAATTGTTGAGAGACGATATCTGGTAAAAGTGAGATATATTCTGTTAAGTCTGTATAGATGAGAACACCCGTATCAATGCTGCTCTGTAATTTTCAGACGTATAAAAAAACGCAAGGTTGGCTTCGGTAGCTAATGCGACCACAATACGGTCGAGAGAGACGCGACGACCGTAGACAGTAAACAAAGTCTTCCTTGCTAGGAATGCGTATAAGAAATAATCGCGGCAGAGATAACGCGTACTGCTGCTTCTAGGCAAATGAGATTTCTACGATCCCGCGTACCGATGTGAGAGAACGTCTCTCTACGAAAAATCGCCTTCGCTATAATTTTCAGAACGCGCGGCTTGAACCGCCTGTCGGACGGCCGACAAACAATACAACAAAATTTCAATTAAATCTTTATGAGCTTGGTTGCTGATATGCTACTCACAAAAGTGATCAATTTCACTGCAAACATTGAATACAATGCAATAGTTTATCTCTTTAACGCAATATAAACAATAAATCAAATGGAGCTTCAATGCTCAAATAAACACGTCGTAGAACGATCGTCGTAGATCTGATGATTCACGCGATATTTCGATGTGTAAGCGGTACGGTTACAAATTAGTTAATACTTTTATCTTATTGTTACTACCTCTACTATATAATAATTGCAGTCAATTCGGCTATACTTCCGTTTATAGCAAAACACAGAATTCGATAAAATTTTGAAAATAGGTTCTTTTTTGACTAAAATGACGATTGCCAGAAGGATTTTTGGCGCTTTTAAAAAAAAATTTTTATCATTTCAATGTTGCGCTCTATCTTACCGACTACTGACTTACCGACTTCGTACTTTATGTTTGTGCTGTGCGCATGCGTCTGTGTGATGTGACAGTTCGTCAAGTGCTGTAGAGGTTAAGAATGAGTCATTTAAATTTGTTTTGCATTGCAAAAAAAATGAAAGATTTTGATTCGACATTAGAATGGGTGAGAGAACTTGGGTTAATTCCAACAGAAAGATATTGTAAAAAACATAAGAATAAAATGATATATGTTAAAATAAGTGGAAAATTAGGTCGCTTTCGATGTAGCAAATTGAGAAATGATAGTCATTGGATTACAGCTGCAAATAATACATGGTAGTTATCAGTTGGTTCATTATTTTTTTTTATTATTCTATACTGTAAAATTCTAATTGAAAATTTTAATAGGTTTGAACGATGCCGTTTCAGTATTGAGAGTTGTATGATTGTGACTTACGGTTTTGCGTGGAAATTTTCATTTGAACAAATACAACATGAGTGCTCTATAGTTGAAAATGAGACGGTTTCCTCAGAAACAATTAGCGATAGATTTTCATTCTGTAGAGAAGTATGTACTCTTGGTCTTGATAGACGATACGAGGTTGAAGGTTCAATTGGTGGTCCTGGTGTTATAGTAGAGATTGATGAATGCAAAGTTGGACGGAGGAAATTTAAAAAAGGGCGTTTACGTGAAGGAGTATGGATATTAGGTGCAATTATTGTGGATGATAATTTTATTTATGTGAGTGAATTGAGCTTTAATAACTTTGATTTGAATATGTTTGTTATGAATGTAGGTATGATAGAGCGAGTAGGGAAGAAATATCGGTTGGAAATATGTCCTGGCAATAAACGTGATGAGATTACATTAATATCTCTTATTAAAAAACATGTAGCAGTGGGTTCGGAAGTCCATACAGATTGTTGGAAGGGATATACTAATTTAAAAGATCATGGTTATATTCATAAAACTGTGAACCATAGTACAAATTTTGTAGACCCAGATAGTGGAGCGTATACACAAAATATCGAATCATCGTGGCGTGCTTTGCGAGCTCGTCTAAGTAGAGGTGGAATTAAAAAAGATTCGGTTATAGATCATATGTGTGAATATTTATGGCGCTATGAAGTTAAACAGGCTGGCAATGATCCATTTTTACAATTAATTGATGACATTAAATATATATATTCTGGAAATTAATGTAAAATGTATAGAAAATTTCAATTGTTAAACCAAGCGAACCAATATCTACAATGGGAAGATTATGTGATGAGAATTAATTTGGATTAGGTTAATCTGAAAAGTTTATTTATTATTTAGTTACATTATTATTTATGTGATTAGAATGAGTTGTGGTTAGGTCGGGGTGAAAGGCGGGTCAGTGGCTCAGGTGGTAGAGTGTCTGATTCGTAGCAGGAAGGCCAGGGTTCGATTCCCGGGGTGGCATAAATTTCCAAGGTGTGGTTTTTTCTCCTGCTACGGACTCAGTGCCTACTGTCGGGGTCATGGGGCAACCAATGGCAATGAATTTCCCCTTTATCCAGGGAATCGGTAAACTATTGGGAGCCCAAGTTGGCCATCCCGCCTCATAAAGGTACCCGCCGGCTCTATCTCCTCTGTTTGGGGGACAAGAGTAAGGAAGGGGGTGGTCAGCGAACAAATGGTACTACTGAGGAAACTGGAAACTGGAAACTGGGCATGGACCCTACCAAAAAAAAAACGGAATCAAAAAACGCAAACGGAACATCACTTAAAAACCTTTAAGGGAAAGGCCGGGTGGACGGAGCTAATTGCTGAACACCGACCAGAACCGAGGATGGTGGTCCCATCCGAACAATCAGCCATATTTTCTAGGATGTGTCAAGCCCACCCAAGAAGGAAGATCCCGATGAACCTGATATCAAATCTCTGAGGAGACAGATTTCGGTGAAGTTGGTGAACCCTTCCTTCTCAACCCCATCGCGAAGTAGGTCGGCAGGTGAAGACCGAATGGAATTGATATCTCGGCCCAGCCGAGATTTCGATGAAGTCGGATTGGATCCGAAGTAGCAGTAACTTCTTCCCAATGGTCAAAAAACAATACGCGGTCCCTTGCATTTGTACTCCCAATAGACTCACAGCATAGGCGGGGAGGGATTAGCCCTAGAGGGCGTGGAATAGCCCTAGGGGAGGGTGTGGGTAAGTTTCTGGACTATCCGGAAACAGTGTAGGGACGGGTTCAAAACTTGACACATTCGACATGAAAATATGGTGAAGGGGGGGGAGTCTAAAAGGGCAGGCGAGACACCCTGCAGGTCTGAAGGTGAGGGGGCCCGACGTTCACACCGAGCCGTAAAACAGCTCAAAAACTCAAAAAATTAGGTAGCATGGCCCGCTCATCAATGACGACCGACCCGTCTAGTAAGTCGACGACTCTGAAAATGGCCCGGGCCGAATAAAACAGAGGGGACAGCTGAAAAACGAGGAAAATTGCAACCCGCTGAAAGGGCCGAGTGCCGGCAGCGCCAATTGTGAAACTGGTGTTTAAAAACCGGTGTGCCCTAAGGAAGCGAGGGGCGGCCGAACCGCCCCTCCCCGGCAATAAACACGACTACTACTACTACTACTACTAGGTCGGGGTGGGGGCGGAGAGGGCCGGCCGTCAGGCCGGCCCGACCACGCATACGAAAATCAAAGTCGGTAAGTTGGTAAGGTAGAGCGCGACATTGAAATGATAAAAAATTTTTTTTAAAAGCGCCAAAAATCCTTCTGGCAATCGTCATTTTAGTCAAAAAAGAACCTATTTTCAAAATTTTATCGAATTCTGTGTTTTGCTATAAACGGAAGTATCGCCGTCAATTCTGTCGAGCATTACAAGTATGGGATAAATAAGTAAAAAAATTAATTTTCTGTTTCCTACTAGGGATCTTAATAAGAACGATTGAATTTTGTCATTACATAACATAACAGAATATTTTTTAAGAATCATCATTTTATATATAACGCAATAACGTTCAAATTACTTTTGAATTTCGATAAATTTGTAGAATATTACGTAGTAATTACTATCATTTTTCCTACATCTATAAACTATCGATTATATTGTAAAACAATTATTACAATGGTAATAATAAGGAAATAAGAAAGCAATAAGAGAATTATATATAGTATCATAAGGCAATTACAGAATGGGTAATGTCAGCATTCTACTATATCATTCTTCTTCAACTTGACGAATATCTCGTCGGTGCTGGAACTTTTGACTATGTGGTATATCAGCTCACTGTAAGCTCTACGTTATCCCCGCGCCCATCGCGCCCACTTACCCGTCCCGCTGTTTAACACAGGGGCTGGCAGTCTTCAATAGTATCTCGTCGGTGTTGAAACTGACATTTCTGTAGAAAATCTTCAGTTTAGAGGGACTACAGAAAGTCAGAATTTCACAGATTCAACATGCGGGTTATTAGCCGACAGTAATGATATAAATGTTCATACTAGTTTAGCGGAATGGGCTGTACAACATAGTATTCCACATGTCGCGATTAATAGTTTACTTTTAATATTAAATAAGTCCATTCCTAATTTACCCACGGATGCTAGAACTCTTTTAAAAACATGTAGGACAGTCATTACCAAACCAGTTGAGCCAGGGCATTATTACCATTTTGGTTTAAAGAATACCATTTTAAATCTATGTCAGTTTGTAGACATTTCTTGTTTTACACATAATACAATTCAAATTAATGTTAATATTGACGGTCTTCTAGTATCAAAGAGTTCTGGCAGCGAAGCATATCCTATTCTTTGTAATATAGCAGGATATACACATGTCGATATGATCGGTATTTACCATGGTGATAAGAAACCAAACGACGCGAACAGTTTTCTATTCGATTTTGTTGAGGAGGCAATAGTCCTTACTAATAGTGGATTGATAATTAATGAACATTTATACTATTTACAAATAAAATCTTTTATTTGTGATTCTCCCGCAAAAGCTTTTATCAAACACGTAAAATATCATACAGGATATCATTCTTGCACAAAATGCCATATTGAAGGAGAGTATATTGATAGCAGGGTATGTTTTCCGCACGTAAATAATAATAAATTGCGAACTGACGTTGATTTTAGATCGAAAGTTGATGAAGATCATCACGCGGGTACAAGTTTATTAGAAAATATTCCGGGTATTGACATGATCAATTCTTTTCCACTTGACTACATGCACTTAATTTGTTTCGGTGTAATGAAGAAATTACTCTTAAACTTATGGTGCTGTGGAAAACCTACCACAAAAATTTCACATTCGGTATCTCTTAATATATCAAATTCCTTAGTTTCTCTGGCAAAGTGCATGCCATTAGAATTGAATAGAAAGCCACGAAGTTTAAATGAGCTGAAACTATGGAAAGCAACGGAATTTAGGCAGTTTCTTTTTTATACAGGCCCAGTAGTCTTATTAAATAATATAAGTAAAGATCGGTACACTAGTTTTCTTTCGTTGCATGTAGCAACCATTATATTATCCAATTCGAAATATTTTACATTAATTGACTATGCATCTGAGTTGTTAAATTATTTCGTTAAAACATTTGGAATACTATATGGAGCACAGCACATCTCTCACAATGTTCACAATCTGTTACACATTGCGGGAGATGTAAGAAATCATGGGCCATTGCACGATTTCGGAGCTTTTCATTTTGAAAATTTTTTACAAACTATTTTAACATCTATTCGAACGGGTGATAAAATATTAGAGCAAATAGTAAAACGGCATTCGGAAAAATGCCATATTTCTAATAAAAAGAAAAAGCATAGTAGTAAATTTCCCATTGTTTGAGGATAGGACGATAAATTACTCGGAACCGCACTTGGACGTTAACGATTGCTTTATTCACCGTATGGGGCCTCGTCGAACAACACAAACTTTGTACAACACAGACTGTAACTGTGAAAACCGCGTACAATAAATATAAGTATGAGAACAGTTGCTGTCCTCGATTATCTCTTAGAACAATGGATCCGGAGATGCTTGAATTTATGAAGGCCGGTCAAAAAGACGCGCAGCGTTAAGTTAGAAAAGAGTATTCTCTAAGACTGTTCGTTAGAGAACGTGAATCGACCCACTCGCGAAAACCGGACAAGTAGACGCGCGACGTTTCTCGTGTGCAAGAGTGAGAACGACTGACTAACGTTGAGATCGGAGTCGAACAGCTGGCAGTTTACCGTCACCGTCGAACTATTGATTGGCAGATCGATAGATCGATCAGCCAATAGGAATCCCCATTTTGGGGTCGATAATCGATCTCAATAGACGTTCGACGGTGCTGGTCTAAGCTACTGCGAGCTGCTTATCGACTCTCGATCTCGCGGTTATCGTACGAGTCCACCAATAGCGGGGCGGCGCAGTGAATCGGCGCGTTCACGCTGCCGACACATTCAGCCAATCCCAAACATTCCGCCCGCCTCGTCAGTCATTGACGAAATTGAAGAGCAAATAGCCAATCAGGTGAGCGATGACGAGCGGGATGCAATGAAAAGCTGAATGAATCCACACTTGCTGCGTAGTAATTAGACGAACTACGAGTAATAGGTGAACAGCGTGAAACAGTGATCGTGAGATGAAGTGATGGTCGTCGATATTACAAGTTAAATGAAAAAGGTGATACAGAGGTGAGTGGATGAACGCTTCGTTGGATGGTTTAGAAGAGGTGAATCATGTAGGTGATACGACAAGAACCAGATTAACCTAGAATTGCTTCTAGTTACGGATCGGAAGAACAGAGTGTGAGTCCAGCCTCGGGAGTTCCTCCAGTATCCTTCTCCTCGTCTTCCGGTGTCACTCGAGGAATCAATTTGAGAACCGGACGAAGAAATGGCGACGTCAAGATGCACAAGGTTGCGACGAGAACCAGATGCTAGCGTGATAACCAGGATACTGGCGGCTCCGCGAGACTGGGCTCTGAAATAGCGGTGAGAAAACAGATTAGAGGTAGAAGAGATACCGAGGTAAGCGCATGAAATTGTGTTAGATGAGTTTAAACGACATATGTATCGTGGATCGTGTAGGTGATCCACCCAGAAATCGATTAACCTAAATTACGCCTTTAGATGCGGAGCGGGAGAACCGAGTGCGAGTCCAGCCTCAGGAGTTCCTCCAGTATCCTTCTCCTCGTCTTCTGGCGACAACCGAGCGATCAGTTTGGGCACCGGTCGAAGAAATGGCGTCCAGATGCGCAAAGTCGTGACGAGAACCAGAGGCCAGCGAGATAACCAGGATACTGTCGGCTCCTCGAGACTGGGCCCGGAACTAGCGGTGAGAGGTTCTCCGATTGAGAGGCGCCCCGGCGTCAGGGCTGCAGGATCCTCAGGGTTGTCTGTCAAAGTAAGTAAGATTTTAAAGAGACGGCAAGCTTCGATACCAGTCAGGAGCGTGGTCAGCTCCTCGAAGGATCGCAGCTGTTCTGCGATGATCCTGCGTAGGTGGTACGTAGCTGATTGGACAGCAGCCTTCAAGATTTCTCCAAGGTGTGGAGAGAAAGTGAGATTCGATTTGCCTTCCCTGGAGTTCCGCTGACCACGATCCTGCCTGGATCGAAGGTGAGGAGTTGCATCAGAATAGCCTCCAGATCTGAAATGGTAGACACGATTAGCGCTAACTGAAGATTTTCCCATTTTAGGTTGGACTGTTTGTCCTTTCCTGAATAAACAAACGGTGCTGCGATCGATACTAGAATTTACCGACTGACGACCGCGAAGAATCCTGCACTTCTGGCGTAGCGTGGCCAGAGCCAGTTGTGCCCCATGCAAGCATTGGTTGTGGGCTGCTTCGACCCACAACTTGACCAGAGGGGGTACGTACAGCAGAAATGTTCCGCCGAGCGTAGCGAGCTCGGAGAACCCAGCGTTCAGGAGCGAGTCTGCAGTGATGTTCTGACAGCGGTCTGAGAGAGAGAGAGCCAGATGATGCCGAAGAAGCAATGAAGGAAGAGCGAGTCCCCTCCGCCGATTCCTTTCAGCTCGGAGGTGGAGTAACTATCCAGAAAACTCCTGGAGTTGGAGGCCCACGCGCAACGTGGAAACCCGCCAGTCATGCGGATCCAGCACTCCGAGAGAAGACCGCTGAAGAGCCAGAGATCTTGACGGCATAGCGTAGTAAGAGAGTTTGTGTTCCCCCGTGCAGGCATCGGTTGTGGGCAGCGTCGACCCACAACTTAGTCTGAGGGGATACATGAAGCAGAGATGTTCCGCCGAGCGCAGCGGGCTCGGGGAACCCAGTGTTCCAGCGAGGTGCTGAAACAGTCATCTGACAGACGTCAGAGGAAGAGAGCCCGTGATTGCAGACGACGCAGTGCATGGGAGAGTCCCATACGCCGACTACCTTCAGCTCGGAGGTGGAGTAACCATCAAGAAGAGTCCTGAAGTTGAATTCCCACGAGCCACGTGGAAACCCGCCCATCTTGTGGATCCAGCACTCCGATGTAAGACCGCTGAGGGTCCCGCGATCCTGTGATAGCGTTGAAACAGAAAGTTTTGTCCCCCCGTGCAGGCATCGGTTGTGGACAGCTTCGACCCACAACTTAGCCAGAGGGGATACAAAAGGTAGATATGTTCCGCCGCGCGCAGGCGGCTCGGGGAACCCAGAATGCAAATGAGATGATGAAGAGGTGATGGGGCAGCAGTCAGAGGAAGAGAGCCCCTGCAGAGATACGAAGCCGAGCGCAGTGAGCTCGGGGAACCAAGACTTCCAGCGAGATGGTGGAACAGTGAATTGGCAGCCGTCCGAGGAAGAGAGCCCGTTGTTGCTGAAGATGGAGATGGAAGAACGGTCCGGAAGACTCCTGCAGCTGGATGAACACTTGCGACGTGGAATCCCGCCCGCCATGCCGAGCTCTTGGAGTTCCTGCGGCCTTGGTCCCGCCTCAGGATGTGTGTCCGCTCCGGGAAGATGCTCAGTCACGTAGCTAACTCTCCTGATGTGCGAGTCCAGTGGGTAACGAGGTTCCTCCACCTTGGTGATATGACTTCTCGTTGCGAGGTACGGTGCATAAGCTGGACTACGAGTGACAGTGCTCAGCTCGTAATCCCAGATTTCTATTTTGTGCTCAGGTCTCCATCCGATCAGCTGCCAGTTTTGAACATCAGGATGTCCGAATAGAGGCTGGTGCATCCTGTCGATCAGTGGTTTGGATTGAGCTTGTGCCCAAAGCCTGCGATTGTAGTAAAGATTGTTCAGCTTCTCCCAAACCACTTGGAAATCGGTTGAGTTCACTTCAACGCTCTTGAAGATGGTGACGGCGTCGCCGTGTAAACAATTCTTCAATTGATGAAGACGCTCAAGTGAAGAAAGAGATGGGTTACTTGTTACAAGCGACGTAAACAAGTCGCGAAAGGCTGGCCAGTCCTTGTCGTGACCCTCGAACGTTGGAAGCGACGATGTTGCCAACGCAGCGCTTGACCTTGCTGAGTTATCGTCGACGACCGTTGAATTTGAAGTCTGCGACTTCGTAACGGTCGCCGCAGTCTTGCGTTCGGCGATCATGTCGAGTAAAAATTCGACCTGCTCGAGGTAATTCCTGCGGGTCTGGCCGAACTCATCGTCCTTGAGATAAGGGTTCTCTTTCAATTCGGCATCTGTTTCAGCCGCGGTTCTGATGTCCGAATCGCCCCTGCAGTAATCATCCCAATACTGATCGAGGACATTGCGACAAGCTTGAAGATATCCCAGAGAGATATTAGCCCTTTCTCTCTTTTTGATGGGAACCAAACCACGAGAGATTCGATGAGCAAAAATCCGTTGTTCACCGACAAGGTCATCCATTGTTCGTAGCACGAGGTAGAAGCACTGAACGGTCGAATAACTTCTAGTTTGAATTTTCAGTGGAACTGCAGCACTGAATCCGGCTTGAAGGACCAAAATGTTTGAGGATAGGACGATAAACTACTCGGAACCGCACTTGGACGTTAACGATTGCTTTATTCACCGTATGGGGCCTCGTCGAACAACACAAACTTTGTACAACACAGATTGTAACTGTGAAAACCGCGTACAATAAATATAAGTATGAGAACAGTTGCTGTCCTCGGTTATCTCTTAGAACAATGGATCCGGAGATGCTTGAATTTATGAAGGCCGGTCAAAAAGACGCGCAGCGTTATGTTAGAAAAGAGTATTCTCTAAGACTGTTCGTTAGAGAACGTGAATCGACTCACTCGCGAAAACCGGTCAAGTAGACGCGCGACGTTTCTCGTGTGCAAGAGTGAGAACGACTGACTAACGTTGAGATCGGAGTCGAACAGCTGGCAGTTTACCGTCACCGTCGAACTATTGATTGGCAGATCGATAGATCGATCAGCCAATAGGAATCCCCATTTTGGGGTCGATAATCGATCTCAATAGACGTTCGACGGTGCTGGTCTAAGCTACTGCGAGCTGCTTATCGACTCTCGATCTCGCGGTTATCGTACGAGTCCGCCAATAGCGGGGCGGCGCAGTGAATCGGCGCGTTCACGCTGCCGACACATTCAGCCAATCCCAAACACCCATGTTTAAAAATGAACATTTTGACGGTCCCTTAATACGAAATGTTCAAGCTAGTAAACAATTTAAACGCGTTGATTTCCATCATTTCAGTTTAAGAACTTGTGAGCCAAATAATTGTTGTTCTCTTGTAAATGGTGACATAATTCTTGTTCAAAATGTAATATTATCAGGCGACATATACAAGATAGTTGGTAGAAAATTTTTATATCTAAAAGATTTTTATGAAAGTCCCTCTAAATCATCCGAATTTGGAATTTTCTCAATAGAATCTCCTTCTTTAGGTCCTTCCGAAATTTTTAATGTTACGGATATTTTCGCGAAATATATTATATTAGAAATGAATGAAAAAATTATTGTTCTCCCATTGCTACATGGTCTTTCATAAGTAGTTACAGTGGCGTGCAATAATTTTCGGCCGCTCTCAGAGACGATAACTTTTTTAATATTGTACTATACCATTTGAACTTTTTGGGGAACCTAGAAGAATTAGTTTACTACGGGATGTGAAAAAAAAATTGTCAAAAATTGCAATTGATCGGAATTGTTGACAAAATACTAAAATTTATATTTTCAACTTTTTTATGTGGGCCTCTATTGAAAATTTAAAAAATACATTTTGTAGATCTGTGTGAATGAAACATATTCCGAAAATATCGTCAAAATCGGTCGACGTTGCAATGAGCTACAAAGTTTAAAGATGGTAAAATTGCAGATTTTCACGATTTTCGGCCTCCAACTGCAGTAAATCTAAGGATTCTTACATCTTTCAATGCTTGTCGTTTTTTACCCGCATCAGCCGATTTCGATGAAACTTTCACAGTGCATATAATTGACACAGATCTACAAGATGCACTTTTTAAATTTTCAATATATGACCACATAAAAAAGTTGAAAATGCTACTTTTAATATTTTATCAACAATTCCGATCACTTGCAATTTTTAAACAAATTTTTTTTACATCCTGTAGTCAACCAATTGCTCTAGTTTCACAAAAAAGTTCAATTCGTATAGTACGATATTAGAAAAGTTATCGTCTTGTTTAGACCGGCCGAAAATTATTGCACGCCACTGCACATGTATTCGGATATCTTTTTCTTTATTTTTTTTAATCTAGCTTCATCGTTTAACACTTTTAGCACGTATGTATATAATAGTAATGGTAATTAGGTAATTATACATAAAAGACTACAAGAGTTTAATCTTTTCTGCATACTTACTATAATTATATTTGTCCAAGCCAATTGTAACATTGCAGTTGTGCTATATGTAAAGCCAGCCAATATGTGAGACTATAGGGCTATCGGCGAACTACCCACACTAAAAAAAGCTGTAACGTGCCAGTGGGTAACACCTCATTTGGGTGGTACGGAAGTTTACCCATTTTATTTGAATCAGGGAATGAAAAGGTTTTAAACTATTATTTATCAGTTCTGATTGAAACAGTTACGAAGAACGGAAGTAATATTATAATGTTATGTATTATAATAATAGTGTAATGTTTTCAGATGATTATGCAAAAACAAAGGGGAAATGGCTGAAGAGACTTCGGACTTTCGGAATTAGGAAATAGGAAATAGGAAAAGAAAAATCTATAAAGATGAGGGGTAGTGACAGCGATGATGAATCCGATTCGGTATTGCCTCCGCCTCTAGCATTAAGGGTGTGGGTCCGGCTCGAGCGAGAGTGTGGTGGCACACTCACACACCGCTAGACACTATATACGTACACGAAGATTGCAAGGGTCCAGCTCTAGACAATTCCCGTCTCTCTCATGCACATTTGGGGCCCCTACGTAGTCACAATCGCTAGATAAAAGATCAATCTAGCGCGCATGGTCCCTTAGATGGCCTACTTTTGCGTTTTCGAGGCGTAATTTTCATTATTCGGCAGCATGTAGCGGAGAAGTGAGAAGCAAGGGCGGCGCGACTGTGCTGCCACTGTCAAGGGACACACATTTTCTTAAATATCGAGAAATTTAGGATTCTTATAGTAACCGCATGCACCATGCGCGCTAGCGGGGACTCATACAATGCCAATGGTACGTTTATTATGTTAAACCATGTCTGTTTAAACACAGGAATTGTCTAGAGCTGAAACATACCCCTAAACGGAGGATTGGGTACAAGTATAGGTCCGGCATTTCTCGCTACGGGGCGCTAATACCTGTTTCTGATCCTTCGGTCACTGTATCGGTAAAACAGAGGACGAGAAAAAGCTTGTTGCCGGTAAGTTAGGCTTCATACGTAAACGTCACATCACTATACGGCTCACGATGATGCTGCGTCGGTGTGCTTCAGGGAGAGTGTGTGCCACACCCTCACCATTCGGGCAGCATGTACGTGTGCCTAGGCGGATCGCAAGGGTCCAGCTCTAGTCAATTCCCGTCTCTCTCATGCACATTTGGGGCCCCTACGTAGTCACAATCGCTAGATAAAAGATCAATCTAGCGCGCATGGTCCCTAAGATGGTCTACTTTTGCGTTTTCGAGGCATAATTTTCATTTTTCGGCAGCAAGATGTCTGTTCGGGAGGCTCTGCAAGCAGGCTTGACTAGCCGTACCGCGCGGCGCACTCACACAGTAACAGCTCGGGCAGCGTGTACGTGTGTCTAGGCGGATCGTAAGGTTTTGAGATGCTTCAAACCATTTCTCGTCCTCCGCCGCATGCTCCGCCGTATCTTCGGTCGCATTATAACGAAAGTTATAAACGGAACGAAAGTTCGTAGCGTTTTTAAATAAAACTTCAAAGAGAAAATTAAGATATTTATTCATACGTTCATAGAATAACATGTACATTATAAAAATTGATTTATTTAATAATAATATAAGTATTTAAATATATATTTTGAACGCGCGCAGAGGAATAGCAAGGGAACTCAAAGGAACTTGTGGGTAATTGAAATGTACACATTTTATAATTTATGTCTTTTCATTTATTATTATTGGTAGAAATAAAAATGGTACGGCGCTACTCGGCCGCATCCCATCAACTTTTTGAAGATTTCCTTCCGTGCCTGTCTCCTTAGTATTTTCTGCAACATATAAAAAAAATTAATGATAATGAAAATAACATAGGATGCCTAGTTGGGACCAGGGATTGAGAACTGTTATGATATCGGTTCTGGCTTACATATGTATATCGGTCACGGTAACGGTTTTAGAGAACCGATATTATTTCGGTTTTATAATTGTTAATTTTCGGTTCTGGATGTCGGTTCCCGGTTTCGGTTCTGTATTCTGTATTGTGTTCGGTCTTATATATTCATTATTCAAGTAGTTCTTTATTGTTATTCATAATTTAAATAATTTTTAAATGAATAAATTTTTATAATTTCTCTCTACATGCATTAATTGAATTATTATTCCAATAATAATTTGTTGTTAAAACAAATGTTTAATTAAACATTATTATGGAAATGATAATTCAAACAATGAATATAGAAACAAATTTCTATACATTATGAAAATTGATTTCTTTAAACAATTGTTTCAACAATAAATTGTTATTCAGATGATAATTTAAATAATGCATGTAGAGACAAATCATAAGAATTTTCTAATTTAAAAATTATTAAATTATGAATTACTATAAAGGACTACTTGAATAATGAATATACATATGAGGCCGAACATAATACAGAATACAGAACCGAAACCGGGAACCGACATCCAGAACCGAAAATTAACAATTATAAAACCGAAATAATATCAGTTCTCCAAAACCGTTACCGTAACCGATATACATAGGTAAGCCAGAACCGATATTCTCGTAACAGTTACAACACCATTTCGGTTCTTCATAACTGTTTCGAGAACCGGAACCGATATCATAACAGTTTTCAATCCCTGGTTCCAACTAGGCATCCCATGTTATTTTCATTATCATTAATTTTTTTTAGATGTTGCAATAAATACTAAGAAGACAGGCACGGAAGGAAGTCTTCAAAGAGTTGATAGGACGCGGGGCAGCGCGCGGCGCGGCGGAGGCCGAGGAGGCAGCCCGTATAATTTTTACTTTTACAATAAATTATAATAAATTATATAATAAATTACTTTTATAATAAATTATAAATTATAAAATGTGCACTTTGCATTCCCCTGATATTCCCCGGCGCGCGTACAAACTATATATATATATATATATATATATATATATATATATATATATATATATATATATATATTTAAACATACCATTAATAAATAAACCAATGTTTATAATGTATTTGTTATTCAATGATCCTATGAATAAATATCTTAATTTCAACTTTGAATTTTTATTTAAAAACGCTACGAACTTTCGTTCCAACCTAATAATTTATTGTTAAAATAATTGCTTCAATTTTTATAATGTATAAAATAATAATAATAATTTATAATGCGGCGGAAGATACGGCGGAGGATGCAACGGAGGACGAGAAATGGTTTGACGCGGGTCCCGCTCCCCGTGACGACCCTAGTGTTCTATGCTATACCAGGTATAGGAAAGTATTGCATGGTATATATATATATATATATGTAGATATAGTATACCTAGTGCAGGAGGCGGCGAAGGACGAGAAATGATTTGAAGCTTTCCGAAACCTTGCGATCCGCCTAGGCACACGTACACGCTGCCCGAGCGGTTACTGTGTGAGTGCGCCGCGCGGTACGGCTAGTCAAGCGTGTTGTTCCTTCTCGAGAATCTCTCGAGAAACTTCATAATTCTTTATTTCTCATTTCTCGAGAAATTGAAATCTAGGAAAATTCTTATGAATCTCATTTATTTTGGAACATATTTTCGGAAATGAACAAATACGTATTTCCTACCATCAGTAAAAATATGCTACATTTTAATGTAGGTATTCAAATATCTGTTACTTGTGATTGTACGAAAAAATGCCAGAGGAGAAACTTGCACTGTTCGATGAGGTAAATATAATGACAAAATAAAAAAATTTTTTGAAAATCATGTTTCGAAATTTCCAGGTCATCGTTATTTTTATCTAAAGGAGGTCATATAATTATTCTATATTCCTGTTCAGAAAAAAATTACAAATCCAACGATGTGCCATGTTCCATAGTTAAGGTGAATTTCAAACTTTGCACAAATTTTTTTCTCACCTAAAGGAACAATACTGGATAGTTGCGTGCATTATATGTATCTCGATAAAAATGTTTCTCCAAGTATAGCTTAGGCCCACCCTAATGTACATTGTCACGTCCGGTGGTTCAGCCATCGTTAATAATTAAATATAATCAATGATGCATAACATGTACCTTTGAATTTCTCCACCAGTTGCCATTGTTAAAATTTGGAAAACTAGTGTTTATGACAAAATAAAATGAAATCCTCAATTCCTGCGTTCTATCCCACCACGCTGTCACCAAAAATATGTTATGTTACGTCCTGAGGTGGACGTATTGTAGATTTTGAATAGTTAAAATTTAAATTTAATTTGAATAGATTGAAATGATTGGAAAGATTTTGAATTGAGATATAACGCAGTTTTGAACCTACCTGCATTCACCGGCTTCGGTTCGGGTAATTGAGGATTTCTTATTCCCTATAATATTCTATATTATATGGCTTTGATTTAGGAACTGGTACGAAGAAATCGATGATGGGTATACTCTTTAAAAATGATTTGAAGTTTCGATTTGTTTGAATGAAAATAAACAAAACTATATTTTAAGCTCCAAATTTCGGATACATAATATTTTATCGGAATCTTATTATAAATTGTTAGTAATTACCGCTAATTAGTCTTTTTGCTTGATTATAATTTGGATCTTCCTGCTGATGTGGTTCGAACGATCTCTCCTGTGCTGGGGTTGGTTGATGTTGAGGTGTTGTTACAACTTATTTTAACTGAATAATACGTTTTACTTTTAATTTGAAATTAAAGTACTCCAACAGGTTCGCGCACACACTACTTGGTGAAATATTGATTGAACTTTTTTAATTTAATTTTATTGAAGTCAGAGAAAGAAACTTTCACTTGAATACTTTTTAGACAAAAACTGACCGATATTTTCGCACTGTTTAATTCGTATGTTAACTGTTCTTTTATTGACTGGATACTGCAGACTATGAGATTTGTAGACTGATTGACTGTGTACTGTGTAATGAGTTATTGACTGGACTTTTGTAGACTGCAGACTGCGCTCCTCATGAGGAGTCATCCCTTTTATAGACCGATCAGTTCTTTGTTTCGTCAATTTTATCAGATGATTATGTCGTCATTAGCTAGATCATATTACCCTGCGCATTTCCTATGTCAGTTTCTCCTTAGCTGCTTTCTTATCTATGCCTCCCCTGGCCAGATCGAATTACATCTGCGTCACACGTGGGGCGACGAACAATTATTACTCATCGATTCTCGATAGACAGTCCTCAGCGGATATTAGATCACGATTTATATTTGGAAGTGACTTGGTAATTTAATGAAATAATTTCGCTACGCAGTTTTTTCGTTCAATACGATTCAAATGAAGAATGAATTTCCTTAATTCTATGGTGTAATATACGATAGTTCTATTTGATTTTTAACAATAGTACTTTATATTTAAATTCTCGTACAACATTATTAGATTAAACATAAAAAGAAATGCAAAGGTATATGTTATGCATCATTGATTATATTTAATTATTAACGATGGCTGAACCACCGAACGTGACAACATATTGGACAGGAATAAACGTTGAATTAATGTTTTTTTCGATAAATATATTTCGATAAGTAGATATTCCAAATATCATAAGTTTTACAATATTTTTTTATTTTATTTAAAATTCTAGAAAATTCTCGAGAAATATAGTCTTATATCTCATCTCTCGAGAAATGAAAAATGTTGAGAAATCAGGAACACTAGTCAAGCCTGCCGAATACTAAGGAGACAGGCACGGAAGGAAATCTTCAAAAAGTTGATGGGACGCGGCCGAGGAGCGCCGCACCATTTTTATTTCTACCAATAATAATAAATGAAAAGACATAAATTATAAAATGTGTACATTTCAATTACCCACAAGTTCCTTTGAGTTCCCTTGCTATTCCTCTGCGCGCGTTCAAAATATATATTTAAATACTTATATTATTATTAAATAAATCAATTTTTATAATGTACATGTTATTCTATGAACGTATGAATAAATATCTTAATTTTCTCTTTGAAGTTTTATTTAAAAACGCTACGAACTTTCGTTCCGTTTATAACTTTCGTTATAATGCGACCGAAGATACGGCGGAACATGCGGCGGAGGACGAGAAATGGTTTGAAGCATCTCAAAACCTTACGATCCGCCTAGACACACGTACACGCTGCCCGAGCTGTTACTGTGTGAGTGCGCCGCGCGGTACGGCTAGTCAAGCCTGCTTGCAGAGCCTCCCGAACAGACATCTTGCTGCCGAAAAATGAAAATTATGCCTCGAAAACGCAAAAGTAGACCATCTTAGGGACCATGCGCGCTAGATTGATCTTTTATCTAGCGATTGTGACTACGTAGGGGCCCCAAATGTGCATGAGAGAGACGGGAATTGACTAGAGCTGGACCCTTGCGATCCGCCTAGGCACACGTACATGCTGCCCGAGTGGTGAGGGTGTGGCACACACTCTCAATCGAGCACACCGACACTGTGTGACGTCACGCTTGCTCCTGACTTACCGGCACATTTACTGATGCGGTGAATGTAGACAAAGTACCCAGCTCCCCTACTGGACGAAAATGTTATTACTTAGGTTCTTCTAGCGGCCGCTCGTTCGTTTCTGGCGTGACCATCGAAAAGTTGTCAAGGTCAGCTTAGAACCGGCACCCTTAAATCCACGTATTCGCCTTGCAGTACAACTGGTAAAAAGGAAAAGGAAAGATTCGATACTATTAAATTCGCCATAGTAATAATAGGTAATGAATTCACATTTAAGTTATTATTTTTGACATTTAGTTGTATGCAATTGAGTATATTAATGAATTCAAATTATAATTTTTAGATGCAGCAAAGATATAAAAAAATATCTATTCATCAAAAAGAATCAGAAGTTTTCATACAGACGTGGCTTGGCAGGAGGGTTGCGGAAAGAACAAAATTTATATCAAAAGTTTTTTCATAATGTAAGGCAGGCATGTCAAATTCTTTTACCACGAAGGGCCTCATTAAGTATTATAGCACATTTCGTTTTATTAACATTGCTGTTACATATACAAAATAACATACGTACAGAAGTTGTATTCACACACACGCGCGCGCAAGTTTACTTTATTGGAATAAAACTATTTCATTTTTGTTTAAAAAAAACTTGGCAATGATTGTCAGTTGTTGAACAATGGTATTCGTTGAACTGTAACTATTTTTGAAATTGATTATACATACACGCTGGTCTGTTCATCTTGATCAAATCCCGCTAGTGATGCATTTATTTTTAATTTAGTATATTTATTAATCGATTATATTTGTACTATTGTTATTGATATTATCATTATTTCTATTACTATTACTGGACAACGGATGTGCTGCATTTATGGAAAGAATAAGTACTGTAACATAAATCAGAAATAAACAAAAATTTTAAAATACTATATACTGTTATATTATTTTTGACCTATTAAACATATTAATTAAGAAAAAAATTTCTGTTTTACATAAGTTCTTTGTTATACTTCAAGTAGAGGTACCGTTTTACACGTCCAAAGAGGCGTCTACAGTAAAAAAATCTATAGTCGGTCATAATGAATGTGACACACTTTAAATTTTATAATATAGTTTTATAAAGTTTACAATATAGTGTACGTAGTACAGCTCCGTCTTGCTCAGATCAAGTTTTTACTAGAGATCTGATATAAAGTCTTATAGATATATACTTATCACTATATATATTGTTATAAATAATTGCCATATAATTACAGAGTAACTTTTGTATGAACACTTTTTTCATCTGTTTATGAGGAACATGTGGAAAATATACATATATTGACATAATTTTCTGAAGAGAGCCGGTGTGGCATGGTGGTAAAGTATCAAGTTTCCAACCCGAAAGACCAAAGTTCAAATCCCGCTATACAGGGTGGGGCAATAACTATTAGCACCTCAGATGTCTTCGAAACTACAAGTTTCACAGAAATATTTGCTGAAACAAAATTGCACAGTACGAAAGGGGCCATCCGGTGGCGATAATAGTTTTTTTGCAGGTGGACGTACTTCGGACATTTGAAGGTCACCTTCATTTTTTTTAATGGAATGAGATATTTTTTAATACATCAATCGATGCAGCGGGACATTCGTTATAAAAAAGTACTAACCTATGTATGTCGAAAAGTTAGTAGTTCAGGAGATATTTCAACTTAAATAACTCTAAAACACCATTACTGTCGTACTAACAAGGGGACACCGCGAATCGAGACACCCGGATTGCAACGAACTTTTGTGTGAACATAGCTTAGACATTCTCATGAACTATCCAATTGGTTTTATTCTTGAATGCGTACCCGTTTTCGAGATAATTGATATTGAAATGCCACATGTGCGGTCTGTGCGGTATATTCCATGAGTGAGAACCTCTTGTCATAGCGGTCCGTGGCCGAGTGGGTTGAGCGAATGTCTACCACGAGAATGGTCGGGGTTCGCGTCCCGTGTCGGCGTTTTTTTAAAATATTTTTTTTCACTTTCTTTTTTATTTTTCTACACATTATTATGTGCTACACATTATTTCTAATATAATAAATAACAAGTAATCTAGTTTTACAATGGACAAGATATATGTTTGATAAAAATCTAACATATTCGTTGTGGTAAGTATTATAACGCAAATTATTTTTGCTGTGTATTTCTTCACGCTGTACGAAAGAGAGTTCTGTAACGGTTTTAACAATAAAACGAGATATACCTGCGCGGGCCTACCGCCAACGATTGTCTTAACGATGCCCCTTTTCGAAGCACTTTCGCATTCGCAAAGCATTCTTGTGTAAGGATGGTATAAGCGAGAACAAGGCGATTACTAACAATAAATGATATAGAATGGCTAAATAATGTGTAGCACATAATAATGTGTAGAAAAATAAAAAAGAAAGTGAAAAAAAATATTTTAAAAAAACGCCGACACGGGACGCGAACCCCGACCATTCTCGTGGTAGACATTCGCTCAACCCACTCGGCCACGGACCGCTATGACAAGAGGTTCTCACTCATGGAATATACCGCACAGACCGCACATGTGGCATTTCAATATCAATTATCTCGAAAACGGGTACGCATTCAAGAATAAAACCAATTGGATAGTTCATGAGAATGTCTAAGCTATGTTCACACAAAAGTTCGTTGCAATCCGGGTGTCTCGATTCGCGGTGTCCCCTTGTAAGACGTTAGTGTTTACTTACTTGTGTAACGTCTCAGTACGACAGTAATGGTGTTTTAGAGTTATTTAAATTGAAATATCTCCTGAACTACTAACTTTTCGACATACATAGGTTAGTACTTTTTTATAACGAATGTCCCGCTGCATCGACTGATGTATTAAAAAATATCTCATTCCATTAAAAAAATGAAGGTGTCCTTCAAATGTCCGAAGTACGTCCACCTGCAAAAAAACTATTATCGCCACCGGATGGCCCCTTTCGTACTGTGCAATTTTGTTTCAGCAAATATTTCTGTGAAACTTGTAGTTTCGAAGATATCTGAGGTGCTAATAGTTATTGCCCCACCCTGTATAGTGATGCTTTTATTTTGATATTTTTACTATTATTTACTATCAATTATTACCATTATTTCTATTACTATTACTAGACATCGGATGTTCGTATTTATGAAAAAAAGTATAAATGTAACACAAATCAGTAAATAAAAAAAAATTATAAAAATTTAAAATTCTGTATACATATAGTTTTATATAAAATTTTAAAATTCTATGATGTATACATACATATTTTTGCATGCATGAGAAGTGAGCATTCTGATACGTACCAAAGTCCTGAGCACGCCTATAAGACTTAAAAAATAGATGTACTTGGAACGTCCGAAATTTAGGTCCCATGGACATCCATGGGACAAAAATAGTGAGCGTCCCTGGGACATCCGAAATTTTGGTCCCATGGACGTCCTTAGGACGTAGAAACGGACGTCCATAGGACGTCCGAAATTTAAGTCCTTTGGACGTCCGAGGGACATCCGTAACGGACGTCGGACGTATGGACGTAAATTGGACAAAAACCGGACGTCCGGTGCTACCTGGGTAGGTGACCCCTGTTGTCAGAGGCCATTATTTGAGATTTTTAAACACTTGCAAACTATAGAACACGCATTAGATAACGTATAAGGTATTCACTTTATACACTGTACGTAGAGTCGATAAGTTATTCGAGTACAACCTGTGCGGAGCGTAAATAAACACGTCTGCTCACGACGACTGACAGCCTCGAACTCTCCTGAATCGGTTTTAATGATGTAAACAGAAATACATTTTGAATTTTTTAAATAATGTTTTCGTTGATTTTTAAGGTTCAGTTGATTTGGTTGATTTTTAAGGTTCAGTGATTTTTAGCCGAACCATGCACAATAAACAATTACGAGAAAATTGATGAATATTCTACCTAATAGCACACATGACTGAGATTTTTTCAGATTTTTCGGATTATAAACATGTTTAAAAAAATGGAAAATCTCCAAACAATCGAAGAAAATGCATATTTCATATTGAAGTTTTCGAGATACCAGTTTTAAAGTATTTATAGAAGGTGTTTGCAATAGCATCTCCGGTAACAAAAATTGATTTTAAATGGTCCGTGCCTTTCTGTAACATAACAAAACAAACGTGGTAAAAAACAAAAAATAGTTAAAGTCATGATTGAAAAGTATAGAATAAAATATTAATGTAACTATAAACTTATCTCTTTTCTTTGAAGTCATTCTTGAACCTGCTAATATTGATTTTACGTTGTCCTAAAATTTCGTTACCGCTGACACCCACGCCGTTGTATATGGTCCTTTGCGTTGCTATATTCAAAGAAAAAGGAGACATAGTTAAAATCGTAATTCTAATTGCAATTTTGTAGGAGTCAATATAAATGGTACCGTATACTTCTCTTTTTTTACCGATGAATATGATCACTAACTAAAACTAGAGGGCTATTGTTGCTCGGTCGCTTCGCTCGCTCGCGAGTAGGGTTGTTTTTGCTCGCTCGCTCGCAAGTAGGGTTGTTTTTGCTCGCTCGCTTCGCGAGCTCGCGGGTAGGACTGCTCTTGCGAGAGGGTTAGTGATACGCATGGCTAGTAGGGCCTCGGCCATCCCGGAGCCGAGCTCTGGGGTGGCGTGGGGGGTGGGGTGGGGAGGGTCGGGGCGTTTCGGATGCGCCTCCGACGACCTTCCGTTACCGGCGTCGGCGCCCTCTTGCCCTGACTGGAGCGGGGACCTTTGGGTTCCCCGCTTCGAGCAGGGCACGAGGGCACCGGGAGCTGTGGGTGGACCGAGCTGGGGCTCCGGAAGCTCAATTCGAAGGCTCCAGGGACGGGGACACCGGGCGGGTCCCTCCGCCCGGGGTCCGATTAGATTAGGGTGCGGGGGAGGTTAACCCCTCCCTCGCGGGATGATTGTAATGCTGGGAAGTGACCTGTTGAATACTCGCGTGATCCAGGCACTTCCCCTGTAGCTTAGGAGGGCGTGTGTTTTTAGTGCGGTAGGCCTCGGGAGGGGATCGAGTCGCTTGCGAGTCGACCCCCACCCGAGGAGAGTCCCACATAACCTCGGCTATCCCCCAGGATGCCGAGGTATGCGTAATGCATTTTCACACGAAAAAAAAAAAAAAAATGGCTAGCAGGGCCTACTGCTATTAATGTTTTTTATTTGGTGTGTGACTCTCCAAGAGTCACACAAAGAACTTCCCGATTCGTTACTCCTTCGCCAACATCGCTAATATCGTTTTTTTTTGTACTTTCATCGATATTCTCCCAAAATGTATTCTTGGGAGTAGAGATGATAAATTCACTCTTGCATTGGAATAACTTTCGATTATTCCAAGCGGTAACATTAGCATCAGTTTAAAAAAAAAAATTTTTTTTAATCTAAAAAAAAAAATTAAGAAAAAAGTTTTTTATGTAATTGCGTTTGGTTCTTTGGTTGAAAATTTTCGTCTTTCCTTATAAATTGCATTGTAGAATCAACTCTTTTCGAAAAAAACTAAAAATATAAAAAACTACTTGACCAATATGGACCAAAATCTAATCAGCTCTAAGTTACGACGGGGCACATCGATTGCATCATTCATCATTCTGATCGCGTTGTTACTTTTTCAGAAAACGTTAACGAAAAATTTGATACCATAGAAACAGACATACGCACACACACACACACATACGAACATTTTGATAAAAATAGTCTAAAATGACTCCAATGACCATGAAACGTAAAGATCTGCTAAAAAATCGATTTTCGATTTTCGGGGTAATTACAATAACTTCCCTATAAAATCAGGAAGTTAATAAATTCCTAATAAGATAAAAAAATGTTAACAACTCATTAAACAGTGTTAAAAACGCGCATAATCCAAAAAATCTGAAAAAGTCGTCTAATCGAAAAATCGAAAAAAATACTGCTTTTGATCTGTTTCTCCTTAAAATCTAGAGTATCATACATTTTTCGATACGTACCGTCTTTTCCTGCGTCAACCGATTTCGATGAAATTTTGAGTATGTATATAACTAACGAAGATCTATAAAACATATATTTTAAATTTTCATTAAGGGTCGAAGTGAAAAAGTGGTACTTATCTAGAAGTTTGCCCTCCTACCCGATTTTGATGACCTTGAAGTATGTTGTCAAGGTCATCATTCTGAACATTTTTTCCCTATATATGTTACCGCCGCTCGATTTTAGTTTTCGAAATATTCGCAAAAAAACTATTGCTAATATTGTATCGAATTTTCCGTATTCTTGCACGCTCCGTGACAACGTAAGCCTGTTACGGCGCGGCGTCTGTTTACATTGTAGTGGCCGCACTAAGGGTACGTAAGGGTTCTAAGGTTATGAAAAGAACGAATCACACGTGTTGGCGTCGTAGCGTCTTTATTTTAACTGTTTGAATATACGATCGTGCTCTGGCACGATCGGGCTCTCGCGCGCCCTCTCGACACTCGTCAGTGTATCGTTTACTGACTGATGGTACTATAGTTCGTCCATCCTGACACCATGATTGCCCTCAATCATCGCGTTACACAGAAAATACAAACATCTTACTACCTAAATGAACAAAATACAATATCTTAAACTAATCCCGTTCTCCTTTAATCCACAGTTTCATATTTTCGACAGAACAAGTTCCTTCGAAAGGCATTTGAGTCAATTGGTTATTTTCAGGATCGCATACTATATAACGATCATGGTCTAATACACATTTCACTACATAAGGTCCTCTATACTTAGGCAATAATTTCTTATTTACATTCGGAGTTACATCTACATTTTTTATCATTACATAATCACCTAATTGGTATTTTGTAGGAGTTTTACGCTTCTTATCATAGTATCGCTCATTATACGCATTACTCGCTTGAATTTTCTCAACTGCGCTTTGCCTAATACTATTTAGATCTCGACATTCACTATTTCTTTCTTCTAATATTTCGCGTAAATCGTCACTACATTGTCCTAACTGATTTGTTCCGAAAAAAAGTCTGGCTGGTGTATCTCCAATTGATCGGTTTATCGAATTATTTAACGCAAATTCTGCCTGTACTAAAACGTTATCCCAGCTACCAGAAGTTTCAGTAAGTTTCCCCAAAATCGGTGTCAACGATCGATTTATTCGTTCGATCTGACCGTTTGCGTGCGGTGTGGCAGTCGCAATAAGAACATGTTGTATTCTATTTGCCGCTAGAAATTCTTTAAATTTTCCGGACGTAAAAGCTGTACCTCTATCTGATACAATTTTCTTTGGCTTACTATAATTCGCAAAATAAGATTTTAAATGTCGTATTACCTCATCAGTACCTGTACTAACAGTTGGATAAAATTTAACAAATTTCGTGAACGCATCAATAATTTCAAAGATATATTTCTGTCGATGTTTAGTTCTTTCTAATGGGCCATAATGATCGATGTGAACGCATTGGAAAGATAAATTTCCTTTTTCCGGGCAATGTAACTTCCCTTCAATTTTATTTGCAACAGCCGCAAATGTTATGCATTTAAAGCAGTTCGAAATATGGTTTTTTACTTTGTCTTTCATACAGGGAAACCAATATACTCTACATATATAGTCTACTGTCTTATTCATACCTTGATGAGCAATTTCCTCATGACTTACACGTATTACATTATCCTCCATAGATGACGGAACATAAAATAATAATCTGCCATTCGCTTTACGATATACTAAACCATTACTTAATTCAAAGAGTCTATCCTCTTCCTGCTCTAACTTCGTTCTAATTTTCTTAATTTCCGAGTCTAAATTTTGTAAAATTTCTAAATTTCGTTCAAAGCTGTTTTCCGTAATAACTAATACACTATGCATCCGACTTAATGCATCGGCATGCTGCATCCGCTCGCCTTTTCTATGCTCCAATACATAATCATAATTTCGTAATATAAGTGACCATCTAAGAATTCTAGGATTTACCTCTTTTCGCTCTAAAGTTAACTTTAAGCTATTGCAGTCTGTAACAATAGTAAAACGTATGCCCTGCAAATATATCCTAAATCGTTCAAGTGCATAAACAATCGCCAGAGCTTCCAATTCGAAGCTATGATATCGTGACTCCGTTTGCGTTGTTCGCTTGCTAAAATAACAAATAGGATGAAATTTATTGTCCGCTTGTTTCTGTAAGAGTACTGAACCGAATCCCGAAGAACTTGCATCGCAGTGCAATTCTGTATTAGCCGTTGGTGAATAAATGCATAAAACTGGATCGGATATCATTAATTGTTTTAAATTTTCAAAAGATTTCAATGCTTCATTATCCCATTTAAATTCTGTTTTCGATTTTAATAAATCATAAAGTAGCTTCGAAATATGTGCAAAACCTTGAATAAATTTTCGAAAGTATGAGATTAAGCCCAATAAACTATGTAATTCGCGGTACGTTCGCGGTATTGGATAATGTGTCACTGCTTCTACCTGCTCGGTACTCGGTTTAACACCGTTGGCACTAATTTTATAGCCTAAATAAGTAATTTCAGTCAATAAAAATGTGCATTTTTCTAATCGTAATTCTAAACAATTTTCCACCAAAACAGTCAATACTTCCTTCAAGATCTCTAAATTTTCCTCTATTGTTTTAGTTGCAATCAACAAGTCATCTATATAAATTAAAATCTTTCCCCGATCTAACAATGTACGAAAAGCTGCTGTTACAAATCGCATGAAAAAAGATGGTCCATTTGTCAACCCAAATGGCATTCGGATGTATTCGAATTGACCCATAAAAGTAACGAAAAATGTATACGGAATTGATTTTTCACTCAGTTTAACGTGATGAAACGCATCCTTTAAGTCTAATCGCGTAAAATACTCTTTGTCGCGAAGTCCATCAATTTGATCGTCGATTCGCGGAATTGGGAAATTGTCTCGTAACGGTATCTTATTTATCTCTCGATAATCTACTGCCATACGAATTTGTCCATTCTTCTTTTTAACTAACACAATAGGGCTACTATACTGTGATGTACTCGGCCGTATTATCTCTCTTTTCAATAAATCGCGTATAATATCCTGAACCGCTGTTTTTTCAAAATATGACAAACGTCTAGGATTATAATAAAACGGCTGATGGTTAGGCTTAACCGAAAGTTCCATTTCTAATTGAATTTTAGGCATTTTCGGCCTCTCCGGTTTTACGTAATAATCATCCATAATAGTACGAACTTAATTTCTAACATTCCAACTGATACTCTCGTTTACTTCAATCTCAGGTGACTGCACCGAATCCTGACCTATTTCAATAGCTAATATTTCGGGAATATCAACATTTCCCTCTCTATCTTTCGACGGCTTCGAAATTTTAACAGTCTTTCCAAAGCTTATCCGAATATTGTCGCTCGCGATAAAATCTCTACCCAACAAACACACATTCGTCATCGTCATCTTTGGAACAACATAAAAATTAATTAAAACTTCGCAATCCTGCACTTGTACCTTTTGCCATAATCTACCTAATATAGTAATCTCGCTTTTATTAACTCCCTCGTAACGTATGGCTTCTTGATAAGGTTCAATATTTGTTCCACTAGGTAACAAAGCATTACTCAGTAATGATATTGGACTACCTGTATCAAGAACGGCTACCGTTTCGCCTATATCTAATTGTAGCTTAATTGTATAAGAAGGAACAATACTTAAAGTTTGTTGAACCAAATGCGTAGCGATGTCTCCCGTTGAAGTCGTCGGTCGGGGCTTTGAACTCGTCGCTCGCTGCGGACAAACGTTCTTTTGATGATCGGCCGCTCCACAGATGTAACACGATCCCCGTTGTCGAATCGGTTTCGGACACGATGTTTTGAAGTGACCTACTTCGTTACAATTGAAGCACCTTGTCTAGTCCTTCGACTCGTTCCTCTGCGCTGCTATTCTCTCCCCTGTTTTGTTTTGCGACATAACCTTCGCTGGCGCTGCAACTCGTACTGGAATGTTCTTTCCCGCTTGAATATGCGTTTTCTTTCTCAGCTTACCGTAAAATTCTAATTTTGCTTTCAAATCTTTAAGAGTTTGCGCTTCATATAAAGACATCTTGCGATAAGGATCATCAGGAATTCCATCCACGATATACTGTATCAATGCTTCTGCTTCGATCGAACCCCTTGACGCCAATTCCTTCATTTGCAAAAAGTATTCCTGCACCGTTTCATCCCGCTGCATTCTTCTACTAGATAGCATATTATGAAGATCAGCACTGTTTAGCTTAGTCGAAAATTCTTCAAGCAAGCACGATTTCAGCTTTTTCCACGACGTCAGTCCTTTTTCACTCTGCACAAGAGTTTTAGCTAATCCAGTCAAACGCTTCCTGGCAAATAGTAATTTCTGGATGTCTGTCCATCCCAATAAAGTAGCATTATCCTCGAACTCGGCAATCCAATTCTCCACTAAATATTCCTCACCGCCATCAAACAGTCTAACAGAATCTTCAACATCACGAAAGCTCAAAGTGAATCTTGGTACTACCGTATGACCTTCGTGTCGATTGATATCAGATTCCACCTCTTGGAATACGCTTTCCTCTTCTTCGTCTGAATCCTCGTCAGCAGCGGTTCCACCCAACAAATTGAAATCCGTCATGCAACCATAAATGCGTCCCGCAATTTCTTCGGGTGTCCCGTTGTAATCAATTTTTAGCACGTGACAAATAGCGATTAAGTCACCCAACTCTAGCTCCTTAGCCGCCCATGCTACCTTGATTTTTGCTTGTTCAGAATCTTCGGACTCTGGAAAACCCCTGAAGTCTCTTAAACGCATTCTATTTCGTCGATCACCCACTTCACCGAACACAAATTGATGAAAAGCCTTTATTACTTTCACTGGCGCCTTCGTAATACTTTCGTCTAATCCGGGAACTTGCCGTAAACTTTCCATTGTTCCACGTAAATAATCAAATCACTAAAGTACGTAAAAATGACCAAACACAGAGTTATCACAAGACACTCGAATCCAATCTGATCCAATCTATCCCACTTCTGAAAACTGTAGTGGCCGCACTAAGGGTACGTAAGGGTTCTAAGGTTATGAAAAGAACGAATCACACGTGTTGGCGTCGTAGCGTCTTTATTTTAACTGTTTGAATATACGATCGTGCTCTGGCACGATCGGGCTCTCGCGCGCCCTCTCGACACTCGTCAGTGTATCGTTTACTGACTGATGGTACTATAACATATTTTTTGAAAACACACTGTGGAAATGAGAGATGAGTGGCCCTGTTTTCTAGAGCCTCACTGTGGTCATATATACATATGTATACAGTATGTGTATACATGTAGCGTCAAAGCTACAGTAAAGTCAAGGGCTGATGTCGAGGCGACTATTAAGATTGGAAGGATTTATGGTAGGACCTGGGCGTACGTGACGCCCTGAATGGAGACGGAAGAGAATAAACAGAACCGTCTTTGGACGATGGCGGGTGGGCACTTTGGACCATCCAGCTATCGTTCGGGAAGGTCATGTTTATGAGGATGTGACGAGTGAAACTTGCCGAGGTTATGCAACCCAAGACCACACTGCCTTAAAGAATTGGGACTTTGTTCCAAGAGGATCTGGCCACGGAGTGGGGAAGGCAAGGGTGTCTTTTGGTGAGAGGACTGTGTTAAACCCCACGGCATTTACCCCAGAACCTTCGAGGCGAACGAGTTTTTACTGAATTTCTAACATACATGTATAAGGTGAGCTTTCAATTTTGAAAGACTACTCTTAGATTTTCGTATGCGTGGTCGCGCCGGCCCTCTCCGCCTCCGCCACGACCAAACCACTACTCATTCTATTCGCATAATCTTTGCATTCCAGCTGTCATGCAGAATTTGAACTAGTAATGGAAAAATCATGCGAATAGAATGAGTTGTCGTTAGGTCGTGGAGGGGGCGGAGAGGGCCGACCCGACCGCGCATACGAAAAACCAGGAGTATAGCCTTTCAAAATTGAAAGCTCACCTTATAGCGGGTGAATCACATAACATTATCACCTCAAATACCTTTGTTGTTTTGAAAGATACATTAAATGTCTTGAGGACTGTTGAATGGTAAAATAGGGCTCGTACGACAAAAAAATTTTTGTTTTTGTCATTTTTTTAGAGATATCAAGGTTACCTTCATTTTTTAAAATGGAATCGCTCTTTCAAAAGGCTTCCAATACTTTCATGGCTCACTTTAGTTAGATTTCACGCTGGACCCTTATTTTTCAAGATAATCTGAAAAATATCCCCAAAAATTGATGCAAAATTGTCTCTCCATCTGTAATGATTGTTTAAACATGTTTAAACATTTAATATGTTTTATTATTGAATATCACTGTATTCGGGCAAGTCAACAGAATCTTTTGCTGTAATGAACAATTCAATATCTTTTAAAATAACATCACAATATTTGTTTAAAGTTGAAAAATATTTTAAATCAACTTCTCAAGAACGAGGGGCCATGAAGCTCGAGAGGCTTCGGTCGTCGAGAAGTATAACGTAGTACGGGTTTTAAAAAAAGAAAAATGTCACGAACATGTTGGTGAAAGTCCCATTTGGAGGTGGGCGGAACTAAAGCTAGTACTTGAAGCGGGCCCTAGGATTCTCCAAGGCCGCACACGTGGCGTCCAAACCTTTTAGTTTTCCAGTCATGTGGAAACCAGACACGGTGTAGCGTCGAATAATTTTCTGCCAGGGCGGCGAAGGCTTCGGTCGCCGTGGCCAAGTGGTGCAATAAAAACACCCGACGCGCGACGGCCAGCCAGGCACACTCCAGGACGAAAAGATAGCACACTTTGAAATTAATGTAACTTCTGTTTATTAAACATTAGAAATTCAAGTTTTTTATACACATATTTTTAATGCGTCTTTCTTAACATATATGAATGAAATGAAACGAAGATTCATTAACTTATTTATTTTTATTGAACGAAGTAGAATTATTAACGAAATATAGAGGTACAAAATTATAGCACACTTAACGAAAAACTTGAAATATAACAGAATTAATCGATAAAAATCAATGCTCAATATTTTGTAGGACCTCCTTTATAGTTAACGACTTTAATCATTCGATTTGGTAAATATTTATACAATTTTTGAATACTGTTTTGGCTAATATTCTCCCATTCGTCCAAAATGCTCCACTTTAAATCGTTGATATTTTGGAATTGTCTGCCATTTTACCACGTTTTTATTAGCTCGCTTTCTTGTTTGTTTGTCTGTTTGTTCGGTGGCAAATTTTGCAATTGATTTTAAACTAACTTCCTGATGAGCTAGAGACTTGAAATCTGTTACATGGCTCAGAACTGGATGACAATGCATTATTCAAAAAAAAAATTTTTAAAAAGTCTATCCGTTTCGGAGATATAACAATTAAATATTTACCTGTTCACCCCCAGCGAAACCTACGTCATCGCGTTCAGCGATCGCCACGCCGCGCGACAGCGCTCCCTACTCCACTACCCGTTCCCTCTCTGACTCATCCCCACTCCACTGACCCGATTCGCACCGAAGGAGCTCAGTGTGCGTCAGTGTGCGTCAGTGTGCGTTTGAGCTCCGTGCGGTGTTTACAAAGTCATTACGTATTATTATACTATAATGTTTGTTTACCAATCGAAGGGACAGTTACACCGAGATTTTGGGTCGAACCTTTCAATATGATGCGGTCGCAATACCGTCTGAAATTTACTACATGTCTCTGTTATAATCTCGAAATAATGTCTATCAAAAAGGAGCAGTTCGTTAATGATGATTTTCACAGAGAAGTCGCCAAATCACCAGGTATGCCATTAAATATTTTACCACGTTTTTATTAGGTCGCTTTCTTGTATGTCTGTTTGTCTGTTCGGTACAAATTTTACAACTGATTTTAAACTAACTTCAAATTTTAAACATAGCTCAGTACTATATGACAATGCAATATTTAAACAAAAATTTTTTTAATTTACAACAGCCTACGCGTTTAGGAGATATAAACTATTAAAAATTTAACTGTTACACGTCCCCGTTCGACGACCGGTAGTGCCCACTCGGTTCCCACTCTGACTCATCCCCACTCCACTGACCTGCTTCGCACCGAAGGAGCTCAGTGTGCGTTCGAGCTTCGTGCGGTGTTTACAAAGATACTACGTATTATTATAGTATAATGTTTGTTTACCAAGCAACGGGACACTTACACCGAGATTTTCGGTCGAACCTTTATCTTTGACATTTTACTACGGTGTTCGTTTTCGATATGACGCGTCGCAATACCGTCTGAAATTTACTACATGTCTCTGTTATAATCTCATCAAAATGTTCAAAATCGATTGTAAAATTTCACACATACAAGACTAAAAAGCAGAAAATAATTATTTAAATAAAAATAATTTTTTTAAAAATACCACTTTTTTCAAACGGACTAAAAAGTATAAAATAAAATTTTTAACAACGCCACGTTTAAAAAACGGACTAAAAAGTATAAAATAATTTTTTCTTGCCCCATACAGATTCCTAACCCCTGAAAATTTGTGATTGTGAATTTTTAATAGCTAAGAAAATACTTGTAAGATTTAAAACGAAAAACGTGGGGCGCAAGTTAATACATAGTAAGAAGTGTAGAGAGTAGCTGCCGCTGAGAAATCTCGTACAATACTTCATATCATTTGCAGTGCAATAAAGTTGTTAGTGATTTAGTGTTCATGCATCAATTATCTATTGCATGCGCCCCGCGTTTTTCGTTTTAAATCTTACAAGTATTTTCTTAGCTATTAAAAATTCACAATCACAAATTTTCAGGGGTTAGGAATCTGTATGGGGCTAGAAAAAATTATTTTATACTTTTTAGTCCGTTTTTTAAACGTGGCGTTTTTAAAAATTTTATTTTATACTTTTTAGTCCGTTTTAAAAACGTGGTATTTTTAAAAAATTTATTTTTATTTAAATAATTTTGATACACAGCTCTGGCAAGATGTCCACAACAATTTTCAATAATATTGACGTTGGAGATCTTGCTGGCCTCTCCAAAATACGAATAATTTTTTAAGACAAGTATTTCTTGACCGCTTTCACCGTGTGGACTGCGACATTATCTTGTTGTAAAATGTGTTTATTTGCAGCAATTCTTACAGCATAAGTGTTTAGTTGTTCATTTATCATTTCCACATACCGTTCACTATTCATTCGTCATTTTATAAATTTGATTTCTGTTTTACCCCAATATCCAATGTCGGCCCAAATTATCACACAGCCGCCTTCAGTACATTGACATATTAAAATATTCATTTTATTCAGTTTAATGTATCAAATGAGAAAAAATAGATGATGTCCTATCTCTTTGTCCCGGAGTGTATATCGGCATGAAACCACTAACAAGTGTATTGCAGACCTTGTTTATTTTTCGTAATTATTTCATGTAGATGATGCTAGCTGCTTCATGGAGTTCTTCCGATTAAAAGAAAGAATAAACTCGAGATAGAATTTGGACTGTGGATAGTGGATTTATTCCAAGTCTTCGAATAACGGCATAATCAATTTTCTACCGAAACCGCGAAATAATAAAGGTATTTTTTCGGTTTTTCCAATGCTTAGGTTGCTCCAAATGAAAAAGGAACTACAGGCCACTTACCCTTAAATATGTTCGGTCGTAAAACCCTCCGCGTCATAAAACATTAAGCTAAAGACCTTCCAGATGTATCTCCCAACAAAGTGATTTTTGGCCAGCCGAAAGAAGCACAGCCGATGTATTGTATACCGTTAAGGTACTAAACTTTATAACCGTAGCTACCTGCAATCGAACATACTCCTTGGTTTGAAATCTTTGCTTTAGTTTATTAAAAGAGGGAGTAGACTCGTTTCCAGGATTGCAAGGGTGCGGGATTTGTCTCTTCTCATTTCACGCTACAGTAATTCTTCGATCGGAGTCCCAACACCCGTGTTTTGAACAGACTTGGGTAGCGTAGAGAGGCTATTTTTTTATGACTCCGTCGACCGCGCCGAGACTTCAAACGACGAGCCGAACATAGAGAAGGACAGAATGAAATAGGATCGCGTGGTCGAAGCGTGTCGCTGTCGCCGGCACAGTTTAAAGGCCCGTGCGTCATCACAATGAAACACCAAAATCTTCACTTCTTTATTTTCTATGATATCATGATGGGACTTTAACTAGCTTATTCCTGGCGTTTTTCTGATTAAAATGGTACCAAAAACGATTTAATTGGGCCAATTTTAGTGGTTTAATCGACGATGAAAGTTTCGAACGCAACGAAGATCAGCAACAACGCGGGCCTTTGAACTGTGCCGACGGCGGCTACTGTTCGCGTCTCTTTCTTTCCAATACGCTCTTCTTCGTTGCATTCGAAACTTTCATCGTCGATTAAACCATTAAATATTGACCCATTTATATCGTTCTTGGTACCATTTTAATCAGAGAAACGCCAGGAATAAGCTGGTTAAAGTCCCATAAACCGATCATTAAAATTAAGAAGTTTGAGACTTCGATTCAGTCGAGTCAATGTGTGGTGTTCACACCGATATACCCGAGCCGAGATCAAACATCGCCGCCCTACGGCACGGCGCAGCGTTGGCCGGCAGTGGAGTGAGTAGGCACTGGACTACGGTTAGATAGGCGACCCAGGACTCCGATTGAAGAATTACTGTAATACAAACACGGGGGTTTTCACTAGTCAAAAACGCTAGATAAAAGATCGATCTAGGACGCTATCTGCCTCAAAAATCCTATTTTTTCGTTTACGAGGCGTAATTGGCATTATTCGACAGTATGTAGCTATGAACATAGCTTGTATGCTTCCGAATAATGCAAATTACGGTGCCGACTAATGCAAATTTCGCCTCGTAAACGGAAAAATAGGACTTTCGAGAGAGATGGGGCCCTAGATCGATCTTTTATCTAGCGTTTTTGACTAGTGAAAACCCCCGTGTTTGTATTATTATCGAGAGATGAGAAGAGGCGAATCCCGCACCCTTGCAATCCTGGAAAAAGGAACTGCGCAGTTACTCGAATTAATATTCGGACGTTCTAAAAAAGACGAGAACTTTTTTAATATTGTACTATACGATTTGAACTTTTTTGAGGAGCTAGAGCAATTAGTTTACTACAGGTGGCGAAAGAAATTTTTTCAAAAATTGTAATTGATCGGAATCGTATGAAAAAATACTAAGAGTTGCATTTTACAACTTTTGTATGTGGGCCCATATTGAAAAATTGAAAAATACGCTTTGTAGACCTGTGTCGACTAAGTATATTTTGAAAATTTCGTCAAAATCGGTTGACGTTGCAAAGAGCTACAAACGTTTAAAGATGGTAAAAATCCCAGATTTTTAGCCTATATCGAAGAATCCTTACATCTTTCAAGGCCTGTCGTTTCTTCCCGTCGAAACTTTCACAGTGCATATTATTTACGCAGGCCTACAAAACGTACTTTTTAAATTTTCAATATAGGCCCACACGAAAAAGTTGTAAAATGTAACTTTTAGTATTTTCTCTGCAATTCCAACCAAATGCAATTTTTGAAAAAATTTCCTTTCACATCCTGTAGTAAACTAATTGCTCTAGCTCCCCAAAAAAGTTCAAATCGTATACTACAATATTAAAAAAGTTATCATCTTTTTTAGATCGTCCGAATATTAATTCGTGTAACTGTACGTATTAGGGGATAATTAATGTATTACTAGTTTATTGATTTATGTGTAGGTTTACTCTTAATGTAAATGTAAAGAAAATGGCACGGCAAGGGGGGAAGAAGTAACATTCAATTTATACATAGTTTCCATCTCTTGCAATCGATGCAGACAATTTTTATTTTCCACAAAGATCCGCAGTCTAGGAAAAATAATATAGATATAATAGAAATAAATAAAATTTAATATTTTTTTATATCGGGTTTATTATTTCGTTTTCATTCAAAGTCGGTATTTGGAATTGTCGGTAAAAAGGAAGACTGCTACATCTTTGTACGATATGTAGATATTCATTTCACCGACATTACCCACATAACCTCACCGACATTACCGACATAACCTCGCCGACGGTGCTGCCCTGTATAACGGCATCCGCCGCTCCACAAAGACTCCACGAGCTGGCTTCCATCTGGACGGAAGAAGCTGCCGTCCAGGTGCAGAGAGGCCAGACTTAGTCGTTCTGTAGTCAATTTCGGAGGTCGCCAATGGCGCGGAAGTCACACTCTTTCCAGATTCCCTCCACCCGTGGGCCGAGCGGCCTCAAGCGGGGCTCTGGAACGATTCTACCCTCCACGTGGACTCCACGCTCTGCTCTCTTTCTGGAACGTTCCAGCCGTGGCTATCAGGGTTGTTTATAGTTCACACAGATGTTTGTGGCCCGATCACTCCTTCTACGATTAATGATAAAAGATATTTCATTACATTCATTGAGTATACGCATTACTGCGTAACATATTTGCTTGAAAACAAATCGGAGGTTTTCACAGTGTTTAAAGACTTCATTGCAAAAAGTGAAGCGCGTTTTAACTTAAAAACTGTCAATCTATATTGTGCTAATGGTAGGGAATACTTATCGAATGAAATGAAAGATTATTGCGTACAAAGAGGAATAAGCTATCATTTAACGGTCCCGCGGACTCCGCAATTAAATGGCGTTGCAGAACGCAAGAATAGAACGATAACCGAAAAAGCACGTGCAATGGTAAACGGTGCAGGTTTAGGAAAAGAGTTTTGGGGAGAAGCAGTTTTAACTGCTACATATTTAATGAATTTAACCCCATCGAAAGCTTTAAGTGGAGATAAAACCCCATTTGAATTGTGGCATACTAAGAAGCCCAAATTAAAATATCTAAAGGTTTTTGGTTCAACAGTATACGTCCATAATAAAGTTAGGAAATCGAAATTTGATGAAAAATCTTACAAGTGTATACTGGTAGGATTTGTATCAAATGGTTATAAAGTATGGAACGTAGAAAATGGGAAATTTGAAATAGTAAGGGATGTGATCATTGACGAAATTAATTACTTAAAATCTCGCCCTGTAATAAACGGAAAAGATATGGAAAGTGAAACTGATGCATCTCGAGAGGTGCCGAAATCAGTAGATATACAGTGTGGCTTTAATAAATCTGATAATGAAAAATCAGATGTGTTAAAGAGGATGAAATCTGATAACAATAAATCAGATATACTAGAGTCAAGAATAAAAGTAATGGTAGATCACGTGGAAAATAAATCTGTAACTGAAACAGATATAGCAGGAGTGCCGGGCCCAGAACAAAATGAAATAGTAGAATTAAAGGATAGCAGTGAACCTAGAAGGAGTGATAGAATTAAACAACGACCGTCTATTTCGTATGAATTTGATGGAGACGATGATTATCTTTTGTGTGCCCAGTCAATAGTTTTAAAAATTCCCACCTCTTTTTAAGAGATTAAAATGAGAGAAAACAGGATTAAGTGGGAACAAGCTATTGCTGAGGAAATTGATTATTAATAAAACTTGGGATTTAGTACCGAGGCCAAAAGATAAAAACATCGTCGACTGCAAATGGGTTTTTACGATCAAAAATGATGAATCCGGAAATCCATTAAAATGCAAAGCTCGACTAGTGGCTCGTGGTTTTAGTCAAAAATATCTAGAAGATTATAATGAAACATTTGCACCTGTAGCTAGAATGTCTAGTTTTAGATTTCTTATAGCTTTTGCAAATCAATATGATTTATTAGTCCACCACATGGACGTAAAAACAGCTTTTTTAAATGGTATTTTAAAGGAAGAAATTTATATGCGAATTCCTGAAGGTGTCAAGTGTAATAATAATAATCAAGTGTGTAAATTGAATAAAGCTTTGTATGGTCTTAAACAATCAGCTAGATGCTGGTTTGAGATGTTTAAAAAAGCTCTTGTAGAAAAAGGCTTCCGGAACTCATCAGCAGATCGTTGCATTTATATTCTAGATAGAAAGAGTATATTAAAGAATATATACGTGATACTATATGTGGATGATTTAGTAATAATAACTGCTGAGATTGAAGCAATGAAAAATTTCAAAAATTATTTGAAAGATAGATTTTGTATGAAAGATTTAAATGAAATCAAACTATTTCTTGGAATAAAAGTGAATAGAACTAACGGGAAAATAACATTAGATCAGAGTGCATATATTAAGACTGTGCTTGAGCAATTTAATATGCTAGATTGCAAATCAGTTAGTACACCTCTTCCAAGTGTATTAGACTACGTAGCTTTAAACTCGGATGAACAATACAATGCACCTTGCCGTAATTTAATTGGATGTTTGATGTACATAATGATTTGTACAAGACCCGATGTAAGTATTGCAATAAATATTTTAAGTAGATATTCAAATAAAAACAATAGCGAACTATGGCAAAACCTTAAAATGATTCTTAGATATCTGAAAGGGTCAGCTAATATTAAACTAACTTATGTTAAAAAGATTCTAAAAATCTATTGAGTGCATATGTAGATTCAGTTTGGGGGGGGGCAGTGAACATACGGATCGAAAGAGTACAACAGGGTATTTGTTCAAGATGTATGAACAATGTACAATCTGGTGGAATAGTAGAAGACAAAAGTCAGTAGCAGCCTCATCCACTGAAGCAGAGTACATGGCTCTTTTTGAAACTGTGAGAGAAGCACTATGGTTAAGATCATTGGCAATGAGTATTAATATAAGTGTCTCTGATCCAATAATAATATTCGAAGATAATATGGGTTGTATTAATATTGCAAACAATCCGAGCAGCCATAAACGGTCGAAGCATGTAGATATAAAGTACCATTTCTCAAGAGAACAAGTTGAAAAGAATGTCATAAAACTTGAATTTATTCCCACAGGTAGCCAACTAGCAGACACCCTTACGAAGCCATTGCCAGCAAACAAATTCCTGGAATTTAGAACAGGGATGAGACTTATATAATAATATATATTAACAAACAATAATTATATATTTTATATTATATATTAGATATAATTTGTATGGTCTGATTAGGTTTTTCTGGGTTTCCCTAATCCAAGCAACGAATGTTGGACCATTTGTATTTTGCCCCCAGAAGGAGAGTCAAAATTGAATACGAGGAAGACGGTCTGTATGGAAATTTTAAAATACAGTAACTAAATTGTTAATTAAATGAATTAGTGTAAAGAACATCGACTTATTTTTGAGGGGGCCTGTTGGAACATCTGTAAAAAGTAAGTCGAGTGTTGAAGGATACTGAGAGTGTCCCGGTATATTTTAACGGTCCTCGGGTCTTTGTTACTGACTCTGGTCAGAAGTGGAAGGCCTGCAACCTTCAAATTCAAAGAGGCCCTGAGTAATAAATTAAGGGTCCTCCCACATCTGTTTTTCCCGAGTGGACCCAACAGGGGTTTTTCTTCCCCCTAAAACTTGCTCTGTAGCTTCACTTCAGTTTCGGCTTGCAAACTATACAGACGTCTTCTGACTAGTTCTTCTTCGTTTGAATAAAGAACAGATACGTTGCATTCTTGTGCGTTATTTCTATATTATAAATACAGTAAATTCTCTATAAACGCGAAAATCTCTTCACGATAAACGCGAAAGAAATATCCCCTCCAACTTAGCATACAGATCTCGGCTCGGTATATCGGCGTGAACCACTACTAACGCGACGCGGAGAGTCGCAGTCGTCGGCACAGTTCAAACGCCCGTGAGTCATCATAACGTTACATCAACAGTCTATCTTTTTTATTTTCCATGATACTGTTATGGGAGTTTCACTACCTTATTTCTGGCATTTTTCTGATTAAAATGATACCAAACACGATCTAATTTGAACTGAATTTAGTGGTTTAATTGACAATGAAAGTTTCGGGCGCAAGGAAGGATAGCGTATGTGAAAGAAAGAGACGCGGAGAGTCGCAGTCGTCGGCACAGTTCAAACGCCCGTGAGTCATCATAACACAAAAGAAAGAGACGCGGAGAGTCGGTGTCGCCGGCACAGTTCAAAGGCCCGCGCGTGGTCTCGCTTTACACGCGCTGTCCTTCTCTATGTTCGGCTCGGCATTTGACGCTCGAAAAACGTAGGACCAAGATCGAAAAATGCGAAGAAATCCCCCCGAGGCGTTCGCATTTATAGAGAATTTACTGTACCCATTTCCATTATGAAGTAAACATGGTGGATGATATTTAGTACATTGTACGTACAGGCATGTCAGAATATGTTGACATATTAAAATATACCTCTATTTTCTTCAGTTTAATGTACCAAATGAGGAAAAATGACGACGTACTATTTTTTTGTCCCGGAGTGTAAGGATTCTTACATCTTTCAATGCCTGTCGTTTTCCTCCACATCAACCGATTTCGATGAAACTTTCACAGTGCGTACAATTCATACAGATGTACAATACGTATTTCTTGAATATTCAATATAGTCCTACATAAAAAAGTTGTAAAATGCAACTTTTAGTATTTTTTTACAATTCCGATTAATTGCAATTTTTGAAAAAAATTCTTTTCACTTCCTATAGTAAATTAATTACTCTAGCTCCCCAAAAAAGTTCAAATCGTATAGTGTAGGGCCGCCGCGTGCGGTTGTGCAGGTTTTGCGCCGCACACGGGAGCTTCGTCGAAGGGGCGCCAAAACATGAACGGGAAGGGCGTCCGTCGCTGACTTTGAACCCCAGACGTAGTAGTAGTAGTAGTAGTAAAGGTTTTTAGCCGAGGATGAGTGATCGGCACTCCCCACTTCCTTAACGCACACCGGCTGTTTACGGTGGTATCAGATTTGGCGGTGCCGGCCCTCAGCCCTCTATGGGTTGCGTTTATCTAGAGCGTTCGAACTCCCTCCTCTGCTTTTTATAGCCCGGGCAACTTCCAGAGTGGTTGATCTACTAGACAGGGTGGTCGTCATTGGTGAGTAGGCTATTCTACCTAATACAGAGTGTTTTTGAGCTGTTTTAAGACTCGTGGTGGGTGTTAGACCCCTCACCTTCGGACTTGCAGGTATGCCTTACCTGCCCTTTTTGGCACTTTCCCCACTTCACCATAACACCATCGCGTGTATAATTGATTTATATGTCCCGTTCCCTACTCTGTCTCTAGCTATCCCAGAGACTTGGCCCAGTCCCTACCCCTGACACCCACTAGATTAGGACTCAATCCTGGTCTGAAATATCGTTTCCATGCGGTCGTTAATTGCCGAGCCTATCGCGCATGGGGTGAGCGAGGGGGTCAAGGACACACTAGGAATTATGGCTGCTCTGTTTGGACGTGACCATCGTCCTCAGGTTGCAATGGATGTTCAGCTCAAGGCTCCGTCCGTCAAACTGATCCCCATTTAGGTTTGTCTCCCTTGTGTACCTCAGTAGTACCATTTGTTCGCTGACCACCCCCTTTCTCTATCCCCCAACAGGAGATAGAGCGGCGAGTACCCTTATGAGGCGGGATTGGCCAAACAACTTGGGCTTCCAACAGTTCACCGATTCCCTGAATAAAGGGGAGAGTGTTGCCAGGTTACCCCATGACTCCGACAGTGGGTACCGAACCCGTAGCTAGAGAAAAAACCACCTTGGAAATTTATGCCACACACCCGGGAATCGAATCCTGGCCGTCCTGCTACGAAACAGACACTCTACCACCTGAGCCACTGACCCGCCTAACCCCGGACGTAGGTCACACCGAACAGTTAACTATTATTATTAGATTTGTTTATCATAATAAAGTGTCACGTCCGATGGTTCAGCCATCGTTAATAATTGATATAATCAATCATGTATAACATATACCTTTTGAATTTCTTTCTATGCTTAATCTAATAATGTTGTACGGGAAACTAAATATTAAATACTATTGTTGTGATAATCAATGTCGAACTATCGTATATTACACCACATTGCGTGCGATAGAATTAGGAAAACTCATTTTAAATTTGAATCTTTATTGAACGAAATAAATGCGTAGCGAAATTTATTTCATTAAATGATTGTCATTTCCAAATATAAATCGTGAGCGAATATCCGTTGTAGACTGTCCATCACTGAAGACTGCGAAGATTTTTTAGAAGAATCGATGAGCAACAAATTGTTCATCGAGCTACGAGAGGAGGATAAAGAAATACAATGCACATAATTAAAAAGAGAGTGACTGAGAAAGAAAGCAATTAAGAAGAAATCGATCTATGAGATGTGCAGAGTAATATGATTTAGCCAAGAGGCGGATGAAAAATACAATAGAAGAGAGAAGAAAGCGATTAAGAGGAATTGGTGATGAAGTAACCACCTTATGAAAATTAAGAACAAAGGATTGATCGATCTATAAAAGGGATGGCTCCTCATTAGGAGCTGAGTCCACCAATAGTAGTTAGTCAGTGTTAGAGATTTTCGACCAGTTGACCACTTGTACATAACTTATGAAATATAATGACTCTGTTCTGGCGATCAGTTCGGCGCGCCGTCGTCACCGCACCGTCCCACTGCCCCCCGTGAGCTCCTCGGGTGGATCGAGCAGCTCGAGCCTCGCGGGCGCGGCAAGGGGAGCGGTCGCGGCTGATCGACGCGCCCAGCTGATCGCTCAGTTAGCAGTATACAGTTCGTCTATTGACACAAACCGACACTCGTTACGATTCTTTTGATCACCTCCCGAATCGCTTGTCGTTAACGTTTCGTTGATTCACTCTAGCTTCACTCTGTTCGGTATCTTAGAGTCGTGGTATCGTTTCGCTCAAGGAAACGACCGCGAATTTAAAACATTGGTCCTTCGAGCCGGATTATTACTCATTTACGGTGTTCGATCACACGCGCGGAACAACGGGATTTCAACCCTCGTGTGTGTGCCTTCGATACCGCTCTCGATTTAAAGTGTTTCGTGAGTGCTGCATCGAGAGGCTACGGGATCCGCTAACCCTACGTCGATCGCACTCCGAAAAAACCCTCGAACTTCTGCCAAATTGGAGTCGTGACGCGTTCTCCAACGGTTCGCTCGTTTGAACGCGTTAACGGACTTCTTTGTCCTCGCCGACCGTGCGCGATCAAAACAGGTGCTCGTGACCTCGTTAAGCAACGCTCGCGAGCAGTGCCTGTGGCTTGGTGTTGTTTCGGCCACAGTTCGAACTCAACGGTGTTTTGACATTTTGGGCGATACACGATGTCGACAGACTTCAGAACTCTTACCATCCGTCAAAAGGACTTGGGGTACCGGATTTCCCGAATTCTTCCTAACGTGAAGAAGTTGGGGACGGACAACGTCTCGATTGAGTTGCTGGAGACCAAGCTGAGAAAACTCGACGAATATTGGAGAGACCTCAAGGGTCTACATGTCCAGATGCTCGCGTTGGAGTCTTACGATCGGGACTACTTCTACTCCATCGACGACGAATACGATACCCAGGTCTCAGCTCTGAAAGCCTGGATCACGGAGTTGCGTTCGATGCCTGCAACCGACCCGTGGGACCCGTGGGATATCCCTGACTCGGATCTGGAAGGTCAAGGACACCTGCATCCTCCGAGCGATCCCGAGTTCCCGACGACGTCGACTTCATTGGACATCGAGTGTCTGGTCACTCCAGCTTCGCTCAACGATATCGCCGCGCCGACCGATGCTCCTGGCCACCCCGCTCGTCGACGCCATCGCCACCACCGGGGAACGCCTCCCGACTCACATCCGGGCTCGCAGCTCTTCCGTCTTCGCCTGTGCGCTCTGACGTCTCCGCTTCTGCATTGTCGCGCCTCCGCGCTCGCGTTCTCCGACCGCCGCTTTCGGACTTCTCCTCGCGCGCGCTCACGCCTCCGCTCTCGGGTCTCCGCTTTCGCGTTCGTGCGCTCACGTACCTTCGATTTCGGGCCTTCGCTAGTGCGTTCTCTCGACTGCGCTTTTGTGCCTCCGTCCTTGCACGGTCGCGCTGCTGCGCCTCCGCGCTCGCGCACTCGGGGCTCCGCTTTTGCGCTCGTGCACCCACGCACCTCCGAGTTCGGGCCTTCGCTAGTGCGGTCTTGCGTCTCCGCGTCCGTACCTCCGCTCTCGCGCCCCTGCTCTATCGTGCCTTCGGCCGCGCGCCCCCGCTTGGGCGCTCTTGCGCCTCCACTCTGGCTCTGCCGCGATAGCGCTCTCGGGCCCCCGCCTCCGCGCTCGTGCACTCACGCACCTCAGCTTTCGGATCGGCGCCCGCGCCCCCGCTGTCGCACACTCGTGTCTCGGCTCTGGCGCTCACGCGCGCTCGTGGCCCCGCTCGTGCATTCTCGCACTTCGGCCCTTGCGCCCCCGCGAGCTCATGCCTCCGCTCGTGTGCTCTCGCGCCTCCACTCTCGCACTCTTGCGCCTTCGCTCGTGCGCCCTCGCGACTCAACTCCAGCGCCTCTGCTCTTGCACTCCCGCGCGCTCGTGTCTCCGCTCGTGCACTCTTGCGTCACCGCACTCTCGCACAATCGCGCCTCCGCCCGTGCGCTCGCGCGTCCTCGCTCTTGCACCATCGCGTGTGCGCTCGCACGCCTCCACTCTCGCGCGTTTGCGCCTCCGCTCGCGCGCTCTCACGACTCAGCTCGCGCGCTCTCGAGTCTCTGCTCCTGCGATCTCACGCTCACGATCGCGCCTCCGCTCGTGCGTTCGTGCGCCTCCGCTTTTGGGCTCCTGCACTTTCGAGCTCTCACTTTTCCGCTCGCGCGCTCTCGTGCTTCCGATCTCGCGCACCCGCGCCTCCGCTCGTGCGACCTCGTGCCTCCGCTTGTGCGCTCTTGCGATCTCGCGCTCACGATCCCGCCTCGGCTCGTGCGCTCGCGCGCCTCCGCTTTCAGGCTCCTGCACTTTCGAGCTCTCGCCTTTGCGCTCACGCGCTCTCGTGCTTCCGCTCTAGCACTCCCGCGCCTCCGCTCGTGCGATCTCGCGTCTCCGCTTGTACGCTCTTGCGATCTCGCGCTCACGATCGCGCCTCCACTCGTGCGCTCGCGCGCCTCCGCTTTTGGGCTCCCGCGCTTTCGAGCTCTCGCTTTTGCGCTCGCGCGCTCTCGCGCTTCCGATCATGCGCTATCGCGCCTCCGCTCGTGCGACCTCGCGCCTCCGCTTGTGCGCCCCTGCGATTTCGCGCTCACGATTTCGCCCCCGCTCGTACGCTCGCGCGCCTCCGCATTTGGGCTTCTGTGCTTCCGAGCTCTCGCGTTTGCGCTCGCGCGCTCTCGTGCTTCCGATCTTGCGCTCCCGCGCCTCCGCTCGTGCGACCTCGCGCCTCCGCTCGTGCGCTCGCGCTTTCGTGCGATCGGACCTCCGCACTTTCCGCCGGGCCGTGGCCCAGATGCACGACTCCGTCGTACGTCCGCATAATTTCGACGCAACACTGTCGCGTCAAGGCGGGCGGTATGTTAGAGATTTTCGACCAGTTGACCACTTGTACATAACTTATGAAATATAATGACTCTGTTCTGGCGATCAGTTCGGCTGCGCCGTCGTCACCGCACCGTCCCACTGGCCCCCGTGAGCTCCTCGGGTGGATCGAGCAGCTCGAGCCTCGCGGGCGCGGCAAGGGGAGCGGTCGCGGCTGATCGACGCGCCCAGCTGATCGCTCAGTTAGCAGTATACAGTTCGTCTATTGACACAAACCGACACTCGTTACGATTCTTTTGATCACCTCCCGAATCGCTTGTCGTTAACGTTTCGTTGATTCACTCTAGCTTCACTCTGTTCGGTATCTTAGAGTCGTGGTATCGTTTCGCTCAAGGAAACGACCGCGAATTTAAAACAGTCAGTCCACAGTATACAGTCTGCAGTACACAAACCACAGTCCTAAAAAGAAAACAGTACGATATTCAAAAACATCAATCAGCTTGCATTTTTACTGAGTGTGTGTGTCTAAAGTGAAGTAAAGTTCATCAATAATACCATCAATCACAAAGACAACGCAGAAGCCCTTGGAGCAAGAAGATTGTCTAAATCAAAAAGGAAGAAATCTATCTAGCGGTAATTACTAACAAATTATAATAATAAATCGAGAAATATTATGTATCCGAAATTTGGAGTTTAAAATATACTTTTGTTTATTTCTATTCAAATAAATAAAATATCAAATCAATTTTAAAGAAATTACCCAACTTCAATTTCTACGTTCCAATTCCGTGTTCAAAATCACATCGAATATTAAGAAATCCTCAATTATCCGAACCGAAGCCGGTGAATGCAGGTAGGTTCAAAACTGCGTTGTATCTCAATTCAAATCTTTTAAATTAAATTTCAATTGAACTGTACAATCTATAATACGTCCGCCTTAGGACGTAATACAAACATCGCAGAAATACGTGAACATTTTTTATCAATCTGATTTTTTATCATTATCTATCAATCTGTAATCTTTACTACTGGTCAAGGATTATTTGAGTTTATTATAAATCATTTAAAATTAACGAATATTAGCATTTTGGATTTACGCGGACAAGCATATGACAACGGTGCTAATATGCGAAGTAAACATAAGGGACTTCAACAAAAAATTATTGAGATAAATTCAAGAGCTTTTTTATTCCGTGTTCTGCTCATTCTTCAAACTTGGTTGGTAGTTAATGATGCAGCCAAGATAACATTTGAAACGGTAAATTTCTTTGGAATAATACAGTTACTGTACAATTTTTTTCAGTATCCGTGAAACGTTGGGCAATATTAACCCTTTGGCTACGGCAGACTTTGGCAAGCACCGGCCGTACGGTACGGTACGAATTCACTCGCGACGTCCACTGGGTACGGCGAAGTGTATCCTTAATATGTGTCGGACACAAATAGGCGCCTACCGTAGCAGGAAGCCAACATGTGTCCGACACCAATAGGCGCCAACAGTAGTCAAAGGTGTAACCGTACCGCTTACACACCGAAACATCGCGTGAATCTATATCGATCCCTACTGCGACGGTTGTGACGTCATGTGTCATCTCTTCATAGACAAGGATCGCAGGAGCGATCGATATAGATAAGTAGCTGCGTGCGCATCGATCCACTCTCGATTGCGATCGAAGGAGGTCGATGCGAGCAGCAGACTAAGCACTCTGCGTCTGGACCAGTGTTGTTAACAGGTACGGGAAAACTCGCGCATGCGCGACGATTCTAGCCTCACTGAAGTACAAAATCGGGCACCTTGGTTGCCCCGCATAGCTTCGCATCATCATTTTTTCTCGATTTTCAAACATGACGTTTAACATGCGTATGTTATATTAAAATTCGATGTATACAGGGTGTTTACCTACAGGTGGGAGAAAATTTAAGGGGTGGTTCTCGACGATAACCTAAGACGAAAATGAAGAATAAAAAAATTGCGATTTCGGCTTCGTTATTTAGTTATTAACAATTAAAAATCCGCCTAAAATGCTGCAACACTTCTAACAAAAGTGTACGTTGCGTACGTCACACAGGTGCGCGACAGTCTCGTATCAAGTGACAAACGCATGCATACCTTGGTTCTCATTTGGGGCCCCAGCGAGATGAAAATGTTTAAAAAATCGTTGGACGACATTGAACCTACCTACTTGTTATAATCCACAAGGGCATTTCTAATATCCGCCCTATGGAATTATAGAGTAGAAGGGGTCAATGCCCTTTCACTTTTAAATTCTCACACATATCCACAAATCCTTATCCTGCACTATAATTGTTCATAACATCGTACTTAATATACTGGAATAAACGCTCTAGCACTATTTACAATATCATACACACGCACTACGAGTTTACAGAGAGTACAAGTTTACTGGGGGGAATGAGGAGAACTGTAAAGAACTGGTAATCCTTTAATGTTGAAACACTGCACTTTATTTAACTTGATTTACGTCGCGAGACTCGCTCACAGACGGAACGGATACTTTGAGGTCATGCGATTTCTGCGAACGGAAATCTTCGACGCGTGCGAGAAGAATCATCCGTACAAGCTAGCATCCGTATGCACACTGATTCAAGACAGCTGATGTGGTCAATGCACACACATGAAATATTTCGCGGTCACAGACAGAATGAGAAGGAATCACGAAATTCGTGAAAACAAGATAGACAATGTATGTATTGGTATAGCAACGCGCGACGTTTGGGCGGTAGTTTGCTGTAGATCTTCATTTGTTTTATCGATCTGGCATCGACCTCATCAGCTGTCTTGAATCAGTATGCATACGGATGCTAGCTTGTACGAACGATTCTTCTCGCACGCGTCGAAGATTTCCGTTCGCAGAAATCACACACGACCTCAAGATGTCCGTTCTGTCTATGGACGAGTCTCGCGACGTAAATCAAGTTCCATAAAGTGCAGTGGTTCAACATTAAAGGATTACCAGTTCTTTACATTCTCCTCATTTCCCTCAGTAAACTTGTACTCTTTGTAAACTCGTAGTGCGTGTGTATGATACCGTAAATAGTGCTAGAGCGTTTATTCCAGTATATTAAGTACGGTGTTATGAGCAATTATAGTGCAGGATAAGGATTTGTGGATATGTGTGAGAAGAATTTAAAAGTGAAAGGGCATTGACCCCTTCTACTCTATAATTCCATAGGGCGGATATTAGAAATGCCCTTGTGGATTTTAACGAGTAGGTAGGTTCAATGTCGTCCAACGATTTTTTAAACATTTTCATCTCGCTGGGGCCCCAAATGAGAACCAAAGTATGCATGCGTTTGTCACTTGATACGAGACTGTCGCGCACCTGTGTGACGTACGCAACGTACACTTTTGTTAGAAGTGTTGCAGCATTTTAGGCGGATTTTTAATTGTTAATAACTAAATAACGAAGCCGAAATCGCAATTTTTTTATTCTTCATTTTCGTCTTAGATTATCGTCGAGAACCACCCCTTAAATTTTCTCCCACGTGTAGGTAAACACCCTGTATATCTCATTCGCCGAAAAGCGGTAGTACGCGTTGTTTCTGCCGCGATCATTTCTTATAGCAGCAAGAAATTGCGTCCCTATTCGCGTTACTGTGTATATCGTGATTCCGCGAGATACACAGTGTGTTTTGCTCAGAACGGACAGCAGGAAAAATTCGCATATCGCCATGACCACGCTTGCGTGCTCTGCCTAGATATCCGTAATTTTTCCCACCAAGTTTGTTATCGCCTAGTGTGCAGGGCCGATTGCCCTTCCCGGAATTATCCGGCAAGACCGATCGTTTGCCTGAGTGTCATTAGCCTGATTTCGAACTAGGTTTATTCCTGTGTGTCCTGCTAAGAGCACGTAGTTGTTTGGGCGGTGAGGAGTCGCCACGGCCACGAATATGTGCCCTGCCTAGTCTCCTGTATCGCGCCATACAACGAGGTGAATTCCGTGGCAGGTAGAGACCGATTGCCGCTCCCGTGGTATCCCGGCAGCACCGATCGGTGACGACTGCTTTTGCCCGAGAAATTCGACCTGATAAATTAAAAAAGGGATATATGGATAAATGCTGCTATATGAAATAATCTAACGCGTATTGAACAGGTGGCGAGCGTCAAAAGTTCATTACGGGCGAATGAGAACCGCGGTCGCGTAAACCGTCCGAATTTCTTATACGCATTCCTAGCGGGGAATACTTTGTTTACTGTCTACGGTCGTCGCGTCTCTCTCGACCGTATTGTGGTCGTATTAGCTACAGAAGCTAACCTTGCGTTTTTATACATCTGGAAATCACAGGACAGTAGTAATACGGGTGTTCTCATCTATACAAATTTATCAGAATATATCTCACTTTTACCAGATATCGTCTCTCAACAATTACTCACATTTGTCTCAACCTTTCCGCCATCCAGTGCCTGGAGGCACGAACCTTCCGTCAAATCAACATCGGGTCCCGTAACCAACCCGGTGTTGAAATTGTTACGAATAGTTCTTTATCTTATTAAAGGCTGAAAGATCAAATTATTCAGATAACGGGTGTGTCTGGACAACAGCAGAGTCGCCCCGGCCACGTGTCGTGCCCCTGTCGACGCTGATCGGATTGTCTACGCTCACCCGTGATTCTTTACAATTCGAGATTGTTCGCCGCTCCTGTGATTCTCCAGCAGTGCCGTTCGATTTTCTGAATTTTGTTACATTGATCCTTCATCCTATTATTTATAATTCGAGATCGTTCGCCGCTCCTATGATTCTCCAGCAGTGCCGTTCGGTTTTCCGAATTTTATTACATTGATCCTATTGACAATTCGAGATCGTTCGCCGCTCCTGTGATTCTCCAGCATTGCCGTTCGATTTTCTGAATTTTGTTACATTGATCCTTCATCCTATTATTCATAATTCGAGATCGTTCACCACTCCTGTGATTCTCTAGCAGTGCCGTTCGATTTTCTGAATTTTGTTACATTGATCCTATTGACAATTCGAGATCGTTCGCCACTCCTGTGATTCTCCAGCAGTGCCGTTCGGTTTTCTGAATTTTGTTACATTGATACCACCCTATTGCACTCAGTACACATTTTGAGGAATTAACTCATCGGAACGTGCGGCTTATATCGAACAACGACGGTGAGTTTTCCGACAAGTGTGCACTCTTCAACCCTTCAACTCTATTAAGATACCAGATAAGAGAAGGTCAACAATAGTTTGGTTACAAAGGGATAAAGAAACATGTTACAAATTTGATTTTGAAACCGCTTTCTGCAACTAGATGGAAAGTCGAATTGAAGCAATAAAACCGCTTAAAAATGACGTTAAAGAAATATATCAGGCTCTTTCAGATATTTTAGAGGAGGATACTAATGATATGATATGAATTTCATAAATTTTTATGTTCTATTTACATTTGGCATGATATATTAAATCTCGTAATTTAATATCCAAACAGTTACGCAAAATCTCGAACTTATTACAAATGATTTGAAGAGTCGCAGGACCGATGAAAGTTTCGAGAATATCATCACTTCTGCAACGAATATTCCAAACCAGATGGACATTCATCCTCGTTTTCCTGAAATTCCAAGGAGAAAAAGAGATGTTTGAATACGAAGCAACAGATGAACCAATAACTGATGCTAAACAATATTACAAAATTAATTTCTTTTTCACAATATTAAACACCACTATATCCTCCATTACAGAAAGATTCGTAATTCGTACTGTTGAAAGAGCATAATAAAGATTTTAAACTTATTCATGACATAAGTTGTAACGTAGCGTCGGTTACTGTTCTGCGGACAGAAAAGGAACCGAGCTCGGGAAATTATGTCCTTGCGACCGGGCCACGCTCGGTCGCGCGGCACGTGGTCCTGCCGGGACAAAGGATCTCCCGCAGATTCGAATCGGAAGATCGTTGATTTCTCTAAAACGAAACCGGGCTAGGCACGGTGCCGTGCCACGCGAAATTATCGAACTCCTCGTTCAAGTTGTAACACGATTTAAAATCTGCGAGGACCGCTATAACCTGAGATAGCCACGAGCGATGCCAGGATTCCACGTGAGGAAAAGGAACGGGGCATTCCACGCGACGGGAACGTTTCTCACGGGAGAGTAAGCCACACGAGATTTTAAGAGACAAACAATATTCGTTTATTAAACGAGGTGTCGTACAATCCGCCGGTAGAAACCGGCGGCAGTCAAAGAATTTGCCGGCGCGAAGGTGAAATTTATACGGCGGTTGTTCGGCCGATCGCGCGGAACCTACACTATCGCGTCGAGCTCGGCAGTTACAGGACTTCGCGTAATTTAGCAAACCTTGAAGGCACGAATTCTGCCGAGCTCTGGTAGCGTACGCGGTTCTAATCTCGTGACTGGGCGAAGCGGTACGAACTACGAAATGATCGAAACGGACACGTTGCATCGTCCTACCGTTGAACGTCTCGAGGGCAGCCAAACAATACGTCACGCGTCGGACGAATATCGTACGCCCCAGATATTCCGTTCGCGGACAACCGACGGCGTCACGACCTACGGCTTCGCGTACCTCACAGGAGAGCGACTCCCGCGGTCCTCGGAAAACGCCGGCGGTTCCGTAGTATTCACGACACGAAATTTCGCAAACTCTAATCACGTCCCCGAACCAACACGAACTGGTCACAAAAGAATTAGAATAGCCAAAGCCTGACCGGCTTTTCCACTCTCGAAATACTGGCAGCCGACGCAAAGATACTTTGACAAAGATTGCGGGAATACAATATCGTGTAACTGTTCGTTCGTAGACTTTCGGCCCAGTGACCCAGTTCGAGCAGGCTCGAGAACCAGTGATGGTACGTAAGGCGCTTTTTTCGCGCATGCGCAAGTTTCGTCAAGAACATATCTACGTCCGAAGTTTGTGGGAAACTGTGGCGGCTTTGGCGCTGCCCTACAGCAGGGGCCAAAAATTAGCGGGGCGGCCAAGGAACCCGATCTTCGTATTTGACTGAGGCCATCGAGGCTAGAATCGTCGCGCATGCACAAAAAAAGCTCCTTACGTACCATCACTGTCGGGAACGCGGAAGCGAGGCGTCCCCCTACTCCATCAACAATCTCCGCCGAGACGACGCACAGTGCGGCGTTTCTATGGTCGGAGTGGACAAAAGTCTGTTCTTGACGGATTCTTATAGGAAATTTCACGCTGATAACGAATATACCATATACTAGGGGCCCCTGAATAGAATGTAACAGTTTTTTCCGCAAAATACCATTTTTTCGAAGTTTTTTGCGTGAAAAAACGGTCGAACTCCATACCAGGGATGCTATGGTATCCTAACCCGAACCCGGTTCGGTTCTCGTAACCCCGAATAACCAGTCTAACCGGGTTACAGACAGCGATGCGAATGCTAACCCTAACCCGGTTCGGTTCTCGTAACCCGAGTAACCCGTCAAACCGGGTTACTTGTGTTTCATAATGTATACAAGCTTTTTTCTATGTCCATCACTTTCATTATTATTTCAAATTTCAATAACATCGTATTGTTGAAACAATTGTTCAAATAAACATATTTTTATAATTTGTTAATTTATTCATTACTCTTATTATTATTTCAACAACAATTTTTTGTTAAACTAATTGTTCAAATAAACATATTTTTATAATTTGTTAATTTATGCATTACTTTCATTATTATTTCAATAACAATTTTTTGTTGAAATAATTGTTGAAAAAATTAATTTTTATAATTTGCATCTATATTCGTTATTTGAATTGTTATTTCAATAATTTGTTGTTAAAATAATTGTTTATACAAATTTTTATAATTTGTACATATTTTTATAATTTGCTTCTATATTCGTTATTTGAATTGTTATTTCAATAATTTGTTGTTAAAATAATTGTTTAAACAAATTTTTATAATTTGTACATATTTTTATAATTTGCTTCTATATTCGTTATTTGAATTGTTATTTCAATAATTTGTTGTTAAAATAATTGTTTAAACATATTTTTATAATTTGTACATATTTTTTTAACTTCCCGATTTTATAGGGAAGTTATTGTAATTACCCCGAAAATCGAAAATCGAATTTTTAGCAGATCTTCACGTTTCATGGTCATTGGAGTCATTTTAGACTATTTTTATCAAAATGTCGGTATGTGTGTGTGTGTGTGTGTACGTATGTCCGTTTCTATGGTATCAAATTTTTCGTTAACGTTTTCAGAAAAAGTAACAACGCGATCAGAATGATGAATGATGCAATCGATGTGCCCCGCTGTAACTTAGAGCTGATTAGATTTTGGTCCATTTTGGTCAAGTAGTTTTTTAGTTTTTTTCGAAAGGAGTTGATTAAACATTGCAATTTATACGAAAGGCGTATCCACCGAAGAAGTAAACGTAACTATATATATATTAAAAAAAAAATTTTTTTTGTAAAATAAAAAAAAAATTTTTTATAAAATAAAAAAAAAATTTCTTGTTTTTTTTAATTAAAAAAAATGTTTTTTCCAATTATGCAACTAATGCTAATGTAACCGCTTACAATAATCGAAAATTATTCCAATGCAAGAGTGAGTTAATCATCGCTACTGCCGAGAATACATTTTCAAAGAATATCGATGAAAGTACAAAAACATTTATATTACAATCTTTAAATAAACAATGAGTTCAAAACGAATTGTTAACTGAGATTAAATTGAAAATTAATATAAAATATATGATAATTAATAACATTGATGTTGAAGACGGATTGGTTAATGGAGCATGCGGAATATTAAAATTTATTACTTTTCAAGAAAATACTAAAATTCCATCTATATTGTGGTTAGATTTTTAATTGGCCATAGTAGGAGTGAAAGTAAGAACTCGTTATCGTGATTATATGAAAAACGCAAATATAAATCAAAATTTAACACCAATAATAAAAAAATATCGAATCAAGTAAATATTTCGAGTGAAGAAAAATAACAGATCACACGTAGTCAATTTCCAGTGGTTCCTGCTGAAGCGATTACGATTCATAAAAGTCAGGGACAAACATACGAGAAAGTACGTATGGATTTTAAAACATTAGAAATACGAACTTTACAAATGTTGTATGTAGCACTGAGCAGAGTTTCAAAATTGAGCGGTTTATATATTTTGAGAAAATTTAAATTAATAGTATCGAAGAAAACCAAGATCAATAGTGCAAACCCGGATAATAATGAGTTGTATCGTTTGCGAAAAACTAATTAAGACAATTTATTTTGCAACATTAGTATGCTATAACAAGGAACCAAGCGAGCAACGAGCATACGATATTGGTTTAATGCGACGCCATATAGCAAACATTTTGATAAGTAGAAAACTATTGAATTTCCCTGAAAACGTATAATCTTCTTAAAACGTACACTTAATAAATAATAATAATAATAATATACAGCAACTAACGAATCGGGAAGTTCTTTGTGTGGCTCGTGGAGAGTCACACACAAAATGAAAGACATTAATAGCTGTGGGCCCTACTAGCCATGCATACCACTAACATTCTCGCAAGAGCAGTCCTGCCCGCGAGCTCGCGAAGCGAGCGAGCAACAACAACCCTACCCGCGAGCGAGCGAAGCGAGCGAGCAACAATAGCCCTCTAGTTTTATAATTTGTTTCTATATTCGATATTTGAATTGTTATTTCAATAATTTGTTGTTAAAATAATTGTTTAAACAAATTTTTATAATTTGTACAAATCTTTATAATTTGTTTCTATATTCGATATTTGAATTGTTATTTCAATAATTTGATGTTAAAATAATTGTTTAAACATATTTTTATAATTTGTTAATTTATTCATTACTCTCACTATTATTTCAATAACAATTTTTTCTTAAAATAATTGTTCAAATAAACATATTTTTATAATTTGTTAATTTATCCATTACTTTCATTATTATTTCAATAACAATTTTTTATTGAAATAATTGTTGAAAAAATTAATTTTTATAATTTATTTCCATCAAGGATGCGAATCCTATACCGAACCTGGTTCGGTTCTCGTAACCCAGGTAACCCGGCTTGGTCTTGGTTACTCGGGTTACGAGAACCGAACCAGGTTCGGTATAGGATTCGCATCCTTGATGGAAATAAATTATAAAAATTAATTTTTTCAACAGTTATTTCATCAAAAAATTGTTATTGAAATAATAATGAAAGTAATGGATAAATTAACAAATTATAAAAATATGTTTATTTGAACAATTATTTCAACAAAAAATTGTTACTGAAATAATAATGAGAGTAATGAATAAATTAATAAATTATAAAAATATGTTTAAACAATTATTGTAACATCAAATTATTGACATAACAATTCAAATATCGAATATAGAAACAAATTATAAAGATTTGTACAAATTATAAAAATATGTTTAAACAATTGTTTTAACAAATTATTGAAATAACAATTCAAATAACGAATATAGAAGCAAATTATAAAAATATGTACAAATTATAAAAATTTGTTTAAACAATTATTTTAACAACAAATTATTGAAATAACAATTCAAATAATGAATATAGAAGCAAATTATAAAAATATGTACAAATTATAAAAATTTGTTTAAACAATTATTTTAACAACAAATTATTGAAATAACAATTCAAATAACGAATATAGAAGCAAATTATAAAAATATGTACAAATTATAAAAATTTGTTTAAACAATTATTTTAACAACAAATTATTGAAATAACAATTCAAATAACGAATATAGATACAAATTATAAAAATTAATTTTTTCAACAATTATTTCAACAAAAAATTGTTATTGAAATAATAATGAAAGTAATGGATACATTAACAAATTATAAAAATATGTTTATTGGAACAATTAGTTTAACAAAAAATTGTTATTGAAATAATAATAAGAGTAATGAATAAATTAACAAATTATAAAAATATGTTTATTTGAACAATTGTTTCAACAATACGATGTTATTGAAATTTGAAATAATAATGAAAGTGATGGACATAGAAAAAAGCTTGTGTACATTATGAAACACAAGTAACCCGGTTTAACGGGTTACTCGGGTTACGAGAACCGAATCGGGTTCGGGTTAGGATTCGCATCTCTGTTTGTAACCCGGTTAGGCGGGTTGCTCGGGTTACGAGAACCGAACCGGGTTAGGGTTAGCATTCGCATCGCTGTCTGTAACCCGGTTAGACGGGTTACTCGGGTTACAGAAACCTTCCTCGGTTAACCGGGTTCGGGTTAGGGTTAGTTCCGCGGTTCGCATCCCTGCTCCATACAGTGACCCTTATTACATGGTATATTCGTGATCAGCGTGAAATTTCCTATAAGACCTCAAAGTATCTTTCTTTCGTTTGGGATGACACTGTATATTTCAAGTGATGGAAACAGTTAAGAAAAATTGCTCTTCATTGCATCATCTACAAAAATGAGGAAACACGAACAAAAATTAAATTGAATTTTATTCAAAATTGAATTTCAATTAATATTTTATATATATTATAACAATAATAATGGACAGAATATGTAGGTAACTTCACAATAATAAAGGTATGCCTAGTTACATAATATAGGCCATAGACTATACCTATGAAGTAAATATTTATGAAATCACTAATTATATACACTAATTTCATAACAGAAGAAATTTTGAACGAATAACTTAAAATTTTGTGGAAAAATATGATTAATCCTTTAACTAGATTCGGTATTTCATGGAGAACCAGGAAAAAAATTATTTTCTCTATTTCAGTGCATTTTAATGTAAGCGTGGTTTTTAAAAAGTTTTTTATATATTTTATTTTGTACTTTTATTGTCATCGAAAGCAAGTGTGTATATAAAATTTCAGTAAGATTGGTCTATGGGAAGAGGCTTAAAATTTGATTACAAGATTTGACGCATAAGCGTGGTAAAAAATGGCAGACAGCCGTTCAAAGCAGTTTGAAGCAGGAAATGTTTACATATTTGTAAAGTATAATAGTTGTGAAATCGAAATATATCAAAACCCTAGGATGTTTTGACCCTAACTTGAGAAAAGCTTATCTGAAGATATTAACGTCTATAAAACTTGATTCTATCTTAGTGGTTTATTATTGCTACGAAACTATTTTAACGGTTAATGAAACAGGTCAAACGGATATTCTTCACCTTCTTCGATACCTTCCATATTCAAAATTTAAAGGAAGGACATAGAACAACGTTCTTGATCATAGAAAATCAGTAATTGATTGGGCCAGGTCTCGCGTGAGTTCTTCGATGAGCTCTCTAATGAGCTCTCTGCCACATATGCAAACGTGATTCGTGCCGTTTGTTGTACTAATTTTAGATTCCCGGCATTTGTTTCATACATTAGAGACATCTCTGAAGGGATTAGTAAAGCCAAATAAGGTATGGAAAATAGTTGCATTTTCGACTTTTGTCCACAGGCGGCCGCACTGTGCGACGCTCGGGCCTATCGCATCCCGGGCCTCCGGTAGTTTGATACAAGGCTGTTGGACGGCAGACATGGATCCAAGCTGTTCCGGCGTTGCTCTCATAACATTTTCCGGATGAGACGTCGACGAGGGTGGGCACATGGTCATCCCTGGTTCACGATATCCTCGTCGATTTCTCCGGGTTGGCAGATCCGGGCTCGGTCCAATCCTCGCCGTCTTCCTCGACAGCGGCGCACAGTGGTCTGGATTGGAAAATCGTGTGCCATTTTGTTATAACTTTTGAACCAGTAGAGATTGCAATGAAATTTTCACTAAAAATATTTTTAAAAATAGTCATTTTTAACTATAGGTTGTCATGTCGTATCAGATTTGATCGTCGCCAGAGGGGCGAAAATCCGAGAGATACCGGGTATTTACAGACTTTACAGCCGGGCCGCGTTCGGCCGCACGAAACGCGGTCCACCCGGGACAAAAATTGTCCATAGGCTCGTCGTTTCTCGAGATCCTCGAAACCAAGTTCGGGCGCCAGGCACGGAAGGTGCCACGCTAAGCTTCGCGAATACGAGCACTTCGAGAAACGACCATACGAGCCTGCAACAATCGAAAATGGATTTGGATTTTTCGCTAACGGGTACAGGGTACTACGCGGGTCGAACACGAGGCGTTCCCCGCGGCGGGTAGGTTTCTCACTACAATAACGACTCTAATAATTTCGGTTAACCAAGATTTATTTCTCCGATGTTACAAGAACGCAGCCGGCAGCGACCGGCAGCGTTTGGAGGTTAACCGGCGCGTGACAGATGGTTGGCAACGAAAGATCGCGTTCTACGCTCGAATTCCGATGGAACACGCGTTACAATTGTCTTCTCGTCGGCAAAACAAGTCGCGGAAATACGACGCGAGCACGTGGCGGTGACGGATCGTGGAATGACTCGAGCAAATTGGCGCGACGCTCAAAAATATAAGAACTCGCCCATGGGTCTCGTTCGTGCCCAGGGCGAGCGCTCGCGACGGCCCATCTCGCAGATTTCGCTGCCAGAGGGTGACCCGGTCTTCCGATACTCGGTACCGGAGAACCGGGACTCGGTACCGTGGCAAAACTGCCACGTCACAAGGTAATTAAACATTTTTTACATTTGTTAAACAATAATTTTTTATTAATTTTCATTGATATTTTTGATTTAAAAAAAATTTTTTTGAATATAATCGTACAAACTATTTTTTCCTTTCTAAATATGTATTTTTTATATTTATGTTTCACATGTAACGTTTTATGGAATACGTAAAATATAAGTTCGAGAAATCTTGTTGCAATCAACATATACAAAAATTACCGTAGAGGTAAAAACGCATCACAAGTGTGTCAGATATTTTTTATAATAATTTATAATGATTATAATTTTTTATTGAAAACTCGTGAACCCCATGTTCGTGTAACTTTTAAATCGTAAAAGGTATTGGCATGAAACTTGAACTGGATAATGTGGAAATGTCAGGCTATGGATAGGTTAATTACTATTACTATTGTGGTATTTGATTTGTTGTACTTTATTTATTGAATATAGGTAAAAAGGGTATTGAATAGATGTTATATTAACGTAAGAAAAACAACAAGACACTTTAACTCGCAAGCAACGCACACGTCCTTCACTCTCAGCAGTCAACGCAAATCTGTCCATTCTCCCAAAAATGTCCTTCTCCAGTCCTCACTCACACACCCGTACTCATCCCCATAGCCTATGCGTGTCTCTGTGGAAAATCCCAGCCGACCCTTGGGCCTCGTTTTCGTCAGGGACGCTTTCTCTTTGATGGCCTTCTTCCCTTGGGCCTGGCTTTCGTCAGGCCGTTCTGTTTTATAGCCCTCTTCCTGCCATTAAGGACCCAACGACATCCTGGCTAAAACTACGATATTACACTATTATTACACTTTTTATGTTAATTATTTATTAACTCTAAAGCTTCTGCTTCTAATTGCCTAACTTTTTTACAATATGATTTTATCCTAACACTGGATATGTTTGGGTCCGATGTTAAGAGTAATCGATTTAATATGTCTTCATTTGTGCATAATCGTGAATTTTTCCTTGTGTTTCTACATCTTATGCGTTTAAAGTCCTTGTGATGCGTTTCCTGGGCCTCCTCTGAAAGTTACCCTATTGGCAACAACGCATTTTGTATGATATCCGCCGCATGTATCAGTAGTTTGTGTATTGGCGCTGGCATGTAATACCATCGATAATTTTGTATATAATATTCTGCCGTATCTTGTGCATATTTTTGAAATCTTACGATGTCTATTTTGTAGGGCGATGAAATGGCCTATCATAAAAAATGGATATATACATATAACATCGACCTCAATGAATTGTAAAATTTTTTGCCATATTTTGTACATACTATTAAAAATTTCCTAATGTGTTGAAAAGGAATTACCTGAAGTATAACGTGGAATCTTTAATTTAGATTTTTTTAAAATTTTTTCACATACTCGACCGCTATTTTGTTTTTTTAATTTTGACAGATTCCTATTCAACGACCCTTGAGTTTCAGCAATTGATGTGATACCGCATCCAACTTTAATAGCTTTAAACAATAATAATTGGAGCGGGCGGAGAGGGGCGGAATTAATTTTTTCATGATTATTTAGAGGAAGGTGTACTAAACTCGGCTAAACTTTAAAGATATACCATCTTAAATGGAAAGGACTACACAAATTTTTCTTACGGCATTGAGCATTATTGTTTAAATAGAGTATTTACATTAATAGATAATAGAAAGATATGATTTTTATCACAAAAGTGTGCTCTTCATTATAAAAAAAGGCGAGAGATAATATTAAATAGGAACGTCAGGGCACCGCATCAAAGAGAAGCAATTTTTCTCATGAAAAATACTCCTCTTAAAATGTCCTATTTTCAATGTTTATTACAACTATTATATTTATTAAATTGTACTATTTTCTTCATTTCCGAGGTCTGTGGACATTTGGGAAGCAATGTTTATATATTAGATATCGATACGAGAAAGTTCGTTTTTGGGCAGAAAGGCACACGATTTTCCAACCCAGACCACTGTGCGGCGTCTTGCGATAGGTGCTCCGAGCGCCTCTGCTTGAGACTTCCCGCCAATTAGCGGCCGGAGATGGATACCGGGCTCCTCACGGAGTTGGTTAGTCCTGAAACTTCGTATCGCGCCTAGTGGCGCGACATTCAAGCATGATAATTCCGTTCCACTGGTGCTCGAATGTCCCAGGGAGCGATCGCCACGGCCGTTTCGATTCGGTACTGCCTACAAGTGACCCGGTCTTTCGTGGATGGTTCGGATAGACATAGGCAGAATCTGCCACGTCACAAAGTAAATTAAAACAGTGGAATGATGAAGAGTTATTAAAACACTGCAAAGCTATGGGAATAAAACTTAGCGACAATAAAAATACTGGAGATCGGGATATTGATGGTACCACTCTATTTGAAGAACTGAAATCTTTACAATGCTTTATAAAACCTAAGATGGATCCTCATGCTGTTTTGAATTATATACAGGGTGTTCGAAAAGTCTGGAAACGGTCGAATATCTTAAAAATAAAGCATTTTAGAGAAAAATGGTTCAGACATATATTTTATGGTTTCGCAAGGGCTATAAGATGGCGTCATTGGTTTGACCTTGAAGAATCATTTGAAGGTCACGTGAAGGTTACCTCAATTTTTTTAAATGGCACCCCCTATTTTTTATTACATATTATTGTAGCTGATCTCGAGAGTTTTCCAAAACACTTGAATCAAATGTTTTTTCATGAATTACTTTTCGAGTGATAAGGCATCAAAGGTACAATACCGCCGGCATTAGCGTTAACCGAGATGTACCACGTGGAGGTTGCACGGTCGGATTTACATCTCTTGTGCGTGTGTGTGTGTGTGTATGTGCGTGTGCGCGCGCATGTGTGTAAACGGGTTTTTACTGAATTAAATGTTCAAATTGTTTTCCTTCTGCTGCTTGACAATGACCTAATCGTAGATAAAATTCATTTAATACGTTTCGTCTCATTTCTGGTGAGATAAGATTTACTTGGTGCAGTATGCGTTCCCTAAGGTCTACCAAATTAGCAGGTTTCGCTACGTATACATTGTTTTTAACATACCCCCATAAAAAGTAGTCCAATGGAGAAAAATCTGGTGATCTAGGGGGCCACTCTATTTCTCCACGTGTTCCTATCCATCGGTTTGGGGAAGTATTAGTTAAATATTGACGCACTATTACTGCATAGTGTGGCGGTGCACCATCTTGTTGAAACCAAATATTTTGTATATTTCCGTCAAACAAATTGTCAATAGCAGGAAGTATTTGATTTCGCAATAAATCCAAAAATATGGATAGGAACACGTGGAGAAATAGAGTGGCCCCCTAGATCACCAGATTTTTCTCCATTGGACTACTTTTTATGGGGATATGTTAAAAACAATGTATACGTAGCGAAACCTGCTAATTTGGCAGACCTTAGGGAACGCATACTGCACCAAGTAAATCTTATCTCACCAGAAATGAGACGAAACGTATTAAATGAATTTTATCTACGATTAGGTCATTGTCAAGCAGCAGAAGGAAAACAATTTGAACATTTAATTCAGTAAAAACCCGTTTACACACATGCGCGCGCACACGCACATACACACACACACACACGCACAAGAGATGTAAATCCGACCGTGCAACCTCCACGTGGTACATCTCGGTTAACGCTAATGCCGGCGGTATTGTACCTTTGATGCCTTATCACTCGAAAAGTAATTCATGAAAAAACATTTGATTCAAGTGTTTTGGAAAACTCTCGAGATCAGCTACAATAATATGTAATAAAAAATAGGGGGTGCCATTTAAAAAAATTGAGGTAACCTTCACGTGACCTTCAAATGATTCTTCAAGGTCAAACCAATGACGCTATCTTATAGCCCTTGTGAAACCATAAATTATATGTCTGAACCATTTTTCTCTAAAATGCTTTATTTTTAAGATATTCGACCGTTTCCAGACTTTTCGAACACCCTGTATACGAAAATTTCACAATTGTACTGCGCATTTATTTAACTTTGCTTGTTTCGGTAGCTTCCGAAGAAAGGAGTTTATCCAAATTAAAAATAAGAACTATTTACGTTCAACAATGTCTCAAGAACGGTTAACTGATTTATCAGTCATATCAATTGAAAATGATATTCTAGACATTAAATATTAGTGATTTAATGAAAAATGTTGCGGCGGGCAAAGCCCGAAGAATATATAAATAATTATATAATGTATGTATTGTGGGATTTAATAAATTCGAGATTAGGAACAAAACAATTTTAATGGAAACTTAAAAACAAATACACGCGTTAAATAAATAAGTACAACTTCGACTCGTCACAATTCGTACCGCTCGCTTCGACGTGCAAACCAACTCTGCTCTCTCCCATCGGTATTTTCAGTCGGCCCTTTCGTCCCCTCTAGCTTTCCCAAAAGACCTTCGGACTTTCCCAACGGCCCAAACGCTTTCTTGTTTATGGCCCACACAGGCCTCGCGCTCGGTTCCTGAAAATCACGCGTTCTCGGTACAATCGTAAATCCTAAGACATAAGTCTAGCCTCGGCGAGGGTTATGACGAATTTACGATGCTACACTCGGCCATCCTGCTACACATCTGCCTCAGATGTTTTCGCCGTTGTTGTCGCCACCACTGTCTATTTCATTTTCCAACGGATAGTCATCCTCGTTGCTGATCCACGATTTCATGTAACATGCCGCCGTGGACGTGATTTTGGGCCCTTCATGTTCGCCACTCTTCTGTACTACGTAACGCTTGTTTCGTAACTTTTTCGTTACACGGTAGGGCCCTAAAAACTTCGCATGAAGCTTTAAACCTGATCCAATCTGCGTTCGTTTGATAGCAACTAAATCTCCTTCTTTGCACGGTTTCGCTTCTTTCCGTCTTTTATTATATGTTTTCCGATTTTCTGCTTGGACTTTAGCTATTGCTTCCTTCGCTGTAATTCGTTCCTCATCTCTTTCTTCTTGGAACATGTTAATCCATTCTGCCTCTATCAACTCTTGGATTCGTGGGTCCTCGCGCATCTTCATGTGTGTCCCGAACAGTAATTTAAATGGAGAACTGTTGGTACTTCTACTAGGTGTTGCATTTAAATATTTTTGTGCTACTTCGAGATATTTGTACCATTCATTCGGTTTAGGTGCAGACAACTTGGTTAACAACGGTATCAACGTTCTATTAACTCTCTCTATTTGCCCGTTTGCTTGTGGGACTCCTGTTGTTATTAAAACGTGGTGTATTCTCTCCTCTTTACAGTAACTTTCAAACACACCGGATGAAAAAGCGATTCCCCGGTCAGAAATAATACGTTGGGGATTACCGAAAATTGCAAATTTTCAAAAATATGTATATAACTCTTCTTACTTGATGGCAATGGTCCTAAATGATCTATGTGGTATGTCTCAAATGGCAACTCTCCTTTGTCGATACTATTAAGGAAACCCTCCTGCTTCTCTTGCTTCCTTTCAGCGAGAATACAATTAACGCAGTTTCGCACAACCTTTCCTACTTTTGACCGCATACCCTCGAACCAATAATCTCGTTTTACAGTAGCTTCCGTCTTATTAACTTCCCGATTTTATAGGGAAGTTATTGTAATTACCCCGAAAATCGAAAATCGATTTTTTAGCAGATCTTCACGTTTCATGGTCATTGCAGTCATTTTAGACTATTTTCAGCAAAATGTTCGTATGTGTGTGTGTGTGTGTGTGTGTGTGTGTGTGTGTGTGTGTGTGTGTGTGTGTGTGTGTGTGTGTGTGTGTGTGTGCGTATGGCCGTTTCTATGTAATCAAATTTTTCGTTAACGTTTTCAGAAAAAGTAACAACGCGATCAGAATGATGAATGATGCAATCGATGTGCCCTGCTGTAACTTAGAGCTGATTAGATTTTGGTCCATTTTGGTCAAGTTGTTTTTTAGTTTTTTTGGAAAGGAGTTGATTAAACATTGCAATTTATACGAAAGGCGTATCCACCGAAGAAGTAAACGTAACTATATATATATATTTAGACATATTTAAAAAAAATTTTTTTTATATAATTAAAAAAAAAATTTTTTATAAAATTAAAAAAAAAAATTTTCTTGTTTTTTTTAATTAAAAAAAATTTTTTTTCCAATTATGCAACTAATGCTAATGTAACCGCTTACAATAATCGAAAATTATTCCAATGCAAGAGTGAGTTAATCATCGCCGAGAATACATTTTCAAAGAATATCGATGAAAGTACAAAAACATTTATATTACAATCTTTAAATAAACAATCAGTTCAAAACGAATTGTTAACTGAGATTAAATTGAAAATTAATATAAAATATATGATAATTAATAACATTGATGTTGAAGACGGATTGGTTAATGGAGCATGCGGAATATTAAAATTTATTACTTTTTAAGAAAATACTAAAATTCCGTCTATATTGTGGTTAGATTGTCAATTGGCCATAGTAGGAGTGAAAGTAAGAACTCGTTATCGTAATTATATGAAAAATGCAAATATAAATCAAAATTTAACACCAATAATAAAAAAATATCGAATCAAGTAATTATTTCGAGTGAAGAAAAATGACAAATCACACGTAGTCAATTTCCAGTGGTTCCTGCTGAAGCGATTACGATTCATAAAAGTCAGGGACAAACATACGAGAAAGTATGTATGGATTTTAAAACATCAGAAATACGAACTTTACAAATGTTGTATGTAGCACTGAGCAGAGTTTCAAAATTGAGCGGTTTATATGAGAAAATTTAAATTAATAGTATCGAAGAAAACCAAGATCAATACTGCAAACCCGGATAATGATGAGTTGTATCGTTTGCGAAAAACTAATTAAGACAATTTATTTTGCAACATTAGTATGCTATAACAAGGAACCAAGCGAGCAACGAGCATACGATATTGGTTTAATGCGACGCCATATAGCAAACATTTTGATAAGTAGAAAACTATTGAATTTCCCTGAAAACGTATAATCTTCTTAAAACGTACACTTAATAAATAATAATAATAATAATATACAGCAACTAACGAATCGGGAAGTTCTTTGTGTGGCTCGTGGAGAGTCACACACAAAATGAAAGACATTAATAGCTGTAGGCCCTACTAGCCATGCATATCACTAACATTCTCGCAAGAGCAGTCCTGCCCGCGAGCTCGCAAAGCGAGCGAGCAACAACAACCCTACTTGCGAGCGAGCGAAGCGAGCGAGCAACAATAGCCCTCTAGTTTATTCCGAAATGACCGCGCTCGTGCGCCTGGCGAACAACCTGCGTAAGCATCGCCTTCGGAACGACCACCAGTGGTGAGTAATTTATTATCCTATAAAGGATCTCATTCTTTAAAACGTATCCCTTAGCCAGGTATTCGTCAATATCGTCGCGAATTTTCCGCAAGTCGGTGTCTTCCACCTGCGCGCTTTTCAGTCGAGCAATCATTCTTCGTCGTCTTCTTCAATTAACAAAACCGCGGGTAGCGGGTTTCGACTCAGCGCGTCTACATGCGACATTCTCTTTCCGAGTCTGTGTTCGATCTTATACTGGAATTCTTCCAAAAGAAGCGCCCATCTAGCCACGCGCACACACAAATCTCTTTTACTCATTGTCAACGTGAACGCTTGACAATCCGTTACAATTTTAAACGAAATCCCTAGTAAGTAAATGCGGAACTTCTTTAACGCTTTCACAATCACTAATACTTCAAGCTCATAGCTGGAGTATTTTACTTCGGCCGGTGTTCTTACCACTCGCGAAATATATCGGATGATAATTACCATCTTCGCTATCACGTTGTAATAAAATTGCACTATAACCCAGACTAGACGCATCCGTATGCAACTCGGTCTCAACCCCCGTATGATACAATTTTAATACCGGTTTGCTACTCAAAATTAGCTTCAACTCCTCGAATGCTACCTGTTCCTGTAGTCCGAACACAAATTTCACATCTTTCCTTAACAAATTCGACAACGGTCTCGCAATAGTTGGATATCGGTGCACAAATTTTCTAAAATATCCTGTCAAGCCCAGGAAACTTTGAACATCTCTAGCACATTGAGGTTTCGGAAAATTCATTACGGCTCTAGTTTTATTCTCAGACGGTTGAACGTTACCGTTCTCGATAATATGTCCCAAATATTCTACTCTAGTTTGCAGGAAGTAACATTTATCCCAATTTATTAACAACCCGTATTTACTGGCAACATCTAGTACTAATTGCAAATTTGTTACACCTTGAGAAAAATCAGTGGAAGGTACTATTAGATCATCCATGTAGGTAAGTACCGTCCCGGCTGAAATTAACTCCCTGAATACGGCATTTATAAATTTTTGGAAAACGGCTGGCAAATTGCATAATCCAAACGGAATCTTTAAAAATTCGTAATATCCGTTAGGTATCACGAATGCTGTATATTTAATGCTATCTTCGTCGACACGAACATGAAAGAAACCGTTTTTCAAGTCAAGCGTACTGAAAACTTCCGCGCCTTACAACAAATCTAATTGATCTTCGATTAATGGTAACGGATATCTATCTTTGATAATCTTCTTATTTAACTGCCTGTAATCAATGCAAATTCTAGTCGACCCGCTCTTCTTTTTTACCAAAACTATTGGGCTTGCATAATCTGAGTGAGATGGTCGTATTATTCCGTCTTTCATCCATAGCTCTATTTGCTCGTTGACTTCGGCTTTATCTTGAGGAGATAACCGTCGCGGTCGTTCGTAAACTGGAATCTCGTCTTGTAAAATCAAACTCATTTTAACTCCTGTTTCGTGTGTTTTCTCGGGTTTATAATTTTCGATCGCACTCTCTATCGCCTGCTTGTGTTCTATCTGTGTAATATGAGATAAATCTAACTCGTTTACTTCAGCCTCGACATCTATCTTAAAAACTTCTGGAACATTGCTATCGTTACAGTTTTCTAATTTTCGAATGGAAATACTCCCCTCTTTCATGTTCAACTCTACACTGTCCAGGAAATCTGTGCCGATAATCAACGCGTGCTGCATTAACGTGTCTGAAACAACATGTATCGTCATTGGATAGGGCACACCGTCGATTATTACATTCGTCGAGAACTCTCCTAGCGTACAATTACTTTCATGGCCTATATTACGAAATTTTGCAACTGTATTACCTACTTTAGGCTGACCGACCTTGATGTATTGATCCGCCCTCATTAACGTTAAGTCACTGCCAGTATCAACTAACGCAACTACCTTACAGTTCGCTATGTCCACTTCCTTACAACGGTTCGCTTTTGACGACTGAGACGCACTGCATGCACTTTTTGGCGATTTATTTACGCCAGGACACTGTGGGGAAATGTGCCCGTATTGACAACACTTAAAACACTTGGTACCTTTATTCTTCGTCGGGCAGTCAGCGCTCAGATGATTCCGATCTCCACACAACAAACATCGCTTGATCGTTTCTTGCGCCCCGTCGCGTCGATTCGATTCGGCTTCCTCGGCTTCTCGGCAACCAGCTTGCTTCTCGTTTTCACGTTCTCCTTCATGGTCTCGTACAACAGAAATTTCTCTTTTAATTCTCGTATGGTCCTAGCACCATATAAGATGGTTTTGTTGACTTCGTCGTCGTGAACTCCGTCGATTATATATTTAATCACGGCAGTATTTTCCATGTCTACTCGTTTCGCTATTTCTAGCATTCGATAGATGTACTCCTGGTACGTTTCCCCTGACTTCTTCGTCCTTCGTGACAACTCCTTATGGACTTATGGGCGTCGAATTTCTGTGAGAATTCCGATATCAGTGCTCCTTTCAGGGCTTTCCAGCTCTTGCAACCCTTTTCGTACTTCACGAACAACTTGGCTGAGCCCCGTAGAAGTCTTCTCGCATATACCACCTTCTGGACATCACTCCACTGACATATTTCGGTCAACTCTTCAAATTCTCGCACCCAACCGTCGATGTTCACATTATCATCACCGCTGCAGGTATTCATCGACTCTTCGACGTCTTTAAATGTTAACACATATGTACGCCTGGAAGCTGTGGCTCTCTGTTGGACTCGTACATCATCATCATCATCATATTCGTCTACAGATTCTTCTTCCTCATCCTCATCTTCATCTTCATCTTCTTCGTTTACCCCATGCTCTATTTCAAACGTCACCGCAATTCTTAACCGATTCTGCAACTCCTTATTGCCAGACACTTTTAGTTTTCGCCTTTTTAGTTCTTCTTTCAACTCGACTAGTTTCATCGTGCTGATTTTCTGCAACTTCTCACTGTTCACGGCGTCGCTTTGATCGTTGGTAGGGACCTTGATCACGGTGTCGTCTGCTTCACTCATGTTTAACAACTTAAATTCAACATAGTTTTACAATCGTAAATCCTAAGACATAAGTCTAGCCTCGGCGAGGGTTGTGACGAATTTACGATGCTACAGTATGTATGTATGTATTTATTCCTGTTCCCTTTCGGGTTACAGGGAGAATCCGATCCCTCTGCATTTAATTTATTTACATTTACATTTACATTTTTTATAATCTATATACATTTACGAAGCTTTTTCCTTTCTTTCACACACACACACACACACACACACTCTCGCTCTCTCTCTCTCACTCTCCTTCTCATTCTTCTTTTTTTTTCTTCTGCCCTGGACTTTTGTTTTCCTCTCTTTATCCTTCGATTCTTCCTTCCTGGATTTCTCTTCTGTCACTATCCAATTTCTTCATCCACTCTTCTCCCCTCCCGTCCTCACCTAATATTTCCTTCACTTTCTCTTGCAACCCTGCGTCCTTTATTTCTTCTCCTCTACATCTCTCCAGCACGTGCTCCCATGTCTCCTCTTCATAGCCACATCTCCTACACCATCTTTCCTCTTCCTCCTCCCAGTACTCTTCTCCCCTCATTTCGCTTCCTAATCTGTATCTAGCTTCCTGGAGTCACACACTCTACTCCTAGCACCCATCTAGCATACCTTTCTTGCATAGCCTCTACTATCTTCCATTCCTCCCATCCCCATATCTCTACTCCGTATGTTATTACTGGCTATACCAACGCATCGAAGAACCACATCCTTCTCTTGTATTTGTCTCTGAAGTATCTCTTTCCTATTCCCCACACACTTCTCATTACTCCTCCTCTCTTTCTCGTTCTTTCATCTATTTGCCTTTCCTGTCCTCCGTTCTTCTTGAATATGTAGCCCAGATACTTTACTTCATCTACCTCTTCCACTTCTCCGTCTCCCCATCTCCACGTGCTTTTCGCCTGTCTTCTTCTCTCAAATTTCACCACTTTCGTCTTTTCTCTATTTACTTCCATCCCCTTCTCTCTTATGTAACACCTAAATTCCTCTATCATTAGCTTCATTCCGCTCTCTTTCTTTGCCAACAGCACCAGGTCATCTGCATACTGCAGGGTGTATATCTTCTTTCCCCTTATCTCCACCCCCCTTTGCCTCTCTTCTACATCCTCTCCTCTAGGTCCGCCATGAACAGAATAAAAAGCTTTGCGCTTAGCGGGCACCCTTGTCTTACTCCTCTCCCTACCCAGAATTTCTCTCCCGTCTCTCCACCTACTCTTACCCTGGCTGTTGTTTCTCTATAAACCTCCTTTATTCTTTCCCTCAGTCCTTCGCTTACTCCTCTTTCCTTTAATGCTTCCCATAGATTTCCTCTGGTCACGCTGTCAAATGCTGCCTTTAAATCTATAAAGCAACCTATCATTTTTCCTTTTTTTTTTGCTAGCTCCCTATTTATCACGTAATTTAGTATATATATATATATATATATATATATATATATATATATATATTGTCTACTGTCCCCTTCTCCTTCCTGAACCCCGTCTGGTTCTCCGGCACCATTTTCTTCATTTCCACCTCCCTTTCCAGTCTCTCCTCTAGTATCACCGCGTAAATCTTATACAGAATGTTTAATAATGTCACCCCTCTGTAACAATCTACTTTCTTTCCATCTCCTTTTTTTATAGGTATTATTATCCCCGTTTTCCACTTCTCCGGCCATCCTCCGCATTCCATATCTCATTGCATATTTTCCATGCCTCCTTCCTCACCTTCTCTCCTCCATATTTCCATACCTCGTTCTCCATCCCATCCTCTCCTGCTGCTTTTCCTTATTTCAATTTTTGTATTACTTTCTCTATGTCTTCCATTTTTATCTCTTCCTCACCCTCCTTGCTCTTCTTCCTCCTGCCACCTTCTACCACTTTTGATTCCACTCCTCCTAGTAATCCCATAAAGTAATCCTTCCATTCTTCTTTTCTTATCTCGCTCTCCGTTCCTTTTCCCGTCCCTCCTCTCATTCCCCTTAGAAAATCCCATACCCTTCCTTCTGTGTTCGCTTTCCCTGCTTCCTGAAATATCTTCTCTCTTTCTTGTCCTTTTTCTCCTCATATAGTGTTCGGCGTCGACCGACGGTCAGAAACGCCTGATGCTGGGACCGCTCAGCATGAGCGCGCGAGGAAATGGCGAGGACGAGGTTTTATGAAACAAGCTGCATTTCGGGTTCACACCTTTGTCTACTGGTCACGTTTATTGAATAATCACAGCGATGCTGTGATCGAACATCGATGAGCGCTAGGATCCGGCTGAGCGAGCTCGATCCGACGACCGAGGTTCCTTAGGATAAATATCGATTCGGCGAACGTGGTGTTGCGATTGGCCTAGTTCGCTCGCCGAATCGATTGTTTCGGGATTCAAAGTGAGGTGATTTTACGGTTTCTGATTACGAGACGGTGCGAACGCGACTTCGATACAATAACAGGTTGAGGACACAAACACATCGCGCGGTGTTTGTCCGTGTCTCGCACCGACCGGTAAATTCCTCTCTTTGAATCCCGAACACATAGCTTCTTGCATCCGCTTATCATTCTTCTGTATACCTCTCCTTCTCTCTTCTGTATACCTTCTTCTTTCTCCCTTTTCCACCTCCTTAGCATCTTTCTTAATTCCCTCTTTCTCTCGATGCACTCTTCGTCCCACCGACCTTTCCTTTTCCTCTCTTTCTTGCCCTCCTCGCTCCTTATTTCTTCCATAATTTCGTTGAACTTCCTTTCTAACTCCTCTAGTCTTTCTCCTATACTTTCCCCTGTTAATTCTATTCCTTCCGTTCTAATTCTGAATTTTTCCTTTACCTCTCTCTTCCATTCCACGTTTGTTGCGCCCTTCTTTTCCTTTTTTCTTCCCTCACTGCCCGCTCCTTTCCTTCCTTTCTTCATTGTTATTACCATCGGTAAATGGTCTGAATCTACCCTCTCTTCTATCCCTCGTTCTTTCGTCTCCTATCACATAATCTATTACCGTTACTTCCCCTCTGTCCTACGAATGTATACTCTCCTCTTTCGTCTCCTTCAATCCCTCCATTCATTATTTCTTCCTCCTTATAGCTTCCTTCCTTATAGCTTCCTCCCTTCACCGTTTACTTTCTTGTCCCTCGATGCCCTACCTTCTTCCCCCTCCTCCGCCTGTCTTTTCTTTTTTGTTTATTGTTTAAAGTATAGGGTGTTTAATACTTTATGTACGTGCCCCAGGATCATCGTAACCCTAGGGTGTGTGGGACTCCCCCAGCTGTGACCTTGGAAATACCAAGGAGCACATGCAATGCCCTGGGTGACACTGTGCGGAGTAGTGCAATACACAGTGCCACGAGGTTTACCCACTAACACTCACCCTACACTCGGAATCCACAACTCACCATTTGAAGGTCATACCGGAACTGCCCGAAAGCTCTACTTCGGCTTGACCTTAGTTCCCCTGTAACCTGTTGGACTCTGCGTCTTCTTCTTCTTCTTTTTGGGGTGTGACTCTTCGTCTTCTTCTTCTTCTTCTTTGGGAAGTGACTCTACGTCTTCATCTTCTTCTTGGGATGTGACTCTTCGTCTTCTTCTTCTTTGTGATGTGACTCTTCGTCTTCTTCTTCTTTGTGATGTGACTCTTCGTCTTCTTCTTCTTCGTGTGGAGGTGGCTCTTCATCTTCTTCTTTCCTTCGGATCAAATCTCTTATTTTCTTCTTCTTCTTGTCTGAGTCTGTGTTGTCTGCGTTGTTATTCTGTCCTGGGTTGTTTGTCGTTGCTGTTGTGATAGTTGTATTTCTTCGGCTCTTTTCCGCATTCGTTCTTCTTTCTGTCTCCGATTCTCTGTCTGTTGCTTGTCTTTCATTATAGTTGAGCAAAGCTGTTGGAAATCCTTCCATGCGTCGTCTCTGGTATGTACCGCTTCAGATATTTTCTTTATGTTGTATGGCGTGCTGATATTATATTCTTTGCAGAACTTGTCACGCTCGTCTTTCCATCTTGGGCATTCCAGCAGAGAGTGCTTAGGCGTGTCTTCAGAGTCGCACTCAAACCAGCATCTATCCGAGGGACACTTCCGTATCTTGAACAGGTAATTTGCAAAGATGCCATGGCCTGTTAAGAATTGGATCGTGTAGTGTTTTATATTCTGTCGAGGTACAGAATGCCATTTCTTGATATTAGGTATCCATTCGTTTAATAGCTTTTCTGAGTAATCTGACGTCCATCTGTCTTGCAGGCGAGATCTTGTGGCTGTTCTTAATGTAACTCTTTGCTTTTTTCTTTCTGCTTTCAGATTCTCAAAGCTTGTCGCCATGTTGCTCGATGGAGATGTTCTATCATATTGTGCGCTGAGTTGTTCTTGTTCCCATGTTGCTAGTTCGTGTCTTTCCTTCACTATCTCGGTGATGTTTGGGATGTCTGTGAGGATGTTCAGGTAGATGAGCGGAGTGGTCCTGTATGCTCTGACGACTCTTATTAGTGCCTGTTTCTGTGTTTGTTCCAAGAGTCTGCGGTTTTTGGCTATTTCCGTCGCTTTGCACCACGATGACGCTGCATATAGTACAATGGATTCGTAGATGTAATAATAGAGGTATCTGTCCTGGTAGCCCGGTCCTGATATGTTTGGCGTGAGTCTAGAGAGGTAGTTAGCTGCATTGGTCGCTTTTGTAACTACTTTCTCTATATGCGCTGAGTATCTATTGTTCCTTTCTAGATATATGCCAAGGTATCTGAGGTTTTCGCTCATTTGAAGTATCACATTTTCTCTCATGTTTATTTCCATTGGCATTGGAATCCGTTTCCTGTTCATCGAGATCATTTCTGTCTTTTCTTTAGCTAATTCTAATCCTTTCGATTTCATCCAGTCTTCTATTCTGTCAGTTGCTGTTCTGATATCTTCTTTTATTTTCTCCAGGTTTTTCCCTACAACTGCCAAGGCTATGTCGTCGGCGAATGCTATGATTTTGATTGATTTCGGCAGGTCGATCTTGAAGATGCCGTCGTATACCAGAATCCATAGAATTGGGCCAAGGATTGAGCCCTGTGGTACTCCTCTGAAGACTTCTCTAATGATCTCATAAGTTTCGTTTGCTGAAGTATACTGCAGTTTTCTGTTAGTTAGATAACTTAGTACGATTTTCTCTAGTCCCGGCGGGAACTTCTTATCTCTTAAGGCTTGTCTAATGGAGCTCCAGGTTACCGAGTTGAACGCGTTCTTCACGTCCAAGGTCACCAGAAGAACAAAATGGCGTTTTCTCGTGGCTTCTTCTCTAATTGTCGTTACCGCTGTTATTGCTTGTATGGTTCCGCAATTCTTTCTGAAGCCATATTGGCAGGGGTGTAGAGGCTTCGTCTTTAGGTGTGCTTCTATCCTATTCTTGATAATTTTTTCCAGGATCTTAGACCAGTTCCCCAGTATTGCTAGTGGTCTATAGCTGTTCGGTAGTCCATCCGGCTTGTTCGGTTTTTTAATTAGAATTAGTTTCTGGGTCTTCCAGACTGTCGGGAAGTATCCAGTCCTTAAACAGCTGTTCATCAGTTCTGTTACCGTTTGTAGGTTGTTCTTGACTATTGCTTTACTTACTGGTGTCGTGACCTTGTCGATGCCCGGTGCTTTCTTGTTGTTCAAGCTATTGGCTATCTCCTCTACTTCCGATTCGGTGATCTTCGCGAATTTGTGTGTTAGACAGCCTTTGGTTAACACATCCCCGTTGGGCAGTGTGGAGTATTCTGATTCCTCTGTTTCGTTTCCATATGGTAACTCTGGATCCATTATTCCTGATCTGATTTTTTGAGTCTTTTCCTCCGTCTCGTCTTTCGGGAATAGTCCATCTATTATCTTTTGTGCTGTCTCTTGTGTAACATTGGGAGCTCGTCTTTTTTCCTTCATCATGTATCTGATTACTTGATACGGTTTTCCCCATGGATCCTGTCTCAGCTTTATTATGAAGTTTTCCCACGCCTGAGCTTTAGATCTCATAATTAAGTTTTTCAGCTTCCTTCTGCCAATGTGATACTCACTTTTGCGTTCTATTACCTCTGGATGCTCCTTGCTATTTCTCTTATCCAGTACTTTTTGCCAAGTCCTTCTCAGTCTGTTGGTCCGTTTCCTTTGAGCCTTGATCTCTTCGTTCCTCCAGTGGTTTTCCTTCTTGTCCTCGAATCTTCTGGCTTTAGTTAGTGCTTTTTCACATACCGCCTTTATCAGACTCTGGAAATTGTTGACTTGTTGTTCCATTTTTTCGTGCAGTCTAACTAAGTCTCTCTTGTTGTATGCTAGCTCTGGATTATGTTCATTAACGTTCAGCCATCCTAGTATTTGCCATTTTTCAGATTCTGTTTTCATTGTTGTTGTGAATCTTTCATAGTTTTTCTCAGTCAATTTCCATATCAAGTTTTGTCGTGTTTTTACTTTCAATCCTTCTTCTCCTGTTCTTGCATTAAAATTGCCTCCGACTATTATTTTATCCTCTCTCCCTTTATCCCACCAGTCCCTCAAAGCTTTCATTTTTCTGTCAATATCTTTATTTACGTACACTCCTATTATCTTCCATTCTTCCTCTTCTATCCTTACTTCTCCTTCTATTTCTTTTGTTTCTCTTCTCTCCTTCTTTTTGCTCATAATTTATTTTCTCGCTCCTAATATCATTCCTCCCTTAGCTCTTCCTGCTCTTTTGTCTCTTACTGCCCATTGTTTTGTCCACGCATATCCTCTTGGTAATCTTCTTTCGATCTTCGTCCACATCTTTTCTTCCACCCACGTCTCCACGAGCACCATTACGTCTCATTACTCTAGGTCTTTCCAGAAACCTTCGTCCTTCCCTATCATTCCTGCTACATTCCAAAATCCGATTTTTGTCTTTTGTCTTTCCCCTTCTTTTGTCATCTTCTCTTCTGGTGTTTCCCTCTCCCCTATTCCCTCTTTTATTACTTCACTCCCTCCCTCACTTACTCTCCCCATTCGTTTCCCTCCCCGTTCTCGAGTACTTTCTCCCTCTCGTCCCACTTCCACATCTTCCCATCTATCTATAGTTTCATGTATCCAATCTTTACCAGTTTCCCTCCCTCTCTCTCCTTCTCCATTATCTTCCTTATCTTCCATTGCAGGCTTCTCTCTTCCCAAGTAAGGTCATCTTCTATCCTTTCCTTTCTCCCTGCTAACCTCTTCTTTTCTGTCATTAATCTTCTTTTTTGTTCTTCTGTCGCTAGCTTTACCACTGCTCATTCTCCCTTCCCTACTCCCTCTCTGCCTCCTTTCTTTACTTCTTCTACTTCAAACTTTTCACCTATCACATCTAATAGCTTTTTTACTTCTTCTTGTCCATCTCCTCCATCTTTTATCTCCAAACCCTTTACTATTATGTTCCTTCTTCTTATCTCCCTTTCCTTTCTTTCCCACTTCATCTCTACTTCTTTCGGTCTTTTTTCCATTTCTCCGCTTTCTCTTTCGCCTTGTTCCCTTATTTTCTTCTTTTCTATCTCTTCTAATCTTTTGTCTATTTTGTCTTCTATCTTCCCTTCCATCTCTATCTTTTTCACTCTCTCTTTTATCTCACTCCACGATTTTCTCTCTCCCTTTCTTTCTCCCACTCTTCCCTCATTTCTTTCATCTCTCTCATCATTCCCCTCATCTCTTTCATAAGAGTACAGTGGTCGTGCGTCGTCCGGTTTCCCGGCAGTAACGTTCGATTTCGCAAATATAAAGACGTGATGAACTATGACCGATCATGTCGCAAAACCGAACACCGTGTCAAGTCACGCGCGTCGCTCGCTCTATTACAATTTTTTGATAAGAAACAAAATTAAATAAATCTTAAATAAATCTTAAGTATATTACTTAAAACAGTTCAAAAACTACAAAAAGTGTGTCTTTTCCTGACGGATGTAAACGCTTCAATTCGATAGTTTTCTTTCGATGGTATTTAAACTGCAGTGGTTTAAATGACGATGAACGTTTCGGGCGCAAGGAAGGATAGCGCGTATAGAAAAGAAAGAGACGCGGAGAGTCGGAGTCGCCGGCACAATTCAAAGGCCCGCGCGTGGTCTCGCTTTACACGCGCTGTCCTTCTCTACGTTCGGCTCGGCCTTTGAAGCTCGAAAAACGTAGGACCAAGATCGAAAAATGCGAAGAAATCCCCTCGAGGCGTTCGCATTTATAGAGAATTTACTGTACCACGTTTTTAAAACGGACTAAAAAGTATAAAATAAAATTTTTAAAAACGCCACGTTTAAAAGGCCGACTAAAAAGTATAAAATAATTTTTTCAAGCCCCATACAGATTCCTAACCCCTGAAAATGTTTGATTGTGAATTTCTAATAGCTAAGAAAATACTTGTAAGATTTAAAACGAAAAACGCGGGGCGCATGCAATAGATAATTGATGCATGAACACTAAATCACTAACAACTTTATTGCACTGCAAATGATATGAAGTATTGTACGAGATTTCTCAGCGGCAGCTACTCTCTACACTTCTTACTATGTATTAACTTGCGCCCCACGTTTTTCGTTTTAAATCTTACAAGTATTTTCTTAGCTATTAAAAATTCACAATCACAAATTTTCAGGGGTTAGGAATCTGTATGGGGCAAGAAAAAATTATTTTATACTTTTTAGTCCGTTTTTTAAACGTGGCGTTGTTAAAAATTTTATTTTATACTTTTTAGTCCGTTTGAAAAAAGTGGTATTTTTAAAAAAATTATTTTTATTTAAATAATTATTTTCTGCTTTTTAGTCTTGTATGTGTGAAATTTTACAATCGATTTTGAACATTTTGATGAGATTATAACAGAGACATGTAGTAAATTTCAGACGGTATTGCGACGCGTCATATCGAAAATGAACGCCGTGGTAAAATGTCAAAGATAAAGGTTCGACCGAAAATCTCGGTGTAACTGTCCCTTTGCTTGGTAAACAAACATTATACTATAATAATACGTAGTATCTTTGTAAACACCGCACGGAGCTCGAACGCACACTGAGCTCCTTCGGTGCGAAGCAGGTCAGTGGAGTGGGGATGAGTCAGAGTGGGAACCGAGTGGGCACTACCGGTCGTCGAGCGGGGACGTGTAATGGTTAAATTTTTAATAGTTTATATCTCCTAAACGCGTAGGCTGTTGTAAATTAAAAAATTTTTTTTTAAATATTGCATTGTCATATAGTACTGAGCTATGTATAAAATTTCAAGTCTCTAGCTCATCGAGAAGTTAGTTTAAAATCAGTTGTAAAATTTGTACCGAACAGACAAACAGACATACAAGAAAGCGACCTAATAAAAACGTAGTAAAATATTTAATGGCATACCTGGTGATTTGGCGACTTCTCTGGGAAAATCATCATTAACGAACTGCTCCTTTTTTGTAGACATTATTTCGAGATTATAACAGAGACATGTAGTAAATTTCAGACGGTATTGCGACCGCATCATATCGAAACGCCGCGGTAAAATGTCAAAGATAAAGGTTCGACCCAAAATCTCGGTGTAACTGTCCCTTCGATTGGTAAACAAACATTATAGTATAATAATACGTAATGACTTTGTAAACACCGCACGGAGCTCAAACGCACACTGACGCACACTGACGCACACTGAGCTCCTTCGGTGCGAAGCGGGTCAGTGGAGTGGGGATGAGTGAGAGAGGAAACGGGTAGTGGAGTAGGGAGCGCTGTTGCGCGGCGTGGCGATCGTTGAACGCGATGACGTAGGTTTCGCGGGGGGTGAACAGGTAAATATTTAATTGTTATATCTCCGAAACGGATAGACTTTTAAAAAATTTTTTTTTTGAATAATGCATTGTCATCCAGTTCTAAGCCATGTAACCGATTTCAAGTCTCTAGCTCATCAGGAAGTTAGTTTAAAATCAATTGCAAAATTTGCCACCGAACAGACAAACAAACAAACAAGAAAGCGAGCTAATAAAAACGTGGTAAAATAGCGTGAGATTTAAAATAACACCTCTTATAGTACAGTCATTTGGTTTGAAAAAAAGAGGTTACCTGGAAAGTTTTCCGGGAGTTTTGAAAATGGGTAATTTTATAGATTTCGATGTGCTCTTTCCGAATTTCAACTTTGCCACCTCGTATCTTTGCCACTCGCGCCGCCATATTGGAAAAATGTCACCAATAGCAGTTTTTTGACAATATCTCCTTTCCGACTCATTTTACGATAAAAACATTTGTATACAAAATTAAACTAGAGAAAATTTTCTACAATCTATGTACTAACAATTTTTTTTTGTAAAATCAATAGTTTTGGCGTACGAGCTCCGCAAAGTGTACTTCAACATGCGTTTTGGCTAAAAAACTCATTTCATTTTATCACCTTGAGGTAGAGTAAGCGGCGCGTTTTTTTTATCGTGGTGTCCCCAGTAGGCCTAATCCACATGCAATGCACAATTCCGAAATTTAGCGCAATCTTCTTCGCTTTGCTAAAAAAAGCAAAAATAAAAAAAATATTTTTTAAATTTTTTATTATGTAGCCCATCATACCAAACAACTTTTGTAGGAACACTTTTTAATAACGCAACGTCTTCTGAGGTATCCTGCTGCTCTCATTTCAACAGGACAACCTGCATATGTATTGAATTGTGTACAGTTTGAAAATTTCTCCATGTTTAAAATGAGAATTAACATTTTTTAAATGTTTCCATGTGTAATTTAATTTTTTTTTCGTCTTTACGCACAGTAAAATATTTTTCGTAAATATACGAAAGACATGTGTTGGTGTAGATGAATAATAGTCTGCGGCGCTCGTACGCCAAAACTACTGATTTTACAAAACAAAATTGTTATTACATAAATTGTAGGAAATTTTCTCTAGTTTAATTTTGAATATAAATGTTTTTACCGTAAAATGAGTCGGAAAGGAGATATTGTAAAAAAAACTGCTATTAGGCCCCATTTTTCCAATATGGCGGCGCGAGCGGCAAAGATACGAGGTGGCAAAGTTGAAATTCGGAAAGAGCACATCGAAATCTATAAAATGATACATTTTTAAAACTCCCGGAATACTTTCCAGGTAAAACTACCAAATGACTGTATTATTAATGGAAAACTTTATTAGTAGTTTTATACTTACTAGTTTTATTAGTACTAAATAGATTTAAAGAAAAAACTAGTTACAGAAAAAAATAATGTTCAAAGAAGAAACTAGTTAGTTATTAAGATATCCGCTGATTTCAATGAGGAAGTCATTAACCGTAAATCTTGATTTGGACAATTATTACAACGTATGTAATAATATGATCACTGCATAATTTCTAGGATTTTCTCTAGAAAGGGTATAGCCGGATAAGCATGGGCCAGCGGCCCCCGCTCTGATTTTCCTGATTCCTGTCTTAAAACATCGTTTCAATGTCTAAAAAAACATTGTGTAAAATTTCAAATGTCTACCCCCACCGATAGGGGTGATATTGAGGTAAATTCCCCCGCACTTAAATGCAATTTGCGCTAAAACGAGAAGAGATATCGACATGGGATAAACGGCAAATAAAATATATAGATACACTCTATATTTCAGATTTTTTTCAGAATTTTTGCTAATTATTTATAGTTGAAAATAATTAATTAATTTTTTGGGAATTTTTTTAACTATCTTCCCCTAGGTTGACACCTACCAAAAAAATCTAAAATATTGCTATGATTCTGACCTATTTTGTAAAAAGATCTCAGAAGTGTCCGTTTGGTGGAACAGTGTCAAAAAAAATAAAGTATGCCGGCGAACGCTCGGTTTGATCAGTAACGACGCACCGACCGATTCCCCTTGCGGCGGCTAGTGACGGGAGCGAACGGGAACTCGGCGCTTTTCTTGTTTTTTTTCTTTTTTTTCTATGTATTTATAAACTAAACGATTTTTATTGTCTAAAATATAATTGTTTAGACTTCTAACTGTAATCATGTATTAGAAGATTTAGTCGCATTTTTACATGTATCAGCTTTTCCGTACAAGCGCCGACTTCCCGTTCGCTCCCGTCACTAGCCGCCGCAAGGGGAATCGGTCGGTGCGTCGTTACTGATCAAACCGAGCGTTCGCCGGCATACTTTATTTTTTTTGACACTGTTCCACCAAACGGACACTTCTGAGATCTTTTTACAAAATAGGTCAGAATCATAGCAATATTTTAGATTTTTTTGGTAGGTGTCAACCTAGGGGAAGATAGTTAAAAAAATTCCCAAAAAATTAATTAATTATTTTCAACTATAAATAATTAGCAAAAAATTCTGAAAAAAATCTGAAATATAGAGTGTATCTATATCTTTTATTTGCCGCGTATCCCATGTCGATATCTTTTCTCGTTTTAGAGCAAATTGCATTTAAGTGCGGGGGAATTTACCTCGATATCACCCTTATCGGTGGGGGTAGACATTTGAAATTTTACACAATGTTTTTTTAGACATAAAACGATGTTTTAAGACAGGAATCAGGAAAATCGGAGCGGGGACCGCTGGCCCATGCTTATCCGGCTATACCCTTTCTTTTCAGAATTTTGCCATTTCTTTTTTATTTTTTTGATAACTCAAAATTACCGTCATTTTATTTATGAATTTTACCATTCAGAAATCTTATCACCACGTTAACGAACTTAGAACGAAAAAATGTGCTGGTTTTAAATAAAAAATTTAAAATACGAAAATAACGTAAATTGTGAGTATTTATAATGTTGTAAGTGTTACGAATTGTTTAATTGAACTTTTATTTTTCGAATATTTTTGTAATTCAGTCAAATAATTTGACTGAAATTCATATTTTTTAAAATATTTTTCTGTTCAGAACCCGATGCACTGTTGAGTTCATTCAATAATTCCTATTGCGAAAAATATCAATTAATAAATTAATAGAAAAACTGTCCTAAAAAGACAAAGAAATGTTTTTGATACAGAATCCCAGTTTCTTCAAATGATCGAGAGTAATTAAACAACGAAAATTAGAAGCAACATCCCATAACGCCATTAGAGCAAATCAGAGTTGTGCAGAATTACAATTAAATAATTCCAGAATTATAATTACAGAGTAATTGAATTACATCGTAATTCAGATCTTCATTCAATTAAATTACGATGTAATTCGTAATTGCAATGGAGTACAATTATAAAATACTTGACGACGAGGAATAGAAACTACGCCGCACAGACACTAAACAAGTATATGAAAGAAAAACATAAAAATATATCGCACTTCTTCAAAGTTCTGGGCTACAATTTAGAAAGTTGTATTTTAATTATATTGTATTTCAATTATATTTTATTTCAATTATATTGTATTTCAATTATACATTTTATTTCAATTGTATTTTATTTCTATTATATTGTATTTCAATTATATTGTATTTCAATTATATTGTATTTCAATTATACATTGTATTTCAATTGTGTTTTATTTCAATTATATGGTATTTCAATTACATTTTATTTTAATTATATTGTATTTCAATTATATTTTATTTCAATTACACATTGTATTTTAATTATATTGTATTTCAATTATACAGTGTATTTCAATTATATTTTATTTCAATTACACATTGTATTTCAATTACACATCTAATTAAAATACTTAGTAATGGAAATGCAATGTAATTCAATTACGTAATTGAATTACAATGTAATTGAATTAGCACAACTCTGGAGCAAATATGGATATGCACCTACTGTGCGGAGTACGAGAAGAAACTAGCGCGAAGGGAACGCGGTAAGATGCCTGACCATTCAGATTGCCTTTGCGTTCCTCTTACCCCGTTCCCCTCCCGCTAGTTTTCTCTCATGCTCTGGACAGTACATACATGATAGTCGGTGATATATTCTACAATGTCTTTCAGCTAACCGAAACTGTCAATCGCTGATTGTTAAATACAGAGAACAATTACATTTAGTTTATCTAAATGCAAATTATACTGCTTCGATAAAATAAAGTATTACTCAAAATGTAATCATCAAATCACCTTGGTTTAGTTCAGACAAAGATATGCAACATATTTCTGTGAAACACATTACTCACAATCTGTACGTATTATTCGTGAATACATATACACATATCTTTCGCGTATAAATGCATATGTTCTTTGCGCATCTCACGCAAATAAAGATCTAGAATCCACTTATCAGAAAATGTTTTTACATTTCTTATCGGGCTGTCATTGTCCCACTATTGTTTGCTTTTGTTAAATCAAATCTATATACGAAAGAATTTCCACGGAGTATAAAATGTGTTCTTTGCTAGCTGTTCTCAGATTCACCCGAATCATTGTACGAAAAACTACAAGATCAAGATGTCTCGTTACATTCTTTTCTTGTTGGCCGCATTTGCTATACTAGATATCAGTGAGTACCAAAATTATCCAGTACGTACTTGTTATTTGATACTGTCTTGTGATTGCAATTCAAACTTTAAAATGACTATTAAATGAAACGAAGAATTTATACAATGTGAGGTTAGGGAAACTAACTAGTGTTTTATTTACTGAACTATTCTATTACGCTATGGACAGTTATTTTTAGCGTATTAACACAGTATTATATGTTCAATTGAGAAATCTGTTTGCTTCCAAACTTTCAAACGCTAATGTATACAGGGTGTCCCAAAAATAAAATAATCCCAATTATCGATCGTAAATGTTCAATATTTACTTTAATAATGCTTTCGGTGCTACCATTTCGATCAGTTAATAAATCTAGCAATTTATACATATATTTTCTTGTAGACGCAAATTCTACCTTTAAAAAAGGTTCAAAACCGAACCGAAACGTTAGGAAAAAACAAAGGTTTTTTGCAAAATTGCTAGATTTATTAATTGATCGAAACGGTAGCGCCGAAAGCATCATTAAATTAAATATTGTCCCAAAAATGTTGTGTTTCCTTGAGAGAAATGATTCTTGAGGTCATTGGAAGTAACGTTTTACTTTTCGAACATGTTCCCCGCAGCTTCGTTAAGGAATTATTAACAAAAAATACCGACCAATCAGAGCGCGGCTGTAGCAGAGCGTGGCGTTAGCATTGACCGAGCGGGAATTCATCTGCCGCAGCTGCGTTCCGATTGGTCGGTGTTTTTCGTTAATAACTTTTTAACAAAGCCGCGGAGAACATTCTCGCACAGGAAAAAGTTACTTCAAATGACTTTAAGAGGTATTGCAACGCTGCCACAGTGGGCGAAAACCGGACAAAAATCGATTTTTAACTTTTGTTTAAATAACCGAAATAAATTATTTCACGTCTTTAACAATACCCTAAAGTTTATGAAAACCAAGAAAAATGAGTTAAAAGTTATTAAGTGTTACGTCCGAGGTTTGACCTTAGGACGATATCGCGGAGGATTTGGGAAATTTCGTATGAGACTCGGGGAAGATTCGAAGTGGTGCTCGATTTTTGCGTGTGGTTCGCGACTCGCGGTGACGTGGGGGCGTACCACGTAGATGCGGTCCGAGAGAGAGAGAGACAGAGAGAGAGAGAGAGAGAGAGAGAGAGAGAGAGAGAGAGAGAGATCGAATAGAATATTGCGGTTCGATCGTCGAGGGTTTGAGCTAGGATTTGGGAATTGTCGGACGGCTAGACCAAGTCCGCCTGACCGTGAATGAGGAGGGTGCCCGAACGGCAAGACCAAGTCCGCCTAATTCGGGGGAGAGACGATGTTGGGCCCGGTACGCGATTCTCACTCTCACTCGTGACACTATTTCCGTCGCACACGCACACGTCACTTGATGAATAAAATGTCGGATGAACCGCACGTGGACGTAAAGGAGACTTTTGGAGAAGGAAGCGTTCTCTCAGATCACTGTTATCAGCTATAAATAATTTATAGCGTCCCGCATTGATTCATCAATGAGAACTGTTCCGTTAGGAAGCTGAATCGTTGAAACGTTGATTGACGAAGATTGGGTAAATCTTCAGCAAAGATTGAATTAATATTTGAAATTAGATGAGTGCTCTCGACTGACTATTCTCGACTGACTACTGCTAGTGATTCTGAATTCTCTCGAAATACTAATGATCGTGAAATACTGGTGAAATATTTAATGATCGATCGTGAAATACTGATTAATAATCTTCGCTCTGCTCTCCGATCCTGGCTTTTATAGGCCTGTTGCCAGGCCTGTTGCCCGACGCGCCAACTGTCGATTGGCCGACTGTGCCAACTCGCGTCTAGGTCGCGCTGTGATTGGTCCGTGTTTTCCGTTAATAACTCCTAAACAAAGCCACGGATAACATTTTTGCAAAGGAAAATGTCGTTTGAAATGGCCTCAGGAACCATCAGGAAGTTCGCGAATTTTGGGAAACTGTGTATACAGTAGCGGACAAAAGTTTAAGACCGCTCTGAAGAAGACGATAACTTTTTTTAATATTGTACTATACGATTTCAACTTTTTTGGGAAGCTAGAGCAATTAGTTTACTAAAGGATGTGAAAAGAATTTTTTTCAAAAATTGCAATTGATCGGAATTGTTGAAAAAATACTAAAAGTTTGTTAGACACGTTCAACGGTATACTTGATATGCACAAATGATTTCGGCACTACCGGTTCGATCAAGGAATACTAGAAATTAGCAATTTTGCAGAATTATAATTTCGACGTTTCGGTTCGGTTTTGGTTAGGTTTTCCTTGATCGAACCAGTAGCGCCGAAATCATTTGTGCATATACAAAAATTTACGATCGTGAAAATTCAAACGTGGTATACTTGATGTCGCGAATACCCCCCTTGACGTCTCGCCGCGGACGCGACAATCAGACACCTCGAGCGAGCTCCCGTCTATGAGCGTGGTGGGTGCTCCTATCGATACATGTAAATAGGCCACCCTGCCGGATTCGAGTTTGTTCCTTGCAACCTTCTCTGTGAGTACACGCGAATTCTAGATTGTCTAGCGCCTTTTCCGAATCTTAAAATCGACCGGTATCGTCTCCCCTGTGAGCAACCCGCGATTTAAGAACAATCTCTCCTCTGCGAGAATAATTTGGGACGTGAGCTTACGTGACCAGCGACGTTGTGAATAAAATAAAGACAGATAGTGAAACTGAAATACATCGATTAAAGACTCAGTTCGGTGATTCTATAGTGTTCTACACCTGATTCCTGAGCATTCCCTCGCTCCCTTTTCCGCACTCGATCCTGCATTGTTAGTTCGCGGACTCTCAATCACGACAAGGGTCGGTGAAACAAGTTGATTTTTTAACTTTTTTATGTGGGCCTATATTGACAATTTGAAAGATACGTTTTGTAGATCTGTGTCAATTAAACATATTCTGAAAATTTAATTTATTGCCGAAAATCGTGAATATCTGTAATTTTTACCATCTTTAAACGTTTGTAGCTCATTGCAACGTCGACCGATTCTGATTTTGTGTTCATGAAATGTCTTCCATACTAGATTCACCATTGTTAATTTTACCATTTTAATTTGATATTCGAAATAAGCGATCCCAAAAACACACATTGGACTAGAAATATTCAAATAATTTCATTCAGTATTCAATGAATTATCGATTCTTGTACACATTTTCCGGATTCCGTCAGGTTGCATCAGCGATTTTGAATTTCATAATTTCGAATACAAATTCAAAATCAGCATCCCCAATAGCTCGTATATATCAATTTTCAAAAAAATCCATTCAGTTTTGATTTTTCGGTCCGCCATATTGAATCGACCATTTTGAATTTGATCATTTTGATTAAAAATTTGAAATCTACATTCAAAACAACCTAGAGATACCAATTATCTAAAAATTTACTGCAGAATTCACTGAGTTATCGAATTTTGTCTATTTCAGCCGGTTTTCGCCCGCTGGTTGCTTGAAAAATTGCTTATATTCAAACTGTGATAATTTCGTAAGAAACGATCGTACCATATGTAAGGAGACTCGGAAGCTCGACACGGAATTCGTAAGATGACGTGTTATTTCGATGTTCGCTCGCAAAGAACTGTCTATTTTATTTTAAACAAAATCATAACGTAAAACATACATAAAACATACATTTGTTAACAAAACATTAACGCAACATGCAAATCAATAAAAACATATATAACACACAAATCGATAAAAACATATATAACACGCAAATCGATAAAAACATATATAACACTTAACATAATTCTTTCAACAGCTTACAACTCGGCCGTCCTGACGACAAATCGTCCCGATTTGCCGAAATATAAACAATATATACGACCCGTGGACTGTCGGCTTAAAGCTTACAACTACTCGGCCGTTAATATTTCGTCCAGGGACTCATAACACTGCACCTTAGCTTGTACTTGCAATTCCCTATTCGGTATACCGTCGACGACGTAGCTAAGTAATTCTGTTTCCGAAACAGGCACTCGGTTTGCAAGGATTGTCTTATCATGCACGTAATCGGCGAAAGATTCTTCCACAGTCCATTTCCTGGCCTCGAGCTCGCGTCTCAAACATAAAGGATCCAGTCGTTGCCCGTACAGCCTCTTCAATTCCTTCAAAAGTTCATCGGTGCCTAATTCTACACAGTCCATTCTTGAATGGTACCACTTCAACGCGCGACCCGTCAATCTGCTACACACTAGAGCTTTCGCTTGATGGTTGTCTAACTCGTACGTCGACAGGAGTCCTCTCACCTGTTTCTCCCACCGGTCAAAATCCTTACTATTTCCACCAAATTCACCCACTATGTCTTTCAACTCTTGCCATTTTTTCACTCTCGTCCGTCCAGATGCGACTGCTTCCGTCCTTGGCGTCACTCGTAACAACGCCAATTCTCTCCTGAGCAGTTCGTTTTCTCGTGCAACAACATCTCGTTCTCTCCTTAGAACGTCTAATTCTCGGATAGTTATCTCGTCCACCAGTCCTCTTGTATCGGGTCGATTTTGAATCTCGTCGCTCGTCCCTGCTACCGGTTCTTCCGTGCACCCATCATCTGTCATCGTTAAATCTTCTGCTGTGGCACCAGCAGCCAATAAACGTTTTATCAGCTCGGCTTTCGTACCGGTCGATTGCAAATTCTTGGCTTTTAGCTTCTCTTTCAGTTCCGCTACCGTAAGGGAACAACTCATTTTTAACGACACGGTACGAAATTTCACACAAACGTCCGCCACGTAACTTCGCGTAAAACCGACTTGAAATTGAAATTGCGACACGGCTGTCTTTATCCCACTTCTGAAAATGTAAGGAGACTCGGAAGCTCGACACGGAATTCGTAAGATGACGTGTTATTTCGATGTTCGCTCGCAAAGAACTGTCTATTTTATTTTAAACAAAATCATAACGTAAAACATACATAAAACATACATTTGTTAACAAAACATTAACGCAACATGCAAATCAATAAAAACATATATAACACACAAATCGATAAAAACATATATAACACGCAAATCGATAAAAACATATATAACACTTAACATAATTCTTTCAACAGCTTACACATAATAAATTTTCACTCGTTTAAAAGTTACAACTAGGCTGCGGATGTTTATGCATATTCCAATTTTTGTCGATTTTGAAGGAAGTGAAATGAAATAAAATCTTATTTTTAATGGTAACAGCCTTTGTAGATCCATAACAAATGAAAGTTGTACAAAATTCTATCGAATTTTATATTCTAGCCTTTTTTGAACATTTTTATAAGCCGTAAATGCATAAAGATCCGCAGTTTAGTTACAAGCTTCTAGTTTCAGAACCTATCATTAATTTTCTTGAGATGTTTTTTCATCATGTGGCAAGCGAGAAACTGAAGACGCGTTTTTCTGAAACCACCATATATTTAAAGATTGAAGCTTCCTTCTTACAACGACGCCTTAAAAATTTATGTCCGACACAATCAAGGCTTTATACGGAAGAACTTGTTCTTAATTTGTCTTCCATAAATCAGTGAGAAAGAATCGTATATTAATTTTTAAGGAGCCGTTGTAAAGAGGAAGCTTCAATCTTCAAATCTATGGCAGTCTCATTTACGAGAAAAGTTTTTTAAAGTTTCCAAAGGCGTTTGAATTTTCAGCATTTGTGAGATAAAATGGATCTTCAGTTCTCCAATTGCTACATCATGTCAAAATATCTTAGAGAAAAAACGCACTAAAAAGTATAAAATAATTTCTTTTTAATTTATGTGAATACACACGAACTTAAATACAATACAATCTTTTCGGAGGCGGCGCAAAATTGAAAATTTTCCAAATGACAGATGTTGCTGATTATGATTTCATTGGAATATGGTGGGCTTGGAAAGCAGTAGGTGGGAAGAGAAGATACATTAATATGTGAAAGCATGTAGACGAATTTAAGGATTTTCGTAATTTCCAGTGTCGAAAATTTTCAATTTTGCGCCGCCTCCGAAAAGATTGTATTGTATTTAAGTTCGTGTGTATTCACATAAATTAAAAAGAAATTATTTTATACTTTTTAGTGCGTTTTTTCGAAGTCAGTTTAATTTTTTTTTATAAAATTTTTTTTATTTCACACTTTTTATCTCTGTCAGCCGTCACATTCCAAATCGTAATTTATAAATATCTGAAAGTCGCAATCGATAACGACGTCGCGTCGTTACTGTTCCTAATATCTAACATTCAGCGGAGTTCACAACGGCATCACCACCCTACATTTTCGCAAATAAAATCGTAATTAATAAAAAAATGTAAATTTTTTTGCATCGGACCATCCCGGGAACATACTCTACAAGATGCAAAAGGTTTCGTTCCGATTGGTCCATGCATCTCGGCGTAATCGGTGAACATACATAGAAAAAAAAGCAAAAAAAAGGCACATACAGATCGAATTGAGTAACCTCCTCCTTTTTCGAAGTCGGTTAAAAATGAACAATGCGCTGCGAAAATACAGTTTTCGACAATTCTTCAAGGATCGGAAATGTACTATTTAAATATTTTTCGAATTCACTGTATTTTGTCTACCGTCTAAAAACGTATTTTTGCAAGCAACTTTATAGAAATACGTTTCTCAGTTTCTAAGAAATCATTTAACAAATTAAACAGCTACTGCAAATTACCAAATCCACAAATGTCCACTGAATGAGGAATGGAAGGAGTGCGGATCAGCTTGTCCACCAACTTGCGAAAATCCTGGACCAAAAGCTTGCACGGAGGTTCGTATTCAAACCCTTCCATTTCAGAAACGAGAAAGTTGCAATCAATCGATGAGAACTGCAGTAAAGCCTAGATCTAAGAAAACTGAAATCATAAGATCTACAAAAAACGAATATCCCCTCCACTGCGGGGTAGACCCCGCGAGGAGCCAAGAAGTTCGAGCTACCTCGGTCTGACAGGGGGGCAATACGATTGTTAAACTATTTCCTAGTGATTTCTTCCTAAAACCTGTCATTTGACCCTTAGCACTCGAATGGTAACTCCGAGGCGCCACTAGAAATTGCTGTACCATTACTCAAAATATTGTTTACATTATTAAATATATCGGTATCCAATCAATTACTAAAGATTTAGGTATTGTACGAGGTATAATACCAATTTCATAACCATAAAAATTTTAAAATCACAGGGAATGGAAATATTCTAGATTAGAAGTAGACTCCGGATTTTATACAATTATGACAAAAATGAATAGTTGTAATTTAAAACAGTGGGCAGATTTGAAATGTTTAAGAACATCAACTTATTAGGTACAGCTTATGACAATTATTAAAGAATGAAAGAAATTATTACTCGGCCCTTGTTTGTTGCAGTTGATGCAAACTATTTTTATTTTGCATAAAATTCCGCAGTCTAGTCGGAAGAAATATTTAATTTTCGAGTTAAAATAGCTCCGAGTGCAAAGGTTTATAAAATAAAGGAGTATAAGTTTCATCAGTGAACAATTCAAGTTTTAAATATTAAAAATTATGTTTATGTTACAAAGGGGGGTGTAAGAATTTTAGAAAGGTTTAGGTGGAAGATGGCACAAAAAGAAGGCTGCGAAGCACTGGTCTAAAGAGTAAACATGCCGCGTAATCCAATACGGGATTGGGTATATCGGTGTGAACCACTACTAATCCAATTACAAAACTTCTTTATTTTTCATTATTTTTTTATGGGACTTTCATCAACTTATTTGTGGCATATTGTTTATTAAAATGACAGTACACACGATATAGTTTGAACTGTATTTAGTGCTGTACAAATAGTAGAACTAGAGGATCTAAGTAATAGCACAGACCCCAGAGATTTTCTTAGATCAAGGCTTTACTGTAGGTATTCTACACCTATTCGTGAGAAACACTGGCCTTCGTTTTATCTGTTCTAATCGTGCGCTTGTATTTGTGTTTCAGCAATGCATTAGAGGCTGCCAATGCAAGCCTGGTTGGCTAAGAAACAAATTGGGTCTGTGCGTTCATGAAAAGTGGTGTCGTACGTAATTCTCTTTATTTTCTTACGGTTTTTATTATTTACTATTTTGTTACTCAAGATCGAATTGTCATTTTTATTCATTATTTATAATTGTGTCGCTTCGCTATATTCAGGGTGTCTCATCTGACAAAAAAAGGGTAATTATTTAGAACAAGGGTTTCCTCTCAGATTTTTATCATCTTGAAATATGTTGTCAAGGTCATCATTCTGAACAACTTTTTCCTATACCTGTTACCGCCGCTCGATTTTAGTTTTCGAGATATTCGCAAAAAACTATCGCTAATACTGTACTGAATTTTTCGTATTCCTGCACGCTCTGCGGCAACGTAAGTCTGTCCCGGCGCGGCGTTTGTTTACATTTTGCTTCTATACACACTGCGGAGATGAGAGAGAAAACAGGGTCTCACTCTGGTCATACATATAGGGTGTCCCAAAATTCCTGAACATCCCGGAAATGGGAGGTTCCTGAGACCATTTGAAGCGACATTTTCCTTTGCAAAAATTTTATCCGCGGCTTTGTTTAGGAGTTATTAACGAAAAACACGAACCAATCAGAGCGCGACCTAGACGCTAGAGCCCGGTGCGCGCCAACTGTCGATTGGCCGACTGTGCTAATGTGTTAATCCTAACTAATTCTGATCGCAAAATTTTTGAATTCTATATAGCCGTCATACAGAATTTGAACTAGTAATGAAAATCATGCGATCAGAATTACTTAGTGGCGGAAAGATAGTGGTGGGGGCGGAGAGGGCCGGCCCGACCAAGCATACGAAAATCCAGGAGTAGTCTTTCAAAATTAAAAGCTCACCCTGTATATGTATGACCAGAATGAGACCCTGCTTTTTCTCTCATCTCCACAGCGTGTTTAGAAACAAAAAGTAAACAAACGTCGCGCCGCGACAGGTTTACGTTGCCGCGGAGCGTGCAGAAATACGAAAAATTCAATACTGTATTAGTGATAGTTTTTTGCGAATATCTCGAAAACTAAAATCGAGACGCGGTAACATGTATAGGAAAAAGTTGTTCAAAACGTAGAAATCTATAACATATTTCAAGATGATCAAAATCTCAGAGGAAACCCTTGTTCTAAATAATTACTGTTTGTTTTCATAGCGAAATCGAGGTCACCTTGGGTTTTACAAATAGGAACACATATATTTTTTACCATATTTAGAGCACATCCAGACGAGTTCAAAACACATATTACACGATACGTTTAGTAACATATAACCTGATTTACACTAGTGGAAATGTGAAATATAGAGCTTTTCGTAACCTCTTCGCTATCAAATAATGTTTACATTGTCTTAAAGTCGAATACCGCGAAAATCTCAATAATTTACATTTCCGCTACTGTCAATCGAGTAATATATTAGTAAAACGAGTAGGGTTGTTTTTGCTCGCTCGCTTCGCGAGCTCGCGGGTAGGACTGCTCTTGCGAGAGGGTTAGTGATACGCATGGCTAGTAGGGCCTACTGATATTAATGTTTTTTATTTGGTGTGTGACTCTCCAAGAGTCACACAAAGAACTTCCCGATTCGTTACTCCTTCGCCAACATCGCTAACATCGTTTTTTTTTTGTACTTTCATCGATATTCTCCCAAAATGTATTCTTGGGAGTAGAGATGATAAATTCACTGTTGCATTGGAATAACTTTCGATTATTCCAAGCGGTAACATTAGCATCAGTTAAAAAAAAATAAAATTTTTTTAAATCTAAAAAAAAATTTTTTTTAAATCTCAAAAAAATTAAGAAAAAAATTTTTTTTATGTAATTGCGTTTGGTTCTTTGGTGGAAAATTTTCGTCCTCCCTTATTAATTGCATTGTAGAATCAACTCTTTTCGAAAAAAAACTAAAAATCTAAAAAACTACTTGACCAATATGGACCAAAATCTAATCAGCTCTAAGTTACGACGGGGCACATCGATTGCATCATTCATCATCCTGATCGCGTTGTTACTTTTTCTGAAAATGTTAACGAAAAATTTGATACCATACAGACGGACATACGCACACACACACACATACAAACATTTTGATAAAAATAGTCTAAAATGACTCCAATGACCATGAAACGTGAAGATCTGCTAAAAAATCGATTTTCGATTTTCGGGGTAATTACAGTAACTTCCCTATGAATCGGGAAGTTAATATCATGTAAGTATGGTAAAAAAAAATAGGGTAACGTGCCCGAATATGGTATAGTCGCCTTTTATGGAACTACCTTATATCTTGTAAAGGAGAAGTCGCATTCTAGTAAGGAAATCAACAGTGTGCAGTGCAATCGCACCATTCTATCTTAGTGTTGTCCTGCGGCAGTTTTGTCTCCAGGTGCTGAATATTTTTGTGGTTAGATTTTCGATTGTATCTTTTTCGAGGAAGGTAAGTGATTTTGAAATGTTTGAACATGTCCGTAGTTTCAGTTTATTTATATTAATGTTTGCCAATTGTTGGTTTGGGCTGATATATATTTTCTCTTTGTCAGTAACTAGTATTACACTGTCCAACAAATTCAAACTTTTTTTTTACCTTCCGATTCTCACGATGCGATTCTTATAGAGTTTTTCGCGCTGATTCCGAATCTGTCCTTAATTTTTCTCCTAGAGGCAGAGTTTTTGAGAAATTTGAGTTTGAAAAAATGACCTATTTTTCAACTTTGAACAAAGATTGTGATGTTATTATAAAAGATATTGTATTGTTCTTTACATAAAAAGATACTCTAGACTTTCCCGAATCCAGTGATGTGCAATAGTAATACATTATGATTGTTTAAACATGTTTAAACGATCATTAAAGACGGAGAGATACCACTTTTGCACCAATTTTTGACGACACTTGTGAATTTATCTCAAAAAATAAGGGTCCAGCAGAAAATCGAACTATACCACGAAATAGTGCAGACTTTTATCTTGAGAAACCCCCCTTTGAAGTTTGAAACGTCGACGTCTTTACCGAACCAGAAAGCAAAATATCTTCGCCCGACACGAGCTGCCGCCGGTGGCGCTTACCGCTAGAATAGGCGTTCCACGGGATACGCCGCGGCGAACGCCCGTTGTAGTGGTGAGCGCCACTGGCGGCAGCTCGTGTCGGGCGAAGATATTTTGCTTTCTGTTTTGGTAAAAACGTCGACGTTTCAAACTTCAAAGAGGGGTTTCTCAAGACAAAAGTCTGCACTATCGTGTGGTATAGTTCGATTTTCTGCCGGACCCTTATTTTTTGAGATAAATTCAAAAATATCGTCAAAAATTGGTGCGAAAGTGGTGCCTCTCCGTCTTTAATGATTGTTTATACATGTTTAAACAATCATAATGTATTACTATTGCACATCACTGGATTCGGGAAAGTCTAGAGAATCTTTTTATGTAAAGAACAATACAATATCTTTTATAATAACATCACAATCTTTGTTCAAAGTCGAAAAATATGTTTTTTTTCAAACCCAAATTTCTCAAAAACTATGCGTCTAGGAGAAAAATTAAGGCCAGATTCGGAATCAGCGCGAAAAACTCTATAAGAATCGCATAGTGAGAATCGAAAGGATTTTTGACTGTTGGACAGTGTTATCAGTCCATCTGGAGTTCCCAATATGGCACTACCAAGGGTTCCTTAATATGGGTATAGCTATTGACATTCCTGGTGTGGGTGTCGAATATGACACTAGGTGTCATATTAGGGACTTAAGGTGTACCATATTAAGAACCCCTTCTTCTGGAACCTGCAAATTATGACACACCACAAAAAAAAATATTTTTCCCAAGCTGTATTAATTTCTAAACAAATTTGACCCCAGAATCTTATAGGGAGGAAATGCATCTACAACTGGTAATATTTTGGTCGGAAAAGAGCATTCTCAACTAATCAAAAAATGACATCAACAAAAAGAGGTTCCTATTTCTAAAACCCGATATCTATTGTGCACTCCATACCCTGCAACTCTGTTGTGACAGTGACTGAAAAATCGTGCGGCGCATTAGAGAGAAGATTCCATACCCAAAATAACCGCTCTTACATGGTATCTTTTGCATTATTGAATCTACTTATAAAATTTGTTCTGCAAAAAGTTGCCCTAACACCTATGTACCTTTTTTTTCCTGTGTGAAAATCCGCAACGGATACCTCGGCGTCCTGGGAGATGACCGAGGTTATGTGTGACTCTCCCGCCTACCAACACTAAAAACACACGCCCACCTAAGCTACATGGGAAGCGCCTGGACCACGCGAGTACTCAACAGGTCACTTCCCAGCTTTCATGCACCCCGCGAGGGAGGGGTTAACCTCCCCCGGCCACCTAATCTAATCGGGACACCGGACGGAGATTGACGCTGGCGCGTTCCTTCGATTTTCACGACTTCGTTGTTCATCACATTCAAAGACCTCACTTTACACATAAATACCATACATGACCATCTATTTCTCCGTTGCTACTTTGCCGTTTCTTGAGTGTTACAGCAGCTATAGATGTATAGCTGTTCGAAATCGTAGGACATCAAACTTTGTGGGCTTATGATACATCAGTTGCCATTGCGAAAATAACAAAACACCAAAATGTTTGAAAATTAAGAGTTCTTCTAATGATAAATGAAAAGAAACTAACATACGACAATAGTAAAATTTCACATTCAGCAGAATCAATAAATGAAAGTATATGTAGTACATAGTGTGAAAGACATTGCAACTAATTGTGAGCCATTATGATGGATTTTCATAGTCAGAGATACTATTGCATGAAACATTTTTAAAACACTTTGAAAATATATTTGATATGTTGCTACAATAATTTAATGTAAACAAAGAACAGAAAAAAGTGTTTAAAGGAAAAAAAGAATTATGCCAAAAAGTTCGCAGCCGGAGACTTTACCGCCTACTCCAACCGGAAGTGTTGAAAGTTATGCTCACATATTAAAATATAACGTAAATAAAATATTTTATATTGCATTATTAAGTCTGTACATTATTTTTCTGATTATAAAAATATTCGATATTACATAATACATCTACAAAAAAGTAAAGAAGTATCGACAAAATTGATTTAAATTTTTTTAACACCGATACAATTTATAAAAAATTCTGAAAAAAAATTAAGGACAATTGTTTCAATAATATCTGACTACTGAATTTTTATAAAACTGGTATCTCGAAAAGTTCAATACGAAATATGCATTTTCTTCGAATGTTTGAAGATTTTCAATTTTGTTAACATGTTTGCATAATCTGAAAAATCTGAACAAAATCTCAGTCATGTGTGGTATTAGGTAGAATATTTATTAATTTTTTTGTAATTGTTTATTGAGCATGGTTCGACTAAAAATCAATTTGTGTTGGGGGCATGCTGGACCATCTTAACTTCAACGTGATTTTTTAAAAAATCAATGAGAAAAATTATTTGAGAAATACAAAACATATTTTAGGATGGACCATTAAACCCGGTTTAAAAAAAATTTAGTCCAAATTTCGCTTCCATATCTTTTTTAGATCAAAATTTATAGCAAAATGTGCACCGCGCCGTGCCGGGATACAAATGCGCGCTGTCTCCAGATTCCAACTTTCCGAGTCATGCTTCCGAAATAACGTGAAAATCGAAGGATCGCGTCAGCGTCAATCAGTCCAGCAGGTAGTTCACACGGACAGAGTAGAGATACGCTTGTTGTGTAGCTCGTGTGCAATCGAACAGGCACTCACACGGGCAGAGTAGAAGTACGTTCGTGTGTAGCGCGTGCGCAGCAGAAGCAACGTGGCGAGGACGGTACGTCCACGGTACGTCAGAGTGGGGGTCCCAGCCGGCCGAGCCGCCGCCGGAGGGGAAAGGTCCTCGCGTCCACGATTCTGGCATCACTGGCTCCGGGGATGGCCGGCGCCCCACCAAGATTAGTGTCTAAGGGGCGCCGGGGTCAGCTCATCCCCCGGCCCCGAACATCCTTCGTCCCCCGGGATGGGGGCAAACTGGGGGACAACCCCAACCCCCCAGATAGGGGAAATGACCTATCTACCTTCGTTTATGACAACCGATTAAATTAATTATTTTTCCTTTTCAATATAAATGCATAATTGGGTTCCCATCTCATCATCCTTCATTGGGGTCATTTTATTCTGCAAAGTTTCTCAACCTATGCGGTACAAATAAGTTCAATTATAAAAAGAATGATGAAAATGTAAAAATTCAAACGTTAATATTCACTATGTTTATAAAATAAATTCAGTTTTATGGAAACACATTTCCCAGTTTTAAATATATTATATCAGAAATTAATTTTTATTTTATTCAAATTAAAACAGCTACGAACCACACTTGTCCTCTGAATGAGAATTGGGAGGAGTGCGGAACAGCCTGTCCACCAACTTGCGATGATCCTGAACCAGAATCTTGCACGTTGGTTAGTATTGGAAGCCTACCATTTCAGAAACGAGATAGTTACAATGAACTTGTGGGAACTATTCTGCAACTATTTGTGGGAAATGCAAGCCTTCGTTTTATCTTTCCTGATCGTATGCTTGCATTTGTGTTTCAGCAATGTGTAAAAGGCTGCCAATGCAAACCTGATTGGGTGAGAAGCAAAGTGGGAATATGTATTCCTAAAAAATGGTGTCGTACGTACATGATTTATAATTTTTACTCAATGCTATTTTTAGAGGGTGGGCCGGAAATCGCAGTATAAAAGGGCAAGGGACGATTTTACATGAAAAAATAAAAAAAAATCGCGGTATAACATTTCTTCATCCGAAGCTTCGTTTTCGAGAAAGTCGAGTTGGAAAATGCAGTTGATAGGCGTGCTAATATAGGTCTCGAAATGACCTGACATTTTAAATTGTGCGCCATTTTTTTGTGGCGAACATAGAGTACAAATCTTTGACAACTGGCATCAGGAAGTATTGAGGTTTAGTCATGGAGAATTAGCCGATTGAGCAACACATGGAGATTGTGAAAATTCACAACAAAAAATGGTGAAAATTTTTCAGAGACGGTTCGAAAGTCTTTTAGTCATCATAGCGCACCATCTCGCAACACTGTGGTGCATTTAATCAGAAAATTTGAGGATAGTCGTTCAATTCTGATCGCGAAAAACAGTGGCTATCCTCGTATCGGTCGGTCGAATGAAAACATAGCCGCAGGGAATGCGAGTGTTAACGAAACTCCTTCCACCTCGATTCGCCATCGTGCTCAGCAATTGAACATTTCAAGATGCTCTGTGCAACCAATTTTGACGAAAGATCTGCGTTTGCATGTTTACAAGATCCAATTGACACAAGTACATTCGCCAATTGGATATTGGAGCATAAACAAATTGATGATGATTTTTCGAAGAAAATCATCTTCAGCGATGAGGCGCATGTTCAACTTAGTGGCTACGTAAATAAACAAAATTGTCGAATTTTGTGATTAAATGCACCAAAGATGTGCGGACTTTTCGAACTGTCTCTGCAAAATTTTCACCATTTTTGTAGTGAATTTACACAATTTCTATGCGTTGCTCGATCGTCTAATTCTCCATGACTAAACCACAATATCTCCTGATGCCAATTGTCAAAGATTAGTATTCTACGTTATGTAATTACATAACTGTAAAGTTATATAATTTTTAAGAGTGTCCACATAACATTGTCCTCGACTGTATATCATTCAGCCATTCAATTTTATAAAAAAAACTCTTCTCAGTCTCTAACAAATCGTTTCACAAATTAAGCATCTACTCCGGCTAACCACTGTCCACTGAATGAGGTTTGGAACGAATGCGGAACAGCCTGTCCATCAACTTGCGAAAATCCTGAACCAAGATCTTGCACGAAGGTTAGTATTCAAAGCCAGAATTTCCGAAACGAGGAAGTTACAATCAACTCCTGGGAACTACTCTGTAACTATTTGCGAGAAATACTGGCATTTGTTGCATTAGTTCTAAACGTGCGTTTGCATTTGTGTTTCAGCAATGTGTTAAATGTTGCGAATGCAGACCTGGTTGGCTGAGAAACAAATTGGGACTGTGCCTTCCTGAAGCGTTGTGCCGTATGTAAATGTTTCTACATTTTTACGGTTTTCATCATTTAATATTTTGCTACACAATATGGAATCGTCATTTTTACTCAATGTTATTTATACAGGATGGGTCGAAAACCGTAGTACAAAACTGGCAGGCGTGATTATACATAAAGAGTAAGACCAAATTTTCAGAAAAGTCGAGTTTGAAAATGGAACGAATACGCGTCCTATCACAGGGACTCCCACAAATATTCCGACACTCTTAAAAAGATGATAACCTTCTTAATCTTGGACCATACTATTTGAACTTTTGTGAGAAGTTAGAACAATTGGTTTGCTACACAAAGTGACAACAATTTTTGAAAAAATTGCTAATTGTCGAAATTGCAGAAAAAATACTAAATTAATGGGACTCACTGAAGATAGGAATAGATCGTTTGACCATGACCAACCAATTCTACTTCCTGCATATACTATAGCAAGCGAACCTCACTAATCATTAAGGGAGGGTGATTCTATGCCAAATTCGTCACTTTTTGCAGGCACCATCGTCGAGTTTGTTCAAAATGAAATATGTTGTAGTTCATGTGAAATTAGGGAAGGGTTTAAGTCATCATTTTGCCGGTATCGAATTTTTTTAGAAATGGCAGGCCTTCAAAGTTTTCAATTTTTGCCCATTTTGGCGAAAACGGACCTCGCTTACGAATTTTTATCTCGGGAACTGTTTATTCGATCGAGCTACATTTTTTTTTGTTTTATTCGGAAAGGATTGGGCTATTACAAAATCATTTATTCAACCTCGAAAATCAACTTAATAATGTTGAAAAATTTAAACAAATTCTTTTTATACGTTTTTTTCGATGGGGGTCCGGAGTGATTTAAATTTGGAAAAAATTTCTGGAAAATTTTTGGAACAAATTTTTGGAAAAAATTTAAATTTGGAAAAAATTCCTTGAAGTATTCCCTTTGATATGAGCCTTTGAAAAAGATGGTGTCGTTAACATTGGCGTCACAATGTGCTGGTAAAGTACGCCGTGTACCTCCGTTTCAGGTAGAGGCGAGTTGAGCACACTGCTCTTATGGTTCGTTGTCTATACCGCTGGTCTCCTAACAATACCAGTAAACTGTATACGACTAAATAACCCTATTTATACCTGGAGAACAATACTAGTAACCACTCTTGGTTACGATAACACACATGCTGATTGTTTACAAGCTTGCTTTGCAACAGCATTACTAATTACAGGCACTAGAAGCATTCATAGCTATACCACATTATCGAATAAAGCACTGCTATGAAAAGCTTGCGCGTGCGATAATGATGGCTCTGTTTTTAGTGTAATGAAATAGTTTTTCTTATATTTCTCTCCATAATCCTTACATATTTCACTTAGAACAAAATCGACGATGGTGCCTGCAAAATCTGATGAATTCGGCATGGAATGACCCGGGAGTCTTTTCCAGCAGACGGCGCTCGTTCGTGAGCATTCACACACCGCTAGGGTACACTCACACACCGCTAGACCACGTATACGTACGCGAGGATTGCAACGGTCCGGGATTCCACTTCTGATTTCTCGATAATGCAAATACGGGGTTTTGTAGTAGTCAAAATCGCTAGATGAAAGATCAATCTAGAGTTCTGTTTGCCCCAGAAGTCCTTCTTTTACATTTCTGAGTAATGGTTTTGCAATATTTGGCTGCATGTTGTCCGTCGCATGTTGCCCGTCAGATGGCGCTGCAGTCACCCCGGCGTACTAGCCTCTCCGACGGGCAACATGCAGCCGAATATTGCAAAACTATTGCTATTATATAGATTGAACTATCTTCTAGCAATTTTGACTACTAAAAAACCCAGTCTTTGCATTATCGAGAAATCAGAAGTGGAATCCCGGACCCTTGCAATCCTCGCGTACGTATACGTGATCTAGCGGTGTGTGAGTGTACCACACATTCGCGCGCGAGTGTCGTCTGTTAGGAGAAGAGGCCCTTAAACTCGATTTTCTCTTTAAAACGAGACGTTATTTTTACATGCAGAATCATCCTCTGGTCGGTTGTTCTACGATTTCTGGCCCACCCTGTATAAATGTTTCGCTCTACTATCTATACGTCATGTATCTTTAATCGGTGGTTTCATATCCCAAACAATCAATTGCATAATTAGTTTGTATCTTAATGTTGTCAACGCATCTATGTTTTCTTTACTTCAGTAACAGAAATTCATTCGTAATATACAGTACATCCTCTATATCATGTATATCTATATCAAAAAGGTCGTACACGTTGAAGTACTCCACTCTGTAGTAATCTAATCTCGGCTCGGGTATATCGGTGTGTACCACTACTAATCGAATTACTTCTTAGTTTTTCATTATTTTTTATGGGACTCTCACCAAATTATTTGTGGCATTTTTCTGATTCCTGGGGAATTGTTCATTGTTCCCAGATGTATTTAGTGGTTTAATCGACGATGAAAGTTTCGGGCGCAAAGAAGGACTGCGTATCGGAATGATAGAGACGCGGAGAGTCGCAGCCGCCGGCACAACGTAATACTAATAAATGTGTGATGATATCGGCGCACAGGTTATAAACACAAGCAATTTTGCAAATTAATTAAAAAACTCAACGTTTCGATCCTGATGTGGATCATTCTCAAGAGTAAATTTTGCGTCTGAAAAATAATGTGAATATAATATATGCTAACAGTAAAAATAATATGAAGATATCAAATAAACCACTTTTTCATACTTGCTACAGTAATTCTTCGATCGGAGTCCCAACACCCGTGTTTTGAACGGACTTGGGTAGCGTAGAGAGGCTATTTTTTTATGACTCCGTCGACCGCGCCGAGACTTCAAACGACGAGCCGAACATAGAGAAGGACAGAATGAAATAGGATCGCGTGGCCGAAGCGTGTCGCTGTCGCCGGCACAGTTTAAAGGGCCGTGCGTCATCACAATGAAACACCAAAATCTTAACTTCTTTATTTTCTATGATATCATGATGGGACTTTAACTAGCTTATTCCTGGCGTTTCGCTGAATAAAATGGTACCAAGAACGATATAATTGCCCAATATTTAGTGGTTTAATCGACGATGAAAGTTTCGAACGCAACGAAGGTCAGCAACAACGGGGACCTTTGAACTGTGCCGACGGCGACTACTGTTTGCGTCTCTTTCTCTTCAATACGCTCTTCTTCGTTGCGTTCGAAACTTTCATCGTCGATTAAACCACTAAATATTGGCCCAATTATATCGTTCTTGGTACAATTTTAATCAGAGAAACGCCAGGAGTAAACTGGTTAAAGTCCCATAAACCGATCATTAAAATTAAGAAGTTTGAGACTTCGATTCAGTCGAGTTAATGTGTGGTGTTCACACCGATATACCCGAGCCGAGATCAAACATCGCCGCCCTACGGCGCGGCGCAGCGTTGGCCGGCAGTGGAGTGAGTAGGCACTGGACTACGGTTAGATAGGCGACCCAGGACTCCGATTGAAGAATTACTGTATATCAGAAAAAATACAATTGGAAATGATTAAAAACGAACTGATTCCATATCGGTAGCCACTGAACTGAACCAAGTGAAGGTTACAAAGTAAACAGAACATACATAAGAACGACGTATTCAAAATTGGCCAATCAGAGCCAAGTGTTCTATGGACGTTAAGTCAATACTAGGCGGTAAATTCAACTGCCAATAGAATATGTTTTCCTCACTAAACACACTACAATGTACCATCAAAATTTGTGGTACTGAAAAATTGACATTCAAAACGTTTGCAACGAAATTGTATATATAGCCGAATCTAAATTGTAAAAATTATATAATGTATAAGAAACTTCATCATAAGGACATTACTGGTTCAGTAATGCAGCGTAGTAATCATGAATCTTACAAGGAGAGTGCAAGCTCTTCACCTCTCAGATTTGGTTAAAACTTTGCAGAGTTGTAGATTTCGTTCACCTGATAACGAACATACCCCATTATAAGGGCCACTACCCAGTAATTTTCGAGATATTTGCAAATTACACAGGTGTAGGAACAGTTTTATTAAAGTTTAGTTCACTGTATTACCAAGTAATGATGTGGCGTAGCGGCAGCGAGCTGAACTGCTACGCCGTGGGCCCGGGTTCGAATCGCGTCGGAGTGTAACTTTTTTTATTTTTTTTTTTATTTTTTTTTATATTTTAGATATATTTTTATTCGTCAAAGGGTTAATTGATAATGATACTTATTATTTTATAGAAGAAACACTAGATCTATTACTACATACACACAAAAAAGCTTATAATTTTATTAAAATAATTGTATATTAAAATAATACATAACAAACAAAAATTATATAATAAAAGAAACTATTGCTACATATACACAAAAGATTATAATTATATTAAAATAATACATAACAAAAAAACAATAAATAAGAAAATAAATATTAATCAAAGCGGTCAATGTGACTTGCCATCACGCTTCCTATAATACTTGTCACACCTGAAAGCAAAGGAAGTAATGTGATATAAAAAATATACGTTATAAGCTTTTTTGTGTGTATGTAGTAATAGATCTAGTGTTTCTTCTATAAAATAATAAGTATCATTATCAATTAACCCTTTGACGAATAAAAATATATCTAAAATATAAAAAAAAATAAAAAAAAAATAAAAAAAGTTACACTCCGACGGGATTCGAACCCGGGCCCACGGCGTAGCAGTTCAGCTCGCTGCCGCTACGCCACATCATTACTTGGTAATACAGTGAACTAAACTTTAATAAAACTGTTCCTACACCTGTGTAATTTGCAAATATCTCGAAAATTACTGGGTAGTGGCCCTTATAATGGGGTATGTTCGTTATCAGGTGAACGAAATCTACAACTCTGCAAAGTTTTAACCAAATCTGAGAGGTGAAGAGCTTGCACTCTCCTTGTTAGGTGTTTCGTACCTAAGATTTACGCTTTGTCGTGTAATCATATGAATAGTTTCTAATAATAATCTTAGTTGTAGATTAGATTCTTTGTCAACTACCTTAACGTTCTCGAAGTCAAATGCATGGTCGAACTCCAATTGTATTTCTTCTTATATAGCAAGTATGGAGAAGTGGTTTATTTAAGTGGTTTATTAGAAGTGGTATATTCACATTATTTTTCAGACGCAAAATTTAATCTTGAGAATGATCCACATCAGGATCGAAACGTTGATTTTTTAATTAATTTGCAAAATTGCTTGTGTTTTATCACTGATCGAACCTGTGCGCCGATACCATCACACATATACTATCAAAATTACGATCGAAAAACATTGAAGTAATACTAATATAAAACATTTCTTATAATTACTTATTTTTTTATGAATCTTTTACCAATATATTTGTGGCATTTTTCTAATTAAAATGATACCAAACACGATATAATTTCAACTGTATTTAGTGGTTTAATTGACGGTATGGAGCAGTGATGCCAGATTAGGGGAGTCACGGTGAAATGATGTACCCCCTCTCTGATGACGGGGAATGAGTGGAGCAAATGGGAGACACGTTGCACGTGCGCGATGGGGACCGTGGAGTGTGCGCCTGCGCACGGTGCTGGAATGGAATAGTGGAAGGGGTAAGGAGGAGAGTACGGGAGCTCCGTTTGGAGCTCCATATGGCATCACTGGTATGGAGTAACTTTAGGACAGAAGAGGATAGCGAGTGAAAAAGAAAGAGAAACTGTGATCTCGACGCTAGGCAAATATTAAAAGCTTACTGTATTGTCTAAAATACGAATGCTATGCTAACCTTTTATTTCAATTTTCTTCGGATTTTATTCAAATTTGAATATGTGTAGTCTCCAGTGAGGTATGAAAGAATTTACGATTTTACGTAAAGAAAGGTTAACATCTCTTTTTTACACGTCTGTAAAATCAACGGTTTTAAGGATATCGAAAAATCCTTCGAGAGATTATTTCATGGGCCACTAAAGACTACAACATACTTTGAACAAAATCTGAAACAGTACTCAAAAAAGTATCCGACTTCGCATGGAATGACCCACCGCATTCATTCGTATAAAACTTCTAAACTGTTATGCATCTTCTGTATGCAATGTTTGTATACATGAGTACTCTCTTGAGTGTACCCTCGAGACAGAGTTAGGCATTAATCGATTAAAATTTTAATCATGATTGATTGATTAATGTGTACGATTAAAAAAAGAAATCGTCGATAAATCGGCGATTGATTCCATCAATTGATGAAGTTAATCGTCAATCGTTGATTAAATGAAGAAATCGTCGAAAAATTGGAGATTGATTTAATCGTCAATCGTTGATTAAAAAAAGGAATCATCGAAAAATCGGATGATTTAATCAATTGTTGAAGTTAATCGCCTCACGGTCTATCCACGAATTGTAATAAGGAGGGAGAGAGATACAGAGAGAGGAAGCAGAGAGCGGATGGAGAATTGACAGAAATAATAATATATTTCAACAAAAACATGTTTCAACAAAGACATGATCGTAGCTTTCCAGGAATAATAATTTCAAACATCAAAGCATGTAATCAGAGTTTGTATTATAGACCAAATGACAATATACCTAAACTCAGTTTAGATTTTTTTCAGTATTCATACAGTTCCGATTACGTATTACATTTCGAAATTTCAGCAGTTAATCATTAATCAATTATCCGATTGACGATTAATAATCGTTAATCGCAATTAACGATTAATAAGTATTTAATTGTTAACCACAATTAACGACTAAACGAGGAGATTAATTGTTAATTGCGATTAACGATTGAAGTAGAAAAGTCGTCAATCGTTGATTAAATCGTATATGTAAACAGAAGACTGAGCGTGTCTGTCCTTTTCTACGCTCGGCACGGTCTTTGATGTCACAAAAAATAATGTCTGTCCCCGATAGATACTAACGCTCCTATCCGATGGTTTTCCTTCGATGGAATTTGAACTGTATTTAGTGGTTTAATTGAAGGTATGAACACACATTATGTTTCACATGTGAGTACAATAAATACGGGCCAAATTATATCTTGTTTGATACCTTTTTAGTCAGAGAAATGTCACAAATATGTTGGTAAAATTTCATTCAAAATATGTAATACATTAATGAAGATACATTAATTGTCTTGAGGACAAAGTTGAAATGGTATATTGGGACTCATACGATACCAAAAAAATGTATGTTTTCATGTAACTTTTTTTAAAGATATTAGGGTCACCTTCATTTTTTTAATGGAACCACCCTTTTTTTAAACATCTACAATGATAGTCCCTTTTATTACGAATTTAGTGACTACTATAAATTACTCAAGGTCATTCAAGGTGACGGACAGAAAACACGTATAAAACTAAAATATGGAAGCAGAATCTAGAGGATGTTTGAAAACATTCCGTAGCAGTGAAGGACCTTAGCATGTTTACTACAAGTCTCACTGGTGATAAACGTAATCTGCTTCCATATTTTAGTTTTATATGTTTTTCCTGTCCGTCACCTTGAATAACCTTGAGTAATTATAGTCAACAAAAAAATTTTTTTGGTGTCGTATGAGCCCCATTTTACCATTCAACTTTGTCCTCAAGACATCTTTGAAAACAACAAAGATATTTGAGGTTATGACGTTGCGTCCCTTTGGGTCCGCTGTGTTTGATTTTAAACGCGACGACAATCTTCAAAGTCCTTTCAGTGTATGTCTTTGATGAGTTTACTCGCTAATCGCAGTTTAGATAAGACACAACGTCAAGAGTAATTCTAAACGACAGTATTGAAAATAACTCATAAGAGATTTGAGGCTTTCACGGCCCGGCATCATACAGTTATTTCTGTTGAGGTTTTCGGGTGTAAGCCGTGTCCTAAAGGAAGAGATTTCCCAACGTTTCGCAAGCATTGCAGCTAGCTTCATCAGGGGGTCGGAAGACACACTGATACTGGTGTGTGCCTGATTTGTGCTCCACTTATATAGTGGAGGTTGCTCATGTTCTGGTTCAGTGAGCACCAATCAAAGTAGACTTTTAATTGTTCGGCCGCCCAATTAAAAGTCTACTTTGATTGGTGCTCACTGAACCAGAACATGAGCAACCTCCACTATATAAGTGGAGCACAAATCAGGCACACACCAGTATCAGTGTGTCTTCCGACCCCCTGATGAAGCTAGCTGCAATGCTTGCGAAACGTTGGGAAATCTCTTCCTTTAGGACACGGCTTACACCCGAAAACCTCAACAGAAATAACTGTATGAAAATAACTCGTCTATATTTTAATGATACAAGACATAGTTTATTTTCCGCTTCGCACGTCACGTCGCGCCGGTTGCCTGGTCAGAGTTCGAACCTACTATCGGTGGCATCGAAAAAGGAAACTACAAAATAATTAATGAAGCGGTCTCATCGGTACGCTACTTTTAGATGCGCTTCGGCCGCGCGCTGTCTCTCTTTACACGCGCTGTCCTTTTCTAAGTTCGGCTCGTTTTTCAAGCTCAATAAGATAGTGTCCATTAACGATCTGTACAAACGAACCTCTCAGAGGCTTTGCGACTATAGAGGATTTACTGTATTAGTAACAATATCAGTCAGCCATTCAATGTTAGAAAAATACTTTCCCCCGTATCTAATAAATCATTTAACAAATTAAGCGGCTGCTGGCGGTCATATCTGTCCACTGAATGAGGAGTGGAAAGAGTGCGGATCAGCCTGTCCACCAACATGCGAAAATCCTGGACCAACAGCTTGCAAAGAGGTTAGTATTCAAGTCATGGGAGCTATTCTGTAACTAATTGTGAGAAATGCTGGTCTTTGTTTTATCTGTAACAGAGTCGCTAGATGAGGTAGAAAGTGGCTTCATTTCCTCTCCTCCTTTTCCCCTTCCACTGTCCCATTCCAGCACCATGCACACACTCCAACGTCCCTCACTAACAAGGCACTGATATATATATATATATATATATATATATATATATATACATATATATATATACTATGGATACGAGATTCCCATAAGCCAGCCGTACAGCGGTTGAAACAAATTGAATAAGACGATCGGGCATGGGCAGAAATAGCACGCGTACTAGTGATTCTCAAGGAATACCCCCACTTCTGCGGGCCGCGCGTCTCAAACCCCTTGGCGGCCGTAGTCGCTCCGAGCAGTATGGCCGCCACGGGGAGCGAGACGCGCGGCCGGGAGAAGTGGGGGTATTCCACGGATATGCCTTGACATTCCCTAGCACGCGTGCTTTCTGTCCATGCCTGCTTTAGATGCATGCGCCGCCTAGTTAGACACCGGTGTACTAACGGAACTAGCGCGAAGTTTGAAAGATTGAATTTACAAGGGACGCGTATTAATACAGGGTGTCCCAAAATTGCGTGAAAATCCCGAAAGGGGGTGGTTCCTGAGATCATTTCAAGCGACATTTTCCTTTGCACCAATGTCGGCCGCGGCTTTATTTAGGAGTTATTAACAAAAAACACGGACCAATCAGAGCGCGCCCTGGCTCGCCGCGCCGGCAAGCGAGTGTCGGTGGTATGCCGTGACATCGCAACGAACAAGAGTTTCTCGATAATGTGAATCTTCTCCGATTTCGATGAGCTTTGGATATGTTGTCCAGACCATTATTCTGAATAACATTTCTCTTTAGACTATTTGGCGGTCGGCTTTAGTTTACGAGATAATCGTAAGAAACATTACTTGTAAATTCATATGGGCGTTCTTGATAGCGGGCACGGCGTGTTAATATCTCCGAAACTAAAGCCGACCGCCAACTATTTCAAAGGAAAAAGATATTTGAAACGTCGAGTTATATAACATATTTCAATGTCATTGAAATCGGTGAGGACCCACATCATCTTTACCCGACTTACGGCAACTTTACCCGAACGAGAGAAGAAGCAGAAACTGATTGTATTAAAAACTCACTTATTCAGCCGTAAATCCATTTGCTGTTTCGAAATGTGTGTCACTGGGTCACGCGGTGACGAACTGCACAGATGTCTTCAGGTATACGGCAGTACCGAAAGGTAAAGGACGTACGGCCAGGTCGACGAACTGGACGGCCGGTGGTAGATAGTTGGTATATTAAGGCCTAAGGGATGCGCGGTCAAGTCGACGATCTAGAATTTCACTTTCACTTTCGAATCGATAAATAATTCGTATATTTATTTCACACAGATGCCTTGAAATTTTTCCACACTCACAATCACTGTCCACATTTGTCAACACATAGGTATGCACTAATAATAATTGCCATATCCCTTGTACTGCTGCACAAATCACAACAATCAGGTAATGCAATCACTAGACTGCAGATTTCATGCATTTGTAGCAAACATGAGTAGGTGCATTTTAAGACAGTAGAGAGATTAAAATAATTTCAAAACACCAATGTATTATTTTCAACATCTTAAAGCAGGCATGGGCAGAAGTAGCACGTGTGCTAGGGAATTCAAGGAATACCCGTGGAATACCCCCACTTCTCCCGGCCGCGCGTATCGCTCCCCGTGGCGGCCCTAGTGCTAGAGACGCGCGGCCGGAAAAAGTGGGGGTATTCCTTGAGAATCACTAACACGCGTGCTATTTCTGCCCATGCCTGTCTTAAAGTGATCACAGTAAGAATCAAATATCTGTCTGGCTCCTGTCCCTTGTAATAGCGGCAGCCAACTTTCATTTTGCATAAAGATCCGCAGTCTAGTGATTAGTTTAAATATCACTATCCAAAACACAGCTAATAGCAACTGTTAGCTTTGAATTGACAAATCTTTGGAGATGTTCTCTCTACCGCGGCTCGAACGACACTGATTTTCCGCAAGATTTTTCTAAAGATTTTAGGATGGGCATTTAGAGTGTCGACTCTGATTCGTTAATAACTACTAAACAAAGCCGCGGATAACATTTTTGGAAAGGAAAATGTCGCTTGAAATAGTCTTAGGAACCACCCCCTTTCGGGAAGTTCACGAATTTTGGGAGACCTTGTTTGATTAAAACTTTGCACAGTTATAGATATCGTTCTCCTGTTAATGTGTATACTCCATCCTAGGCGCAGACACTCAATAGTTTTTCAGATATTTATAATTAAAGGTTTTCATTACCATGAATATACATGGTAGACATTATAAAGTGTTACAGACGAATATTTCCAAAAATATTGATTATACGTAAAATGTTTCAGATGAAAGTTATTCAGTACCAAGTGGGACATCGTGTGGTGGAACTATTATTTTTCCCGGCGGTCACTCCAAGGTGAGGTGAAGTCACCTCGGTCACCTTGATTTTTTAAAATGGAAACACCTACTTTCTGTATCATGAATCGATAGACTGTCGAATTCGGAGTAAAAATGTGTTGACCTCCATATGTCCTAAATCTTATAGTTAACGAGATATTATCGAAACAATTTTCTTTCGTCTTTGGATAATATCTTGTCAACTATTAGGTTCAGGACATATGAAGATCAACACTTTTATACTCAGAATTTGATACTCTATCGATCTATGGTATAAACTAGAGGGCTATTGTTGCTCGCTCGCTTCGCTCGCTCGCGAGTAGGGTTGTTTTTGCTCGCTCGCTTCGCGAGCTCGCGGGTAGGACTGCTCTTGCGAGAGGGTTAGTGATACGCATGGCTAGTAGGGCCTACTGATATTAATGTTTTTTATTTGATGTGTGACTCTCCAAGAGTCACATAAAGAACTTCCCGATTCGTTACTCCTTCGCCAACATCGCTAACATCGTTTTTTTTTTGTACTTTCATCGATATTCTCCCAAAATGTATTCTTGGGAGTAGAGATGATAAATTCACTGTTGCATTGGAATAACTTTCGATTATTCCAAGCGGTAACACTAGCATCAGTTAAAAAAAAAATTTTTTTGAAATTAAAAAAAAATTTTTTTTAACCAAAAAAAAAATTAAGAAAAAATTTTTTTTTATGTAATTGCGTTTGGTACTTTGGTGGAAAATTTTCGTCCTCCCTTATAAATTGCATTGTAGAATCAACTCTATACGAAAAAAAACTAAAAATCTAAAAAACTACTTGACCAATATGGACCAAAATCTAATCAGCTCTAAGTTACGACGGGGCACATCGATTGCATCATTCATCATCCTGATCGCGTTGTTACTTTTTCTGAAAACGTTAACGAAAAATTTGATACCATACAAACGGACATACGCACACACACACACACACACACACACACACACACATATACAAACATTTTGATAAAAATAGTCTAAAATGACTCCAATGACCATGAAACGTGAAGATCTGCTAAAAAATCGATTTTCGATTTTCGGGGTAATTACAATAACTTCCCTATGAATCGGGAAGTTAAAAATAGGACAGTCCATTTAAAAAAAGGAAGTTGACCTTCACTTCATCTTGGAGTGTCCGCCGGTGAAAATAAAAGTCCCACCGCATGATGTCCCCCTCGATACTGAACAACTTCTATCTGAAACATTTTTGCGCATAATCAATATTTTTGGAGATATTCGTATGTAACACTTTATAATGTTCACCCTGTATATTCATGGTAATGAAAACCTTTAATTATAAATATCTTAAAATCTATTGATTATCCGCGCCTATAATGTTAACAGGAGAACTAGATCTATAACTATACAAAGTTTCAATCAAATCCGAAACTCATCGACCTTGCTCTCTCCTTGTAAAACCGTAGACCAGCGCTCGGATTTATTTACTTGCGACGGCCGAGTTTGGAAGGCTACGCCCCCTCGACCCCGCCGCGTGTCTCGCTCCCCGTGGCGATCCTAGTTCGGAGCTCCTCAGGCGCGTTCCATACTCGCTATTCGTGGCGCCTATGGAGAACTAGGGCTTCTACAGAGAGCGAGACGCGCGGCCGGGTCGAGAGGGCGTAGCCTTCGAAACTTGGCCGTCGCGACTAAGTAAAATCGAGCGCTGCCATAGACCACGGTGCCCGTGCCGTAGACTGGACTGGCCAATAAAAGAGGGGGTACCTGTATTCCCCTTGATTTCTTCATTCTGGCGACGCTGATCTGTAATAATTGCGCGCTTGCGTTTGTATTTCAGCAATGCGTTCAAGGCTGTCAATGCAAACCTGGTTGGTTAAGAAGCAAATTGGGACTGTGCATTCCTGAAAAGTGGTGTCGTACGTATATACATAAATGCTTCTATAATATATTTATATGGTTTTTGTCATTTAATATTTTGTTACGCTAGATCGAATTTAATTTTCACTCGATATTATTTATATAAATGTGTCGCGCTACTATCTAGATATCACCTATCCTTAATCGAACGTTTCATATTCAAAACCGCATTGTTAGATCTATCTGTAAAATTTGTTCTGAAATCACTTGCCACATGTCCTATTATAATTACTTAATATTTTAATACTCAAGATCGAATTGTAATTTAAACTCAATGTTATTTATGTAAATGTTTTGCTCCACTCTATCTAGACAGCATCTATCTTTGATCTAGAGATCTATAAAACGATATATAAAACGACCGTTTGCATAGTATTTTCTGCATTGTTGCATCTATTTATAAAATCTGAATTTTATTTGTACCTCCCCTTTGCCACAGCTGGGGAAAATAGTATTTTAAATAGTAAATAGTCAATAATGCTATTTATTTTAAAGTATGTGTACAACTTTGAAAATAAAACATTTTATTTGATGCAGTAATTTTTCAAAAGAAGGCAGTAATTTGAGGCAGTAATTTTTTTGAAAATAATACTTTATTGGATTTTCAATTTCAATTTTAAATATTATTGTTGAAAATAATGGTTCGAATTCAATACATTTATGAGTGTAAATCTTTTCTTAACGATAAGATAAACAGTATTGTTTATGCGGTTTCTCAGAGTATTATAACAATGCAAAATTTTATTTCGTGTTTGAAATTGTTGAAATAGAAACATTTTATCTTGAGGTTCAGATTGTTAAAATAAAAATATTTATTTTAGAAATTGTATATCTTATTTAAAATAGTAGTTTCTTTAAGCAGAATAAAATGTAAAATATTGAATAGTATTTGAAATATTTGTTTCGCCAAATAATGCCCACCCCTACCCTTTGCATATTATTTTTAAATTTATTACTTTTTTGTGTTACATGTAAATGTATAATTCGGTTCCCATGTCAGCATCTATCATTGAGGTCAGTTTACTCTAGACTCTAGAAGTCTCATTGTATCGGAACAAATAATAATGAAAAAAATGATGAGAATGTACAAAAAACCAACATTAATATTTATTGTGTTTATAAAACCAGTTTCCAACGTTCTTCTTAGAATTATTGCTACTAATATATTATTTTTCTCTAGCAACCCCATTTAATTTGTCGAGGGCAAGGATTTTAAGACCGCTAAAAATATTTTATTTGTAGAACTAGATCATATGTTAGAATCCTAAATATTTGAAGACACAAAGAATATGTAGTAACTCGAATTGTGTTACGTAAATGCTTAAATTAGGTTCAATTTTAATGTTGTCATTGTTTCCATACTTTCATTATGTCAGTAAGGGAAATTCATTTGTAATAAGTAGACAGCGGATTTTATGCATTTATAACAAAAATGAGTGGGTGTAATTTGAGACAGTAAAATCATTCGACGAATTTATAAACGCTGTTCTAATATTTTTAACTTATTAAACATATTAAGAAGGAAAATATAGTTTTATGTCGCTTCAATTTGTTGTAATTCATGTACAAAATTTTTATTTTGGATAAAAATACGCTGTCAAGTAACAAGTACCAGCATCAGTCAGTTACTCGATTTTATAGAAATACGTTCCTCAGTTTCTAATCAATCATTTAACGAATTAAACAGCTAAAATCAACCAAACCTGTCCATCGAATGAGACTTGGAACGAGTGCGGAACAGCCTGTCCACCAACTTGCGACAATCCAAACCCAAAAGGTTGCACAAAGGTTAGTATTCAACTCATGGGATCTATTTTGCAACTATATTTGATAGCAAGATAGCAATACTAACATTTGATGAACCTGGTCTAATCGCGCGCTTGCATTTCTGTTTCAGCAATGCGTTCAAGGCTGCCAATGCAAACCTGGTCTGGTGAGAAACAAATCGGGGCTGTGCGTTCCTGAAAACTCATGTCGTAAGTACATGTTTTTATATTTTTTTGGATTTCATCACCATTTATTATTTTGTTACGCAAGATAATATTTGCAGATAAGAAAAATATTCACGTGCTCATGTTTTCAATGTTGTCAGTAGGGCAAATTAAGTTGTAATATATTAGTGACAATATCAGCCAACCATTCAATTTTACACAATTCTCAGTTTCTGATAAATCATTTAACGTATTAAACAGCTAATAACAACCAAACCTGTCCATCGAATGAGAATTGGAACGAGTGCGGAACAGCCTGTCCACCAACTTGTGACAATCCAAAACCAACAAATTGCACGCTGGTTAGTATTCATCTCATGGGAAAATATTTGATAGAAATGCTGGCATGCGAAGAATGTGTTCTAATCGGGCGCTTGCATTTGTGTTTCAGCAATGCGTTACAGGCTGCCAATGCAAACCAGGTTTGATGAGGAACAAATCGGGACAATGCGTTCCTGCAAACTGGTGTCGTACGTACCTGTTTATATATTTTTATGGGTTTTATCACTTGTTATTATTTTGTTACACAATATAATATATCGAGGGATGAAAAATGTTAGCGCGCTCGTATTTTATTATGTACATAATTAAATTTCTTAGTGTATTAACATAGTCAATTTATCGAGATTTTCTTTAGATCTGTAATAGAAATTCATTTGTAGTATATTAGTAACAATATCAGTCAGTCAGTCAAATTTTATAGAAATAATTTCCTCAGTTTCTAATAAATTATTTAATAATTTATACAGCTAATAGTAACCAAACCTGTCCACCTAATGAGAATTGGAACGAGTGCGGAACGGCCTGTCCACCAACTTGCGGCAATCTAAATCCTACAATTTGCACGCTGGTTAGTATTCACCTCATGGCAACTATTCTGCATCTACTTGATAGAAATCGACAATGGAAATGGCAATCGCTGAACCTGTTCTATAGTCCAGTCAACGAAAAGTTGTAGAGGGAGATGGAAGGAACACAATTTTTAACTTTGGATCTTTGTTTGGACTAGTTAGAAAGTAAACATACTAAAAGTCCACACTCCTAGGAGGTGAGCGGGTTGCAGGGGGCACGTAGTAGGTCCCCTTTTTCGGCTTTCCGCTTATATTTCGGAAACTAGGCGTCCTAGCGATAAGACCATTCTATACAAAATTAAAGCTGACAAAATGTGCCACAAGATTGATTCGATTCCGTTTTTCGCTATCACGCATAGTTTCCGAGATCCACGCTCAGAATTCACTAATTGTGCTGAAGAGTTAGCTAGTCAAATAAGGCAAGAAACGTGAGGGAAAAATATTTTTTTCACAATTCGTGAACTTTGAGGGCGGATATTTCGGAAACTGTGCGAGATAGCCAAAAACTGAATGGAGTCAATCTTATGGCACATTTTGTTAGTCTTATCGCTAGGACACATAGTTTCCGAGATATATGCGGAAACTGAACTGAAGAAGAAGAACTGAACTTGCACCCCGCTCACCATCTAGGAGTAGGGACTTTTAGTATGTTTACCTCCTAATTAGTCCAAACAAAGTTCCAAATTTAAAAATTCTGTTCCTTCCATTTCCCTCTACACCCCCCTTATGAGCATTCATTGACTGGACTACTAATCGCACGCTTGCACTTGTGTTTCAGCAATGCGTTCAAGGCTGCCAATGCAAACTTGGCTTGGTGAGAAACAAATCAGGACAATGTATTCCTCCAAACTGGTGCCGTACGTAAATGCTTTTATATTTTTAATTGGTTTTATCATTTGTTATCATTTTGTTACGCCACGTGTTGATATTTTTGTTAATTTAGGAAGGGAAATTAAGTTGCAATATATTAGTAACAATATCAGTCATCCATTCAATTTTATTGAAATACTTGTTTTAATTTCGGCAAATGTAGCTTTGAGCTAGCTTTTTGAATGTAGCTTTCTGAACAACTTTTGTGAATACATCGGACTTAGTTTCCGAGATATTCGCAAAAAACTAATGCTAACACTCTATTGAATTTTTCTTGCATGCTCCGTGGCAACGTAAGCCTGTTTCGGGGCGGCATCTGTTTATTTTCTGTTTGTAAACACGTTGTGGGGATCAGAGAGAAAACAGAACAGAGTGTCACTCTATATAGGTGAGCTTTCAATTATGAAAGACTACTTCTGGATTTTCGTATGCGTGGTCGGGCCGGCTTGATGCTAGCCCTCTTCGCCCCCACCACCACCTAATCCTAACTAATTCTCATCGCATGATTTTTCCATTTCTAGTTCAACTTCTGTATAACGGCTATACAGGATGTCCCAAAATTCCTGAACATCCCGGAAATGAGAGGTTCCTGAGACCATTTGAACCGACATTTTCCTTTGCAAAAATGTTATCCGCGGCTTTGTTTAGGAGTTATTAACGAAAAACACGGACCAATCAGAGCGCGACCTAGACGCGAGTTGCCACAGTCGGTCCGGCGCGCCAACTGTCGATTGGCCGACTGTGCCAACTCGCGTATAGATCGAGCTCCGATTGTTCCGTGCTTTTTGTTAATAACTCCTAAACAAAGCCGCGGATAACATTTTTGCAAAAAAAATATTGCTTCAAATGATCTTAGAAACCTCCCATTTCCGGCTGTTGAAGGAATTTTGGGACATCCTGTAGAATGAAAAGATTATGCGATCAGAATTAGTTAGGATTAGGTGGTGGGGGCGGAGAGGGCCGGCCGACAGACCGGTCCCACCACGCATACGAAAATACAGTATTAGCAATAGTTTTTTTTTTATTATTTGTCCCCTCAGAGTTTCAAATCCATTTACCACAGCACTCCCTCTCTTCCACTCTCACCACTATCGCCTAGTTTCAGCGGGACCTACAGTTTATAAAGGTAGGTTCCGAACCACCTTGGGGCACCACAGTTTTTAAAAAGGCACATGGAATATTTCCAGAGTTGCCGGCGTCGGGGGTTGAACCTGCGAGCACGGAGTCCGCAGGCGCGCGCTTCGCCCACTGAGCCATTGTGCGCCCTCAGTATTAGCAATAGTTTTTTGCAAATATCTCGAAAACTAAGACCGAGCACCGGGTAGATGTAATGACAAAAGTTATTCAGAATATTGTCCTTGACAACATAGGTCAATGTCAAGGTGATCCGAGATGGGTGGTTGTTGTGGCTCGTAAGCAAACCAGTTCAAACTAGCTGCTCCAATCACTCTTTTTCGTGAATATCTCGAGAACTAAGGCCGAGCGACGGATAATTTATCAAGCAAAGTTGTTCATAATGGTGTCCTTGACAACATATGTCAAGGTGAAGGTGATCCGAGATGGGTCACCTCAAAGCTACATTTACCTTAATTTCTAATAAATCATTTACAACGAATTAAACAGCTAATGTTAACCAAACCTGCCCACCTAATGAAAATTGGAACGAGTGTGGTACAGCCTGTCCACCAACTTGCGACAATCCAAAACCAACAGTTTGCACGAAGGTTAGTATTCAATTCATGGGATCTATTTTGCAACTATATTTGATAGAAATACTGTCATTCGCTGAACCTATTCTAATCGGGCGCTTGAACTTCGTTTCAGCAATGCGTTCAAGGGTGCCAATGCAAACTTGGTTTGGTGAGAAACAAATGGGGACAGTGCGTTCCTGAAAATTGGTGCCGTACGTAAATGTTCTTCTATTTTCATGGATTGTTTCATTTACAGTAATTCTTCAATCGAAGTCCCAACACCCGTGTTTTAAACCGACTTCAGTAGTGTGGAGAGGCTATTTTTGTATGACTGCGTCTACCGCACCGAGACTTCAATCGACGAGCCGAACATAGAGAAGGACAGTATGAAATAGGATCGCGTGGCCGAAGCGTGTCGCCATCGCCGGCACAGTTTAAAGGCCCGAGCGTCATCACCAAAGTTGTATCTTCTTTATTTTCCATTATTTTTTAATGGAACTTTTACCAACATATTCGTGGCATTTTTCTAATGCAAAATGATACCAAACACGATATAATTTCAACTGTATTTAGTAGTTTAATCGACGATGAAAGATTCGAATGCAACGAAGAAGAGCGTATGGGAAAGAAAGAGACGAGGACAATCGACGTCGCCGACACCGTTCAAAGGCCCGCGTTGTCACTGTCCTTCCTTGCTCTCGGAACTTCCACCGTCGATTAAACCACTAAATACAGTTGAAAGTATATCGTGTTTGGTGTCATTTTAATCAGAGAAATGCCAGGAATAAGCTAGTAAAAGTCCCATAAAACAATAATGAAAATTAAGAAGTTTGATAATTCGATCACTCCAGTCAATGTGGTGGTGTTCACACCGATATACCCGAGCCGAGATCAATCATCGCCGCCCTACGGAGCGGCGCAGCGTTGGCCGGCAGTGGACTGAGTAGGCACCGACTTCGATTAGATAGGCGACCCAGGTCTTCGATTGAAGAATTACTGTATTATTATTTTGTTACGCAAGATCTAACTCTTGTTTTTACTCAACGTTATTTACATAAATGTGTCGCTCCACTATCTATACATCATCTATCTTTAATCGAACGTTTCATATCCAAAACTGTATTGTTGGATGTATTTGTAAAATTTGTTCTGCAATCACTTCCCATGTGACCTATTTTTTCTCACTTATAATGATTTTCGACGAATTTCTCGTTTCTTGGGAAAAGTTGAATCCGTTACATATTACATGGAAAATTTACGTCTATCCTTTGGATATTATTTGTCCTATTCACTATAAATGAATAATTCGGTCCCCATGGAAACGACCTTTTTTAATCTTGTGTAGATAAGAATTTTTAAAGCACTGAACATTTTTTAGTTGGAGGACTATGTCATATGTTAAAATCTGAAATATTTGGAAAGAAGAAAAATATGTAGATTATGTTATGTAAATAATTGAATTAGGTTCAAATTTAATGTTGTCAACGTATCGATATTTTCGTTAAGTCAGTAATTGAAATTCATTTTTAATACATTAGTAGACATTAGCGGATGTTCCTGTAAAATAAAAATTTTATATCTGAATTGTAACAAAGTAGAGTAACATTGAAATTTATTTTCTTTTGTCAACATGATTAATAGATTGAAAATAATATAACAGTATTTTTAAATTCTTCTAATGTTGCTACTGTTTTAAATTATACCTACTCATTTTGTTAGAAAAGCATAAAATCCGCTGTCTATACATTAGTAACAATATTATTCAACCATTAAGTTTCATATCAATATTTCTCTCAGTTTCTAATAAATTATTTAACAAATTAAACAGCGAATGGTAACCAAACCTGTCCACCGCATGAAGAGTGGGACGAATGCGGAACAGCCTGTCCACCAACTTGCAAAAATCCGAATCCAGAAGTTTGCACGCTGGTTAGTATTCAAAGCCTACAATTTCAGAAACGAGAAAATTGTAATCTACTCGTGGGAACTATTCTGCAACTATTTGCGAGAAATACTAGTATTCGTTGTATCTGTCCTAATCGTGCGCTTGCATTTCTGTTTCAGCAATGCGTTCAAGGCTGCCAGTGCAAACCGGGTTTGCTGAGAAACAAATGGGGATTTTGCGTTCCGAGAAGGTGGTGTTGTGCGTAAATGTTTTTATGTTTTTACGGATTTATCACGAAGTATTTTGTTATGCAAGATCGAATTGTAATTTTTACTCAATGTTGTTTTAATTAATGTGCAATAAATATTCCAACGGACTTCATTGCGATCATTTTACATTTGGAAAGATTGATATTCTTGTTCGGGACAACTTTCTTTCGACATAAGACGATAGGGGGGGACGAAGAAAATCCCTTCTTCTATTCATTGAAGATGTCAGCATGGATCGTTTACGGCCAAAACGAAATCTGTATGCAAAATCAAAATTTTCTACCTGAATTGCGACAAACTGGACCAAAATATACTATTTGGGTATAGCCGGATGAGCATGGGTCAGCGGCCCTCGTTCCGGTTTTCCTGATACCTCTCTTAAAACATCGTTTTTATGTCTACAAAAACATTGTTTAAAATTTCAAATGTGTATCCCAACCGATAGGTGTGACATTGGGGTAAATTCCCCCGCACTTAAATGCAATTTGCTCTAAAATGAGAAAAGATATCGACATGGGTTAAACGGCAAACAAAAAATATAGATACACTCAATATTTCAGATTTTTTTAACTTCCCGATTCATAGGGAAGTAATTACCCCGAAAATCGAAAATCGAGTTTTTTGCAGATCTTCACGTTTCATGGTCATTGGAGTCATTTCAGACTATTTTTATCAAAATGTTTGTGTGTGTGTGCGTATGTCTGTTTCTATGGTAGCAAATTTTTCGATAACGTTTTCTGAAAAAGTAACAACGCGATCAGAATGATGAATGATGCAATCGATGTGCCCCACTGTAACATAGAGCCGATTAGATTTTGGTCCATTTTGGTGTTATGAGCCAGGGCCGCGAGCAGCTCTAGTGGCCGGCGATGTATTTATACGCAATGAATAGGATTTTAATCTGTTAGTAAGCGTGGACGAACCCAATGCGATTATTGGGGAGCCACTGGGAATTGAAGATTGCGAGGACGAACCTGATGCGATTGTCAGGGAGCCTCTAGGAATGCAGTTATGCGCAGACGAACCTGATACGATTGTCAGGGAGCTGCTAGGATGCGGACGAACATGATGCGATTATCAGGGAGCCGCTAGGATAGTACAGTTTGCGTGGCCGAACCCAATGTGATTGTTGGGGTGCCACTAGGTGAAGGTATAATGAGAGAATTGCTACAAGGAAATAGTATGATGTGGACGAACCCAATGCGATTGTTGGGCAGCCACTAGGAGGTTGGATAAGGGTCGTCGCCCACTAGGACGCACGTCAGCCGGACCGCACCGCCCCTCCGTCGTCAAATTGACACCGCGCTGGTAGTTTTGCCGCCCACTAGAACGCACGTCAGCCGGACCGCACCGCGCCGTAACCCGTCAAACAACCTAACCCAGACCGTTCTATGTAGTGGTGAGCGCCATTGGCGACAACTCATGTCGGGCGAAGATATATTGCTTTCTGATTCGAAAAAAAACGTCGACCACGCAAATTTGACAGGGTGGTTCCTCAAGATAAAAGTCTGCTCTATCGCGTGATGTAGTTCGATTTTACGCTGGACCCTCATTTTTTAACATAAACTGAAATTAAAACGAAAAACGTGGGGCGCATGCAATAGATAATTGATGAATGAACACTAAATCACTAACAACTTTATTGCACTGCAAATGATATGAAGTGTTGTACGAGATTTCTCAGCGGCAGCTACTCTCTACACTCCTTACTATGTATTATCTTGCGCCCCACGTTTTTCGTTTTAAATCTTACAAGTATTTTCTTAGCTATTAAAAATTCACAATCACAAATTTTCAGGGGTTAGGAATCTGTATGGGGCTAGAAAAAATTATTTTATACTTTTTAGTCCGTTTTGTAAACGTGGCGATTTTAAAAATTTTATTTTATACTTTTTAGTCCGTTTTAAAAACGTGGTATTTTAAAAAAATTTATTTTTATTTAAATAATTATTTTCTGCTTTTTAGTCTTGCATGTGTGAAATTTTATAATCGATTTTGAACATTTTGATGAGATTATAACAGAGACATGTAGTAAATTTCAGACGGTATTGCGACGCGTCATATCGAAAACGAACGCCGTGGTAAAATGTCAAAGATAAAGGTTCGAAGGAGAATTTCGGTGTAACTGTTCTTTCGCTCGGTAAACAAACATTATAGTATACTAATACGTAGTAACTTTGTAAACACCGCACGGAGCTCGAACGCACACTGAGCTGCTTCGGTGCGAAGCGGGTCAGTGGAGTGGGAACCAAGTGGGCACTACCGGTCGTCGCGCGGGGACGTGTAACGGTTAAATTTTTAATAGTTCATATCTCCTAAACGCGTAGCCTGTTGTAAATTAAAAAAATTTTTTTTTAATACTACATTGTCATATAGTACTGAGCTATGTTTAAAATTTCAAGTCTCTAGCTCATCGAGAATTTAGTTTAAAATCAGTTGTAAAATTTGTACCGAACAGACAAACAGACATACAAGAAAGCGACATAATAAAAACGTGGTAAAATATTTAATGGCATACCTGGTGATTTGGCGACTTCTCTGTGAAAATCATCATTAACGAACTGCTCCTTTTTTGTAGACATTATTTCGAGATTATAACAGAGACATGTAGTAAATTTCAGACGGTATTGGGACCGCATCATATCGAAACGCCGTGGTAAAATGTCAAAGATAAAGGTTCGACCGAAAATCTCGGTGTAACTGTCCCTTCGATTGGTAAACAAACATTATAATATAATAATACGTAGTAACTTTATAAACACCGCACGGAGCTCAAACGCACACTGACGCACACTGAGCTCCTTTGGTGCGAATCGGGTCAGTGGAGTGGGGATGAGTGAGAGAGGGAACGGGTAGTGGAGTAGGGAGCGCTGTCGCGCGGCGTGGCGACCGTTGAACGCGGTGACGTAGGTTTCGCGGGGGGGTGAAAAGGTAAATATTTAATTGTTATATCTCCGAAACGGATAGACTTTTTAACAATTTTTTTTTTGAATAATGCATTGTCATCCAGTTCTGAGCCATGTAACCGATTTCAAGTCTCCAGCTCATCAGGAAGTTAGTTTAAAATCAATTGCAAAATTTGCCACCGAACAAACAGACAAACAGACAAACAGACAAACAGACAAACAGACAAACAAACAAGAAAGCGAGCTAATAAAAACGTGGTAAAATATCCACAAAAATTGGTGCAAAAGTTGTGTCTTTCCATCTTTAACGATTGTTTAAACATGTTTAAACATTCATAATGTATTGATATTGAATATCACTGTATTCAGGAAAGTCTATAGAATCTTTTCCTCTAAAGAATAATTCAATATCTTCAATATCTTTTGTTTTAATGACATCACAATATTTGTTTAAAGTTGACAAATATTTTTTTTTTCAAAATCATGTTTCTCAATGCGCGTCTCGGGGGAAAATTAAGGGCAGATTCAGAATCAGCGCAAAAAACTCTATAAGAATCACCCAACAATAATTGTGGAACATGAAAAAAGATTGATTGTGTTGGACAGAGTAATTACTGTCATATTTTGTGGTGTGGACACCGTGTTTCTGAACGCTCGAATATGTCGTGATTTAGACTTAATCTTCAGATATTTTTATTTAAAGTTGACGCATCTTGTACCCCAGATCATAGCAGCTACAGGTGCCAAGACACCTCTGTAGGTTCGACGGTAGGGCACCAGTTTACTATACGCAGGTAGGCGGTCCGGGTGCGAGTCCGACGATGGTAATAATGTTGGGGCGTACGGTCGAGTTTTTATTACTTTATGACTCGGTGACATCGTGGACTTTTTCGGAGTTTTCTGGCGATAGTCAATGTATTCTAAAGACACGCTGAAATAATTTGGTTATTGCAGATTACCGGGGTTTGGGCGCAGTTACTTTTGAGTGGCGAGCATTAGCACTTAGCACTGATTACTAGATAACTAGATTTTCCGAGTAATTTCTATGAAAGTCATCGATTACTGCATTCCTTGTGATAAAATATGAACTTTTTACAAATGATTTTTTTTTAAATTAATAAAGACTATTGTTTATGGTGTCTGAATAACAATTATCGCAAAATTGGCAGCATATTTTAAGTTACGTGAATACAATTTCTTTTATAAGTATTTAAAATTTGAAAATTAGTATAACTAAAATCGTCATTAACTGACAAATATACGAAATCAATACGAACCAATTCTAGTGTTTGGGATCTTCATTTTAATCGTTTTTACGAATCGTTAAAATCGTCTCACGTATACCGTAGGAACAGCACATCCAGCAACCGGCAAAACATTCTCGCCGAGAATGTCCCTTCTGTCGATGGAAAATTGCGGGAAAAAAAATAAGATACGAAAAACGCGAGAATTTATTACACAACTCAATAGTTACAAATAATCATTATCGATGATAGACATTATATCTGACTGGTAAACAAGCATTATAAATGACAACAATTCTTTTTGGTCATAAGGAACCGTTATCAATGATGGAAATCATTTTTGGCTGTTAGCAGTAGTAACCATTGTCGAGGACAGAAAGGGTATAGCCGGATAAGATAGTCCAAAATGCCCTTGAGCCGAATTTTATCGATAATGTGCCATTCGATAGAGCACCAAGAAAAACCATACTGTGCAAAGTTTCAACCCTGTATCTCGATCGGGAGGGTAGTTATGGGGTAAAATCGAAAAATCAGTTTTTGGCTTATTTTCCCTAGTTAATGACGTTTAGAAATTCTGAGAAAAATCTGACACATGTCAAGAACCCAAATACATACTTTGCAATTGGTTTCATATTTTTAAAGTGAAAATCCTACTTGTAAAAAATCAAAAACCTCAAAAAAATCGAAAAAATGCAGATTTCACATGGAAGTTCTAGAGTGACAACATTTATATTTTTACAGTAGCAATATATTGTCATAAGTATTGTTCATGAATTTTTTCAGATTTTTTGGTTTGGTGCGCCGTTGTTAAAAAAAATAAAAACTGATATTTTCGACGTTTTTTCCGCGAAGAACTAAGCTAACCTTAAAATTATTACGTTCTATTTGTTCTGTAAGTCCATCAGGCACTGATAAACCTTGAACATTATTAAAAAATAATTAAACAATGAAATCGGTTTGATTAGTATTTTTACTATGTCAGCGTATTACATCTGAAAGTATTAAACACAATCCCAACAGCTCGGTTGGCTCAGCGCGTTAGGCGCTCGACTGTTGATCTGCTTATACTAGGTTCGCGCCCGGCATACGTATACATTTTTTTTTACTTGATTAATTCCTTTTTTTATGTCTAACTATATAATAATCAATGGTATGTTTGTAGATTTCTTTTAGAAGCAATATCTAAATATTAAAAAAATAATTTTAAGGTAAAATTCGCAAAAAAAATTTTGGAGCAATTGTTACATCATCAATTTTTAGTTACACATCTTCTTAAATCTGGTAGTATTAAATATTTTCTGCAGTGAATCTATACGTGTCTTCGAGTTTTAAATACTCCGTTACAGAGAAAACGGTTTTGTAAAAGTTTTGTAAAAATGGACAAAGTGCCCGTGTTTTATTATTTTGTACCTTTAGCCCGTCCGTTTACCTTTACCTTTATGTTCACCTTTTCTTTTCTCTACTCGCTTTATGACTCTGTCGATCATCAGTACCAGGTAACGGATTACTAGGGTTGTCGTTACCTGTTAATCGCTTATCGGTCGCGGGTGTAGTTGAGGGCAATGGTACGGTCAAAAAGCTGAACTTTCCCCTCCAAACCCGGGTAGGGGAAAAGGATACCCCGAAATGTGAAAATTGTTATTCCAAGCAATTCTGGTCATTCTTGGACCGAGCTCCGAACGGTGAAGATTGTAGTGAGTGAATTATTTCTGAGTTCTTTAGTTATTTTCTGAGTGTTATCAGCATGGCAAGTGAAAGGATAGAAATCGTTGATACCAAAACCTCGCGTGTTAGGTGTATTAAATGTAACATTCTAGTTCGGAAATTACGCGGTACAAGAAAACAGATAAATACAGTTATAGAATCAATGAGGTGGTCTAGAATTTTAAATAAAGAAGTGACTGTTGGTGATATACTCTGCAATAAGTGCCGTCTTTTTACATATAGAAAAGAAATCTACAAACATACCATTGATTATTATATAGTTAGACATAAAAAAAGGAATTAATCAAGTAAAAAAAAATGTATACGTATGCCGGGCGCGAACCTAGTATAAGCAGATCAACAGTCGAGCGCCTAACGCGCTGAGCCAACCGAGCTGTTGGGATTGTGTTTAATACTTTCAGATGTAATACGCTGACATAGTAAAAATACTAATCAAACCGATTTCATTGTTTAATTATTTTTTAATAATGTTCAAGGTTTATCAGTGCCTGATGGACTTACAGAACAAATAGAACGTAATAATTTTAAGGTTAGCTTAGTTCTTCGCGGAAAAAACGTCGAAAATATCAGTTTTTATTTTTTTTAACAACGGCGCACCAAACCAAAAAATCTGAAAAAATTCATGAACAATACTTATGACAATATATTGCTACTGTAAAAATATAAATGTTGTCACTCTAGAACTTCCATGTGAAATCTGCATTTTTTCGATTTTTTTGAGGTTTTTGATTTTTTACAAGTAGGATTTTCACTTTAAAAATCTGAAACCAATTGCAAAGTATGTATTTGGGTTCTTGACATGTGTCAGAGTTTTCTCAGAATTTCTAAACGTCATTAACTAGGGAAAATAAGCCAAAAACTGATTTTTCGATTTTACCCCATAACTACCCTCCCGATCGAGATACAGGGTTGAAACTTTGCACAGTATGGTTTTTCTTGGTGCTCTATCGAATGGCACATTATCGATAAAATTCGGCTCAAGGGCATTTTGGACTATCTTATCCGGCTATACCCTTTGATTGGGGCACTAATTATGCGAGAGTCAGAATAGATCCAAGTCAAAATCATGTTCGTGGATATATCCGAAATAGCACATTGATGTGGGAAACAAAAGAAAGGACTCGCGCGAGCTTCGAAAATTTTCCTTTCGTCCCTCTAATAAAATCATAGTCGTTACAGTAAAATAAGAAGCGATTGTGTAGGCAGTGCTAAGTGCTAATGCTCGCCACTCAAAAGTAACTGCGCCCAAACCCCGGTAATCTGCAATAACCAAATTATTTCAGCGTGTCTTTAGAATACATTGACTATCGCCAGAAAACTCCGAAAAAGTCCACGATGTCACCGAGTCATAAAGCAATAAAAACTCGACCGTACGCCCCAACATTATTACCATCGTCGGACTCGCACCCGGACCGCCTACCTGCGTATAGTAAACTGGTGCCCTACCGTCGAACCTACAGAGGTGTCTTGGCACCTATAGCTGCTATGATCTGGGGTACAAGATGCGTCAACTTTAAATAAAAATATCTGAAGATTAAGTCTAAAGCACGACATATTCGAGCGTTCAGAAACACGGTGTCCACACCACAAAATATGACAGTAATTACTCTGTCCAACACAATCAATCTTTTTTCATGTTCCACAATTATTGTTGGGTGATTCTTATAGAGTTTTTTGCGCTGATTCTGAATCTGCCCTTAATTTTCCCCCGAGACGCGCATTGAGAAACATGATTTTGAAAAAAAAAATATTTGTCAACTTTAAACAAATATTGTGATGTCATTAAAACAAAAGATATTGAAGATATTGAATTATTCTTTAGAGGAAAAGATTCTATAGACTTTCCTGAATACAGTGATATTCAATATCAATACATTATGAATGTTTAAACATGTTTAAACAATCGTTAAAGATGGAAAGACACAACTTTTGCACCAATTTTTGTGGATATTTTTCAGTTTATGTTAAAAAATGAGGGTCCAGCGTAAAATCGAACTACATCACGCGATAGAGCAGACTTTTATCTTGAGGAACCACCCTGTCAAATTTGCGTGGTCGACGTTTTTTTTCGAATCAGAAAGCAATATATCTTCGCCCGACATGAGTTGTCGCCAATGGCGCTCACCACTACATAGAACGGTCTGGGTTAGGTTGTTTGACGGGTTACGGCGCGGTGCGGTCCGGCTGACGTGCGTTCTAGTGGGCGGCAAAACTACCAGCGCGGTGTCAATTTGACGACGGAGGGGCGTTGCGGTCCGGCTGACGTGCGTTCTAGTGGGCGGCAAAACTGCCAGCGCGGCTTCGATTTGACGACCGAGCGACGGTGCGGTCCGGTTGACGTGCGTCCTAGTGGGCGACGACCCTAAAGGCACGGACGAACCTGATACGATTGCCTGGGAGCCGTTAGGACGCGGACGAACCTGATACGATTGTCAGGGAGCCACTAGGAGGTTGGATAAAGGCACGGTCGAACCTGATACGATTGTCAGGGAGCCGTTAGGACGCGGACGAACCTGAAACGATTGTCAGGGAGCCGCAAGGTTGGATGATTTGGATGGGAATTGTTAGTGGGCCTCGTAACAAGTATAATCGAATTGATACAATCCGAGCGGTTAGATTGTATCATGTGGGAACGTTCAATTACTCTATTAGGATTGTGGAACGATAATTGAGGGTTGAGTGAGTTTACACGAATTTATCAAAGAACACAAATACGTATATATTCTAAATAAGAGAGTGTATTACAGATGTGTAGATGTCGCGTAAGAAATGAATCAAAGAAAATATAGTTGAATGATTACCTAACGAAATGCTCAGTTTGAAGCACTGGCAATGCGGGGGTCTCAAGTCCATTCGTTGAAGAATGCCTAATAGATTGTATATCGAATACACGGAATCTATACGGTTGACGTTATTTCGAAAGGGAACTTTAGCCCGATCTAGCTGGAAATTGACTTATCGAGAATACAGCACGACGTGACACGATTCGTGACTACGAAGGTACTAGCCCCCGAGGATAGAAATACACAGGTTTATATACCCCTAAAATGAGTGGGGATATCAATTATCTAAAGTCGCGTAGTGCCAGACTCTCGTTTTTTGTCATTTTCCATTAAGTCGAGCCAGAGCTCGGTCTTCGTTAAAAGGGGAGTTGAGATATGATTCTGTTATTTAGGGACGCTTCCTGCCAGATACGATCTCGAAGAGATTTTTGTGAGAAAGTTAAAAGAGATCTGTTCTGTAACCGTCACATCACCCCACCAAGAAGAAACATCGCGGTTCGCGTGATGCTTTCTCATCAGGCAGGAAACGTCCCTAGATGATATAGACTTTATTGAACAAAGAAAGAAAACGTAACTGAAACGAGAAAGAAAAAAAGAAAAAAACCTAATAAAAAGAAAAAAAGAGAAAAGAAAAAAAATTAAAAGAACTAACGGGTGTGGTGTAATGTTGTGTATGTGTAGTGTATACTTAAATGCTAGATGGGATTCAGATCGGCACAGCGTAGCCCAATTGCAACCATCCCTCAGCGACGTCGTGTGGTGGTTGGTTCGGAAGCCTGTCTAGGAGGAGGCGCCACTTGACGTGTCCGTCCTATGTGGTCGTCGCACTGATGACACAGCCTCTCCGATGCGACATCATGGGCCTTGCGAAAGCGATTACTTTCGCGATGGGGCGGTTGTTGCGTGGGCGGGTACCTTCCAGATCTATCTGGATCGCCTGCCAGGGTTGAGACCGGAAGCGTGGTGGCAGGTTCCACACCTGATTTATCTCTCGCTCTACCGTTGTACCGATGTCTCCCAGGAATACAGAGACCACCCCCGCTCGCACCTCGGTTATTTCACCCCTGGACCAATAGGACCCGTTTTGTACTGCTACGAGGAGTCTAGGCTTGATGGCGGTCAGCAAGGGCACGCACAGTTGGTGGCGCTCCCGCATGTGGTGGGCAAAGTTCCTGAATAAGATTTTTCTTCCTCCGAGGGATGTTCGGCGGTAATCCAGGCGGTTGTCTGGTTCTCGACCTCGCCGACGATGCATCGAAACGGCGCGTTCACACCACGGGGCCTCATTATACCCTTGGTTTTTTGACCAGAGATTCTCCCGGTGTCCATTTGAGGATGTTCTCGTCTGTCACCTCGAATGGCGATAGATAGTCTGGTCGCCTCTTTGGTGTTCTGGTTGACGTCACTCTACCTTTTACAATTCTTCCTTCCTTTGCAGGTTGGTATTGTCGAGGGGCGATGACTTGGCAGTTTTCTTTTTCCAAGCACCCGCACCGATCTGTTTGGATGGCAATGCTGCGCCTTCCCTCAGTCAATTCCAAGTGCAGTGGTACGTTATCCTGCATGGATGCTGCGACTGTGACTTTGGAGGCCCAGAGCTCCGCTTTTATAGGGGCTGAGGTTCCCCTTATGTCTACAGATGTGTGGTCCTGCTGAGGGGTGGGGGTCGTCCTGTCCGTTAGTAGATTGAAGCAGAAGGCCTCATATTTGGGGTCTGTATACCCACTTCCGATGGTTCTTCAATTTTTGTTTCTGTCTGTTCTTCATTATTACGACGTATATTGTGTTACGTCCTGAGGTGGACGTATTATAGATTTGAATAGTTAAAATTGAAAATTTAATTTAATAGATTGAAAAGATTAAGATTGAGATATAACGCAGTTTTGAACCTACCTGCATTCACCGGGTTCGGTTCGGGTAATTGAGGATTTCTTATTCCCAATGATATTCTATATTATATGGCTTTGATTTAGGAACTGGTACGAAGAAATCGAAGATGGGTAAACTCTTTAAAAATGATTTGAAGTTTTGATTTGATTAAAATTTAACAAAAGTATATTGTAAAACATCAAATTTTGGATTCATAGAGTTATTGTGATCTTATAATAAATTGTTAGTATTTACCGTTCGCTGATCTCGCTCGATTTTTCGCTCGCAGAAAAAGAACTATCGTTTCGGCAACGAAGTCGATATTGATGATGATGATGATGATGATGATGATGATGATGATGATGATGTTGATGTTGATGTGGGTGTTGGAGATGGTGTAAAATCCGGCGGGTGTACACGCCCTATAACTTTAACAACTGATTAACTTGAACTTTTGAAAATTGACTTTGACAAACGACGGCTTTTGAACAGCGACTGAGCAAATTTGAACATAGACTGGATTGGATTTTTTGAAGAGCCATCCCTTTTATAGATTAATCAATCCATTGTTCTGAACCTAATCTCCCTGGGGTGAATGCGTCCTCAGGCATTCTTCGAAATCAGTTTTCCTATGAACCAATACCTTTTGACCGGATGAAGAGTCTTTGATTCCCTTTTATCGTTCTCTTGGCTCGATCATGTTGCCCCACACATCCTGCCAGGTAATTAGTTACCAGTTTATTATTTATCAACCTCTTATTCATTTTGAAGTATCCATCTTCACATTCTTCAGCGATGAACAGTCTTCAACGGATATTCATTCGCAATTTATGTTTCAAATTGGTGCTTTATTATTTAATAATTCAACTGTGAAATATATCTTGTAAATTTTTCGTTGCCGCTCGCTATATAATATAATATACGACAGTTCAATATTAGTTATTAACTACAGTATTTAATATTTAATTTCAATACAACATTACTTGAGTAAGTATAAGTATAAAAGAGATTCAGAAATTATATATTATACATGATTATGATTAATTTCTATCGATGGCTGAACCACCGGACGTGACAATTGCATTGGCTTTGAAAAATTTTGAATTTTAAAATGAATATGCCAACTAAGATAAACAATGCTACTGTTATTCCCATGGAGGAGAAGGTTGAAATTTGTTGATTTGTCTTTCTATCTCCCCGAGCGATATGGCCGCTGGAAGTTGGTCCCAATGGTTTATGAGGTTTTCTTTACTCGATTCGTTTAATTCTATTACCTTGATGTGGTGTTCCGACATCTCTGGTAATAAGGTCGACAAATTGTATGATGCAGCCGGGTAATATACTACATCTTCCGAAGTATCTATTACGTCCAGTGCCCTTAACTGCATGGAGTTGATTGTGGTTTGACAGCCTGCTTCTAATTTGAAAATTCCCGTTTTGTAGATAGTCTTTACTGTCGCCTTTTTCCCTTTGCAATAAATTTGTGCCTTCCGCTCCTCAGGCATAAAATACAACCACGTAGCAGATGTATTTAGGGGTCGCCAGTAGGGTTCCAAGTTCCCTGTTACCTTTATGTTACAGGTACTCCAATCTATTGTGGTGGGGTTCAGCAGTAGGTTGGTTTCACAGGTAGCATGCTGATTTGTTTCATACAGAGCTAGTGTAGCTGGCCCCAATATCTGATTATGATGATGACGGCAAGTTTTCAGATAATCTTCAGTAGGCAGGAAGTACTGTTGTTCATCAGATGATACTTCGATGTACGAAAATCGTGGTTGGATGTATGATGCCACTGTTTTCGATCTAAGTGATTGTATCGATGGACAGGGGTAGAGTTTGTAGAAGTTAAATACCTGATGGTCTAATATTGGTACAGTAAGTTCGAAAACTATCCTGCCTCTAGTGAAAACCATGTTCAACTTGGTAATTCTTTCGAGCTGTTCCGTTAGCAATTCTTCAGGTGAGAAAGGAAGTTCATGGGATGAGGTTTGTCTCATTTTTAAAGCAGAATTTAGTAATTGTTGGGCGAGAAAATTGCTGGATGGAGAATCCCTTGTTTTGCCAGAAGTATTGCATCTATTAGCAATAATAAATTAGTACGATAGTCATCTGAACCCTTTTCAATTTCGAACAGTGCTTCCCTCATAACACCTTCAAAACGCAACCTGTCCAGTTCTGTCTGTGTTTCATGTAATTGTTGAGAGTGTTCAGAAACTGCTTTCATGAGTTCAGACATCCCCTTGGTTAAATTCAACAATCTTGTATGTATTGTTGAAAATTCGCCCTTAATGATATGGGTTTGCCTCGCTATTACCTCTGTGATCTCCTGTTGATTCTTGTATATTTTATTTAACTCGTGATTATAATAGTCTGCATCCTCTTGAGTTAAGGTTCCGAATAAAATATTGCTAATTGTCCCCATGAATCCAAACGGTGCATTACGCCGAGGTGATGTTGTCTTCAAGTATGGATGGTCACCTATAGTGGATCTTATCAGGTTCCGATAATAACGCGTAATTTCCTCCTTTTTGAGCAGTCGCTGCCCAAGGCCCTCGTTAAGACATTTAGTTGCTTCATGTCTATTGCAGAGCTGGTTGAGCATGGAAATGAGCTGTTGAACCGGTGGTGCATGTTGTAGATAGTTGCCAACATCGAGCGAAGTTACCAAGCGCCATTGGGTTTGATAATTTGTCAGGTCCGGCAGTTTCTCGAAAAATAGACCAGTTTCTTCCTGTACTCGTGCTATTGTTGAATCATTCTCCTTCTGAACTTGACTCGTTGTCAGCGGCAGCAGGAGTAGGTAAAGAAGAATCGTGTTCATCTTCAGCTGTTGATGCAAAATAAGCATGTTTTAATTTATCCTGATGCTTGACGATTGTTTTATTGTGTGTCTGCAATACTACATTATTCAAGTCCGTCACGTCTACTACTTTATACGGTCCTATATAGTGGGGGTCGAATTTACTAGTACGAGGTTCTAAAAGTAACTAAACAAAATCGCCCACTTTAAATGTGGCAGGCTTTGCTCGGCAAAGCTTCTGAAATATTTACCTTCCTCTTTTTCTAAAGCAGATCGAAGAGTTTTCAATCCCTTAATTATATCCATTCTTTTTGGCGAATCGTAAAAGTTGTCGGAAATTACCATGTAACAGACCTGTACAGCGGGCTCAGTACAGCTCTGTTACGAACGCGAAGACTCGCGTATCACCGAAACGCGCCGAACAATCCCGACCGAATCCGAATCCGTACCGCGCGATTTCACGCCTCGTAACCAGGCGCGACACATGGTCACACATCTTCCCGCGTTTTCGCGCCTCGAAACAGGCGCTGATCACGCACACCGCAACCCGCGTACCCCGTAATTACCACCGAATTTGCCTATAAAAGGCAGCACGGAAGAAGACTCGCCCCCTTTCCGCGTCCAGCAGGCGAGCCGCCTAAACGGACCATTGGTAAGCGCCTTACCTTGACGAGCCGTCAATCTCCCGACCCCGACCGTTCCCGCTACCCGAGCAACGCGCCGTTGTGTCCGCACCTTCCACCGTAGCCGCTTCGCGCCGAAGTTCCCGTCGCCGTTCCCACGAGCCGTCGGAACATCTTCTGCAACGTGCCGTTGCATCCTCGCCCGTTCAACGAGCCGTCGAACGAATCCTCCGTACAGCTTCGCGCCGAAGTTCCCGTCGCCGTTCCCTCGAGCCGTCGGAACACCCGGTGCAACGGGCCGTTGCCTCCTCGCCCGCTTCGCGAGCCGCCGAGCGAACCACACCGTTTCCCCCTGACCCGGACCGTCCCCGATAAACCCGACCGCGAGCCGCCGATTCCGATATCTCCGTAGAGTCGACGAGCCGTCGCGGACAGAACGCCGCGTACCTCGACGAGACGGTGACCGCCGCCGACCCTGGATCCGCGAACCGCGAACCCGTACGCGCGCCCGCGAATACCGCGACCGGCATCTACGCGATCCGCGGCCTAGTGAGATGTAAAAAGTTACATCGAGTGTCCGAGTTTTATTTACTACCTCGCCCGAACCACCGTTTCCCGACCGCTCCCCTCTCCGCGAACCCTGGCTCGGCGAGCCATTCGGCACGAGGGTGAAAACACCGTTGTGACGAGAAACCGGACTCGTTACAACCATGTAGGTTTTAAATGATCCATTATTCGAAATTATGACCTGTCCCTTTTTCGATCGTACACCTGCAAGTTCCTGCTTCTTTATTAATCCTGTGTCTAACAGCAGTTTCCCTATAGGGGTTATTAGGTTGCAATCAGCTGATATAAAATGTGCATAGTGATCCTTTTTTGCGGTAAGGGTGTTTGAAGAAATGTCGATGCTTTGTTTTGGCTCCGGCGGCGCCTCCAGGTCGGTTTCCGTAGACGAGCCCTCAGAGGTGGCGTCGGTAAATGGGTAAGGGTCGGCTGTGCGGTCAGGAAGTTGCCGTGCCCTTGCTTCTTGAATGGGATCGTTTAAAGGGGACGGTCGGGATTTGACCTTGGTCGAGTGCGAGTGTGGTAGTACCTTAACACACCGATAGATACTGTATACGTACACGAGATTGCAAGGGTTCCGCAGATTTCGTTTGCCGTCTCTCTAACGCACATTTGGGGCCCCTACGTAGTCACAATCGCTAGATAAAAGACCCACCATTACGGGAATCTTCCTTATATGGTCTACTTTTGCGTTTTCGAGGCGTAATTTGCATTATTCGGCAGCATGTAGCGCAGTTTCACCAATATTGGGCGAAGCGACAGTGCTGCCATTGTCGAGACACATACATTTTCTTAAATATCGAGAGATTTAGGGTTCTTATAGAAAAAAATGTTTACATCCCGGAATTCAGGGTCACATACAATGTCAATGAAACCTTTATTATGTTAAACTATACGTGCTTAAACACACCAAACGAAATCTAGGAAGTAGATCCCTATACGGGAGGTTTTGGTGCAAGTATTAGTTCCATGGCATTTTTAGCTAGGAGCGCTAGCGTTTTTAGTCACTGTTTTACCGATATTTTACCGATACAGTGACTGAATCGGTAAAACAGTGACTAACAACACTAGCGCTCCTAGCTAAAAATGCGGAGTGCACCGATACTACGACCAATCAACCATCAAGTTCCGACCCACACCCTTAAGAATCGTATTACAGTGGGTTGTAAAATTCCACTTGTTTCGGAAACTGGTTCTTGTGATGAACTGAGTAGGTCATCCTGTAGATTGTTTGCAGTCTATACGACATTATTTTCCATCGGCTCCCTAAACGAAATCAAGTCGCCAGACGGTCTCATATTCTCATCCGTAGAAAAAACCTCTGTGCAGTGTGCAGCGGGTAAAAATTGATGAGTGGTGTCCTGGTTTTCATCTGGCATGGTCACCTCTCGAGACAGGCTTGGAAGAGACCTGTTCCTGTACATAATTGGTGAGTGCTGCACTTTACCAAGGGCTGGCTCTTCTATTTCATCCGAGCTGTTCAGGTCGCGGTATTTAGGCCGTTTTTCTCGGTCTGTCTGCAGTCGCCTAATGCGAAGTCCAATTGAACCAGTATCGGCATCTGTTTTTGGTATCCGAACTTTGAAGTCAAGATCCACGAGTTCCTTCGGGACTAGTGGCAAACAGATGGAGACAGGGTTACGCGATAGCGCGTCCGCATTCTTATTCGTTTTTCCGGCTTTATGGACGACCTGGTAGTCGTACTCCAAAAGTTGGAGTTTCCATTTCATAAGTCTTGATGTCGGGTCCTTTACGGAATGTAGCCAAACTAATGGTCTATGATCTGTGACCAGTGTGAATTTTGTTCCACACACATACGGACGGAAATATATGACAGCGTATACCATTGCTAAACATTCTTTTTCCGTGGCTGAATAATTTCTCTCTGCCTTGTTGAGGCTGCGCGATGTGTAAGCAATCGGTAAATCGCTTCCTATTTCACCTTGACTAAGTACTGCTCCGATAGCATATTCGGAGGCATCTGTAGTAATAATGTTTGTTGAAGTCTGGAAATTGCAAAATAGGTTCTCGACAGAGTTCATCGCGTAACTGCTTGAAGCTATTCTCTTGCTCTTCGGCCCATTTGAATTTCTTGCCTTTTCCCAAAAGGTCAATTAAAGACTTCGCTTTTGTAGTGAAATCTGGTACGAACCTTCGGTAATATCCTACTAGACCCAAAAATTGCTGGATATTCTTCTGTGATTTTGGCATCAGAAAATCTTTGACTGCTTTTAACTTTCGGGGATTGGGTCTTACTCCCTGTCTTGAAATAATATGCCCTAGATACGCAACTTCCTTCCATAAGAATTCGCATTTATTAGTCTGAAGAGTTAGACCATGTTCTTGCAAACGGTTCAACAATTTCCTGACTTTAATATTGTGTTCGTGCAACGACGAGCCGTAACTGTAACGATTCGAATATTCCCTGTATTCTATCTTCTCTAGTCTTGAAATTGCAATGACGTTGTATGTCTGAGTAAAAATCTTCATCAGAAGAGTTGAAAATTTCGTACGGTTCGATGATTTGTGGCTCTATTTCTACATCTAAGGTTTCTTCTCTAATATTTGTTGCCATAACATGACACTTTCCTTTATCGTTCAAAACGGCCGCCTCTCCTATATAGAGTTTCTCGTGCGTTTTTATGCGCGGCAAATAACCTTCCTTAACCTTCGGGTTAGCTATTCTTATGGCAATCTGTTGAGAAGATCGGGCATCGATGCGATGTTTAGTCGGCATCTCTGATTCTAACTGGTAATTTGAAAAACGAATAGGCCTAGTGGGCTTATCTCTTAATACCACTGTTCCATGATAATAAGAAATTTCTGCTTCTTCTTGTTTCAAAAATGGACTTCCTATATGACCGTCTGCTTCTATTGCAAGGTGCTTTACTACATAGAAAAACGCGGGAGCTTCATGAATGTGAAGGATCGTGGTTCCCAGGGTGCGAATTGGAGTTGTAGTAAGGCCAGTTATTTCAATTTCTTCGCGAGAAGTAATTTCTGCTCCTTCTCCTAAAACGTCAATTACTACTAAGTTTACAGATGCTCCACCATCAATTAGAAATTCCCCCGTGCCAGATTCCAGTTCTGGGATTTTGATTTTGATTCGAGGTGCTGGAGCTTCCTTAATGAGGGTTTTTCCTTCGAACGGACAGTTCTTTGGCGAACTTCCTTGTTTTCGCTCATCGTGTCGCCTGTACGGTGAGCGCGATCGAAGTTTAAAAACTTCCTTGATTCCATTCTTACAGAATTTTCCGTCGTGCCCGGATGTTCCGCAATGCCAACAATACGATTTTGGCTTGCGATCCTTATCGGGATTTTTTAAAATTGTATACCGTTTTTCTCCGTCCTTGATAATTGACGAATCCGAACGGTTAGAGGGGGAGTTGGAAGGGCTCCTGTGGCGCAAGGTCCAGGCCGTGGCTCGTCCTTCTCTTTCCTCCTCGAAACCAGATAGCCTCGTGCGCCGTTCCCTTTGTCGTCCATATCTGCTCGGAGACATGGGATATGACACTTCACGATCGCGGTGACGAGAGTCCTGGTCATATGAGTCTCGGCGAGACCACCGTGCTGATGATTCATTCTGAGGCATCTGTCGTCGATTCCTCAATCTCTTATCTATTTGTAACACGGCGTCGTACGCGTCCTCTAGACTTCCTATATCCTGTAGGACAGCCGACACCTTCAGGGAAATCCGATCTGGTAACCCGTCAATGAAGTTCTCAATTACATCTTTTTCCATCAACTCGATAAAGTCTTCGGCTTGGGCCTCGTATTTTTCCCTAATCGCTCCACGTGCACAATATACCAGATGGCTTGTCCTATCGATGTATTGTCCTAAGCTCTCTCCGTCGCGGATACATAGCTTCGCGATTTCCACTTGGTAATATGATAGGTTTTTCCCTGGTCCGGACCGTTTCTTCAAATGTTTTACTAATTAACTTCCCGATTTTATAGGGAAGTTATTGTAATTACCCCCAAAATCGAAAATCGATTTTTTAGCAGATCTTCACGTTTCAAGGTCATTGGAGTCATTTTAGACTATTTTTATCAAAATGTTCGTGTGTGTGTCGTGTGTGTGTGTGTGTGTGTGTGCGTATGGCCGTTTCTATGTAATCAAATTTTTCGTTAACGTTTTCAGAAAAAGTAACAGCGCGATCAGGATGATCAATGATGCAATCGATGTGCCCCGTCGTAACTTAGAGCTGATTAGATTTTGGTCCATATTGGTCAAGTAGTTTTTTAGATTTTTGGTTTTTTTTCGAAAAGAGTTGATTCTACAATGCAATTTATAAGGGAGGACGAAAATTTTCCACCAAAGAACCAAACGCAATTACATAAAAAAAAAATTTTTTCTTAATTTTTTTTTATTTAAAAAAATTTTTTTTTTTTAACTGGTGCTAATGTTACCGCTTGGAATAATCGAAAGTTATTCCAATGCAAGAGTGAATTTATCATCTCTATTCCCAAGAATACATTTTGGGAGAATATCGATGAAAGTACAAAACTAGAGGGCTATTGTTGCTCGCTCGCTTCGCTCGCTCACAAGTAGGGTTGTTGTTGCTCGCTCGCATCGCGAGCTCGCGGGCAGGACTGCTCTTGCGAGAATGTTATTGGTACGCATGGCTAGTAGGGCCCACAGCTATTAATGTCTTTCATTTTGTGTGTGACTCTCCACGAGCCACACAAAGAACTTCCCGATTCGTTAGTTGCTGTATATTATTATTATTATTTATTAAGTGTACGTTTTAAGAAGATTATACGTTTTCAGGGAAATTCAATAGTTTTCTACTTATCAAAATGTTTGCTATATGGCGTCGCATTAAACGAACATCGCAGGCTCGTTGCTCGCTTGGTTCCTTGTTATAGTATACTAATGTTGCAAAATAAATTGTCTTAATTAGTTTTTCGCAAACGATACAACTCCTCATTATCCGGGGTTGCAGTATTGATCTTGGTTTTCTTCGATACTGTTAATTTAAATTGTCCCGAAATATATAAACCGCGCTCAATTTTGAAACTCTGCTCAGTGCTACATACAACATTTGTAAAGTTCGTATTTCTGATGTTCTAAAATCCATACATACTTTCTCGTATGTTTGTCCCTGACTTTTACGAATCGTAATCGCTTCAGCAGGAACCACGGGAAATTGACTACGTGTGATTTCTTATTTTTCTTCACTCGAAATATTTACTTGATTCGATATTTTGTTATTATTGGTGTTAAATTTTGATTTATATTTGCGTTTTTCATATAATCACGATAACGAGTTCTTACTTTCACTCCTACTATGGCCAATTGAAAATCTAACCACAATATAAACGGAATTTTAGTATTTTCTTGAAAAGTAATAAATTTTAATATTCCGCATGCTCCATTACCCAATCCGTCTTCAACATCAATGTTATTAATTATCATATATTTTATATTAATTTTCAATTTAATCTCAGTTAACAATTCGTTTTGAACTGATTGTTTATTTAAAGATTGTAATATAAATGTTTTTGTACTTTCATCGATATTCTTTGAAAATGTATTCTCGGGAGTAGAGATGATTAACTCACTCTTGTATTGGGATAATTTTCGATTATTGTAAGCGGAAACATCATCTTAAGGTACAAAAAAAGATTAAAAAAACAAAAATTTTTTTCTGATTTTAAAAAAATCGAAAAAACAATTTTTTGTGTAATTACGTTTGTTCCTTCGGTGGAAACTTTCCGTTCTCTCGTATAAATTGCATTGTTGAATGAACTTCTTTCGAAAAAAACTAAAAAAACGAAAAAACTACTTGACCAAAATGGACCAAAATCTAGTCAGCTTTAAGTTACAGCGGGGCACATCGATTGCATCATTCATTATTCCGATCCCGTTGTTACTTTTTCTGAAAACTTTAACGAAAAATTTGATACCATAGAAACGGACATACGCACGCACGCACACACACACACACACACACACACACACACACACACACACACATACCGACATTTTGATAAAAATAGTCTAAAATGACTCCAATGACCATGAAACGTGAAGATCTGCTAAAAATTCGATTTTCGATTTTCGGGGTAATTACAGTAACTTCCCTATGAATCGGGAAGTTAACAAGCGTTATTTTGAGACATGTCACAGTACACTTAACACCAAGAAGGAAAATCTTATTTATATGCAGATACAATGCTTCATATCACACTCCGTATAACACTACAGTTAACTTTTCTGGTCATCGAACAATCGAACAACGTAGCGTTCGAATGATCTCGCGTTTCGAGCATTTGGCGGCAAGCCGCCTACGAACATGCCGTAAAGTCGGCATATTCCTTGATCGCTAGCCGACGTTACAATGTTATCTGATCATACGCTCATTTGTTTGTCAAACACGATCAGAATGAGTGTGGTTCCAGTCATCGGCCGGATTGCAATAATAAAAGAAAAAATTATTGTTATTACGTAATCATCCCATCGTGGTCTTGGTACACGCGTAAGATATTATTTCACAGTGTTTATTTGAGCACAGAAATACAAAGCAGCATGTTGCATTATAGTAAAGTAATGAGGAGTAAAAATAAAAAGAATATATCCATTATATGGGCGTAAATAATAAAAACTAGATTTATATGTCCGCAAAATTAGAAACATAGAAACAAAGAAAAAAAAATTGAGTTGAGGAGGATTCGAACTCGACTCCTCGGGGTATCGAGCGGAACCTCTAACACTGTGACCATACACATACTTGTGAGAAGTTTCTTCTTTCTGTTACTTGACAGCAACAAACTAACTTTACACGTATTTTTCTTCTTTAATGTAAACTATATTCTAAAAATATAATTGTTTAGACTTCCAATTGTAATCATATATTAGAAGATTTAGTCGTATTTTTACATGTAGAAGCCTTTCCGTACACGCGCCGACTTTCCGTTCGCTGAGCTCGCTCCCATCACTAGCCACTGCGAGTGAACCGCAAACCGAGCGTCCGCCGGCATACTTTATTTTCTGTGACACTGTTCCACCAAACCGACACTTCTGAGATTTTTTTACAAAATAGTTTAACATCAAAGCAATATTTTAGAATTTTTTGGTGGGTGTCAACCCAGGGGAAGATAGTTAAAAAAATTTCCAAAAAATTAATTAATTATTTTCAACTATAAATAATTAGCAAAAAATTCTGAAAAAAATCTGAAATATAGAGTGTATCTATATCTTTTGTTTACCGTTTATCCCATATCGATATCTTTTCTCGTTTTAGAGCAAATTGCATTTAAGTGCGGGGGAATAAATCCCTATATCTCCCCTTCCGGTGGGGGTAGACATTTGAAATTTTGCACAATGTGTTTTTAGACAGAAAGCGATGTTTTAAGACAGGAATCAGGAAAATCGGAGCGGGGGCCGCTGGCCCATGCTTATCCGGCTATACCCTTTACTCCCACCGCATACGGAGATTTCGCTGGCTCACAATTTGCCATATTAAACTAAGATGTCTTTTATGTAACTACTTTGATCTAAATAAATACAATTTTCTTTTCTTGTTACTCTGATTCCTAATATTGATTTTACCTCTCCTAGGTCTTTGATCGAAAATTCCGAAGCTAATTGTTTCTTCAATTTCATTTTTTCTTGTACATTATTGCTAAATACTAATATGTCGTCGACATATAAACAAATTATTAATTTTGAGTTATTTACCGTTTTGTGATACACGCACGAGGTACTCATGTTTGCTTTGAATCCTAATTTTATTAAAATATCATGAATTCTTTTGTACCAAACTCGTGCAGATTGTTTTAGTCCATATATTGCACGTTTTAGCCGACAGACTTTGTTTTTGTCGCTGATGAAACCTTTGGGTTGCTCCATGTACACTTCTTCATCTAATTTTCCATTGAGGAAGGCTGTTGATACATCCCAGTGATCTATACTCATGTCTAATTGTAATGCAAGCGAAAATAAGGTCCTAATAGTGGAATATCTACTAACAGGCGAAAAAATTTCATTAAAATCCGTGCCAAAGGACTGTGAACAGCCCTTTGCCAGAAGGCGAGCTTTATATTGTATTACCTTACCATCTTCGTTTGTTTTAGACTTGAAGACCCACATGGACTTTATTGCCTTTTTTCCTTCTGGAAGATTAACTAAATCCCATACCTCGTTTTTCTTTAGTGCTTCAAATTCTTTTTTCATAGCGTTTTTCCATCTTTCACTCTCACGACTAGACAACGCTTCTTCTACGGACTTTGGATCAGAATTTGTCGTGAAGAACGCCTGATGTCTTACCATACCCGGAAATTCTCTTGTCTTTCGTTCTCTTTCTGGGTATCTCCTCTCTTGTAGAGGTGTTGAAAGATTATCCGTCTCACGTTCTATTGTATCATCAATATCATCTACGGATTGGAAATTAATGTCATCGTTGGAGGTTAAAAATGAATCGTTATCCTCCGTTCTGGATACGTCTTCCTCCGACTCGAAGTTTTCTTGCTCTGTACTATCAGGAATTATGTTGTAGAACACATTTTCTTGCTCAATATTAACTGTGCTGCTGCTTTCTTCCTTTTCTTCTTTTTGTGCTGGGAATTCGTTTTCTATAAACGTTACATTTCTTGCTTTTAGTACCCGCTTTGGGTTTTGTAAATCTATCAATCTGTATCCCTTTGAGTCTAAGCAATAACCCACAAAGACACATTCTTTCGCCTTTTTGTCAAATTTTGTTACCCAGGCATTGAATTCCTTAAAGGCCATTGTTACTTCGCTTTTATGCTTTAAGAAGTAACAAAAAGTCATACACGAAAAATCGTCAACTAAGATAAATACATATCGTGCACCAGACCAGCTTAGCTGTGGAAATGGACCACAGACGTCGGCGTGCAAAATTCCCAGAATTTCATCTGCTCTTTTCCGACCTTTACTATCAAATGGTAATTTGGTCTGCTTTCCTTTGATACAGGCTATACATGTTTTTTTATTAGACTCATTATACTGGATCCCGGTTGCCAAACCTTTCCTTAACAAGCTCATACTGCGATCATTTAGATGGCCAAGCCTCTTTTATGCCAAAGTTCTTGAGTTTGTTGGTTTTTTACGACATTGTATGCACTACGTAGTAACGGTTCTGTGTCTAATTTGTACAATCCGTTTTCGTTAGTTCCTGTCACCAACACTTCTCCTTTTGCTTGGAAATCAGAACTTTTGTACAATTTACAACTGAACGCGTCGAATACCAATATAAAATCCTTGCCAGCTAATTTATATACTGACAGCAAATTAGCATTCAGATCAGGTACATGTAAAGCATTAGTAATAGTTTTGTTTTCGGACTGACCTTTGATTTTCACGACTACGTTTCCGTTTCCTGTGGTATGCAGAATTTTATTGTCTGCAACTGTTACAGTTTGTTTTTCTCCTGCAGTATAATGTTTCATCCAGTCTTTATTTGACGACATGTGATTCGTGGCCCCTGAGTCGATGTACCAACCATCCTTTTTATTATTTGCCATCAAAGCAGTCAATAAGCTCCAATTGTGATTCCTTTGACCTTTTGTATATTTAGAATTCTCTCCTGACGACTCTGGTTTCAAATTTCTGCAATTTGGCTTGATGTGTCCCAATCGTCCACAACCATAGCATTTTATAACCTTTTTCTGAAATTGAAATCTTGATTTATCATGGTACGTTTGCTGCTGTTTTATTGCAAATGCTACATCACTTGAGTTATTTTCAAGCTGAACCTTTACGTCTTCTTGCAATAGCTTAGTTTTTACAAGATCCGTTGTAATTTGTACTTGCAAGCTATCAAGTGCCATCACCATCGGTTTATATTCCGGTGGTAAACCGGCCAATAAAATAACCGCCAGTAATTTGTCTTCTACTGGACTACCGATGTCTGCAAGTTTTTGAGACAAATTTAAAGCCTCTGATACATACTGGTTCATATTTTCAAAGTTTGCATAATCTAATTTAAACAACGCTCTCATTAAAATTAAAATGCGCGATAAACCGTTATCTTCGTAGGCTTTAGCTAGTTTTTCCCACGCTAGTTTGGCTGTTGTCACGTCCTTTACGTGTACATAACAATGTGAGCGTACGTTCAAGCAAATGGCCGCCAATGCCCTCTGATCCTTTTTCGAATCTGTGCTACTTCCATTTGATACTGTAATACATTCCCACAAATCTAGCCCAATAAGTGTCATTTTCATTATAAATTTCCAAATGGAATAATTTGAGGTACCGTCCAATTTCGGATCTATAGATGGTATATTACCAAGTACATTTATCGGCGTGACTGAACTCGTTTGCGTAGTCATTGTACTACGTAATGGAAGATTTGGTTTAGAAGGAGAAATTTATACTAATTCTTTCTCTTAATTTGTGCAGCCACAGCAACAAACAAATTATTTCAACCGTTATTTGTATTAAAGTAACGTGCGAAACTCACCGACTTTTAGTTTGTCGTGAAGGTCAATGCAGTGTTCCTTCGACCGTTGAGCCGTTGCTCTTTTAATGGCGAAATCGTTCTTCTAATATTTAGACTCAATTTAATAAGAAAGATTCTTGGCTTACATCTGGGCACATAACCTGTAGAAGTTTATAACTCGTAGACTGGTTATATAGAATAATCGCAGTAGATCGAATCCTCTCTGGTAGTCTATATACAGGGTGGCCCACATAACTCTGAACAGCTCAATATCTCCGTTACTTTTCGTTGTACAAAAAAACTTCTTAGGACAAAATTACACTGTTTGAAGGGCCACATGTAACGGTGTAAGGGAAACAATTTTCAAGGTCATTTTTCACAAGATTTCAAGGTCATCGATATTTTTTTAAATGGAATGAGGTATTTTTTAATACATCAATCGATGCAGCTGGAGATTCGTTATAAAAAAAGTACTAACCTATGTATGTCGAAAAGGTAGTAGTTCACGAGATATTTCGATTTAAGTAACTCTAAAACACCATTACTGTCGTACTAAAACCAGCGGTGTGCGAGAACTCGAAAATGTATAGATCTCGATGGTCGAGACGGGTCGAGAAGACATCGAGACGAGACGGGACGAGTTCTCGAAAATTTCGAGTTACTCGATTATGTCGAGATTCTCGAAAATGTTCGAGATTCTCGAATGTGTCGAGATTCTCGAAAGTCTCGAGATTCTCGAAAGTCTCGAGATTCTCGAATGTCTCGAGATTCTCAAATGACCAGAATTATTCTATATCCAACGAGAGAACAGTACCGTTGCGCGAAGCTTGGAAGATGGTGGGGGCGCAACGAGCCTATCATCTCTCACTCCACTATCCACTCCCCACTTTCTTGAACCAATTAGGGCAAAGATGCGCAGCGATGAACGAAAACTGGTCTTCACGCGTACTGTTCTCTCGTTGGATGGAGTATAGCAACTAGCACGCGCGGTGGCATTCTCAAGGAATACTCCCACTTCTCCCGGCCGCGCGTTTCGCTCCCCTTGGCGGCCTAAGTTGTTCCGAGCACTTCGGCCGCCACGGGGAGCGTGACGCGCGGTCGGGAGAAGTGGGGGTATTCCCCGGATATTCCTTGAGAATGCCTCCGCGCGTGCATACTTTAGGGTGTTCAGTACTCAGTACTCAGTACCCGATTACTGGCGATTACCTTTATGAGACTGGCTACAAAATCGATCGCGGTATGAGATTTCCAATATATTTGAGGCGTTTCCGAAAACCACGTTATGAAATTTATTTTTTGAATTTTCCTTTTTCTTCCATAATTCATTCGTATAGAGTATGGAGTATAGAGATGTAAATGTTGGGGTGCGAGTAATGAAGTGGAAGTAATGAACCAAATTCGTCATAATTATGATATTTTATATTGAATTTTCATGTAAAAAAGCCAATTTCTCTACATTGTCACGTAATAGTCTTATTCTAGACGGTGTGACAATATTTCCAGTCGGGGAGAACAGTTTTTCGCTGGTAGCTTGAGTGGCAGGGATACCCATATACCGACGACGTGCCGCTTTTCCTAATATACAGGGTGTTCGGCAACTGGTGGTACAAGCGAAAAGGGGGTGACTTTGCATGAAAAAATAAGTCGAAAATATAGAATAAAATTTTTTCATGTGAGGCTTTGTTTTCGAGAAAATCGACTTTGAATTTTCGCCGGGTACGCGTCCACTTGATCATGTGTCGTTATAACGGATCGCATTATAGTGTTTAGCGGTAAAGGTAAGATAGTATGATGACAGATAAAATAAACATTTCCGTGAAACTAGAAGTGTTTATCAACATAAACTTCAATCGAGACAATGATCTACAGTAAAATCTGCTATAACTTTTTAAACAATCAACTACTTCATATTTTTTTGGGTCGAGTAACATTGCGTATTTTCTTCCAACATATTTTCTTTTTTCGCATTACCAAAACGCACCTGAAAATATATTATTTGTTACATAACTTTTAAAATTGTTTTAGCAAATAAACATTTTTTCAGTTGAATAATAAAATAATAATATTACTTGTAATTCACTAGTAAGATGTTGGCACATTTCAGTTATTATTTTGTCTTGCGTTTCATATGTCGAATATATGTTTGTAACAGACCTGTACCGTACAGGCCTGTTACTAACGTAAACCGGATCAAACCGGTGAGAACCGAGTTCAACCGTCGAGCATTTCCCGGAACGAACCGCCGTATCCCCGTCGCCGCGCCGAGACGGACCGCGCCGCGCCACTCCCCGCGCCTAGAAACAATCCGCGAATCACCGCATCGCGCCACCACCCCCACCACTAATTGAGAGCTATAAAAGCCGTCACGGCTAGAGCTCGGGACGTTATTTGGATGCAAGACTACGAACGGGTAAAAAGATCTCTCCTGATTTCATACCAAAGTAAGTATCTACATACGTCGGTTTCCCACGCTGTCAGACACCTCGAAACTGATCGTGGGAATTCACTTCCTAGAGGACGGCGCGGCGTCACTCTTCTAGTCATGGTATGTGTCCTTGACAAATCCTGAATCCTGACTCCTGAGAGCACGGCGTGTCGCTACTCTCTTCCGCAGCCACGGTGTGTCCCCAGCTGAATCCTGACTCCTGAGAGCACGGCGTGTCGCCACTCTCTTCCGCAGCCACGGTGTGTCACCAGCTGAATCCTGACCCCTGAGAGCACGGCGTGTCGCCACTCTCTTCCGCAGCCACGGTGTGTCACCAGCTGAATCCTGACTCCTGAGAGCACGGCGTGTCGCCACTCTCTTCCGCAGCCACGGTGTGTCACCAGCTGAATCCTGACTCCTGAGAACACGGCGTGTCGCCACTCTCTTCCGCAGCCACGGTGTGTCACCAGCTGAATCCTGTCCTGAGAGCACGGCGTGTCGCTACTCTCTTCCGCAGCCACGGTGTGTCACCAGCTGAATCCTGTTCACTTTCATACACTACACCCTTGCACAGCCACGGGGTGTCACCCGCTGACTCCTGATCACTTTCATAACGATCCACCATTCTCATGATCACAGAGAAGGTTCATACCGTCGGGCATCCCGTGAACGATCAATTTCGCGACGCGTTCGATTACGCTTTTACAAAGGAGAACCGCGAACTCCGTAGATGTACTCCGCGATCCGAACTCCCGCGTCCGCGATATTAGAGATCTCGTTGGCAGCGAGCGCATGTTAACCTAAAACTCCACGTGTCTTGATTTATTACACCCCGTCCTTCCGAAAGCCGATCATTCTCTCTGCCGTATACGAATCCTGGCCGCGGCGAGCTAATCAGCAACAGAGAGACTCCGACGCGAAGAAACCGATACCGGAAACAAGACTCGTTACATGTTTATTGTTTATTAATCCAATGTACATTGGAATATAATGCGACAATGTCGGATATGCTTCCCCGCACATTAATTCGGTAGCATCTTTATTGAGTACTAGAGTACTAGTAATATTAGCGACAGGACCTCCAGTTTATTAAAAGGTGGGTTCTGAACCACTTTGGGCACCACAGTTTTCTGAATGTCACATGGAAATATTTCGTGCCGCACAGTGGTCCGGATCGAGAAATTCAGTGACATTTTGTCGAAAAATGAACTTTCTCATATTGACATGTACAAAGTTTGTATTGCTTCATAAATATCCATCTACCTCGAAAATAAAGAAATTAATAAAATATAATTAAAATTGTAATCGCTACGAACACTTAAAGTTGGGCATTTTGAAAATAGCCTGTTTCGCAGAAAAAAGATACTTATCTTTATCTGGATGCCCTGACACACCTGTTTAATATTTTTCCTCTGTTCTTCTTTTAAAATGAAGAGAATTCCATTACGATAAAAATTTACACTGACAATTGAAAATTAATTTAAGTAACGTATTAAAAAAATAATGTACAGTGAAGGCTCGGAAATTGTCAAAATTCTTCATCTTTGATACGGAATATCTTTTGAGTTCCAATTAGTACCGCATGTTTACAAATTGTACAATGTTCAGTACACTTTTCCCTATATAGTTATGCACGATTTACTACCAACATCGTCCATCGACGCAAGTTATTAGTGATTCAAGTGTATCCATCGCTGCGTCGAGCGCCAGGATTGTGCGAGACTTGAAGAACCTCGCGCGCGTGCGAGCGGACTGTTTTGATTGTAGCCTACAGTCAATTGTTTATTATATGCTGCTATAAGAGTAAAATCACAAAATAAAAAGAAAAGGCCGCTAGATCATGAAGCTGCAGAATTTATACTTGCATAGATTTAAGTAAATCAGCCAGTAAAGTAAGTAAAATGTTATTAAAAATAATTAAACAAACACTAAACGTATTAAATTATTTATCATTAAAAAGTGATTATTTTTTCATATTTTTCAGTGAAAGTTTCATCAGAATAACTTTTACGATTCAAAAGCTGTGGCAGTATCACAGAACTTCTCGGTATGGACGAAAAAATTTTTATTATAAATTATTATAAAAAATAGTTTGTGAACTTATATGTAAACAAATTTATTATCAATAACAAAGTATGAATGAAAATTAATTAATAAATATTGTTTAACAAATGCAAAAAATATTTAATTATCTATAATTAAAAATGACTATTTTTTAAATATTTTTAGTGAAAATTTCATTGCAATATCTCTAATGGTTCAAAAGTTATAACAAAATGTCACTGAATTTCTCGATCCGGACCACTGTGTGCCGGCGTGATTCGAACTAGAGCTGTGACTTATGAGATACTCGGGTACTCGGGTAAGCCATGAGATACCCGGGTAAACGAAAATTACCCGAGTACCCGGGTGTCTCATGAGATAGTCGGCTACCCGGGTATCTCATGAGATAGTCGGCTACCCGGGTATCTCATGAGATAGTCGGCTATCCGTGTACTCGATTCCAGGGCTTGAAAACTGTTACGATATCGGATCCGGTTCTCGAAACAGTTATGAAGAACCGAAATGATGTTATGACTGTTACTAACAATAAATAGAATATCCGTTCTGGCTTATATCTGGCTTATTTCGATTCTATAACTGTTATTTTTCGGTTCTGGATTTCGGTTCTGTCATTCTGTATTCTGTATTCTGTATTGTGTTCGGACTTATAATATTTATTATTTATGTAGTTATTTATTGTTATTTATGGTTTAAACAATTTTTAAGTAAACAAATTTTTATAATTTGTTTTTATAATATAATCACTATTTGAATTATTATTTCAATAATAATTTATTGTTATAATAATTGTTTAAACAAATACATTTTTATAATTTGTTTCTATATTCATTATTTGAATTATTATTTCACTAATAATTTATTGTAGAAATAATTGTTTAAACAAATAAATTGTTATAATTTGTTTCTATATTCATTATTTGAATTATTATTTGAATAATAATTTATTGTAGAAATAATTGTTTAAACAAATAAATTTTTATAATTTGTTTCTATATTCATTATTTGAATAATAATTTATTGTAGAAATAATTGTTTAAACAGTTTAAATCAGTGATGAGCAACCGGCAGGACCGCGGGCCGCATTTGGCCCGCTAGCAAACTGCCTGCAGCCCGCCGGAATCCGGCGCTGCGCGACGCAACAAAGTATTTACTATTGCTTGCTTTGCCGGTTGAGGCCCGCGCGTAGACTTTCCACTTTTGACCCACAATACGCCGCGGGTTGCTCACCACTGGTTTAAACATATAAATTTTTATAATTTATTTTTATATTCATTATTTTAATTATTATTGCAATAATAATTTATCGTCGAATTAATTGTTTGAACATATAAACTTTTATAACTTGTTTCTATATTCAATATTTGAATTATTATTTCAATAATATAATTTATTGTTACAATAATTGTTTAAATTCTAAATGAATAAATTTTTACAATTTAATTCTTTATTCATGCATTCAAAAAGTTATTTATTTAAACAATTATTTTAACAATAAATTATTATTGGAATAATAATGAAAATAACAAATAAAACAAGTTTCTATACATTATAAAAATTAATTTATTTATAAATTGTTTAAACAATAAATAATAATTAAAAACTATTTAAATAATTATTATCTAAACAAATGTGTATACATTATTTGTGCAGCATAAAAATGTATTTAATAATTGTTTAATAATAAATACGTATTTAAATAGTGAATATAAAAATAAAATTGTAAGCATTATAAGAAACTATTTATTTAAAAAATTGTTAAAAAATTAATAATAATAAATAATAATTTAAATAATTAGTATATAAACAAATTTGTATACATTTGTTACGTACGGAGGCTTTGCCTACGTGACTTTTGCTCCCTTCTTGAAATCACGTGTCCATGCAGGAGGTCCAGCTCGCATGCCCAAATAAACAGTTTTTTTCCCTTATGGGAAGTGCATGCATCTGTGGAAACATAGACAAGCCTCCAGATTTTCTGTTCACCCCCACTACCATTTTTTGAACAATCTGACTGATATATAAAGGGCTCGAGCTTGGCCTCCACGGGCTTAGTTGAAGTTTGAAAGAGAACCTGCACGCGACTATAGTGAGATTGGGTTTCATTCCCTCTCGATCGTTATAACTTACAAGAAGTTTAGAAACGCGTTTAAGAAAAGGCAAGTCAAATTCATTTACCCCCGCATATCTCAGTGCGTGAAAAACGAGAGTTCGGGAATTAGCTTCCGCGAAACCATATAATACAATACATTTGTATTTCCCTTTACCAAAGAATATATTGTACTCTTTACATTTAGATAATTGAGAGTTTCCAATATCTTTTCTACATCCTGTAAACTCCAGTAACTAGCATTTCACCCATTTCGATAAACCTTTACCGATCGAGGTTTATCAACTATTTTATATAGAGTTACGAGAGCTGAATTTCCCAATACCTTACCTCTTTCCGAAATCCTGTGACACCCGGTGATGAAACAGGCACCTGCTAGTTCACGACCATCCTGTTCATAAGAACAACCCTCGGCCACGTCTATCCGCCAGCCCTCGGCTCGTAACACATTATATGTGCAGCATAAAAATGTATTTAAATAATTGTTTAAATAACAAACACTATTTGTTCAAAATGTCGATTTGTATACCATAAAAAAAAATCATCGAAATCAGTGTAGTGGTCGAGATATCAATAATTGCCCGATTATGCCGAACAATTTTTGTGTTTTTTAATCATATACGTGTTAATTTACGGTCACTCTGTCTGCTTGCATACATTGTACGTTCTTGGGCCGAACAGAATACAGAATAACAGGACCGAATCATAACCGAAATTCAGCTCGGGTAGTAATAATTCTAGTAGCCAGTTCTGAGATCTCATGAGATGCTTCGGCACCCGGGTACCCGGGTACTAGGATGTCTTATGGGATGCTTGGGCACCCGGGTACCCGGGTACTCGGCTGTCTTATGAGATACCCGGGTATTTTTGCTCTACCCGGGTGTATCATGGGTACCCGAGTACCCGGGTATCTCATATACTCGGGTAAAGGTACTAGCTCTAATTCGAACCCGCGTCCACGGTGTCCGTAGTCGCGAGCTCTAGCCACTGAGCCACTGCGCGCCCTTTCAACGTAAGGTTCCTTTTCAAACAATTAATTGCTTAATTGTTTCATATTTTTCTTAAGGTTCCAAAAGTCGATGTTTAACTTGTGGGTCCAGTAACATTGCGTATACCAACATGTTTTCTTTTTTAGCGTGTTCAAAACACCTAAAAATATATTATTTGTTTCAAAACTTTTAAAATTGTTTTAGCAAATAAGTTTTCGACAGCTCAATAGTAAAATAATAATATTACTTATAATATTATTATTTTAATTTTTTAAATTAACTAAATTTTTTGAGTGTTGTTTTTTATTGTCAATTGTAGACTGTGAGTGAAACAAGATATTCGTTTCCAATCTGTATTGGTTTTTATTGTCTTTACAATATTTCGGCCGTTGTCGGTTACAAATATTATAGTGGGGTATTTACTTTCCATTTCCATTCCATTTCTAATATTTGCTCCAGTATGCGATTGTTGTAAATGGCAGAGATTTAGCATATAATGCCATATTTAAAAATCTTTTATATATAATATTTGTCAGTGACATAATGGAATGTCAATGGAGTGTCTGTTAATTTCATATATGCAAATTACAAGAATGAAGAACACAATACAAATAATAAAACACGATAATTCGATAATAACTCAAATAATGAAGTCTTACCTTCTTGAATATCTGCATGTATCTTGTTTTCAATTTGCTTTTTCAAATCTTCATACATGCGCGGTATTACTTCTCTCGAAAATGTGGTCCGAGAAGACATTTCATAGCGTGGCTCGGTAACTTTAAGCAATTCTCGAAAGCCTTTATCTTCAACGATACTAAACGGCTGCAAATCCAATGTGATCATGCGAGCTATTGCATTAGTTATGCTTTTTAGTCGCGCACAATATTTTCTAAACACGAGAACTTCTTTGTCAAAACAGTCACAAGTTCGTTTTCATCAGGTCACATATTGGACATACAATGTATATCACTGGTGCGAAAAAAATGTCTAGCGATAGTGAAATTGACGTTACAACTGGAAGTAGTGACCAAAATATCACACAAAGAAACAAATGTAGGAAGAGCTTTGTTTGGGAGCAATTCGAAAAAGATGGTCAAGATAAAGCCAAATGTAGACACTGCCAGCGTGTGTTAAAAACAAAACATGGCAATACCAGTGGCTTATTACGTCATTTGAAAAACATTCATTCAAATGTACGTGCAGATGTAAAACCTTCCAGTGAATTGACAGAGAAGTTCTCGTATTTGGAAAAAGATTGTGCGCGAGCAAAAAGCATAACTAATGCAATAGCTCGCATGATCATATTGGATTTGCAGCCGTTTAGTATTGTTGAAGATAAAGGCTTTCGAGAATTGCTTAAAGTTACCGAGTCACGCTATAAAATGTCTTCTCGGACCACAATTTCGAGAGAAATAATACCGCGCATGTATGAAGTTTTGAAAAAGCAAATTGAAAACAAGATACATGCAGATATTCAAGAAGGTAAGACTTCATTATTTGAGTTATTATCGAATTATCGTGTTTCATTATTTGTATTGTGTTCTTCATACTTGTAATTTGCATATATGAAATTAACAGACACTGTATTAACGTTCACAACTGATGGATGGAGTTCCCGCAGTGTGGAAAGTTATTTGTCAGAGACATTACATTATGTCACAAAAGATTTAAAAATGTGGCACTATATGCTAAATTTATGCCATTTACAACTATTGCATACGGGAGCAAATATTAGTAATGCGTTGGTTTCGTGTTTAAGAACGTGGAAATTACACGAAGTAAAGAACCCACTAATATTTCTAACCAACAACGGTCGAAATATTGTAAAGGCAATAGAAACGAATCCAGATTGGAAACGAATACCTTGTTTCGCGCACAGTCTACAATTGACAATAAAAAAAAACACTAAAAAAATTTCCCTTGTATATTGCCATAAACAAGAAATGCAGAGGCATTGTTGCTTTTTTCGCAAGATCAACATCTGCAAAAGACAGATTTGTGCAAGTGCAGCTGCAAGTAAATCCGAATGCGACTACTTTACGATTAGTGCAAGACGTGGACACACGATGGAACTCCATGTACATGATGCTAAAAAGATTCATCACATTGCGAAAACCGTTGAGCTTAATCTTGTGCGAAAAAGACATGCCTGAAAATTTAAGCAATGAAGAGTGGGAAATCGCAGAAACATTAACGAATATTTTAGAACCCATAAAAGATACTACCGAATTAATGTGCGGAGAAACATATCCGACATTGTCGCATTATATTCCAATGTATACTGGATTAATAGATATACAGGGTGGGACGCCACATTTTGCCACCTCAAATATCTTCGTTGTTGTTAAAGATACGTCAAATGTCTGAAGGACAAAGTTGAAGAATGGTAAAATGGGACTTATACGATACCAAAAAAATTTTTGTTTTCATGTAATTTTTTTTTGAAATATGAAGGTACCTTCATTTTTAACTTCCCGATTTCATAGGGAAGTTATTGTAATTACCCCGAAAATCAAAAATCGATTTTTTAGCAGATCTTCACGTTTCATGGTCATTGGAGTCATTTTAGACTATTTTCAGCAAAATGTTCGCGCGCGTGTGTGTGTGTGTGTGTGTGTGTGTGTGTGTGTGTGTGTGTGTGTGTGTGTGTGCGTGCGCGCGTATGGCCGTTTCTATGTAATCAAATTTTTCGTTAACGTTTTCTGAAAAAGTAACAACGCGATCAGAATGATGAATGATGCAATCGATGTGCCCCGCTGTAGCTTAGAGCTGATTAGATTTTGGTCCATTTTGGTCAAGTAGTTTTTTAGTTTTTTTCGAAAGGAGTTGATTAAACATTGCAATTTATACGAAAGGCGTATCCACCGAAGAAGTAAACGTAACTATATATATATATAAATATATTTAAAAAAAAATTTTTTTTTATAAAATTAAAAAAAAAATTGTTTATAAAATTAAAAAAAAAATTTTTCTTGTTTTTTTTTAATTAAAAAAAATGTTTTTTCCAATTATGCAACTACTAATGATAATGTAACCGCTTATAATGATCGAAAATTATTCCAATGCAAGAGTGAGTTAATCATCGCCGAGAATACATTTTCAAAGAATATCGATGAAAGTACAAAAACATTTATATTACAATCTTTAAATAAACAATGAGTTCAAAACGAATTGTTATCTGAGATTAAATTGAAAATTAATATAAAATATATGATAATTAATAACATAGACGTTGAAGACGAATTGGTTAATGGAGCATGCGGAATATTAAAATTTATTAGTTTTCAAGAAAATACTAAAATTCCGTCTATATTGTGGTTAGATTTTCAATTGGCCATAGTAGGAGTGAAAGTAAGAACTCGTTATCGTGATTATATGAAAAATGCAAATATAAATCAAAATTTAACACCAATAATAAAAAAATATCGAATCAAGTAAATATTTCGAGTTAAGAAAAATAACAAATCACACGTAGTCAATTTCCAGTGGTCCTGCTGAAGTGATTGCGATTCATAAAAGTCAGGGACAAACATACGAGAAAGTATGTATGGATTTTAAAACATCAGAAATACGAACTTTACAAATGTTGTATGTAGCACTGAGCAGAGTTTCAAAATTGAGCGGTTTATATATTTTGAGAAAATTTAAATTAATAGTATCGAAGAAAACCAAGATCAATACTGCAAACCCGGATAATGATGAGTTGTATCGTTTGCGAAAAACTAATTAAGACAATTTATTTTGCAACATTAGTATGCTATAACAAGGAACCAAGCGAGCAACGAGCATACGATATTGGTTTAATGCGACGCCATATAGCAAACATTTTGATAAGTAGAAAACTATTGAATTTCCCTGAAAACGTATAATCTTCTTAAAACGTACACTTAATAAATAATAATAATAATGTACAGCAACTAACGAATCGGGAAGTTCTTTGTGTGGCTCGTGGAGAGTCACACACAAAACGAAAAACATTAATAGCTGTGGGCCCTACTAACCATGTGTACCACTAACATTCTCGCAAGAGCAATCCAGCCCGCGAGCAACAATAGCCCTCTAGTTTTAAATGGAATGAGGTATTTTTTAATACATCAATCGACGCAGCTGGACATTCGTTATAAAAAAGTACTAACCTATGTATGTCGAAAAGTTAGTAGTTCAGGAGATATTTCAATTTAAATAACTCTAAAATGCCATTACTGTCGTACTAACACGTTAGTGTTTACTTACTGGTGTAACATCTTAGCACGACAGTAATGGTATATTAGAGTTATTTAAATTGAAATATCTGTGGGGTTCGAATAAATTAACATTAGGTCTAAGAGCGTCTAGCTTTAAGTATTCTGTATCCTGACCATTTGGGACACAGATGGTTTGCAGGCGAGCGGCGATAGCCTGCAGAACCGTGTCCCAAACAGTTCCAAACCTTCGCGGAAAAAACCGTTACGTTTATTACTCAGGTATAGATCGCCGGGGAGAAGTAAAAGAACGACTGGCGACGAGAGCCCTTGACGAAGGGAAAATAGGCAGAGTGGTTCTGGAAGTCAGAGCGAGTAGATCGAATAGCACAGCGTAGAACAGCGTAGTACCGAGTGGACTTCTTCTTTTTTTTAGTATCGTTTGTTCTTAAATAAAGTATATTTCCTTTTACGTTACCTTACACGCGAACTTGATTTCCACCAAAACCTTCCAATTCCCACAATCATTTGGGGGCTCGCCCGGGATTGAGTGCGCAGTGAAATCAAGTAGTGCAAGTGTAAAAGTGAGATATACATATAAGAACTGAACAATCGTGTGGACTATTTAAAAAAAAAAACTGCGGAGCGTAAAAACCTGCGAAGTGCAAAGTCGTGAAATCAAGTGTACAGTGCACGTAACGCAATGAATACCGCGCCAAGTGAATTCAAAATGACGCAATTGAAAGACATTTTGAAAGCGAGAGGCTTGAGCACGATCGATGTAAAACAAGAGTTAATTAACAGGCTTATGGAGGACGATCCGTCAGGCTCGTGGATAGACGAATATAACAACGGTATCGCGAAAGATGGTCCGGGGTCACCAGCAAGAGACATCAAAGAAATGGAAGTCCTTAAGAAAGAAAAAGAACTTGCGGAGCGCGGGGCACTGCTTGCGGAGCGCGAGATACAGTTGCTGAGACGAGAGGTAGAGATGATCCGCGAAATGCAGAGACTGAACATTGAGGAACCATCCACATCACGAAATGCAGCAATGTATCCAGGTCGGCATGGTCCGGTAATAGTGAACGAAGCAATGAAAGCGATGCTGAACTATTTCGACGGAAACGGCGAAACTTTCGACGCTTGGGAGAGACAGTTGACACTACTACGAGCAACGTACGGCCTAGACGACAACACAACAAAATTATTAGCGGTATCACGGCTGAAAAATCAGGCTCTTGAATGGTTTCATTCGAAACCAGAGCACGTCGGAATGCCTGCTGACGACCTTGTGAAGGCACTGAAGGACATTTTCGGTGACAGGCAGAACCGAATAGCGGCACGCAGGGAATTCGAGAATCGGATATGGAAAAAGGAGGAGACGTTTGCGGAGTATTTCCACCGGAAAACAATTCTGGCAAACCGCATTCGAATTGATGAGGAAGAATTCATCGAATACTTAATCGACGGAATACCGGATCACCCGCTGAGAAATCATGCGAAACTGCAGAAGTTTAAATCGCAGGCGTCGCTATTGGAGGCGTTTAAGGGAGTGGTTTTGCCCCCTAATACATACAGAGGTACGAGGTACAATGTGGATGTACCAGAGCAGAATTGGCGAAGAAATACTGGAATACAACGCGCCGAAATTGGAACGCAGCGGCCCGACAGTGGGGTGCAACGTGGAGGTGCAGCAGCGTGGAGAGCGGTATCTGGACCCCGCCGATGGGATGAGATCCAACGACAAGACAACGCGCCCCGACGGCGAGATGACGGGATTCAGCGACGCGACGACGACGGCACCGACGAGGTACTATTAAAGACTGCCAGCCCCTGTGTTAAACAGCGAGACGGGTAAATGGGCGCGATGGGCGCGGGGATAACGTAGAGCTTACAGTGATCTGATATACCACATAGCCAAAAGTTCCACCACCGACGAGATATTCGTCAAGTTGAAGAAGAATGATATAGTAGAATGCTGACATTACCCATTCTGTAATTGCCTTATAATACTATATATAATTCTCTTATTGCATTCTTATTTCCTTATTATTACCATTGTAATAATTGTTTTACAATATAATCGATAGTTTATAGATGTAGGAAAAATGATAGTAATTACTACGTAATATTCTACAAATTTATCGAAATTCAAAAGTAATTTGAACGTTATTGCGTTATATATAACATAATGATTCTTAAAAAATATTCTGTTATGTTATGTAATGACAAAATTCAATCGCTCTTATTAAGATCCTTAGTAGGAAACAGAAAATTAATTTTTTTACTTATTTATCCCATACTTGTAATGCTCGACAGAATTGACTGCAATTATTATATAGTAGAGGTAGTAACAATAAGATAAAAGTATTAACTAATTAAACTAATTTTCGACGGCTCCTATCCATACAATGTTATTTAGAGGCAGTATTTCGTACGAAGATATCTAACAAAATAATTCTATTTCACTCTATACGAAAATTTCTTGCAACATGACGCTATTTAAAAAGTGCGTGTAACATGATTTTATTTCATTCTGAACTGAACCACTTCCTGAAATATGAATCGCTTATACATTGTATACATTGTGCGACGAGGCGAAGAGCTAGCAGTCGAAGTCGCGGAAGTCGAAATCTTAAAAGAAGGAATCTCCGCGTCTCTTTTTTCCCGATGCTGTCCTTCTTTGTGTCCGAAACTTGCGTCGTTCATTGCACAAGCAAATATCATCGGAATTATATCATGTCATTTTCATAAAAAAAAATTCACCAAATATGTTAAGGAAAATCCTATAAAAAAATAATGATAAATAATTAAGTTTTGTTGTTTGATTAGAAGTCTCACACTGTTATACCCGACCCAACCCGTATCATGTTATGTACAATGTTTCGCTCCATTCCACGGCGTCCGAAGCCCTCGAGCTTCGCTTGCCTTTTCTACATTCGTCATCACAGAATAGTGTTTCGACATTTATAGGAAGCTTGCTATAATCGTATTTTATTTGTCAAAATTTAGTTTTCTATTTAAAATATTTTGTTGTTAAACTCATTAATAGTTTTAAATAGTACTTGAAATATTTAAAATGATATTGAAATATTGGAATATTACAATTTGGAATAAAGGGCCTAGCCGGATAAGCTAGTCCTTCGAATTATTTAAACAGCCGTTGCGCCATTCAATTTTTGGTCAATTTTTCCCATTTACTTGCATTAATTTAATCATTTAATTGCATATAATTGACATGATATTTGAGATTTCTTCCGGATTTTTTGGTTCAAAATGTTATTTACACAAAGTGAAAATACGCCAAAATTCGACAAATGCAGGTTTTTTTAGAGAAATTCAAAAATAGCATTGATCATATTTTTAGACTAGCAACATACCAGAACTTTTTTTTACGACAGCGCGTAAACGACAAAGAGGGACTGAGGTACGAGGCAGCCGGCACATTTCAAAAGGCTGAGTACCGATTACGTCAATGCACATAGAAAAGTTTTTTATTTTTCATTCTTCTTTTACGGTATTACCAACGTATTTGTGAGATTCTTCTAATTAAAATGAGTCTAAATACGTCATAATTTGAGCCACATTTATTTATTTAAAGCGTGATCATAACTCGCAATGATATAGGTTATTATAATAGGTCATTTAATATAAAAGGTCATTTAATATAATATATTTATAATTATAAATATTAGGGATGTGTGGGCCGCTCGATGTTCGGGTTCGGGTCGGGTCGCTGAAAGTCAGGCGGGGCGGCCCGTTGATTCGACTTCGAATTCGTCGGGCGGGTTCGAAAAGAATCGAAGTTCGAGCGAACGAGTTATTGCGATATCCGAGTATCAAATACTCTGCGTTCTCATGACATAGATAATTGTAATAATGGTTTTCTTTCTTAACTTATAACGAGATTTTTAATATATGTACTAGGTCTTTTTTATAACTACACTAGGTATATTCGGCAAACGTGTGCCTGCTCTTTATTTGTATTAAAGCTTGAAATAATACACGTTTCACGTGAAAAACTTACGAATGAACTCAAATATGTATCAATAATATCTTTAAAATATCTTTACTGAGTTATATACACCTAGAAGGTATAACAATATGGTAAAGTATGGCAATAATTAAAAACGAAATATAAAAATAAACATTATATGTATTATATTTCGTGTTTATATTTTATTCTGTATTATCTATAGGCTCTATATAATTTTTTATTTTATATGATTTTATTTTAAGTTAGTTTCTATTTCATTTTATATTGTATGTTATATTGGGTTGGCAAGAAAGTAATTTCGGTTTTCACTAACTGATGGCGTTATGTTTCGTTTGATTGGCTTATGTTAACGTTGCGTTTGTTTTCTTTCTGACATTTCATAACTGCATCTTTTAGGTTACTTTTGAAGCAAATTACACGTAATTTTGATTAAAATTGTTAGTTCTGTGTCAATTTGAACATGGAGTGCAGAAACGAACATTATAGGCATATATTGCTTTTTTATTTCCGTTGAGGTAAAAAAGCTGCCGAGGCTCACAAAGATATATGCGAAGTTTACGGTGTAGATTGCTTAACAGAACGCACGTGCCAGAATTGGTTTAAAAAATTCCGTTCTGGAAATTTCTCACTTAAAGACGACCAACGTTCTGGTCGATCATCTGGAGTTGATGATGACCAAATGAAAGCCATTATTGAATCGGATCGTCATATAACTGTCCGAGAGATTGCAGACAGGTTAAATGTCTCGCATGCAACCATAGAATATCGTTTAAAAAGTCTCGGAATCGTTAAGAAGCTCGATATTTGGGTTCCACACGAGTTGAAAGAAATTCACTTAATGCAACGCATCAACATATGCGATATGCATCTCAAACGAAATGAAATCGACCCTTTTCTCAAGCGAATCATCACCGGTGATGAGAAATGGGTTGTTTACAATAACACAACTCGAAAACGATCATGGTCCAAGCGTGATGAACCAGCCAAAACCACACCGAAAGCTGAATTGCACCAAAAGAAAATCATGTTGTCAATTTGGTGGGATTACAAAGGTATTGTGTATTTTGAGCTGCTCCCAAGGAACCAAACCATCACTTCAGATGTTTATTGTCGACAACTAACAAAACTGGACATAGCAATCAAAGAAAAACGGCCAGAATTGGCAAATCGCAAAGGAATCGTGTTCCACCATGATAACGCTAGGACACACACATCTTTGATAACACGTGAAAAGTTATTGGAGCTTGGTTGGGAAGTGATGTCACATCCACCATATAGCCCTGACATTGCACCATCAGATTATCATTTATTCCGAAGTTTACAAAACTCTTTGAATGGTAAAACATTCACTAATGATGATGATCTGAAATCGCACTTGGATCAGTTTTTCACCGAAAAGGATCAGAAGTTTTATGAGCACGGAATTATGAAGCTACCAGAAAGATGGCAAAAGATCATACTACAAAGTGGAAAATATTTTATTGATTAAAGTTCATTGCTTTGATAAAAAAATTGGATTTTATTTCATCTAAAAATACCGAAATTACTTTCTTGCCAACCCAATATATTATCTTTTAAGAATTTGTGTAAGGTTAATGATAGTTAAGTAAGTAGGTTACTTAACAGTTAATAAAAACATCACCCACTAAAAAGTTATCATAACTTATTACATACCATGTTGTAAATATTTTCTTATAATTTTTTCACGTGAAACGTGCATTATTTCAAATTTTAATACAAATGAAGATCATGCACATTTGTGCCGAATATACCTATAATGTAGTTATTAAAAAATCCAAGTACATACATTAAAAATCCCATTATAAGTTATGAAATAAATACGTACCATTATTATCATTATCTATTTCATAAGAACGCAGAGTTGATTTTCGGATATCGTGATAACACGCTCGCGCGATCTTGTTCTATTCTTTTAGAAGCCGCCCGACAAAGGTGAGTCATGGGCCGCCGGATGTGTCTGATGTATCGCGTAGCCGACTCGAATCCGCTTGAGCTCGCTCGACGCCTCGACTGTCTGTCCTGTCAGTGCTCCGACTTGACGATTCGTACGCCTGAAACATGACTGTTTCGCCTGATATTTTCTAGTGCAACCTGGCTGTATTATTATTATTATCCGATTTATGCCGTGTTTGAGCTTATTTTGATTGGGAAAACATTTTCAATCGATAGGTGATGATATCATTATGATAACGTTCATAATGAGTAATATTGGTTTTAGTTAGTAAATGCCAATACGGTGTGCGTTACAATGTTGCTTCTGATGCTGAATCACGACCGTATCGACTCCGAGAAAAATAAAGGACTTACTGACTCTGAGGAAAATTAAAAATGTAATAACTCTCAGTTAATAAGCAGTCTTCAATGCCTCTTAAAAATGCAATTAATCGTGTAGGGATTGATCAGGTGTTTCTCTCTATATTAAAAAATATTTAAAAATCCTTTGACAAATTCTATTTTGTGGCGTCAGGATGTACTGCTTTCGATATTCCATCACAGTTTGTATAGTATATATTATTTCTCCTCTTTGTTTCTAGATAAAATTTAATTATGATCTTCCATTAGTTTAACGCCCCGTTCAGCGGTATCATTGACCACATTCAGTCCATGTTTCAGTCAGACTGCTTATTATTCATAATAACTTCTTTTTCCGATATTAGAACTGTTTTTTTGTAGATTGGAGCATATTAATGAATTTATTTAAGGGAGTAGAGAGTCTTCCAGGATTGCAAGGGTGCTGGGTTCACCTTCTCAAACACGGGGTTTTCCACTAGTCAAAAACGCTAGATAAAAGACGATCTAGGGCACTATCTGCCTCAAAAGGCCCATTTTTTCGTTTACGAGGCGTAATTTGCATTATTCGGCAGCATGTAGCTATAAAAATAGCTACATGCGCAGTTGTATGCTTCCGAATAATGCAAATTCCGCCCCTTAATATCTCGGTCAGTTATGTATATATGAAAAAACTCTTCAAACAAAAGTTGTAGTATATAAGGAGGTGGATATAGTTTCAAAGAAAAAACAATTTTTCAAAGTTATTATTTAAAGTTTTTAAGGTCACGGATGTTTTTTCTGTCAACAACTGTTTATACTATATATGGACTCTTAAAGAGAAAAAAGACAAATTCAACGATATATCATAACGTCTATTTATGACAAGATTTAAAAAATTCAAAATTTTCAAATTTGCTGCGCCTCATTTTCCCATAATCCAAACGGCCCCAAAATTTTTCCAGAACATTTTCTCAACATCTGTTGCAATTCTGGTTTACGGGACCAAAAAAATGTCATGGTCGAAAAATAAGGTCAACCCTAATGTTACATATACGTAAATTACGAGAAGCAGTAAAGAATGCTTAACGTCGAAGACGAAAATCCGGGTAACTAACACTTAATATGTACTACATTCCACGTTATTAGAATAATTGTAGTTTAATTATGATGAATATCAACATTTGTTATTTACACCTATAAACGCCACTGTCTCGGAAGGAAATGGACACTTGAGAGAAGCAATGAAATTAGAACATCATTGCGAAAAAAGATGAGTTTGCAATAACCTCAATATTCTATGAAATTCTATTATAATTATAATTATGACTGTATTTTTTTATTATAGGAAGACAGAAGATCAAATAAACTTGTGTATGCTAGTAAAATCAATTTATATATATTATACAATTTATTCTATTATTTGTTTAACAACTAATAAATCTATAAATTGTTTCAGAAACTAAAAAATACTTTCTGCATTTTCGTATTCTCCAATCAGTCCAAATAAATACCATCAACCGGTTCTCATATAACAATTTTTATTAATGCAATTATGACAGTAACAAAACGTTTCTATTTAAAATGAATACATATTTTGAACATAGTTTTTACATTTTTAATGTTTTGCAAGGTTAAAAATGTAATTAAAAAAGTAATGAGAAATAAAAATAAAAATCGCTGCACAGGGATTCGAAGGCTAGCTCCGGATTGCGATTCATACGCTCGACGGCTCGACAGCCGAATTTCAGTTTCGTTTCTGTAGAGCAATACAACACGGCAAGTGCTAAAAATAGATTGTGGCTGGCGCAAGCGCACAAGCAGTGCACACGGATATAGTAGAGGTACGCTCGTGTGTGTAGCGCGCGGGCGCGTTGGGAAAGGAACGTTCTGGTTCTCACTCCAGGCAGAATATATCCTAGAGGGCGTAAGAGAACACCGAAAAATTCGAGACACACCAACTCCCATAAGGCTGGCAGTCTTTAATAGTATCTCGTCGGTGACGACGGTCAACGACGGGCTCACGTGGTACAGCGACGGGACGATGGGATGCAGCGACGTAACGAACAATACCAGCGACAAGCAGCGCGGGATACAGCGCCAGGAAGGTGTTACAATTGCGGAGGTCGCGATCATTATTTCTACGATTGTCCATTGAGAAGCAAAGGGTCAAAGTGTTTCGAGTGCAGAGAATTTGGGCACGTTGCGGCAAACTGTCCGACAAAGAAAACACCGGCAACCGAAGAAAGCCTGGCCGTGCGACAGATACCGCGAAATAAGTATTATAAAAGCGTATTTATTTGCAAGCGTGAGGTAAGTGCCTTGATCGACACCGGCAGCGATTTATGTTTAATGCGGTACGATCAATATAATAAGCTTAAACCTAGGGTACCTGCGTTGAGGGATAGCGACGTTTATTTTCGTGGCATAGGCTCGAACACGAATAAAGCGGTCGGCGAATTTAGTACCGAAGCGCGAATAGACGGGGATACCTACCCGATAATAATTCGCGTAATACCGGATCGGTTAATGGCCCACGGATTCCTGATGGGAACGGACTTTTTAGACGCGGTAGAATTGACCGTTAAACAAGGGGAGATAATTGTTCGCAAAATAGAAAAGAGTAACATTCCACACATTTCCGATATTAACTTAGAGCACGAGGTTAATGGGGTAGATATTTCTTACATCGCAGACGCTAAACGTAGACAAACTTTAACTGAAATGATCGATACTTATGATCCTATTGCGACGCGCGAGACCGATATAAAAATGACGATCATATTGAAAGATGATGAGCCAGTATTCCAACGCGCGAGAAGACTAGCTCCGTCGGAAAGGGATACCGTTAATGCGCAGATAAATGAATGGTTACGCGATGGAATCGTTCAACATTCGCTTTCTGAGTACGCTAGCCCGGTAGTGTTAGTAAAAAAGAAGAATGGGGCTACGAGACTTTGCGTCGATTACCGTCTGTTAAATAGAAAAATTGTTAAGGACCGATACCCGCTTCCCCTCATAGAAGATCAATTGGACCTACTACAAAGCGCAAAAATATATAGTACACTCGACCTTAAAAACGGGTTTTTCCACGTCAAAGTGAATAGGGATAGTCGTAAATACACGTCCTTCATTGTGCCCGACGGGCAGTACGAGTTCTTGAAGGTCCCATTCGGCCTTTGTAACTCGCCATCGGTGTTTCAAAGATTTATTAACTCGGTATTTAAGGAATTAATTGCGAAGAAAGTAGTATTAATCTATATAGACGATATAATTGTTCCATCCATAGACTACGAGAGTGGATTAAACAATTTAAAAATCGTGTTGGATATCGCGAGCGAGGCAGGACTATTAATTAACTGGGACAAATGCAAATTCTTACAATCTCAGGTGGAGTACCTAGGTCATATTGTAAAGGACGGTACGGTTCGTCCTTCGGAACATAAAACCGAAGCAGTGGCGCGATTCCCGAAACCAAGGAATTTTAAGCAAATTCAGAGTTTTCTAGGACTTACGGGCTATTTTAGAAAATTCATACCGCATTACTCACTGATAGCGCGACCACTTTCCAACCTATTAAAATCAAATGCGAAATTCCAATTCGGTAGTGAAGAGGAGCATGCGTTCAAGGAGTTAAAGATCACCTTAGCTAGTAAACCGGTATTGAAATTATATAAAATCGGTGCAGAAACGGAATTGCATACGGACGCATCTAAAATAGGATATGGAGCAATATTATTTCAAAAAAATGATTGCGATGGTAGGTTACACCCAATATATTTTGCGAGCGGAAAAACAACTCCAGCGGAAGAGCGTTATGCGAGTTACGAGTTGGAAGTCCTGGCAATCATAAAATCCCTAAACAAATTCCGCGTCTACCTTTTAGGGATACCTTTTAAAATAATTACCGATTGCCGAGCGTTCGCCTTAACAATGCGAAAGAAGGATCTGTGCGTCCGTGTCGCGCGATGGGCATTGTTACTGGAGGAGTTTCAGTATACCATAGAACATCGTCCAGGTAAAAACCTTATGCATGTGGATGCCTTGAGCCGAAACCCGCTTCCATCGTGCATGCTGGTAGGCGAGAGCGAAAACAGCATAGTTACCAGGCTAAGAAAAGCACAACAGAAGGATCCAGGTATCCAAAAAATGTTTGAATTGGTAGAGTCAGGACAGGCCGAGGGTTTTACGATAAGGGGTGGCATCTTATTTAAAGAAATCGACGGGGACATACGCCTTTTAGTGCCAAAGTCAATGCGGACCCAAATAATAAAACGCGCCCATGAAAACGGTCACTTCGCGTCCGGAAAAACCGAGGCATTGTTGAAAAAGGAATATTGGTTTCGGAATATAAGGGAGAAAATAGACAAGGTACTGAGGAACTGCGTTGATTGTATACTTGCAGAAAGAAAGCAAGGTAGGCAGGAAGGATTTTTGTTTGCGATAAACAAAGGCGAAGTACCGTTAGATACTTTCCATGTGGATCATTTAGGGCCGCTCCCGTCGACGAAGAAAAAATATCACTACATTTTCGTTGTTATAGATGCGTTTTCAACGTTCGTGTGGCTTTACGCCACGAAAAGTTGTAATGCGGCGGAAGTTATAAGTCATTTAAGAAAACAAGCAATTCTTGTTGGAAATCCTCGAAGAATTATATCGGATAGAGGTGCCGCGTTCACATCGATTGCGTTTGAGGATCATTGTAAAAACGAGCGTATAGAACACGTATTGACCACTACAGGCACGCCGCGGGCCAACGGTCAAGTAGAGAGGGTAAACCGTACGTTCATACCGTTATTAGCAAAACTATCAGCACCGAAAGCTGATGAATGGTACAAATACTTGGACCGATGTCAGAGATGTTTTAATACAACCCCGAGTCGAAGCATAAGAATGACACCATTTCGTGTATTGTTTGGGGTAGACCCTAGATTCCAGGACGATCCTCGGATAGTCGAATTGCTCGAGTGCGAATGGGAAAATGTATTTTTAGAAAATCGAGACGAATTGCGGGAAGAGGCGCGGCAGAATATCCTCAAAATTCAGCAAGAGAATAGGAAGTCTTTCAATAAAAAAAGAACCGAGGGTAGGAAATATCGAGAGGGCGACCTGGTCGCAATTAAACGAACCCAACAGGGTCCAGGTCTAAAATTCGCATCAAAATACTTCGGGCCCTACGAGGTAACAAAAGTGCTACGGAACAATCGTTACATTGTAACAAAAATCGGTGAACATGAAGGACCACGTCAGACATCTACAGCCGTAGATTATATTAAACCATGGGTGAGTGAAGACAGTGATGATCTGTGCAGTGACACTGAAGAGACTTGTGATGGACAATGCGATATCTGAGGTCAGATATACTTGCAGGATGGCCGAGTGTGGGGTTCGAATAAATTAACATTAGGTCTAAGAGCGTCTAGCTTTAAGTATTCTGTATCCTGACCATTTGGGACACAGATGGTTTGCAGGCGAGCGGCGATGGCCTGCAGAACCGTGTCCCAAACAGTTCCAAACCTTCGCGGAAAAAACCGTTACGTTTATTACTCAGGTATAGATCGCCGGGGAGAAGTAAAAGAACGACTGGCGACGAGAGCCCTTGACGAAGGGAAAATAGGCAGAGTGGTTCTGGAAGTCAGAGCGAGTAGATCGAATAGCACAGCGTAGAACAGCGTAGTACCGAGTGGACTTCTTCTTTTTTTTAGTATCGTTTGTTCTTAAATAAAGTATATTTCCTTTTACGTTACCTTACACGCGAACTTGATTTCCACCAAAACCTTCCAATTCCCACATATCTCCTGAACTACTAACTTTTCGACATACATAGGTTAGTACTTTTTTATAACGAATGTCCAGCTGCATCGATTGATGTATTAAAAAATACCTCATTCCATTTTAAAAAATGAAGGTCACCTTCATATCTCTAAAAAAAATTACATAAAAACAAAAATTTTTTTAGTATCGTATAAGCCCCATTTTACCATTCAACTTTGTCCTTCAGACATTTGACGTATCTTTAACAACAACAAAAATATTTGAGGTGGCAAAATGTGGCGCCCCACCCTGTATATTCGACATATGAAACGCAAGACAAAATAATAACTGAAATGTGCCAACATCTTACTAGTGAATTACAAGTAATATTATTATTTTACTATTCAGCTGAAAAAATGTTTATTTGCTAAAACAATTTTAAAAGTTATGTAACATATAATATATTTTCAGGTGCGCTTTGATAATGTGAAAAAAGGAAATATGTTGCTATGCGCAATGTTGCTCGACCCACAATTTAAAGATCGGCTTTTGGAACCTCCAGAAAAATATGAAGCAGTCAGAGTTGGGCAGGAATTAATTACATGAGTAATTAATTACATCTTCAATTACAATTACATGTAACTGTACTTGTAATTGCAATTACTTGGCTCAACCAGTAATTGTAATTGCGGACCACAATTACAATTACAATTGCAATTACATGTAATTGTAATTGTATTTCTGCAATTCCAAATTACAGTATTTGGTAAGTAATTGTAATTGTAATTGAAATTACATTTTGCCCAACTCTGCCCGAAATCTTCGAGAATCTCGAACATTTTCGAGAATCTCGACATAATCGAGAAACTCGAAATTTTCGAGAACTCGTCTCGATCTCGAAAAAAATTCTCGTCTCGTCCCGTCTCGACATTTCCGATTTCTCGCACACCACTAACTAAAACACAAGTTTTACATTACGTTACATTACGTTACACAAGTAAGTAAACGCTAACGTCTTAGTACGACAGTAATGGTGTAATTCGTAATTCAGTAATTCGAATATATGTACATAGTATTAATTTCATTTTTTGTACTACGCAAGTTTTAAAGTCTGAAACATAAGAATGCTTAATATTACATAATATATTTTTTGGATTCAGAAAAAATAAGTGTAACTTAGAAAAACGCCGAAAAAAGTGGTGTTTATTTTTTTCAACATTGTTGCACCACTCACAAAAATCTGAAAAAAATTGAGCATAATACTTTTGATAATATCTCATTGCTAAATTAATTCTGAAGTGGTACGAGACCTACTTTTATATGAAATCTGAATTTTCTCGATTTCATTCGTGTTTTTCATTTTTTACAACCATAGTTTGCAACGAAAAAATCTGGAAATTATACCTAATGTGTTACTTGGTATCCGAAATGTGTCTGATTTTTTTCAGAATTTTTAATTGTCAATAAATATGGAAGACGGGCCAAAAACTGGCATTTCGATTTTTCTCAATAACTACCCTTACAGATGAGATATGGGGCTGAAACTTGTCAGAGAGGGGTCTTTTTGATTTTTGGTTTTTTGAGGGGTCAAGTTCGATTCAAATCCCACCGGGGGCGAATTTCACCGGTCTATTTTCTTTTTCATAATTAGTGAACTTTAAGCTGAATCGAATCAATCTTGTGGCACATTTTGTCAGCTTTAATTTTGTATAGAATGGTCTTATCGCTAGAATGCATAGTTTCCGAGATATAAGCGGAAACCCGAAAATGGGGACCTTCTGTGTGTCCCCCTGCACCCCGCTCATCTCCTAGGAGTGGGGACTTTTAGTATGTTTACCTCCTAACTAGTCCAAACACAGTCCCAAAGCAGGGACTTAATACCGGTAAAATTTGTATACCGGTATCACGCCAGGGACTCAATACCGGTAAAATTTTTATACCGGTATTACAAATACCGGTAAAATTTTCATACCGGTATTACGCCGTGTGACGTAATACCGGTATAATCTGGGTAACGGTATTGGGCCAACAGAATATACCGGTAACCGATATGAAATACCGGTATTTTTCGGTTATTTTGGGAAGGGGAAACAGGACAAGAGGGATATTCCGCACGCTTCGCCCGATCCCCACTTTTCGACTCACGCGTAGCTCCTGCCGTTCATAGGAGTAGGAACAGATGTCGCTACTACATACAATGTATTTCTACGCCGACTACGCCAATGGATTCCCGTTCACCGCATCGCTCGCTCTGTCTCGCTTGTTTTTATATAATAATAAAATATATTTATCAAATGTAAGTTTTTATATGAATTTTATAATATGAATTTGGTAAAATTTTAGATAATGTTAACGAGATTTCCCGCTTACAGTCGCGAAATAATTAAGATTTATAGCTGACACTGGAAAACTGCACATAAACCAATAAACCTAGTAATATATTAATTATACATTTACCGGTAATTTTTTTCGGTTCCGTATTTCATTATTTACAACATTTAAGTATCTAATTTATGTTTCTAATTGTAAGATATTCTTATTTGCATTATCCAGTGCCGTAACGAGGGTATGAAGCGTCTGTGGCAAGTGTCTAACTTGCGCCCCCCGTAACCCAATAATGACAAAAAATAAAAAATTTTAATGTAACAAGTTCAATTTTACTAAATGTAATATATTAAATACTATTAACCTCATCAAAATGAGTTGCCCTGTATATACAATAATGTATTTGTCAAGGTATTTGTATGAATAAATAATCTATAATCTGAATAAGAACAAATTTTTGTTCATATTCAATGACGACAAAATAAAGGAAATACAAAACATAGGTATATGTTAAAATAATATAATAGAAATATAAAAAAATTCAGCATATTTTATAAAGTAATTGTTCTCGTTTTTTCATTTGCAAATGCATCTATTATATCGTCATAATTTAATGTTTTCGCAACATCTTTATCAATTGATATTATAGACATGTTTGTTAATCGCTCTTGTCCAATAGAATAACGTAGGTACGATTTTACAATTTTTAATTTGCTAAACGAACGTTTGCAGGAAGCTGTTGTTACAGGCATTGTTATGAATATCCTTAATTCTACGTCTAGAGTTGGATACGTGTTTTATAATGAGAGTTCGTAATTTTTTTGCAAGATTTGAAACGCATCCAAGCGACCCTCAACCGGGTCGGTATTCTTTGTTTTGTGCCCCAAACCTAGTTGCGCCCGTGCCGGGCGCCTCTTTCGCCACGCCCTCGTTACGGCACTGGATAATGCAAATAAGAATATCTTACAATTAGAAATATAAATTAGATACTAAAAAGTTGTAAATAATGAAATACGGAACCGAAAAAAATTACCGGTAAATGTATAATTAATATATTACTAGTTTTATTGGTTTATGTGCAGTTTTCCCGTGTCAGATATAAATCTTAATTGTTTCGCGACTGTAAGCGGGAAATCTCGTTAACATTATCTAAAATTTTACCAAATTCATATTATAAAATTCATATAAAAACTTACATTTGATAAATATATTTTATTATTATATAAAAACAAGCGAGACAGAGCGAGCGATGCGGTGAACGGGAATCCATTGGCGTAGTCGGCGTAGAAATACATTGTATGTAGTAGCGACATCTGTTCCTACTCCTATGAACGGCAGGAGCTACGCGTGAGTTGAAAAGTGGGGATCGGGCGAAGCATGCGGAATATCCCTCTTGTCCCTTTTCCCCTTCCCAAATAACCGAAAAATACCGGTATTACACCGGCATCGTACCGGTATTTTACGTACCGGTATTGTACGTACCGGTATGAATTCGAGAATGCAACTATACCGGTATACGTCATACCGGTATATGAAAATACCGGTATGACGTCATACCGGTATTCCGATATTTCGGTTCTATAACGGTTAGGAAGAAATAACCGAAAAATACCGGTATCATACCGGTATTTTACGTACCGGTATAAGTCCCTGTCCCAAAGTAAAAAATTGTGTTTCTTCCATTTCCGTCTACACCCCCCTTTTAAGCATTCATTGACTGGACTAGACCGTTATCCTAGGACTGATATCCATGTACAAAGGATCGTAATCGAAACCGATACCAACTAAAATTTCGGTCCTTCATAACAGTTATTCAGAATATCAGTCAACCCGTTTCGGTTAATTTATTTATAATTTATTCATACTTTTGTTCTTTAATTTGTAATAAATCTTCAATCTCTTATAAACAAGTCAATGTTACACAGCGAATAAATAATATAAATAAATAAGAAAAAAATATTGTTCACTAGACGAGAATCGGAACCCTAGCCCACCGGGTGGAAGTCTCGTACGTTGCCGCTACACCAAGTCTTATTCGTTGTATACGTCCTCTACAATTGTAGATTTAAACAGTACTAGAGACTTTGTTTATGAATATCTCAATAATTATTGAGTAGTAGCGCCTATAATGGTATATATTCATAAAAGGGAGATCGAGATCTACAAGTATACAAAATCTCAACTAAATCGGTGACCCGAAGGCCTTGCACTCTCACAAATTATTTTCATCTCCGGAATTCCTTAAGCAGCATCTTTCTTTCTAATACCTATTGTAGATCTTATACAGAAGAAAGGGAAAATAAAATAAAATTATTTAATTAGTACTAAACTTTATAACTAGATACTTATGGAATCAATTCGAAGCAAACAAATTTATAACAAACAAACATTTTTTGCTGTTAATGCGAAGCTGCAGCTGTGTTTACAGAGCTATACGTGAACAAAGATTTCGAGGAAAAGGAATCATAATGGCTTAGTACAATCTTGAGTGCTGTGTTTGTCATGTGCGCGATACGGATTGCGTACGTGCGGGCGTATGTGCATTATGTACTTTTTCCAATTGTAGCATTCAATTGGCAACCAGTAGTGGGTGAACTATTAAATTATAAATTTCAAATATTATATGACAAAGAAATTTAACAATTTCCTTAGAAATAGGGAACAGTAATAGAAAACAGTGATCGATGTATTGAATCAAATTAATGTGAGTGTAATATTTCAGATTGAAAGTTAATATAAAATTACATGTGATTACTTACGGATTGATCTAATTTGTTTGAGATTTCAAATCCAGCAATATTTTAAACGCACTCGAGCGAATTGGATAGCTATATGTACTCTGAACTATTGTTTACGAAAGACTAAGGTACACAATACACTGCTGACCATAATAGCTGTATTCCTCTACCATAATTGCACAGTATTGTTAATGTTGAAGGGGTTTACCAAGATTGATGGTTCATACAAATCGTTCTTTCAGCATTTTCTTACAGTAAATCTCATAAACACACTCCTAAAGAATTGGTGTCAGATCAAGTATTTACAGATCTGAACGAAATTTTGAAAAAGATAATTGTTTATTTATCATATCCTGCATAGTTTACTTATCATATTCTTAAACTACAAAAAACGGCAAATTCAATGAAGCGTCTACCCCGTGCAATATGTTCCATCATTTCATTATTTATTTATGTAGCAGTATATAGTTTATTTATCGTATTCTTGCACGTCAAAGAATATATAGTTTATATAGTTTATTTCTTACATTTTTTTAACTACTTATGTTTCTTTATTTTCTTATTTATTTATTCAGCAGTGTATAGTTTATTTATCGTATTTTTGCACGTCGAAGAATATATAGTTTATATAGTTTATTTCTTTCGTTTCTTTACTACAAAGAGCGTTAAATATCTCATTTATTTATGTTGTAATTTCAGGTGGAAAAATAAATATATGCAGATCTCTATGTTTAACAAATGGATTTAATATTTAATAAGATACTGAATATTGAACAATGTGCGTGTTAAGGGTGCGCGGGAGCGGAAATAGTAACTTTAACAGCGCCAATCGAGGTGAACTACGAGGACAGGGAAGCAGATATGTTCCTCGCAGGAAAGACACTGACAGAGAATATGAAACAGCTTGATTTTTTCGATCATGCAGGCGCACAGTGGTCTGGAGACCCTGTTTTGGTGGTAAAAATTCAATTTTTCAACTTTAATACATTGAGAAAATTTTTTTCTGTAAGGTAACAACCCTTCAAAGCTCCCAAATCCAAAATATTATTCATTTGAGATAATTCTGTGATGAGATACATCGTTCTAAACACAAAGTCAGAAAATTCAAAGTAAAATAAAACGTTTTACAAGGGGAGTCCACGGTAGACGGGAAACGGATTTTCCTGAAACTTGCAGTATTTGAAGATGACGTATCCAAATGTAATTTAGCAAAGCAGTAGCGCGCACTGCTCAAGATTTCCCGAGAAAATTGCGTTTGAAAAATCGGTTTACCCGTTCATAAGGAGTTCGCGTTAACGTATGAACATGAAGCGCAGTGGTCGAGGGCGCTACGGGAAAGACTGGTAATCAGTAGGTCGCTGGTTCGAGTCTTGCTGTCGACATTTTTGTTTTAATCTTTTTTTTCAGTTTTATTCCTAAAATTTATGAAATGTACCATTAAACAATTATTTTTTAAATAAAAAATGCATGTTTTATGCTGCATAAAATAGAAAGGAACGACGATTTTATTAAAAACATACTTTTCACAGATGAATGTAGTTTTTCAAATACCGGTATTCAAAATTCACAAAACACCCGTATTTGGGATTATCAAAACCCCCATGCAGTTATTCAACGTTTTAATCAAGGACGTTTTGCAATAAATGTATGGGCGGGTATCATTGGCGATCATATCATCGGACCTATATATCTACCGTCAAAATTGACAGGTCAAAGGTATTTAGATTTTTTAAAAACAATTTTTATTAGAAAATTGCGTGAAGTCGTGCCACGTGGACGGCGTCGTTCCATTTATTTTATGCACGATGGTGCTCCACCACATTCTCCAATTATGGTTCGAAATTTCCTCGACGAAATGTTTGGCACGCGTTGGATCGGTCGTAGACCTGCGCCTCATATTTGGCCCCCTCGGTCGCCAGATTTAAATCCTCTTGACTTCTTCCTTTGGGGAGCAGTCAAGAGTATTGTTTATAGGCCAGGCGGACATATAAATAATGTAGCGGAGTTGAAATTAAAAATTGAAAACGCTTTCGAAATAATAAAAACCAAAATGGAGATATGTGAAAGAGTGCGGCGGAATTTAAAGGAACGGTTAAGTGTGTGTTTGGACACTGGTGGTGCCCACATTGAACCAGGAAGACAGGCACAACTATTAAGAAAAATCGGCGTAAATGGTAGTGTGCTGTGGATCCGCCGAAGGAATAGAAGACCCTGAAAAATGTGTAAGTATTCTTTACGTTAGTGTTTAATAATGTAGGGTTAATATTTTAACTTGAAATTCTCAACTGCACATTGACGATTTGAATGCGCAGGGAGACAATGACTTGGTACGGGCCTAGCGACGAATGCCCCTTTAAATTTCGTCTGTCTCGCGGCACGCACACGATCATCGTCTGTCTCATCGACACAGACGTGTGGACTGTAGTAGTAGGCTTTTGTCTATACGTATAATTCCACACAATCAAATTTTGCAAAAACTTTAACAGCTTATATCTCAATAACTATTTGTTTGTGACATATGGCTCCTTTCAAACTTTTCCTCTTCTCGATGAGTAGAATGCGTTGATGCAAAAAAAAACTTTAACACTAATTTTCTGTGTTATAAACAATTTTGCGGCAAGTTTCTCTTACAAATGTCCACCGATCCAGAGGTGTAGATTCACCCCTAGGACGGATGACCATTACTTTTTTTACACCCTGTACATATGTATGTATATGTTTTCTCGCGCCAGTCAGAGACTCCGAAAATCTCTCATTCCCATGAAGAATTCAATCTTAACTACTTTTCCGCGATTTCTAGACAATAGTATGAATTGTGAGAATTGTTAGCAAGATTTTTCAAATATTTCCGTTGATCTGACAAAAAGTGTTCCCAATGAAAGTTAATCAGTATTCACTTTTCTACAAACTTCAATACAAAAAGGTGTAAGCGCGAATTAGTGATTCGGTGTTATCCGCGACTGGCGGTCGCCGCCCCCTGTCGGCTAATGCGGAAAATGCGGATTTTGAAAGATGTTTATTTGAGAGTCGAGAGTAGATAGTGTCGAAGGTTAGAATAGAACACATATTGTTCACTGCGAAGGACTGTCAGTGTGTGTGCGTGAGTGCGATACTGGCCACGAGGGAGTGTGTGCCGTATCACGTATTGAAGGCCGTAGAAAAGCAAGAACTGTTTCCTTTATCTTTATATCATTTCTTTTTTATATTCTTTTCTTTTATAATTGAATTATCGTAATTCCATTTTCAAATACAGAGATATTATCCTGACATGACTCAAACTGTTGCTTACAAAGGTAAAGAAAAATCTTTTTTTTTAGAAAAAATGAAGGTCACCTCAATGTTTTAAATATTAACATATATTTTTTACTTCATAATATTCTAACTGGTATCAAGACGAATCCAACGACCTATAATAATATAACATTAAACCTTGAAATAACGCTACAATAGTTTTGGCCACAAAAAGCGAGCTACCGGATCACTGTGGACCGGGCTGCATTTAGCGAAGATGCAATATTTTGTTATGCTCTTTGTCTTGAAATATTCTCTGCATTATTGCGGGGTCCCGTACAGAGCCCTTTTTGCAATTTGGCTCTTGGAACTTTATAAACAACAAAACGTGTACGTTTTTATAGAAGAAATTTTTTTCTGTACACTTTTTCCAAATGCTCTTTGTCTTGAAATGCTCTTTGTCTGTATTATTGCGGGTTAGTGTACAGAACCTTTTTTTGGAAAAAGTGTACAGAAAGAAATTTCGCAACTTGCATAGATGACTCTACGAGATATGCCGAAGTAGTTTTTATACAGCAACGTTCAGACATATTGAACGAATTTAAAAAATATTTATAACGTGTTAAATCGGAAACTGGTAAAACTATTAAATTACTGCGAACAGATAATGCGAAAGAATTGTTGAAAACTGTAATACATTTGACTAGTGCAGTATCCGTAAGTGGCGACATCTGAACCTCGAGGTAACCGGATAGGAAACCGTTACCGATTCACTTGTTCTGAATCATTCAAATCAATTAGACGTGTATTTCTCTATTTCTCATTATTAATCCATTCTATAATAAAGTGCTTCACCACAATCAATTAAAGATCCTTATCGGCCTAAATCCAACATGGTAGCATAAAGCATGGTTTGTGAAGCCTGTAGTTTATGGTAAAAATAACTGAAGAAGAATCAGTGCGGTGAAAGAAAGAATTGAAAACGTGGCCGAAAAATCAAAAGGAACATGGCGTTCGTGAAAGTCGAGGATATGATCATCCCAATATTTGATGGGTCAGAGTATCAAAGTTGGAAAAAAAGGATACTGAAATTCATGGAATTCAAGCAGTGCCAAGAAACAGTCTTGAGAGAGAGAGAGTGGCTGCAGACAACGAAAACGAATGGAAGATTAAAGATGCTAAAGCAATGAACTATATATATAGTTCGATAACTAACAAACAACTGGAGTACATTGAAGACGAAAAAACCGCATATAAGGCTTTAAAGAAATTTGATGAGTTATACCTAAAACAATCAACTTCACTGCAGATTGTTTGCAGGAACAATATGGAAAAAATAAAACTGACGAACTATGAAGATGTGACGTCGTTCTTCGACGAGTTCGAGAAGGCGTGCAATGAAATAAAGTCGGCCGGAGAAATAATAAAAGAAGAAGAAAAACTCAGGTACATGCTTAGAGCTCTACCGTCGTCATATAGCCACATCGGTGACCTGATGGACGTGTTACCAAAGGAAGAAAGAACAGTTGAATATTTAATGTCTAAGATAAAGTTAAAAGAAAAAGAAGAAAGAAATATAAGAGGACAGCACACATCAAGTGCCTTCGCAACAAGTATGCGTGGAAAATGTTACACGTGCGGTGAACAAGGGCATATTCAAGCATTATGCCACGTGGAACAATGCAACATGGCCGTGGACGAGGAAATTTTCACAGCAGAGGGCCCAGCAGAGGAAACTTCCAATATGGCGGTAACTTCGAACGAGGCAACGGCAGAAACTTCCAATACAGCGCAAATCACGCACGAGGCAACGCAAAAAATTTTCAATATGGCGGAAACTACGCACAAAGCAGAGGAAGATTTCGTGGCTGACACATCAGGAAAGAAACAACAATCACAGAGAACAAGGAAACGTGTTCATGACTGAAATAAACGAGTCACGAATAGAAAGTAAGGTTAGTTCAGGTTCGGAAAATTTAATTGAATGGATTATTGATAGCGGATGTACAGATCATGTAGTTAACGTAGATAATGTTTTCGAGGAATATGTAGAATTGAAAAAACCAGTAGATGTAAAACTAGGTGACGGCCATATATTAAAAGCAACAAAAGTGGGTAAAATAAAAGCAATTTTTCAAGTCTATGGAAATGATGTTAGCGTAACACTAAATAATGTTTTCTATGTAAAAAATATGAAAAAGAATCTTATTAGATACTCCAAAATAACTTACAAAAACAAAATAGTTTCATATGGTCATCAGTTAAAACTTTATAATCCGTTAAACGTATTGATAGCAGTATCTAACAAAAGAGACGATTTATATTATATATCAAGTTTCGTTACTAACAATAAGAATATGCAAGTCAGCACAAATCTACTAATGAAAAATAATATTACAAAAAAGGAAAAATGGCATCGCGCGTTAGGTCATGTCGATTTTCATTATTTAAATAAACTGTGCAATAATGAATTGTTAACTGGATTACCAAAGAATTTAGAAGCCGAATACGTAAAATGTGCAATATGTAGCCAAAGTAAAATGGCAAACTTACCTTTTGCTAATAATAGGAGTCATGCAAATTAAATTTTAGAAACGGTGCATACAGATTTAAATGGACCTCACCCTACGAATGGTAATCATGGTGAAAAATATTTTGTCACATTCATAGACGAGTATAGCAAATTAGCGAAAGTATATTGTATTAAATCAAAATCTGACACTTATAACTGTTTCATAGAATATGTAAATCTAGTTGAAAATCTAACCAAGAAAAAAATTCAAAATCTAATCTGCGATAATGGAAAGGAATATATAAATAATAGAACTCGCGAATTTATTAGACAGAAAGGTATACGAATGATCCCGTGTCCTCCATATGTTCATGAGTTGAACGGAGTGGCGGAAAGGTACAACAGATCTGTTATGGATACAGCTAGGTGCCTATTAAACGAAGCTAAAGTTAATAAAATGTATTGGCCAGAATTTATCAAAGCAGCAGCTTATTTAAAAAATAGAACAATAGCGAATACAATTCAGAACAAGTCACCATATGAAATATTCTTCAATAAAAAACCTGATGTAACACATTTGAAAATTTATGGTAGTAAAGTATTTGTTAGAGTCCCAGAACAATTAAAAAAGTCAAAATGGGATAATAAGGCAAAACTAGGGATTTTACTAGGGTATACAGAGACAGGCTACAGAATATTGGTTAACAACAGAATAATTGATGCTAGACATGTTGATGTAATCGAACAAGGGATAAAATGTATAGGTCTAACTGATAATTATGAAACCGATAGAAATGTTGATATTGTAAATCCAACTGAAAATGAATCTAGTGAAAGTGATACAGAACCAAGCTTCGAGTCAGTAGAAAACGAAGAAATAAATACAATTCAAAGCTCAAGTAATGCAAATAGAATTCAAAGTTCAGGTAATACTAATACAATTCAAGGTTCATGCAGTCTAAATGATACAAGGTCTGAGCGTCCATGTAGAAGCAAAGTTCCAAATAAAAAATACTTCAACGATGAATACGTCACAAATTTTATATGTGTAAACTATTGCGATGCAACGGTACCGGCGTCAGTTAAGGAGGCGATTGAGTGTCATGAATCTGAAGAGTGGAAAGAAGCTATGAAATCTGAAATAGAAAGTATTGAACAAAATGAAACGTGGAAACTTGTTGAAAGGCCAAGAAATAAAAATGTAATTGATCTAAGATGGGTTTTTAGAAAGAAAGATGATAAAACATACAAAGCTAGACTAGTGGTAAAAGGTTTTCAACAAAAGGATAGACTAGAAAATGTATATTCACCTGTAGTAAAGATGCAAACCTTAAAACTATTACTTTCCTACTGTTGCCAATATAGCTTACTAATTGAACAAATGGATGTTAAAACAGCATTTCTGAATGGCAAAATTGTTTCTGAAGTATTTGTCGAGCAACCAGAAGGTTATAATAATGGCACCGATCAAGTATATAAACTAGAAAAGGCATTATACGAAAAGGAATTTATGAATAATCTAAACTTTAAGCGAAGCAAGTATGACTATTGTTTGTATGTAAGAAAAAGTGAGAAACATGTAGCGTATATACTGTTATTCGTTGATGATCTGTTAATATGTTGTAAGAACCGAAATATTATCAATGATGTAAAATTAAAATTATCAACTCGATTTAAAATGAAAGATATGGGTAAAGTAACAAATTACATTGGAATAAGCATTAATTACAATTTGGAACAAAATGTTATGACCTTAAGTCAAGAAAGTTACATAGAATCATTAGCAGAAAAATACCAACTAGAAAGTGCAAAATTGTATAGCACACCTATGGAAGAAAATTTAAAACTAAAACCTGCTAGCAATGTTGATACAAGTATTAAATATAGAAATTTAATTGGTGAATTATTGTATATTAGCACTGGAACCAGACCAGATATTGCATACAGTGTCAATTATTTAAGCAGATATTAAAGCTCTTACAATAACACTCATTTCAAGTACGCGTTAAGAATACTAAAATATCTATACTCTACTAAAGAACTAAAGTTAAGGATGCGTGAGACGCAATGAACTAGCGCCATCTAATAAACTAGTGCTGGAAAGTGGCGCCTCTATCAGTGTATCGGCGTAGAGCTGAACTACGGATGAAGTAGGACAAGGATAGAGAGATAAGAGCTCGCAGGAGAGACAAAGACAGAGAGTACCCAAGCAGCTTGATTTTTCGATGAATTAATGCAATTTCCTGAAGCGAAGAAGCAATATCTTTGGATGCTCTTTGCGTTGACGTGTTCTCCGTGTTATTTCGCATCAAAATACAGAGCCCTTTTTTGGAAAAAGTGTACTGAAAAAATTTTCTTCTATAAAAACGTACGCTATTATTGTTTATAAAATTCCAAGAGACAAATTGCAAAAAAGGGCGCTGTATTTTGATCCGAAATAACACGGAGAATATTTCAACGCAAAGAGCATCCAAAAATATTGCTTCTTCGCTTCAGGAAATTGCATTGAGTTCATCGTTATAATACTGAACAATTTGTAAGCCATCATGGCGGCTTCGCTGTCGCGCTTCCCGACTTTCCGCCGCAGCGCTGACGTCGTGTCTGCTGCTATTCTTGCATCGACGGTAGAAACCCATGGTATAAACCATGCATAAACACGCTTTCTCTCTTAGCGTAACTGACCTACGACGAATGAAGTAGGACAAGGATAGAGAGATCCTCGTCTCTCCTGCACGGCTGCGACGGAGAGAGGGAGATATGTCGCTCGCAGGAGAGACAAAGACGGAGAGATATAACCAAGCAACTTGATTTTTCGATGAATTCAATACAATTTCCTGAAACGAAGAAGCAATATCTTTGGATGCTCTTTGCGTTGACGTGTTCTCCGTGTTATTTCGCATCGAAGTACAGAGCCCTTTTTTGGAAAAAGTGTACTGAAAAAATTTTCTTCTATAAAAACGTACGCTATTATTGTTTATAAAATTCCAAGAGACAAATTGCAAAAAAGGGCGCTGTATTTTGATCCGAAATAACACGGAGAATATTTCAACGCAAAGAGCATCCAAAAATATTGCTTCTTCGCTTCAGGAAATTGCATTGAGTTCATCGTTATAATACTGAACAATTCGTATTCCAAGATGGCTGTTTCGCTACGCGCTTTCCGACGTCCCGCCCGCGCGTCTCGCTCCCCGTAGCTGCCCTAGTGCTCCGAGCACTAGTACGGTAGCCACGGGGAGCGAGACGCGTGGGCGGGCAAGGGGGGTATCTCTCGAGACTGCCTCCGATTCCGATTTCGATGCCAGAGTCGTGGATGATTCCCAACGCGCTCGCGCTCGCGCGCTACACTACCAGCGTACCTCTACTATGTCCGTGTGCGCTGCTTGTGCGCTTGCGCCAGTCACAATCTATTTTTAGCACTTTCCATGTTGCATTGCTTTACGGGAACGAAACTGAAATTCGGCTGTCGAGGCGTCGAGCGTATGAATCGCAATCTGGAACTAGCCTTCGAGTCCCCGTGCAGCGATTTTTATTTTTCGTTACTTTTTAATTACATTTTTTAACCTTTATAAAAATTAAAAATGTAAAAACTATGTTAAAAATATGTATTCATTCTAAATAGAAACGTTCATTACTGTCAAAATTGTATGTCAAGATTTAAAAAATTAAAAATTTTCAAATTTGCTGCTCCTCGTTTTCCCATGATTCAATTGGCGCAGAAGCAACATTTTTTTATGCTCTTTGTGTTGAAATATTCTCCGTATTATTGCGGGGTTCCGTACAGAGCCTTTTTTTGGAAAAAGAGTACAGGAAACAATTTTATCTATAAAAACGTACTAGTATTGTTTATAAAGTTTCAAGAGACAAATTGCAAAAAAGGGCTCTGTACGGTACCCTGCAGAAATACAGAGAATATTTCAATACCAGAATTATCCAAAAATATTTCTTTTTCGCTTCACGAAGTTGTAAGTTCATCATTATAAAACTGAACGATTTGTATGCTACCGCGCTCTCCGTCATAGCGGCGTCGTCGTGTCCCCTGCTATTCTTGTAAAAAAATTGTTTCTGAGATTTTATATATAGGTGTTTGTAGATGTTTAAATACTGTTCAACTTTTGTTGGAAAGATTTTCTCGTCAGATTATCGGAAACCCTTGAAAAATCGTGACAATGGAGTTCTTTCACAGAAAAACTGGAGAAAATTATTTTTCCATGTAAATTATGTTGAAATAATGTTATTTGTTAATTTGATATAAATATGCAGATCGCGAAACTTTTTAATAATATTTATATGTATATTTGAAACAGTATTTATTTCTATGTTGTGTATATTTGTGCATTTAATTAATATTTAAAAGTGATCAATAATACAGCAATTTTTCTTATGATTTTAGAACTTTATCAAGGATTTTGTTATACTTCCCTGTGAGTCCGCGTGTTCTATGTATTTGATGTTATTTTATTCAGTATAGATTGGCAAACAAAGTGCAAAAATAATTGGATCTGACTTGATCTGACTCGAAGTTTTATAGCTAATTTAGTTAGAAGGTGATTGAGAATTGCGGCGCTCCATGCACGCCTGTACGTTCGCGTTCAACGGGCCTCCTCTTGAATTCTAGGAACCTCTTCGAAAGAACTGTTTAGATTATAGCCATTTGAAATGTTATTGCTATGCTGCAGATAAGCCTTCGACTAAGTCCTCTGTCTTTTGACTTCATTCAGTTGTAACAGTGCGATCGAAGACTACAGGTCGAAATATTCAAAGGCGATTTTATATACGTATAACGTTTAGTTAAAAAAAGTTGTTTTAGTGTAAATTCTATTGTGGGTAGTGTATTTTTTTAGTTTAAGTATTGTTTTGTGTAGCTTATGTTTCGTGCGTGTTAATTATTCTGTGTTAAGTTTATTATTAGTAAGACTAATTAAATTGGTTGGAATCATCTGGAATCAAACTAATCACCCGACAAAGATTATTCGACATAATGCAGGAGCACAAAGAGAAAAATATTAGTAAGAAATTGGAATGTCTGGAACAATTTTTGTTAAATCAACAAAATTACACAGAAGAAGACAGTCAAGCATTCAAGCATATTCAATCATCGTGATAGGGAAATATTAACGAAGATTAATTGTGAGTATCGCAATTGAATATACAAAATATTGTTAACCTGTCATATCAACATATATCATAAATCAGATTTTATATGTGTATTGCCGTATTAGCAGTGATTTTTATAAAAATTACCTACATCATCAAAAAGTAGAAGATTTACGCTTTATAATCGTGGATGTTTCATCAATATTGGATTATTCTCAGCAAAGCTATGCGAATTTTAAGTTAGCTTTGTCCGGCTTTTCGGTGCAAATACCCCACTGTGCGACGTGTGCCAACCAGCTCAGGACATATTGCGAAAAAGCAATATTTTTGGATAATTTTGGTATTGAAATATTCTCTGTATTTCTGCAGAGTAGCGTACAGAGCCCTTCTTTGCAATTTGTTTCATGAAATTTTATAAACAATACTAGCGTACGTTTTTATAGAAGAACATTTTTTCAGTACGCTTTTTCCAAAAAAGGGCTCTGTATGGAACACCGCAATAATACGGAAAATATTTCAACACAAAGAGCATAAAAAAATATTGCTTCTTCGCTTCAGAAAGCTGTTGTAAGTTCATCGAAAAATCAAGCTGCTTGGTTATATCTCTCCGTCTCCGTCTCTCCTGCGAGCGACATATCTCTCTCTCCGTCACAGTCCTGCAGGAGAGACGAGGATCTTCTCTATCCTTGTCCTATTTCATTTGTCGTAGGTCAGTTACGCTCAGAGAGAAAGCCCAGGCATGATCAATTCGTAGCTCGATCGGAGGCATTCTCGAGACATACCCCCACTTGCCCGCCCGCGCGTCTCGCTCCCCGTGGCTGCCTACTAGTGCTCGAAGCACCAGGGCAACTACGGGGAGCGAGACGCGCGGGCGTGACGTCGGGAAGCGCGTAGCGAAACAGCCATCTTGGAATACGAATTGTTCAGTATTATAACGATGAACCATTTCCAATTTCCTGAAGCGAAGAAGCAATATTTTTGGATGCTCTTTGCGTTGAAATGTTCTCCGTGTTATTTCTCATGGCATAGCAGAGCCCTTTTTTGCAATTTGTCTCTTGGAATTTTATAAACAATAATAGCGTACGTTTTTATAGAAGAAAATTTGTTCAGTACACTTTTTCAAAAAAAGGGCTCTGAGATAACCACCGAAATAATACGAAGAACATTTCAACGCAAAGAGCATAAAAAATATTGCTTCTCCGCTTCAGGAAATGGGAAATAGTTCATCGAAAAATCAAGCTGTTTAGTTATATCTTTGTCTTTGTCTCTTCTGCGAGCGACATATCTCCCTCTCCGTCGCAGCCCTGCAGGAGAGACGAGGATCTCGCTATCGCAGTTACGCTCAGAGAGAAAACGTGTTTATGCATGGTTTATACCATGGGTTTGTACCGTCGATGCAAGAATAGCAGCAGACACGACGACAGCGCTGCGGCGGAAAGTCGGGAAGCGCGACAGCGAAGCAGCCATGATGGCATACAAATTGTTCAGTATTATAACGATGAACCATTTCCAATTTCCTGAAGCGAAGTAGCAATATTTTTGGATGCTCTTTGCGTTGAAATGTTCTCCGTGTTATTTCTCATGGCATAGCAGAGCCCTTTTTTGCAATTTGTCTCTTGGAATTTTATAAACAATAATAGCGTACGTTTTTATAGAAGAAAATTTTTTCAGTACACTTTTTCCAAAAAAGGGCTCTGCTATGCCATGCGAAATAACACGGAGAACATTTCAACGCAAAGAGCATCCAAAAATATTGCTTCTTCGCTTCAGGAAATTGGAAATGCTTCATCGAAAAATCAAGTTGCTTGGGTACTCTCTGTCTTTGTCTCTCATGCGAGCGTCATGTCTCCCTCTCCGTCGCAGCCCTGCAGGAGAAACAAGGAGCTCTCTATCCTTGTCCAGGAGCTTCTTCATTCTGCCGCAACTGTCGCTGAAGCCAGAAAATTTCTAGGCGTTGCGTCTCACGCGTCCTTAACTTATACGAAAAGTTGTAATACAGAAATATTAGATTGTATGGTAGATGCAGACTGGGCAGGAGATTGTAACGACAGAAAGTCTACAACAGGATACGTTTTAAGACTATTTAATAATATAATTTACTGGAAGTCACGTAAACAAAACACTGTAGCGAAATCTTCTACATTAGCCGAATATATAGCCTTATCAGAGGCAGTAACTGACATAAACTTTGTGAGAAATATGTTAAAAGACACTTTTGAAATTCAGATAACAGAGCCAATAAAGATATTTGAAGATAATTCGGGAGCAATAGTGATTGCTAAGTTTGGAAACTTTACAAAAAATTCAAAACATATTGAGGTTCAATACCATTATATAAACGAAAATTGCGACAAAGGTATCATAGATATTGTCAAAATCGAATCCCAAAACAACGCAGCGGACATTCTAACAAAGAGTCTGGGCAAAGCGAAATTTGTGTATTTTAGAAAATTGTTAAAAATAATGTAACTACAGCGGTAGCGTACAAAAATTTTTTTGTAATGAAATAATACTTTACAAGGTCAAATGTGTAGTAACGTATTTTTAGGCAGGATGACGTTGGGTGCTTAATAGCAGGAAGATGGCCATAAAACAGAAAGGCCTGGCTTTCGCCAGGCCCAAGGGAAGAAGTTCTTAAAGAGAAAGCGTGTCCAACGAAAACCAGGCCCAAGGGTCGGCTGGGTTTTCCCAGGGTGAGACACACAGGCTATGGGGATGAGTGCGGGTGTATGAGTGAGGACTGGAGAAGGACATTTTTGAGAGAGAATAGTTAGTGCTGAGTTGATTGCGAACAGTGAAGGTCCTATGCGTTGCTTGCGAGTAGAGTAGTATATTATATTTCCAGTTAATCTAATATTTATTCGATCCCTTTTACACTTATATTTTAATAAACAAAGTTTAAAAAACACTATTACCACAAATGTAAGGAGGCGTGTTGAAAACTGTAATACATTTGACTAGTGCAGTATCCGTAAGTGGCGACATCTGAACCTCGAGGTAACCGGATAGGAAACCGTTACCGATTCACTTGTTCTGAATCATTCAAATCAATTAGACGTGTATTTCTCTATTTCTCATTATTAATCCATTCTATAATAAAGTGCTTCACCACAATCAATTAAAGATCCTTATCGGCCTAAATCCAACAAGAATATCTTTCGAAGGATTTTACAGAGTTAGTGGAATCGGAAGGAATGGAGTTGCGGAGCGTGCAAACGGAACTTTAGTTGAAATGGAACGTTGTATGTTGCCACAATCGAAGTTGCCATTAAATTTTTAGATAGACAGAATATAATGCTTCATTAACAAGAGACGAAGAAAATAAACAAAATATTTTACAAATTATAGAGTACCGACAACGGTATCCAGATACAAATAAATCTAACTTTTCAGACGATGTATATTAACAAGTTTTATATATTATTTTAATTTATAGTAAGCGTTTTTTCGAATAATTTTGTATATTGTGTATAGATTAAGTTTTAATAATATTTCGAGCGTCATAATATAGATGTATAGTCTGTAGACTGTGGTGCCCAAGGTGGTTCGGAACCCACCTTATAAAAACTGTAAGTCCCGTCGTGAAATAATTCCGAAAAGGAGTTCAAAAAGCGACGTTAAATAACAAACAAAAAAAAATATAGATGTATACAATTGTAAATGAAAGGTGTTATAGATTATGGCAACCCTAACTGCGTGTAATGACTACGTTATTTAAACATCTTTGTTATTAATAAATGTTGGAATAATTTTTGTTTAGGTTGGTATAAATGATAACCTATGTATAATGTGAAGAAGAATGGTTGGTATGAGTGTGATTAAAGAAAAAGAAAGACTGTAGAGAAGCGCACATGTAAAAGCGATCGTCATTACCAAATAACTGTACCAATAATAAGAAACCTTTGTTTAAAAGTAAAATTCATAACAATAAATATATGAAAAAATGTGTCAAACAAAAGTTGTTAGACGAAGCAAATATATTGCTGAAGATAAAATTTCTTTTGTATTATTTATTGACAGGATAGTTTATCTAATATAAGGAAATACAATGTACATTAGTGAGTGTGACTATGTCGAGCGTAAGATCGAGACTGCCGATGCGTAGTAACACCGACGAGATACTATTAAAGACTGCCAGCCCCTGTGTAAAACAGCGGCACGGGTAAGTGGGCGCGATGGGCGCGGGGATAACGTAGAGCTTACAGTGAGCTGATATACCACATAGTCAAAAGTTCCACCACCGACGAGATATTCGTCAAGTTGAAGAAGAATGATATAGTAGAATGCTGACATTACCCATTCTGTAATTGCCTTATAATACTATACAGGGTGTCCCAAAATTTGTGTCGTTCCTGGAAATGGGAGGTTCCTTGGGTCATTTCAAGCGACATTTTCCTTTGCACCAATGTCAACCGCGGCTTTGTTTAGCAGTTATTAACGAAAAACACGGACCAATCAGAGCGCGTCCTGGGCCGCCGCGCCGCGCCGTGCTCGCATCAGAGCGTTGGCGGTACGCCGTGACATCGTAACGAACAAGAGTTTCTCGATTATGTGAATGCTCTCCGATTTCAATGAGCTTTGGATATGTGGTCAAGATCATTATTCTGAACAACATTTCTCTTTAAAATTTGTGGCTGTAGGCTTTAGTTTACGAGATTATCGCGAGAAACTTTACTTGTAAATCCATGGGATCGATGTACTGCTAGCTTCTATCCGATTTCCGAAAAATTATCCGAAAAAGATATTTAAAACGTCGAGTTTTATAACATTATTTCAAAGTCATTGAAATCGATGAAGGCCCGGATGAAAAAGAATTTGTAAACTCGACATGTGAGAAAATTTTTCCGTTCCGGTATCCAGCGGACACTCCTGAGTAACTGCAGATTTCTGATTTATGGCATGATCCCTTCCGCGGAGGCGAGGATCCCTGTTTTCTATCGTGGAGAAAAGGCAAGAGTCACACTGCTGCACTTTCAACTCCTGCAAAACACGTGATTTTTTAGAATGTTCCTGTATCCTCAGTTTTCCTTCGTGGTGGGGATATTCGGGGGTGTTCGCAGCTTTTTTGGGAAGCTGCAGTCAGTCTAAGTTTCTGTCGCATCATGCTCAGTTCGCAAGACAATTTTCACATCATTCTCGCTTACGGCCGCTGCGGGCGCGATGCTGCTGCCACGTTCAGGTGTATCAGGCGAGAGCGGCCACACATCCGACTCTCGTCAAGTCAAAAGTGAAAGAAAAATTCGGGATGTTCTTCTTTTAGAAAGTTGTGATTTAAATTTTATTGTGCTGCAATACAAGTGATATTGCAATTGTTATTAGTGCATCTGTGTGAAAAATACATGTGATTTATTTATCGATTTGAAAATGAAAGTGAAAAGTCCAGATCGTTGACCGCGTATCCGTCAGGGTGTCGTATACCTGCTATCTACCACCAGCTGTGCAGTTCGTTGACTTGGCTGTACGTCCCTTGGATTGCGGTGCTGTCGTATACCTGAAGACACCTGTGCAGTTCGTCACCGACTGACCCATTGACACACATTTCGAAGCAGCAAATGGATTTATGGCTGAATAAGTAAGTTTTTAAAACAATCAGTTTCTGCCTCTTTTCTCGTTCGGGTAAAGTTGCCGTAAGTCGGGTAAGGATGATCCGGGTCTTCATCGATTTCAATGACCTTGAAATAATGTTATAAAACTCGACGTTTTAAATATCTTTTTCGGATAATTTTTCGGAAATCGGATAGAAGCTAGCAGTACATCGATCCCATGGATTTACAAGTAAAGTTTCTCGCGATAATCTCGTAAACTAAAGCCTACAGCCACAAATTTTAAAGAGAAATGTTGTTCAGAATAATGATCTTGACCACATATCCAAAGCTCATTGAAATCGGAGAGCATTCACATAATCGAGAAACTCTTGTTCGTTACGATGTCACGGCGTACCGCCAACGCTCTGATGCGAGCACGGCGCGGCGCGGCGGCCCAGGACGCGCTCTGATTGGTCCGTGTTTTTCGTTAATAACTGCTAAACAAAGCCGCGGTTGACATTGGTGCAAAGGAAAATGTCGCTTGAAATGACCCAAGGAACCTCCCATTTCCAGGAACGACACGAATTTTGGGACACCCTGTATACAATTCTCTTATTGCATTCTTATTTCCTTATTATTACCATTGTAATAATTGTTTTACAATATAATCGATAGTTTATAGATGTAGGAAAAATGATAGTAATTACTACGTAATATTCTACAAATTTATCGAAATTCAAAAGTAAGTTGAACGTTATTGCGTTATATATAAAATAATGATTCTTAAAAAATATTCTGTTATGTTATGTAATGACAAAATTCAATCGTTCTTATTAAGATCCTTAGTAGGAAGCAGAAAATTAATTTTTTTACTTATTTATCCCATACTTGTAATGCTCGACAGAATTGACTGCAATTATTATATAGTGGAGGTAGTAACAATAAGACAACAGTATTAACTAATTAAACTAATTTTCGACGGCTCCTATCCATACAATGTTATTTAGAGGCAGTATTTCGTACGAAGATATCTAACAAAATAATTCTATTTCACTCTATACGAAAAATTCTTGCAACATGACGTTATTTAAAAAGTGCGTGTAACATGATTTTATTTCATTCTGAACTGAACCACTGCCTGAAATATGAATCGCTTATACATTGTATACATTGTGCGACGAGGCGAAGAGCTAGCAGTCGAAGTCGGAAGTCGAAATCTTAAAAGAAGGACTCTCCGTGTCTCTTTTTTTCCCGATGCTGTCCTTCTTTGTGTCCGAAACTTGCGTCGTTCATTGCACAAGCAAATATCATCGGAATTATATCATGTCATTTTCATAAAAAAAATTCACCAAATATGTTAAGGAAAATCCTATAAAAAAACTAGAGGGCTATTGTTGCTCGCTCGCTTCGCTCGCTCGCAAGTAGGGTTGTTTTACTCGCGGGTAGGACTGCTCTTGCGAGAGGGTTAGTGATACGCATGGCTAGTAGGGCCTACTGATATTAATGTTTTTTATTTGGTGTGTGACTCTCCAAGAGTCACACAAAGAACTTCCCGATTCGCTACTCCTTCGCCAACATCGCTAACATCGTTTTTTTTGTACTTTCATCGATATTCTCCCAAAATGTATTGTTGGGAGTAGAGATGATAAATTCACTGTTGCATTGGAATTACTTTCAATTATTCCAAGCGGTAACATTAGCATCAGTTAAAAAAAAAATTTTTTTAAATCTAAAAAAAAAATTTTTTTAAATCTAAAAAAAAATTAAGAAAAAAATTTTTTTTTATGTAATTGCGTTTGGTTCTTTGGTGGAAAATTTTCGTCCTCCCTTATAAATTGCATTGTAGAATCAACTCTTTTCGAAAAAAAAGTAAAAATCTAAAAAACTACTTGACCAATATGGACCAAAATCTAATCAGCTCTAAGTTACGACGGGGCACATCGATTGCATCATTCAACATCCTGATCGCGTTGTTACTTTTTCTGAAAACGTTAACGAAAAATTTGATTACATAGAACGGCCATACGCACACACACACACACACACACACACACATACGAACATTTGGATAAAAATAGTCTAAAATGACTCCAATGACCATGAAACGTGAAGATCTGCTAAAAAATCGATTTTCGACTTTCGGGGTAATTACAGTAACTTCCCTATGAATCGAGAAGTTAATAATGATAAATAATTAAGTTTTGTTATTTGATTAGAAGTCTCATACTGTTATACCCGACCCAACCCGTATCATGTGTGACGCAGGCTCGCGAGTTCGACGGTAATAATTTGTGATTAAATACATCTTTTCGCGTGACACTCTCAAGTGTCTGGCGCCCGAAATTTGCGTTCGTTCTAGGAAAGAATCACGAGCCTACGGACGTGTTTTGTCCCGAGAGGACCACGTGTCGTGCGGCCGAGCGTGGCCCGGCCTTTCGCCTATAAAATCTCGGTGTCGTCAAAAATCGACCTAACATCTTTCGAACAATTAGAAAACGACGTGACAAATTTGGCGCCCGAACAGGGACACGTCAGGGACGAGTTGTGACGTGGCAGTGTTGCCCGCGTCACTTTGACCTCCCTAACGGAAGACCGGGCCACTCTCTGGTCAAGCATCGCGAAAAGGGCAGCTGCGAGCGCTCTCCCTGGGCACGTGTCAGACCCAGAAGCCGATATTTGACATTTTGAATGTCGCGCCATTTGTGCGACGAGAATTGCAGGACCGTATCCGGGTTCCTGGTGGGACCCGGAAGTCTTCCTTCATCGCGGAATCAAGGGACCTTCGAGAATAAGCTAATCGAGGGAGGAGATCGGCATAAGCCCGGAACTAAACAGCGAGAGATCGTCAAGGCCCAGGACTGTCAACCTGGAGGCGCCGACGAGGGCATCCGGTGCAGAGACGGAGAACTACTCTACCCTGTCGTCGCCTCGTCCGGGAAGATGCTGCACCGCAACCGGATTGGCTGACGTCGATCGCTCACCGGGAAGCGGCCAATAGGAGGACAGCGCTGCCGAAGACGCCGCGAGATGCCGGAAGCCGACCGCCGTCGCGTGGGATTCGCCAGAGCGAAATTCCGAGTTAGCGATAGGCTAAGACGTTACGCGAAGAAGCTAGACTAGGAAAAGTGGGGGACGCTCCGCTTCCGCGTTCCCGAGTCAACGCGTGAAAGATCACTGCGCCATTAGATCTCGTAGAGAGAAGTCATAACATTTGAACGATTGCTTAAAATAAAGAGTTTTTGGCTAATCCAGAGAACAAGGATTTCGCTGCCGGTCCATCGCTGCCGTTACACCTGTGGTAAGCGCCGATCAGGCTTTCATTAATTGAATATCGTGAAATATCGTGTTGGCTCGGGTAGCGCGTCGTGAGGTTAGAAATTCGCGTCGCGAGAATTAACGGCCGATTGAAGGGGCGATATTCGTGCGCGAGAAAATTCGTGAAAGTGCGAATCCTTCGGGTTGTGAAGGATCTCGCTTTAGTGAATCGAATCCGGTCGGATAGCGGGGGCCGCGTGGCCGCCTCGTGGCGGTTGTACGACGCCGGTATAAACGCGAGGTCGCGGATTCGTAATAAAATCGCTGCCGCCGTTAATTTCAGTAATCCTGCACTCGTTCCATGGTGTGAGGCCGTCGCGTGTTCGATTCGTGTTCGGAAATTCAGTTCGAGTGGTGCAAGTCAGAACAGGGTCGCGTATTTCATCTGAGTTCGGTCGGAAAGCGGCCTTCGAGGCCCTCCGCGTCGCGAAGATCTTATCGCTGCCGAATTCGACGCAAATAAATAAAGTACGAGAAACACCGCGCGTACGACTTACATCCGTCGTAATATTTACGGTGACGCGCCGGCTATCATTGTAATCGCTGCCGATCTCGTCGGCAGCACACCACCGACGTCAATAAACGATTTGTTAGCCGAAAAGTTCTCTATATTTCTTGTGTGACACCTTTCCGCCGCAGGAATGTCTCGTGCTCTCTCGGCGTAGAATCCTGGATCCTTTCGATCGCTATTCAGGCCTAGTTTTCCGCGTCGCAGGCTCGCGAGTTCGACGGTAATAATTTGTGATTAAATACATCTTTTCGCGTGACACTCTCAAGTGTCTGGCGCCCGAAATTTGCGTTCGTTCTAGGAAAGAATCACGAGCCTACGGACGTGTTTTGTCCCGAGAGGACCACGTGTCGTGCGGCCGAGCGTGGCCCGGCCTTTCGCCTATAAAATCTCGGTGTCGTCAAAAATCGACCTAACATCTTTCGAACAATTAGAAAACGACGTGACAAATTTGGCGCCCGAACAGGGACCTCTCGCCGTAAAGGTGACCTGTGTAGGGGCTTTTTCATTAGAGATACGTCGGAGACACGAGGCTCACACAAGAAATTTTGTTTTTCTCCTTCGCTGCCGTTCTGACAAATTCCAGACGCGATCGGTACCGTGACGGTGAACACGCGTCGAAAAACTTGTTTACGATACTTGCGAACTACGACGAGCCAACGAAGGATTGAATTGAATATTGTGTACCATTGCCATTTCTATTGTCTCTATTTTGTTTTGATTATTGTGTGCCACGGAATAATCTTTCGGACGGCGATGATTGAAGGTCTTTCCGATCATTGTCTCTGAAGAAGGATTGTTGATTTTGAAAATTTATTATTATTTTCTTCTGCTTAATACGAGCCATAATAGAATATTTCCAACGACATTGATTGAATCGTCTTACCGATCAGTGATTCTGAGGAAGTATTCTAACTTTGATAAAATATTGAAAATTTTTTTTTTCGTACTGTGATTCTCTTAATTAATTATTTGATTGGCTCTTCTTTTTGTAACTTTGAACTGAGAATCACTTATTATATTTTTTTTTTGCACAGTGGCTTATATTACATTTATTTGATTGGATTGTTGCATCTGTGATATTTATGATCTTGTTATTATTTATTGCCATTTGATCTAAATTGTTTCTAATTTGATGTTTCTCCACTGTTCTATTCTCTTATTTTACTTAGTCTGTCTGTCTATTTATCCTGGCTGTCTCTATTTATTTCCGTTACCTGTTTCTGATTATTTATTTTTGTTATTTATCGTTGTTATTTAATTTTGTTATTTTCTGTTGTTCTTTCGTCTCTAATTTATTTTCGTTCACTGTTTTTATTTTTATAGTCCTTTGGGTTAATATTCTTCTCATTATTGAGATTCAATTTAGGCGAGTTTTATTATTTATTACTATTTATTGCCGTTTTAATGGAAATTTGTACCTATTTTTTTTTATTGATTTTTCGATTTCTCTTCGCACTTTGCGTTTTCCTTCTCTTTCTGATCTATTTTTCCAATTCTTTAGTTTCTCTTCCTATTCTTTATTTACTCTCTTTTCTGTCTTCTCTTCGGACCATAATTTCCACACTGCATTTTAAGATTTTGCAACAATCCCACATATTAAATTATTTATTGGCTGCCTAATATTGAATTTGTCTGATTGTTTGAACAATTTTTTTTTGATAATATTTGATATTGTGCCCGGTTACTGTGATTGACGCGCTGCGTGCAAACGCGGAGTGTTATCGCAGAAACCTATTTATTGTGTTTTGATGTCAATGGTGATGGAAGGTACCCTTTGAGTCCTTGTGCTGTCGTACGTTAGTTTTTTTTCGAAGTTAATTAACCCCCAATTATTCGCTGCCTGACTGTATCGTTGCCGTTTGCGAAAGGTCCGTCGCTTCGACGCGAGGGCCTTATAACTTAGCGAGCGCTTCGCACGACGCGAACCGTAATTAGGAAAAGAACAATTTTGTTAGCGATTCGTGAAAAGGTTCTTTTCGATTTTGTTAGTTCGCGAAAATAAAACTTCCGATTGTACAGAAACGCTGGGGACGGTCAGATTAGCGAGGGAAATTTATTTTTATTGCTGCCGGGTAGGCCGAGTCGACGGAGAACCGCCTGGTCGAGATAGGGTTCCTTTGTTCGTTCGAGGGGCTTAGTCAGTTTTGACAGTGGGCCAATATAAACCACCCGTGTTTATATCTTCGGTGAAAGCGGATCGTAAAGATGACGAGCTTTAGTGACCAGCATTTGAAACCGGAAGACGAGGAACCGTGGGAATACCACTCGCTTTGCGACGAAGATCCTGCAGGGAAGGGGGTAAATCTGAACACCCCAGATTCGGAAAGCGAGGAGGACACGCGCACTCGACCCGCGCCGCGCGATTTTAGAATTTCGGTGCCGGTATTAAAAAGCGGAAAACTCGCACCACCCCCGCATCCCCGAGAGAATAGATCCTCGATGCCGGGTACTTCTCGAGGTCGTCAAAGGTCAACCTCGCCTAATACCCGCCAAGAAATGTACTGCCGAGGTACTCCCATCTCAGAGATAATGCGAAGATGGCAAATTAAGTTCAAAGGAGCGCCCGGGGAGGATTCGGAAGCCTTCCTAGAGCGTCTCATAAAACATCGCCGGTATGGAAACATACCAGACAAACATTTACTTCGCTGCCTCTCCGTGTGTTTTGACGGCACAGCCGCTCATTGGTATGAGACGAGGGAGGCCAAATTGAAGACCTGGGAAGATTTTGCGTCCGCGTTTCGGAAATTTTTTGGCGATTCGGACTATAACGACACCTTAGTCCGGAATGTGAAAGATCGCGCGCAAGGGGAAAACGAACCGCTTCGAGATTATATCGTGAGCATGCGGGGTATGTTCAAAAGATTAGACCCACCGTGGCGCGAGGAGAAAATGATTAGAAGAACGTATTGGGGCGCAAAACCGATTTTGCGACAGGCCATAGCCATTAGCACGATAGAGTCACTCGACCACTTAGAGGAAGCACTCATAGAGGCGGAAAAAGAATCTGACGTAATGAAATTAAAAAGGAATCCGAAACCCATTGAAATGGCACACCCCGATTTTGCATACAACCCAAACAGGTATGAATCCCACAAACATCAGGGAAGGGGGAAATTCGGCAACGTTGAGTTTGTTAACGCGATTACGCCCACTTATGACGGGGAGGAATTAGATAACCGCGATCTCGCATCTCGGAACTCTTCCGCGGGAACAGCTAGACGAGACTTTTCAGCTGCGCGCGCGAATTATTCTGCTTCCGGGCGAAAAGAAAGCGAAGCATACCGCGGAGAGACGAGGGGAAGGTGGTCACAACATCCACCATCGCGCCGACCGACAACCCCAACACCTGAGGAAAGACAGAAATCTCCGTCACGCGACAAACAACGCATGAGGGGGAAGTCTGAATCGGAATGTTGGAATTGTCGCAAAATAGGGCACAGATCACGAGATTGCCGGGAAGAACCCCGTGTGCACTGTTATCGATGCGGGGCACCGGGAGTAACAATAAATAGCTGCCGGAGATGTAATCGCTATTCGGGAAACGGGGGAAGGGGTCGCTCGACAGGGTCGGAGAGACCAACCCCGAAATAATATCGGCCCGAGTAGAATTCAACGGGGAAAAGTTCGAAACATCCTTATTAATGGTTGAAGCCTCTATCAATTCGCTGCCGGTAAACGCCTTAATAGATTCGGGTTCGTCGATTACCTTTATCAGTCGCGAACTAGTAGAACAATTGGATAACGCTGCCGTAAAAATAGAAAGCACGGAAAAACCGTGCTATTTTCTCCTCGCCACGGGAGCAATCGACCGAGCTATGGATAGGGCTCAATTTCGTGTGAGAATAAAAACAAAGGAACATGAGATCTCGGCCAGGGTATTAGATAATCTCGTGACACCCCTCTTACTTGGAACGGATGCGATTGCACTCTTTGGAATCGTCGCGGAATTCCATAATGCCACATGGTACTTTGCGTCCCAACCGGAGGAAAGATTTCCCTTCGGTGACCCAACCCCAACCACCGTATGCTGTGGGTTACAAATTTTAGTCGCTGCCGAAAAACAGCAATTGGCGAACTTCCTCGAGACAGAATTGCGGGAATTCGGGAAAATGAAAGGCCTGACCGATTTGATCAGCCACAAGATAGATGTGGGAGACCATCCCCCCATCAAACAGAGATATTATGCCGTCTCTCCCAAGGTACAAGAGGCCATTTATAAAGAAGTGGATACTCTATTGGCTGACGGCATAATTGAACCATCTAATAGTGGCTGGTCAAGTCCCATTGTCATGGTCAAGAAACCTAACGGAAAGTATAGATTCTGCCTTGATTTTCGAAAGGTCAATGAAGTCTCGAGGAAGGATGCGTATCCGCTGCCGTTGATGACCCAGATTTTAGATAAGCTGCGAACGGCGAAGTACATCTCGACCCTCGATTTGAGTCAAGCTTATTTTCAAATTCCACTTGAAAACAATAGCCGAGAAATTACAGCATTCACGGTGCCGGGAAAAGGCTTATTTCAATTTCGTCGCATGCCGTACGGTCTAACAGGAGCGCCAGCAACCTTTCAACGGTTGCTAGATCGTTTGATAGGGCCAGAAATGGAGCCCCACGCGTTTTCATATTTAGACGACATAATAATAGTTACGAAAACTTTCGAAGAGCATTTGGAGTGGTTGAAACGCGTGTTAGATCGTATAAAGGCTGCCGGTCTTATCATAAACCCGGAGAAATGTGAATTTTGTTGCACCGAAGTACGTTACTTAGGATTCGTAGTAAGCAAGGAAGGGTTGAAGGTAGACTCGGAAAAGATTCAACCTATTCTATCATATCCAGTCCCGAAAAATGTTAAACAGGTGCGGCGATTTTTGGGAATGGCCTCCTGGTATAGGCGGTTCATCCCAGGATTCGCAACACTGGCAGAGCCGTTAAATAACCTTTTACGAAAGAATCGGGAATGGGTGTGGGAGGACGGACAACAATCCGCCTTCGAAGCCCTAAGAGATATGATCGCTACCGCCCCAACTCTTTCTTGCCCGGATTTCTCGCTGCCTTTTACATTGCAAACGGATGCAAGTACGGTCGGATTAGGTGCGGTCTTGACTCAAGAAATCGAGGGAATCGAGAAAGTAATTGCCTTCGCAAGTAGATCACTCTCGCTGCCGGAGAGGAAGTACTCCGCGACAGAGCTGGAGTGCCTTGCAATTGTCTGGGCAGTAGAAAAATTTAGAGCGTATTTAGAGGGATATAAATTCACGGTAATAACGGATCATAATAGCTTGCGGTGGTTGAGGAAATTGCAAAACCCGTCGGGTCGTTTAGCGAGATGGGCCTTGCATCTTTTAGAATACGATTTCCAAGTCGTGTATCGGCAAGGTGCCTTAAATCGAGTGCCGGATGCACTGTCGCGTGCGTTTGAGGGTACCGAAGGAGAATTAGAAATCGCTGCCGTAATAAGACCCAAATGGTACGAAGGAAAGTTCGCGGAAATCGAGAGCAACCCGGACAAATTTAAGGACTGGTGCATTAGGAGTGGGGAATTGTATTTTCGAAGAACAGATCCACTCATTGCGGAGACCTTAGGTCAGGATACCAATGAATGGAAATTGGTGATACCGGAGGAACGTAGGACAGAGATTTTGCAAGAGGCCCATGACGGTCCGCAAGCCGGACATTTAGGAGTAGAGAAAACTTACCATAGAATAGCGACTCGGTATTACTGGCCCGGCATGTATCGGACCACCGTGGAATATGTAAGACGCTGCACAACCTGTCAGCTAACGAAAGTGGAGCAGACACTCCCTTCCGGGCTGATGGGTCGGCGCCATATTAACATGCCGTGGTCAGTAGTCGCTGCCGATATAATGGGTCCCCTGCCGCCAAGCAAATCCGGTCACGCGTACCTCCTCGTAATGCAAGATCTATTTACAAAATGGATCGAATGCGCCCCACTCCGACGTGCAACAGGCCCAAAAATTGCGGAGGCTCTCGAGAATTTGATCTTTTCGCGATGGGGAACACCGGATGTGCTCCTCACTGATAATGGCACTGAGTTTGCAAATAAATGCCTTAAAGAACTAGCCGCAGAGTATGGCATCCACCTTAGCACAACCCCTCCGTACCATCCGCAGGCAAACCCGGTTGAAAGAGTAAACCGCATCCTGAAGACAATGATAGTGGCGTTCTTGGAGAGGGATCACAGAGATTGGGATATTAATATTTCGAAATTTAGATTCGCGTATAATACTGCCTACCATTCGGTATTGAAGACGTCTCCAGCCTTTTTAAACTTCGGGCGAGATCCGCGACCAATTAGATGCGAGCGAGCGGGTATTGAACCGCCAGTAGATATGACGTTGGAACCAACCGATAATTGGAAAGGTAGAGTAGCTAAGTTACAAACATTGCGAAGTTGGGTTGTAGAAAATTTAGAAGAAGCCTATAACAAACAGGCAAAATATTATAATTCGCGGCACTTAGATAGAGAATTTGAGGTAGGGGATAAAGTAATGAGACGACAGCGAGCACTTTCTTCGGCGGCGCAACATTTTGCGGCGAAGCTGGTACCCAAGTTCAGCGGACCAGTAATTATAACAAAGAAAATATCCCCCGTAGTATATAGCCTGGCTACAAAAGAAGGCCGCGACTTAGGGAAAGTTCACATAAGTGATTTGAAAGCGTATCTTCCATCACACGCCCGAGAAGGACAACACTAAACTGGTCAGTTCCCTTCCAGAATTAAAGTATTAACTCGCTGCCGACTACAAGCCAGAAGGATCGCTGCCGACTACAAGTCATAAGGATCGCTGCCGACTACAAGTCATAAGGATCGCTGCCGAGGGGAGAAGAAAGATGGACCCACAGACAGTCATTAGAGAGGCACTAGGAAAACTGAAGGAGTCCGTAAACGGCCAGGATGTAGCAGAGTTCCTAGAAACCTACTTGGAAGAAACACTCGAATTAAAAACGAGGACTGTAGCCACCCAAACATGGCAGCAATACGTAATGCTGCCGGGAAGATCTCGTCACTGTCCTCCAGAAGTGGAAGTGCAGATAACAGACGAAAGGAGCCCAAGTCCTGCATATTTTTCAGCGGAGGACTTAACCAAAGCAGAGGACCTGGACGATACCCTCGATGATATCCCCGAGGACATAATGGATGAAACGCCGACGCTAACGGGAAACCCCGACGGCGTAGAACAAAATTCAACACCTAGCGGAGAGGTCCAGGAGAAACTGGAAGAAGATCTCGAAGTGCCTGAGAAAAAGGCTACAATGAATACCGAAGATAGCCAAACGAAGGTAGAACACATAATAATCGCTGCCGTAGAAACCCCGAACTCAACAAAGGAAGAAGAGGGTAAAACTGTCGAAACGAAATTAGCCGAAAAAGAAAAGAATATCAATCAACTTATGGGACCATTCACACCAGGAAGAGTATTGGAAAACGCTCCAACAAATATTGATAAAGACAACGACTTCAATTATGTGCACCGACATGGAATTGAGAGACTAAGGCAAGAAGAACAAGAAAAGGCGCGACAGATAGAACAACGTTTTCAAACACAGAAAGCAAGACCTCTAAAAATCATTAGCCCCTTAACACCGCGGATGCCAAAACAAGCGCCTGCACCTACCAGGACAATATCACCCCGGAGGGGAGGACCTTCAAGAAGGGAATCTTCACCACCGATACGACCATACAATCTAACCCCGCTGCCGAGATACGGGGAACCCCCACTTCTACAGAGAGAACCACAACTAATTCAAAAACAACAAAAGAAAATACAAGACGTAGAAATAATAGACAGACAGAGGGGATGTTGGCGATGTGGGAAGCGAGGACATAGTCACAGATATTGTAACGCCCCCGCCTCCGAATACTGTTTCCGATGTGGCAGGATAGGGTATACTATTAAAAGCTGCCCAAAATGTGGTCACGAATGGAAAGAAGGAGGACCACATCATCCGTGGGGGTACAAAGGAGGACCAACACGAGAATAGATCGATGCCTACTCTTTGATTAATTTACTTTCTGAGTATATATATTTTTTTTCTCTTCTTCCGTCCCATTTCTCATCTAAACCCTCAGAAGAGGTCATAATTAGTTCGCTGCCGATTTGGTATTTTAAGTTTATTATTCTCAAGTAAGAAAGAGTAAGGTAAATTAGAGAAGTAATAAGATATTTATTTTGATTGTTATTCGCTGCCGGTGAAGTAACCGGAAACCTAACAGTACAATTACCAAGTATTATATCACGTACCTTGTATCGTTAATATACCAAAGATTTAAATATTAAAGGATAGCTGCCGAAATAATAGCATTTATTGTAGAAACCCGTTAATGACCCAACTATTTGCGCACCGCGGTAGGTTAATTACAGGATTTGCGAGCGTTCATCTAAACGCTGTTGTCTACTAGTGCTGCCGGTCGACGAAGGATTCTCGCCCGTACTAATGTACAACATACAGTAAGTAGGTAGTAGGGGTCAAGGTAGCGAATATATGTTGGGGTAAGGTTCACAATTAGTTTCGTGTTATTTAAAGGAACGAGCCAAGGGAGAACGTCCGCTACCCAGCCCACGAAAGCCTGATTGGTAGCTGCCACCGGTGGGGCCCGGTCTTCCCTGGGGGGGGAGGAGTTGTGACGTGGCAGTGTTGCCCGCGTCACTTTGACCTCCCTAACGGAAGACCGGGCCACTCTCTGGTCAAGCATCGCGAAAAGGGCAGCTGCGAGCGCTCTCCCTGGGCACGTGTCAGACCCAGAAGCCGATATTTGACATTTTGAATGTCGCGCCATTTGTGCGACGAGAATTGCAGGACCGTATCCGGGTTCCTGGTGGGACCCGGAAGTCTTCCTTCATCGCGGAATCAAGGGACCTTCGAGAATAAGCTAATCGAGGGAGGAGATCGGCATAAGCCCGGAACTAAACAGCGAGAGATCGTCAAGGCCCAGGACTGTCAACCTGGAGGCGCCGACGAGGGCATCCGGTGCAGAGACGGAGAACTACTCTACCCTGTCGTCGCCTCGTCCGGGAAGAAGCTGCACCGCAACCGGATTGGCTGACGTCGATCGCTCACCGGGAAGCGGCCAATAGGAGGACAGCGCTGCCGAAGACGCCGCGAGATGCCGGAAGCCGACCGCCGTCGCGTGGGATTCGCCAGAGCGAAATTCCGAGTTAGCGATAGGCTAAGACGTTACGCGAAGAAGCTAGACTAGGAAAAGTGGGGGACGCTCCGCTTCCGCGTTCCCGAGTCAACGCGTGAAAGATCACTGCGCCATTAGATCTCGTAGAGAGAAGTCATAACATTTGAACGATTGCTTAAAATAAAGAGTTTTTGGCTAATCCAGAGAACAAGGATTTCGCTGCCGGTCCATCGCTGCCGTTACACCTGTGGTAAGCGCCGATCAGGCTTTCATTAATTGAATATCGTGAAATATCGTGTTGGCTCGGGTAGCGCGTCGTGAGGTTAGAAATTCGCGTCGCGAGAATTAACGGCCGATTGAAGGGGCGATATTCGTGCGCGAGAAAATTCGTGAAAGTGCGAATCCTTCGGGTTGTGAAGGATCTCGCTTTAGTGAATCGAATCCGGTCGGATAGCGGGGGCCGCGTGGCCGCCTCGTGGCGGTTGTACGACGCCGGTATAAACGCGAAGTCGCGGATTCGTAATAAAATCGCTGCCGCCGTTAATTTCAGTAATCCTGCACTCGTTCCATGGTGTGAGGCCGTCGCGTGTTCGATTCGTGTTCGGAAATTCAGTTCGAGTGGTGCAAGTCAGAACAGGGTCGCGTATTTCATCTGAGTTCGGTCGGAAAGCGGCCTTCGAGGCCCTCCGCGTCGCGAAGATCTTATCGCTGCCGAATTCGACGCAAATAAATAAAGTACGAGAAACACCGCGCGTACGACTTACATCCGTCGTAATATTTACGGTGACGCGCCGGCTATTATTGTAATCGCTGCCGATCTCGTCGGCAGCACACCACCGTCGTCAATAAACGATTTGTTAGCCGAAAAGTTCTCTATATTTCTTGTGTGAAACCTTTCCGCCGCAGGAATGTCTCGTGCTCTCTCGGCGTAGAATCCTGGATCCTTTCGATCGCTATTCAGGCCTAGTTTTCCGCGTCGCAGGCTCGCGAGTTCGACGGTAATAATTTGTGATTAAATACATCTTTTCGCGTGACACTCTCAAGTGTCTGGCGCCCGAAATTTGCGTTCGTTCTAGGAAAGAATCACGAGCCTACGGACGTGTTTTGTCCCGAGAGGACCACGTGTCGTGCGGCCGAGCGTGGCCCGGCCTTTCGCCTATAAAATCTCGGTGTCGTCAAAAATCGACCTAACATCTTTCGAACAATTAGAAAACGACGTGACACATGTTACAATGTTTCGCTCCATTCCACGGCGACCGAAGCCCTCGAGCTTCGCTTGCCTTTTCTCCTTTCGTCATCACAGAATAGTGTTTCCTGAAAATTGATGTCTCTGGCCAGACTCAAGGTTTCGACATTTATAGGAAGCTTGCTATAATCGTATTTTATTTGTCAAAATTTAGTTTTCTATTTAAAATATTTTGTTGTTAAAACTCATTAATATATTATTATCATTAATATATTTGAAATATTGGAATATTACAATTTGGAATAAAGGGCCTAGCCGGATGAGGTAGTCCTTCGAATTATATAACAGCCGTTGCGCCATTCAATTTTTGGTCAATTTTTCCCATTTACTTGCATTAATTTAATCATTTAATTGCATATAATTGAAATGATATTTGAGATTTCTTCCGGATTTTTTGGTTCAAAATGTTATTTACACAAAGTGAAAATACGCAAAAATTCGACAAATGCATGTTTTTTGGGGAATTTAAAAATAGCATTGATCATATTTTTAAATATGACTGTTTCGCCTGATATTTTATAGTGCACCCTGTCTGTATTATTATTATTATCCGATTTATGCCGTGTTTGAGCTTATTTTGATTGGGAAAACATTTTCAATCGATAGGTGATGATATCATTATGGTAACGTTCATAATAAGTAATACATATTGGTTTTAGTTAGTAAATGCCAATACGCTGTGCGTTACAATGTTGCCTCTGATGCTGAATCACGACCGTATCGAACGTCGCGTCGCGTTGTGTGTCTCCTAGAGACAACACTGTAAGCGTTTCACCATCATTTATTAATAGCAATTAAATGTTTGTTACGATTCAGAATTCTGCCATGGTAATGTTATCAATCAATTAGTAAATGGTTTGCTGATGAACACAAGTCTAAACACGCAACAAATCAGATAAGTTGGAGTACAGGCATGTACTCCATAAATAAAAAAAACCGTAATAAATGTCAAAAACCAAATAAATATTAACAAATTAATCAATACTATGTAGAAATCTACATTATCTAGCAAGCAAGTAGGGGAATCTTTCCCCACCGACACATCACTTAGAAAGAGAACGCTATACCCCCCGGCTAATGCTCTCTCTCTCGCGCGCCGCCATTGTGTGCTTCAGCGCTTCGTACAGGCCGCGCAGTCTATCTCTATATGTCTATGATTACAACTTCTCCGCTTTTTTATTATTAGTTTAGATTCTTAAGACGCTCTGAACGGCGTAACACAAGCGTTTCCGATTGACAATTAATTATCTGATCTACATGACGCTTCCAAACTTGGTTTGGCGAAACTTGCACTTCGTAGAAGGGGATACTTTCTTGATTATTTGGCCTTTAATTCTTTTATTATTTCCTACGGCATGATTATCAGTCATTACAGTATCTCCTTCTTCGAACGATACCCTACGCAAACCGCTTCTGTTTACAATTTGTAAATGCTGCTTATCATACACATCGTCTTCTGTACTCGGTCGCAATACGTCGAAACGCGTACGGAATTCTCGCTTAAACATTAGAAATGCTGGACTTTTACCCGTCGTGCAATGAGGAATACTTCGATAATCGAACAGAAATATATTAATAGCTTCCTCTAACGCTCTTCCACCCTTCATAATTTTAGCTACTTTATTTTTAAAAATACCGACGAAATTCTCGGCCGCTCCAGTTGTCGCCGGATGGTATGGAGGCGAGTATGTTTGTTTTACTCCTAATTTACGCAAAAATTCTTTGAATAATGAGCTGCTGAATTGGCGTTCATTATCAGTAACCACGTGTTTGGCTAACCCATATTTAGCAAAAAGATCTTTGAATTTGGCTACTAGCCTTTCAGATTTTGTATTATTTTTGAAATCAATTATTTCAGGCCATTTGGAATGCGCATCAATTACAACGAGGAACATGTGGTCCATAAATGGTCCCAAAAAGTCGCAATGAATTCTATACTATGCCTTGTCGGGCCAAGGCCACGGAGTTAAGGGCGTGTACTGCGGCTTTTTTCGTTCTTCTAAACATATTTCGCATGAGCGTACTAATTGCTCAATATCTTGGTCTATACCAGACCACCACACATATGAGCGTGCCATCATTTTTATTTTGACCATACCTAAGGAGAAATATGCAACTCCTTTAAAATGATAGGCCGTAGCGATGCCGGGATTGCAACGCGTAACCCCATAACAAACATCCTTTTTCTACGGACAACTCTGATTTTTTTGACGAATATTGTTTCTCTTCGTTTGTTAACATGTCGCGATTACTTGGCCAACCTAGTAAGGTGTACTTTGTGATGTTACTTAAAACACTATCTTTTTGTGTTTCGCCTGCGATTGTATGCCAATCTAGATTATGCATGTTGTCTGTAATGTATTGAATTGGAGTAACATCTGTGTAAAAAATATCGGTTTCGTCATCGATAGGCAGTCTAGATAAGGCATCACAGTTACCGTTGGCATCTGATTTTATGTGTTCAATTTTGTATTTGAGTCCTGACAAGTAGTACGCCCATCGTTGCAATCTAGTAGCCGCTGTTAACGGAATACCAGATTTCGGTCCTATAATATATTGTAGAGGTTTATGGTCTGTCCGCAATGTTATCTCTTTACCGTATACAAAATGGTAAAAACGTTTAAATCCGAATACTATAGCGCTCGCCTCTTTATCAATAATTGCTCGGTTCATCTCTTTTTTAGGAATTTTTTTGGACGCGTATGCTATTGGACGTTCGGAGCCGTCCCTGTACTTATGGGATAAAATTGCAGAAAGACCGTAAGCGGATGCATCGCACGCTAGGATTAGATCTTCGTTTGGATCGTAGTGAGCTAATACGCGTGGCGAAATTAGTTCATTTTTAACCCAAACGAACAATTGTTCGCATTGTTCAGTCCAACGAAAAGTTTTTTCATTCACGCAATCATATAAAGGTTTCAATCTATCTGAGCGCTGCGTTAAAAATCGTGCGTAGAAATTAATTAGGTCTAAAAACGACAATAACTGCTTGTTGTTTTGCGGTCTCGGAGCTTCTACCATCGCCTTAACTTTGGATTTAGATTTATGCAGACCGCTTGCATCGATTACAAATCCTAATACCTCTATTTTTTCTTTCATTATTTTGCATTTATCTTTGTTTAAACGCAATCCGTAGTTTTCTAAACGTTTGCAAACTTGCATTAAGTTTTCTAAAAGTTTTTCATCGTCTTCGTCCGTAACATAAATATTGTCTAGATAAGCGATTGCTCCCGATATATCTCGAATACAATCCCCTATTTCTTTTTAAATTCCGCCGGCCGGTAGCAACGCCTTCGGGCATTTTAGCGTAACGATACAACCCCAAATGAGTGACGATTGTTAAATACTCTTGACTTTGTTCGTCAATCGCAATTTGCATATACGCGTGAGATAGGTCAAGTTCGGTGAATTTTCTACCGTCGCGAAGTGCCTCAAAAATATCTTCTATCCTCGGAAGCGGATTTTTACTCGTAATAATACTCGGGTTTAACGGTAACTTGAAATCCCCGCAAATTCGCAATTTACCATTATTTTTAATAACAGGCACAATAGGAGTGGCCCATTCACTAATTTCAACAGGCACTAAATGACCTAATTTAACTAGACGTTTTATTTCGTCCTCGATTAACTGCCTCATTGCGTACGGGACGTGTCGCGCTTTCAGGGCGACTGGCGTTGTGTTTTCCTTCACATGGATTTTTAAATTTCCTTTGTTGTATAACCCCGGTGTTTGTCCGAAAAGCGAAACGAATTTGTTAATTAATTGATCATGAATATTTGTCACATTTATTTTTTGTAGGCGTTCGTTTGCTGAGAATGTCTCTGTCAATGTTAAAGGCCAAAACCCAAATGCCGCAAGCCATTGTCTACCTATAAGTGAAGGTCCCGAGCCAGGCATTACAAAACAATCTAATTTACATGTTTTACTATTTATTGTTACGTTTACGTTTTCTAATAAGCCAATGGGTTGTAGCACTTTATTGTCATAGCCGCGCAAACAATGGTTTGTTTTTTTCAATTATGTATCATACTTCGTTTTTCGTATTTACTTAAATTACGGTGACATACGTACCTGAATCTAGTTCCATCTTTAAACGTTTTTTGTTAATAACTACTTCTAAAAACATAGGTTCGGCGGACATGTCGCTTACGTAATTTACAATGATTCGGTTTCGTTTACAATCATTACTTACTTGATAGGTCGCATGACATATTCTTAAGGGAAAAAACTCATAGTTTCCGTAACACTTGCTCTGGTCGTCGTGTTATTGCGTTGAATCGCCGCTGCCACTCGAAGTCTCCAAGAATTTGACGTTGCCCGAACCTCTGGTTGTATTTTTATTGCGACACATGACGTCCAGATGCCCTCGTGTGTTGCAAATACCACAGTATCGAAAACGATGTCGGCACACCGAAGCTCGGTGATTCGGCTTACCGCAGCAATAACAATTGAAGGCGTCTGTGCTGTCCTTGTGGGCCGCTGCTTGTTGACGTACTTGTAGGTTGTTACGCGTGTGGATCAATTGTTGTCGATTCTTAAACCCTCCTGGCTTTGGCTTTTCCTTGTACGTTGATTTTAACGTGTAAATTTCTTGGTTACTTGATTCCGTTTTCAATGTTTGTTTCGAACTGGTTGCATTTTTAACTGCACTCTCTCGCGCCGCAGCTTCCGTGTAAGCGTCGTCGAAGGTTAAGCTTGTTTTTTTAAATAGTTCGACTCTAGTATCGTGATCTTTAATTCCGCACACGAACTGGTCCCTTAAAGCTGTCTTAAGATCAGTAAATTTGCAGTATAGTGCGAGCTTTGTCGCAAAATCTGTTATTGTTTCCGTCTGCTCCTGTTTCGCTTGATTAAACTTGCAACGTTCCATTACTTCAGATGGAACAGGGTTTAAATGATTATCCATCAATTTTTTTAATTCGTTGTACGTTTTAGTTAATTTTTCTGCTGGTGCGCACAAATTGCGTATGAGCTTGAAGGCACTTTCATCAAATTTCGTTAGCATGGCGCAGCTTTTTTTTCGTCTTTCGTATCCTTCGCTGCGAAATAAGCTTCTAGGCGATCTGTGAATATTTCCCAGTCATGCTTTTCTAAACAAAATTCCAATTTCGGAGTATCGGAACTTATACTGTCCTTCTCTGTGTCGCTGTGACTATCAGTGACCTCGATGTGTTTACCTTTTTCACTCTCTTCAGCGGGTCTGTCGCTTGAGGAATTTGGTTGCTCCGGCTTTATTTCACTCGAAACTGGTTGCTTGTTATCGTTTACTTCAATATCCAATTTCACTACGTTTACCAATAATCTACACAATTTGTCTAGACTTTCGTTCTCGTTGAAATTTATCTTTCGTGACTTTAGATGAGATATTACTTCTTCTTTCTTTAAATAATAAATCCAGCCTACTCGTAGTTTTCCTGTTTGATTAGTCATTCCATATATTTTTTTTTAGTATTATCGACCGTTTACGTATACTTTAAAATAATTTTCTCTATTCTTCGAGTACGCATGGAAGAAAATTATTACACTAGCCACTTTTTTCACCATCGATTACGTTTATTACCTCCGAAATACAGTTCGCACACGTGCTGATTAAACGAATGCTCCTGTTCACTATGGTATCACGAATTATCCTCGTCGCCAGTGTTATAAATTGACAGGATAGTTTATTTAATATGAGGTGTTACGTCCCAGACCGTGGATAGTCCGTCGGAAATGACGGGGGTGGGGCTGGGTCGTAACCGGATAAATGTTGACGATCTTCGATCCACGTGGCGCGTACGTCCACGTCTGATCCGGACCGATACCGGTGTCGGTTGATGAAAGAAAAAAGGGGGGTCAGAGAGATAATAAAAAGAGAACCGAGACGGACGTCGTCCGTCGTGAACGCTGCGTAGGAGTAGCGCACGATTCCGGTGGTCGTGACAGCTCTCGGCTATCGAGGTGTCACTACGGGCGCGTGCGGTGCAGCTCGTCCGAACGCGTGAGTCTGTTCGATTCGGGACTGGGATAGGTCGGAGGGAATATGTGTTCTCTCGGTACCGAGCACCCTCTGGGCTCAGACGTACACGATGCGACACTGAGTCAGGACTGGAGAAATGCGGATATAGGAAATGTGAGGGATAGGAGGAATTGATCGACGAACCGATCGAATTCGAACAGCCCGATGACGCACTACATGCACACACACACGTTCGTGATCACCTCAACTGTCACTGAGCACTGCACTTCAATAATACCACCGCAGAGTGAGGATTCTGCGAGTAACGTAACGGTCGTAGCGCGGGTCCTCGAGGCAGATTTCGTCTAGCTGAGGGAGGCTCGGGACGACGCGGAGCGGTATCAGCTTCCACGGAGGAGGGGCCCCGGGATCGGACCGTTCTGCGACCGTTTCTTCGCGGCGCGGGGAGGTTTCGATACGTTCCCCATTAACCTTTTCACGTCGCGAAGATGCTCCGGTCCTCCGTTCGTCCACTACTCTGACCGTGCGAAAAAAAGGGATGTCTAGAATAACCCTGGGTCGTTTAGGGACTCCCAAGTATGGATTGTACACGGTGCCCTCGCCTTCGGAGCGGAGCTGTCGCACCAATTTGCGTATTTGATAACTCCGGCCGGCGCGACGCGGCATGGATGGTATGGAGAAGCAGGGTAATGCTAAATAAAGGAAAAAAAATGAATAATTTGGGTAATCAACGTGTAATGAACAAAAATAGATTATGTACACGGGATGTCGTGTTAGAATTGCTCGAAACGAGAAAGAAAACAGAGATGTATATATAATAACGTGTAATAGTGTTATTAGAGCGAGCTCAAGCCAGGAAACGCAAATATATATATATATATATATATAACGAACGTACAATAGTACTATGTGAGCGAGCTCGAACAAGAAAGAAACAAAATATGTGTAATAACGTGTAATAGTATTATTCGAGCGAGCTCGAGCGAGAAAACGCAAAATATATATATATATATATAACAACGTACGATAGTACTATGTGAGCGAGCTCGAACAAGAAAAAAACAAAATATGTATAATAACGTGTAATAATGTGTGAGCAAACTCTAACGCAGAAATATGTATATATGATAATGAAAATAATGAAAATAGACGAGAAATAGAGATAGTAGAATTGGTAACGAAGTATACGACGTGATCCGCACTGGGAGAAATCCGAAATGGAAGAGCCGAAATGGAAGAGAACTGAACTGGGAGAATTCCGAAAGGGAAGAGAGCGATTCGCGCGATCTTGCCTTATTTATAATTGGAGCGCGGACCATAGGAATTCGGCGAACCGTGAAATCCCTTTTGTTTCGATCGTACGATGTACGGACAAGTATGTTATTCTCCGAATCTATTCTTTCCATTGTCCGAGCAGGGAAGACAGTTGACACATACGTACACCTGTACTCGCTGTTACCATGCTGGCGTTTGCTTGTACCGGTGGCAATCGCGTCTTTTCCCGATTTCCTATGATCGCGCTCGCGGGGAAGTATATATATATGTATATATACGTACTTTATGTACGCTTTTAAACGCGATTTTCGGTTTGAGTCGTATGAAGGAGATATGAGTATATATACAGGGTGTTTACCTACAGGTGGGAGAAAATTTAAGGGGTGGTTCTCGACGATAATCTAAGACGAAAATGAAGAATAAAAAAATTGCGATTTCGGCTTCGTTATTTAGTTATTAACAATTAAAAACCCGCCTAAAATGCTGCAACACTTCTAACAAAAGTGTACGTTGCGTACGTCACACAGGCGCGCGACAGTCTCGTATCAAGTGACAAACGCATGCATACCTTGGTTCTCATTTGGGGCACCAGCGAGGTGAAAATGTTTAAAAAATCGTTGGACGACATTGAACCTACCTACTCGTTAAAATCCACAAGGGCATTTCTAATATCCGCCCTATGGAATTATCGAGTAGAAGGGGTCAATGCCCTTTCACTTTTAAATTCTTCTCACACATATCCACAAATCCTTATTCTGCACTATAATTGTTCATAATACCGTACTTAATATACTGGAATAAACGCTCTAGCACTATTTACGATATCATACACACGCACTACGAGTTCACAGTGAGTACAAGTTTACTGAGGGAAATGAGGAGAATGTAAAGAACTGGTAATCCTTTAATGTTGAAACACCGCACTTTATGGAACTTGATTTACGTCGCGAGACTCGTTCACAGACGGAACGGACATCTTGACGTCGTGTGTGATTTCTGCGAACGGAAATCTTCGACGCGTGCGAGAAGAATCGTTCGTACAAGCTAGCATCCGTATGCATACTGATTCAAGACAGCTGATGAGGTCGATGCCAGATCGATAAAACAAATGAAGATCTACAGCAAACTACCGCCCAAACGTCGCGCGTTGCTATACCAATACATTGTCTATCCTGTTTTCACGAATTTCGTGATTCCTTCTCATTCTGTCTGTGACCGCGAAATATTTCATGTGTGTGCATTGACCACATCAGCTGTCTTGAATCAGTGTGCATACGGATGCTAGCTTGTACGGACGATTCTTCTCGCACGCGTCGAAGATTTCCGTTCGCAGAAACTCGTAGCGCGTGTGTATGATATCGTAAATAGTGCTAGAGCGTTTATTCCAGTATATTAAGTACGGTGTTATGAACAATTATAGTGCAGGATAAGGATTTGTGGATATGTGTGAGAAGAATTTAAAAGTGAAAGGGCATTGACCCCTTCTACTCGATAATTCCATAGGGCGGATATTAGAAATGCCCTTGTGGATTTTAACGAGTAGGTAGGTTCAATGTCGTCCAACGATTTTTTAAACATTTTCACCTCGCTGGTGCCCCAAATGAGAACCAAGGTATGCATGCGTTTGTCACTTGATACGAGACTGTCGCGCGCCTGTGTGACGTACGCAACGTACACTTTTGTTAGAAGTGTTGCAGCATTTTAGGCGTATTTTTAATTGTTAATAACTAAATAACGAAGCCGAAATCGCAATTTTTTTATTCTTCATTTTCGTCTTAGATTATCGTCGAGAACCACCCCTTAAATTTTCTCCCACCTGTAGGTAAACACCCTGTATATACGGCGAGAATCTGTTCGCTTAGAGAAAGACCAACTCAATACGTCGGTACGACGTTACAGAGGAAATACAATGTACATTAGTGAGTGTGACTATGTCGAGCGTAAGATCGAGACTGCCGATGCGTAGTAATAATCGGTGTACGATGAACGTCTGATCTGTCGCTAACGCAGATAGCTAATTACCAACTGAATACATTACATTTTGGAAATCCAATTCTCGAAATTTCAAAGTTGCGGAATCTTTTTTTACGATGACCTTGTACTTTATTTGTATACAGGGTGAGGCGCCAGAAACAGGCCACCTGAATAACTCGGCTGCTATTGGTGTTAGGAAGAAATGCATCACATGGAACTTGCTTGGTTTCGAGGGGACATTAATCTGATTTTAGTAGCTTTTTTGTAGGTGGACGCGTAAAGGACATATGAAAGTCAACTTCATTTTTTTAAATGGAATGAGGTATTTCTTAATACACCAATCGATGCAGCTGGACATTCGTTATAAAAAGGTACACCCCTCGTCAAAAAGATAGCCCAGGTGTGCTATCTTTAATTTCTCAATGACCCATGTAAAATTTTTCGTCTGTAACGTATAATATCAAAACATTATGAGCTCAGAATATGCGGCTTGCTGGAAATAAGTCACAACGTCGTACATGTTTGTATACAACAAAGAAAAACTGTTCCATACTAAGGTCGAAATGATAGCACACTCTGTTAATATGTTTAGAAATTGCTCAGTATTTCGTGATCTATCAACGAGTAAAGATTACAGTACAATACTATATAAATTTGTAAGTATGGGACGCGGAAAAAAATTAAACGAGTCTGAAAAAAAGCAAATTCTTGAACTAAAACAGCAACAGTTATCAGTAGCGAAAATATCGAAAGTAATAAAAAGAAGTCGTAAAGTAATACACAATTTCTTAAAAAATGTTGAAGATTATGGCAAAAAGAAAAGTACTGGTCGGCCGTCATCATTATCCGATCGTGATAAGCGAGCAATTTTGCGTGTAGCTTCCAACTCGCAGTTAACAACGAAGCAAATAATGGAAAAATCTGGTGGTAGTGCCAGTGTTTCAAGTGTTCGTCGAGTTCTACTATCCAGCAAAAATATTAAGAGGCTAAAATTGAAAAAGAAACCTCCGTTAACAACGAAACACAAAGCAGAACGTTTACGCTTTGCAAAAGAAAGAGTGCGTTGGAAAAAGAAATGGAGAAGGGTGCTATTTTCGGACGAAAAGAAATTTAATCTGGATGGTCCTGATGGGTTCCAATATTATTTTCACGACATAAGAAAAGAGACAATGTCAGCAATTCGACGACAAATGGGAGGAGGCAGCGTTATGGTTTGCGCCGGCGTCGGTTATTTCGGCAAGACAAGTATCAAGTTCATCAATGGGAGAATGAATAGTGTCCAATACATAAATTTAATCAAAGAACAAATAAATAATCATGCAGAACGCATTTCTGGACCTGATTACATCTTTCAACAAGATAATGCATCTGTACACACATCAAGATTGGTCCATTCATATTTTAATGAAAATAATATATCTGTTTTGCCGTGGCCTGCACGCTCCCCGGACCTTAATATTATTGAAAATTGCTGGGCAGAACTTGTTCGCCGTGTACACGCGAATGGAAAGCAGTATCAACACGTACAAGAATTAAAAAATGCAATTGTTCGGGAATGGGATACGTTAAGTCAAAATTATATCCAAAAACTGTATAAATCGATACCAAATCGTATAATAGAAGTAATAGAAAATAAAGGGGGATGTACCCATTATTAAATAAGTATATATGTTTGATAAATAATTATTGTTAGTTCAAATTTATGTTCATTATTATTTTCTTATTGTACATGTGCTATCATTTCGTTCTAAAAATAAAACAATTTTTTTTGTTACACACTAAACCTTATAATATTTTTAATTATTTTCAACGAACCGCATATTCTGAGCTCACAATGTTTTGATATTATACGTCACAAACATAAAAATTTACATGGGTCATTGAGAAATTAAAGATAGCACACCTGGGCTATCTTTTTGACGAGGAGTGTACTAACCCATGTACAGTGACTCCCAAAAATATTCGGACACTAGGTATAACTAACTTTATGATTTGATAATTCGATTGTTGATAAAGCAATCGCCCTGGGAATTGTTCGTAGCAATAAAACATTTATTAGTGTTGATAAATATATATGCTTTATTTGAAAAATATACATACGTTTCATAATAAAAATTATTAAACGAAATAATGGACCATTTGTGGCTCACAAAAATATTCGGACACGTATTAATTTTTCTGTTTATATAATGTAATTTGGCATTACAAAATTTGTTTAATATTTCATGGGATAACCATTTTTTTTAAGAACATGTCTTAACCTGTTTGGCATATTATTTGTAATTTTTTAAAAATAATCAACAGTTATATTCGACCACTCAGTTGCAAGTCTTTGTTTTAATTCGGCCATCGATGTAATTGAGGTTTTACGAATTTTTCTATCTAATTCATCCCATAAATTCTCGATAGTATTAAGGTCCAGTGATTGGGGCGGCGGATGAAAAATTTTGGGGCAGCGGTATAATAAAAATTCTTGCACAATACGTGACTTATGCTTGGGGTCGTTGTCTTGGTAAAACTTAAAAATATTATTAAGCCCCTGTTACGTTGTACCAACGTTTTGTTCCGGAATTTGGCCGAAAAATTCCGTCTTGTATGATTCATGCGAGCGAATCGTGGCCGTTACGCCCAACCGTATTATATTTTCATTAGATTTATCAAAACGCTTTCACACACACATATATATATATATATACATACCCTCGTCAAATCACCACCACGAGACACCGGTGCGAGCGAACGCTGGCATAGCAACAACCATTTGTGTACATCGCGCCTTACGCGAATAATAGAAACACGGGTAATAATACATCGATAATAACATGTCTCCTGTGATCGAGACAATTGACTTCACGCTCCACCGAATTCTTATGGTCCGCGCTCTCCCTATAAATATGGCAAGATCCGCGATCAGATCAATCAGTTCTCTGCAACAGTTCCGTAATCCACTTCGCAAGTAATTCTATTTCTCAAACGCTGACCTGGTCGTGGCGGATCTTGCCATCTCGTTATATTTCGTACATTCATTCTATTTCTTCTAATTTCACTTAGTTCTAGTTCGTTACTTTAGTTTATTTCCATTATTATATTATTGCGTTATTCTTATTCTTAGGTTTTAGTCGCGCCGCGTAATTTAGTTTATTTTGTATTCCATTCCTTCTTATTTAATATATTCGGTGTTAGTTACATTAATATTATTCTTTTTCTTTTGTGTGTCTTATTCCATTGTGTTCGTCAAGATCACGTCAGTGTTCTAGTGTACCCAAGTGTGTGTGTGAGATACCGTCGGCGGTCTTCCGTTCGCTTTCTTTTCGTCCTCTATTCATTACCGTATGCCGCGACGCGCCGGTCGCAAGTATCAGCTCAAGAAGCTGTTCGGAGAACTGTATCGGGAGGGAAAGGGGACCTACTACGACCCGAATCTCGGTACATCGAAAATCCCGCGTATCCTAAGTAACGTCGTATTTACTGGTACAGTTCGAATCGTAGATCCGAAGGAAGTGTGCGGGAATAAGACACCCGCGGTTCATCAACCAGCGAGTCCTCCACCGTGGAAACTCACTCCCATTACTATCGCACCGAGTTTCCCTTCGCCGGATGATATTTGTATCGAGGACCCGCGTTACCAACGTTACGCTATTCGCGAAAAGCTCGTCGCGAGATGGTACAGTTAATGTAATCGCAAACGAGTGATCGTGCGTGTGGAGCACAGTGTCTGCGTCCGTCACCTCCTCACCTCCCCGTTCTTCCCACTTCGTAAACGTCGATATCTTCGACTGTCAAAACCAGTGTTCCGCCTCGTACGTCTGAGCCCACCAGGGCTCGGTACAATCGGAGGAACACAGATTCTCGCGTCCGGCTCTCCGCCAATTCCGCAAATCGAAAACGTCGATAGCCGCGACTACAAAATCGGTGTTCCGCCTCGTACGTCTGAGCCCACCAGGGCTCGGTACAATCGGAGGAACACAGGTTATCGCGTCTCAATCCAACCGCGTAAATTCAAAACCTGAATCCACCGATACGACGTATCTGGCTCCCCGCGACGACAGCCGTCAACGAGAGCATTGATTCATGTCGAACCGTGTCTTCACGTGACGTGAATCGCGACCCCCTTTTTGATCGCGACGCGACTTGATTTCCCCCTCGTTCTTCCAGCAGGCGGGCAATCGATATCGGGCCTGGTCAGACGTGGACGTACGCGCCACGTGGACCCAAGATCGCGTGCATAAATTATTTGGGTTACGGCCATCCCCCAAACGGGTCGTAACACCCCATTTTTTCAAACCGCCGCACAGTGTTCCGAATGGCCTTTTTAGCTGGACAAAATTGTAAATCGCCTATTTTTACCACGTTTTTATTAGCTCGCTTTCTTGTTTGTTTGTTTGTTTGTTTGTATGTTTGTTCGGTGGCAAATTTTGCAATTGATTTTAAACTAACTTCCTGATGAGCTAGAGACTTGAAATCGGTTACATGGCTCAGAACTGGATGACAATGCATTATTCAAAAAAAATTTTTTAAAAAAGTCTATCCGTTTCGGAGATATAACAATTAAATATTTACCTGTTCACCCCTCCGCGAAACCTACGTCATCGCGTTCAACGATCACCACGCCGCGCGACAGCGCTCCCTACTCCACTACCCGTTCCCTCTCTCACTCCTCCCCACTCCACTGACCCGCTTCGCACCGAAGGAGTTCAGTGCGCGTCAGTGTGCGTCAGTGTGCGTTTGAGTTCCGTGCGGTGTTTACAAAGTCACTACGTATTATTATACTACAATGTTTGTTTACCAATCGAAGGGACAGTTACACCGAGATTATCGGTCGAACCTTTATCTTTGACATATTACCACGGCGTTTCGATATGATGCGGTCCCAATACCGTCTGAAATTTACTACATGTCTCTGTTATAACCTCGAAATAATGTCTACAAAAAAGGAGCAGTTCGTTAATGATGATTTTCACAGAGAAGTCGCCAAATCACCAGGTATGCCATTAAATATTTTACCACGTTTTTATTAGGTCGCTTTCTTGTATGTCTGTTTGTCTGTTCGGTACAAATTATACAACTGATTTTAAACTAACTTCTCGATGAGCTAGAGACTTGAAATTTTAAACATAGCTCAGTACTATATGACAATGCAATATTTAAAAAAAATTTTTAATTTACAACAGCCTACGCGTTTAGGTGATATAAACTATTAAAAATTTAACCGTTACACGTCCCCGCTCGACGAGCGGTAGTACCCACTCGGTTCCCACTCTGACTCATCCCCACTCCACTGACCTGCTTCGCACCGAAGGAGCTCAGTGTGCGTTCGAGCTCCGTGCGGTGTTTACAAAGTTACTACGTATTAGTATACTATAATGTTTGTTTACCAAGCGAAAGAACAGTTACACCGGAATTCTCCGTCGAACCTTTATCTTTGACATTTTACCACGGCGTTCGTTTTCGATATGACGCGTCGCAATACCGCCTGAAATTTACTGCATATCTCTGTTATAATCTCATCAAAATGTTCAAAATCGATTGTAAAATTTCACACATACAAGACTAAAAAGCAGAAAATAATTATTTAAATAAAAATAAATTTTTTAAAAATACCACGTTTTTAAAACGCACTAAAAAGTATAAAATAAAATTTTTAAAAACGCCACGTTTAAAAAACGGACTAAAAAGTATAAAATAATTTTTTCTAGCCCCATACAGATTCCTAGTAGTAGTAGTAGTAGTAGTCGTGTTTATTGCCGGGGAGGGGCGGTTCGGCCGCCCCTCGCTTCCTTAGGGCACACCGGTTTTTAAACACCAGTTTCACAATTGGCGCTGCCGGCACTCGGCCCTTTAGCGGGTTGCAATTTTCCTCGTTTTTCAGCCGTCCCCTCTGTTTTATTCGGCCCGGGCCATTTTCAGAGTCGTCGACTTACTAGACGGGGTCGGTCGTCATTGATGAGCGGGCCATGCTACCTAATTTTTTGAGTTTTTGAGCTGTTTTACGGCTCGGTGTGAACGTCGGGCCCCCTCACCTTCAGACCTGCAGGGTGTCTCGCCTGCCCTTTTAGACTCCCCCCCTTCACCATATTTTCATGTCGAATGTGTCAAGTTTTGAACCCGTCCCTACACTGTTTCCGGATAGTCCAGAAACTTACCCACACCCTCCCCTAGGGCTATTCCACACCCTCTAGGGCTAATCCCTCCCCGCCTATGCTGTGAGTCTATTGGGAGTACAAATGCAAGGGACCGCGTATTGTTTTTGACCATTGGGAAGAAGTTACTGCTACTTCGGATCCAATCCGACTTCATCGAAATCTCGGCTGGGCCGAGATATCAATTCCATTCGGTCTTCACCTGCCGACCTACTTCGCGATGGGGTTGAGAAGGAAGGGTTCACCAACTTCACCGAAATCTGTCTCCTCAGAGATTTGATATCAGGTTCATCGGGATCTTCCTTCTTGGGTGGGCTTGACACATCCTAGAAAATATGGCTGATTGTTCGGATGGGACCACCATCCTCGGTTCTGGTCGGTGTTCAGCAATTAGCTCCGTCCACCCGGCCTTTCCCTTAAAGGTTTTTAAGTGATGTTCCGTTTGCATTTTTTTGATTCCGTTTTTTTTTGGTAGGGTCCATGCCCAGTTTCCAGTTTCCAGTTTCCTCAGTAGTACCATTTGTTCGCTGACCACCCCCTTCCTTACTCTTGTCCCCCAAACAGAGGAGATAGAGCCGGCGGGTACCTTTATGAGGCGGGATGGCCAACTTGGGCCCCCAATAGTTTACCGATTCCCTGGATAAAGGGGAAATTCGTTGCCATTGGTTGCCCCATGACCCCGACAGTAGGCACTGAGTCCGTAGCAGGAGAAAAAACCACACCTTGGAAATTTATGCCACCCCGGGAATCGAACCCTGGCCTTCCTGCTACGAATCAGACACTCTACCACCTGAGCCACTGACCCGCCTATACAGATTCCTAACCCCGTACAGATAGTCCTGAAAATTTGTGATTGTGAATTTTTAATAGCTAAGAAAATACTTGTAAGATTTAAAACGAAAAACGTGGGGCGCAAGATAATACATAGTAAGGAGTGTAGAGAGTAGCTGCTGCTGAGAAATCTCGTACAACACTTCATATCATTTGCAGTGCAATAAAGTTGTTAGTGATTTAGTGTTCATGCATCAATTATCTATTGCATGCGCCCCGCGTTTTTCGTTTTAAATCTTACAAGTATTTTCTTAGCTATTAAAAATTCACAATCACAAACTTTCAGGACTATCTGTACGGGGTTAGGAATCTGTATGGGGCTAGAAAAAATTATTTTATACTTTTTAGTCCGTTTTTTAAACGTGGCGTTTTTAAAAATTTTATTTTATACTTTTTAGTGCGTTTTAAAAACGTGGTATTTTTAAAACATTTATTTTTATTTAAATAATTATTTTTCCTATATTTATCAATTGATATGTTTACAGTCGTATAAAATATGAATAATTATTAACTTTTTACAACATTTAGTTGGTTTTTGTTAATTAAACAATATATTTTAAGTGATTTATAATTAAATGTAATGTACAACGAAGTTAGTAATGGATCTATGTAACACAGAATGATTTAACAAGTAGTAGATATTATCAAAGAGAAGACGTCATTTTTAATTATGGACAAAAATAATGTTAATATAATTTACTAATTTACTTTTTGGAGATTCAGACATACGGGAAAGAATTATTCTTTGGTTTAGTATAAGGTTTCAATCTATAAATAATCTGCTGCATATTATTGTTTATTATTTTAATATAATAAAAAATTAAAAATATAATAACAAAAATATAAATAAAACAAAAGAAATAACAGAGATCACATGTCAGAGATCACAATAACAGAGTCAAATGAGTCAAAAAAGTATTAAATAGGAGCGTTCGGTTGCTAGAAACTAATAACGAAAACTAATAACTTATAAACAAATATAAATTAAATATATCTAAACGTATTTGTGTTACGACAAATCTTTGGGTTTACAGCAAAATAAAAATCAAAATCAAAATACATAACAGGCAGTAAATATTTTTCACTGTCATAACAGGAGATTGTCTTACGTTGTTTATACCAATTTGTTTAGATTAATCTAAAAATTTGTATTTCCTGTTCAAACTTTTCATAATTTTTATAAAGCATGAAATGTTTTGATTCAGCGTACCTGATTATATCCAAGGACGATTTTGGAATAACGTTATCACGTTTATACGTGATCACTTTATAGTGATAAAAAACAACAACAACAATAAAAATAACGAAACTGAAAGATATATGAAAAACGCAAGGGAGATGTAGACTGCACGCTGATCGCTCTGAGAAACGAATTTTCATAGGAAGAAAGTTCGGAGGAAAACCTGACGATAGTATCATTGTATATTCCTTAAATATACAATGAACGACACCAATCCATAGGTTTCAACGAGTAGACTAAACGCGCGCCCAGCCCGGGCTGTGATTGTCATGAGCGTGAACGTAAAACGACGTAACTTCATTGTAAAAATTAGTATGCTATAGCAACGTATAGCAATTTTATTTTGGTACTACAATAAAGTAGAGAATCTCTACTTTATAATAATGTAAAAATCATCGCGTGGCGCGACGTGGCGCATATACTAATTCATTGACGAAGAGGAGTAACATGGGCGTTTCTGTGGAAAAATAAGTACCGTCTTTGACACTTAATTTACAAAAACAGAGGAATGTTATCGATAATTTGGAATTACTAAAGTGAAAATACATGTTTTGAGATGCTATATCCATCATACATAGGAAATTTAAATACTCCTTCGTGCATTTTAACATATTTCTAGCGCGTATGACAATGTGCCCATTCACTTATAGGTTAGGCGTCCGCCTTTTAGGTGAAGTTTACATGCTCTGTAAACATACAACACAAGAATTTTAAGTTTTAATATTCAAGGGCCTCAATACATGGTTATTTTAGATAATATTGGCACAGTTAGTGTTTGTTTATTTGAAAGTTAATTTTGTCCAGCTAAAAAGGCCATTCGGAACACTGTGCGCCGGAAAAGACGTATATTATAATATAACGAAAAGTTCCTGGCTATGGCAATGAGTTAGCCGGACAATCAGGCATGTACATATACCTGCAATAATTGCTCTCGTCAGGAGTCAAGAACATTCGCTCGCGGGAAAGTACCGCACGAGGTCGAACCGAGCCCAGGTAAAGACTTTAACTGTAAAAAAACTGTAAAAACCCATTAATAAAATAGGGAACCGAATTTCCCGGGACCTGGTAGCGACAACCTTGCTACAAAACCTTCTACACAACTTCGAAACGATGCTACGACAGCTCTTGTCGAAATGCGATTCTGTGATAGCAGAGAGGTATTTGTAAATTTGAATGAAGCGTGTTTTCCGATAGATGTCCTGAAAAACGTGTGCTCTTGTACGAATGCGGCATTTATTGTGTGTGCGAGATACCGCAAGAATTATTGTTTTCGATGTTTTTACGACGAGTATCACCCTGGCTCGTGTCATACTAGCATGTAATCAATACACAGAGAATTTTCAATAATAAAGCAAATATAACATTTTGAAATTATTTTTTGTTCGATTTATTTCCCAACGGCCACAAATAAAAACTTTGGTTTTGATTGAACAAATAAAAAACGCATTTTCAACTTAAAAATAAAAATAAGTTATAAATAATAGATTTTAGGCTTAAAATTGAGGGAGGAGTATCAAAGTTCTAGAAAAAAAAATCCACAGCGAGACACGAACCAACAACCTACCGATTACCAGTAATCCTCGCTACGCCCTCGGCTATTCACTTTCATATTGACTTCTTAACGCGAACTGCTTATGAACGTGTAAACCGATTTTCAAATGCAATTTTCTCGAAAAATCTTGAGAAGCGCGTGCTACTGCTTTGTCAAATTACATTTGGAGAAGACATCTTCAAGTACTGCAAGTTTCAGAAAAATCCGTGACCCATCGACCGTGGCTTCCCCTTGTTAGATTCTGTAGTTCTACTATTTTTTGTGAACTCACCGACCGCGCCGAACGTAGAAAAATACAGCGCGTGGAAACACGGATCGCGCGGCCGAAGGCGCACTGCATATACCGTCAATTAAACTATTAAATATAGTTCTATAATTAGAATCTTGTTTAGTGTCTCTCATTTTAATAAGTAAAATTCAATAAATAAGTTGGTGAAAGTCTCATAAAAAAGTAGTGAAAAATAAAAAAGATTTACTTTACACTGCTCGGCGGCCTAGGCCTGGAGGGGATGCTGTTAAGTTTGTATTGGAAGCCAATGTGTTCATTTTTAATGGTCTTTAGTACAAACAAGTATTTGGAACAGCCATGGGATCTCCAATTTCCCGAGTTGATGCAAATCTTGTAACGGAAAGATTAAAAGAGAATTCTATTTTAAAACTGCCCTTTGAATTGGTTCTGTATAAAAGGTATGTTGATAACATAATCACATGTATAAAACCTGAACAATTGAAAATTTTGTTGGATACATTTATCAGCTTTCATAAAAGATTACAATTCTAAGCTTTCTCGACGTGAGTGTCATTATAGAACAGAAAATAGGTTAAAAACGAATTGGTTTCATAAAACTAGCTGGTCGGGTAGATATGTAAACTTCTACTCGTTTCACCCTTTGCAACATAAAGTGGGCTTAATCAAAGGTTTGATAGATAGAGCTATCTTACTCTCTGATCCTGAATTTCGACCCAACAATTTGCTGTTAATAAAAAATGTATTAAAACATAACGGTTACTCAGAAAATTTTACGTCAAACATCGTCAAGGAACGTATTTTTTAATTATATCATCCTCTTTTGGTTGAAAAACAAAAAGAAGATAGATTTAAAAGAACTGGTCCAATCAATTGGAAACATACCGTTGTTATATGTTATGTTGAGAACATCTCAAATGACAAAAAGGATCATTCGAAGAGTAGGAATTCATACAATTTTCAGGATAGCAGATTATCTTAAAACCTTGTTTCCACCTGTTAAAGACAAGCGGGCCGACTGTGCCAACTCGCGTCTAGGTCGCGCTTTGATTGATCCGTGTTTTTCGTTAATAACTCCTAAACAAAGCCGCGGATAACATTTTTTCAAAGGAAAATGTTGCTTGAAATGGCCTCAGGAACCACCGCCTTTCGGGAAGTTCACGAATTTTGGGACACCCTGTATAGTCTGGAAATTCGTTTTTCGTAGTCAAGATTAATTCTAAGTTATTCAAATATTTCAACATGGCTAATTCGAATTCCTCTTCATCTAAATCTTCTGCATCATCAATTGATCTCGATTTACGTTTCGATCAAAGATTAGATGTTGTTCTAACCACTTATCGTAATTCGCTTTAAAGCGCTTTAGTGACCGATGACAATTTTTCCATTTCTGGGATAAATTATTGCAAAAAAGTCGTACTTTTTGTTTAATGGACTTTCCGGTTTCGTCACAAGTCACTTCGTTGATTTTATCAAAAACTAGAGGGCTATTGTTGCTCGCTCGCTCGCGAGTAGGGTTGTTTTTGCTCGCTCGCTTCGCGAGCTCGCGGGAAGGACTGCTCTTGCGAGAGGGTTAGTGATACGCATGGCTAGTAGGGCTTACAGGTATTAATGTTTTATATTTGGTGTGTGACTCTTGAAGAGTCACACAAAGAACTTCCCGATTCGTTAGTTGCAGTATATTATTTATTATCACAATTTTTTTAAGTGTACATTTTAAGAAGATTATACGTTTTCAGGGAAATTCAATAGTTTTCTACATATCAAAATGTTTGCTATATGGCGTCGCATTAAACCAATATCGTATGCTCGTTGCTCGCTTGGTTCCTTGTTATAGCAGAGTAATGTTGCAAAATAAATTGCAAATGCTCCACAATCAAACGCATTGTTTTGATATTGTACTCTGTGAAATATATATTTCTTTCTATATTTATAAAGGGCATTCAAATAATCTATTACATCATGGTTCAAATGATTAGCATTAAAACTATCATAAATGTGTACATTGCCGTTACCATCAGATCTTGTGCAAATCCAATGTCCTACTACCTTTTCTCCAATTTCACCAGTGTATATTATCTGAATATTCGTCTCATGTTCTGGGATCTCTTGTAAATTACTCAAAAAAGTTTGAACGTAACCAGTATCTTGAGCAAAGTTGTATATTCCACGCTCGTTTAGATTTCTGTTCATAATTTCGTGAAATAAATTAATATGTTTATCTTGTAAATAACAATCAGGTTTTATGACTTGAGGAGACATTCTGCAGGCACTGCATATTCATGATTATTTTGGTCGATATGCTGGTCCGAGATCATTATACATTCATCAAAATTTGTAAAATTTTCAGGATTCATTTTTTGATTTGTGATTGTTACATCTGTTTTCTCTACATTCTCTTCTTTTTTATATTTGACAACCTTCTTATCGAGGATTGCATAAATGGGCTTATAATAGCTGAAATATGTTTCATAAACACCGCAATCTATATCATCAACATTTGAGAAAATGATATCTATTTGCGTATTCAAATTGGTCGTTATACTATTGGATGGTAATTTAGTTTTTAAATTGTACTTGTTCAAAAGGTTAATCAAATAATTATTACCATTAACCTTGCAATTTAATATATTGTAATTGAAATCACCTATCAAAACCTTTTCACTTTCAATTGTAATTTTATTCATTATTCGTTGTACAACGCTACCAAACATAGAATTAGTAGCTTTTGGTGATTTATAACCACTTATTATATAATAATTTCTGATTTTAAAAGTAAACAGTTCTACATGCGCATTTGAACTAAATTCCTGTTCAACAAATAATTTTTCTATTGCCAATTCTGTTTTTCCATAACAAATTAATCCGCGGCTGTTGTTGTCAATGTCGGATCGGAATAATATATCATAATTTAAAATATTCAAATCATCATCGGTTTTCGTTAATGTTTCACTAAAAATTAATATATCGCTTCGATGAAACCATGAATCTTTATTTATATGAATTAATTTACTTGTCAAAGTACCAATATTTTGATATATAACTATTAATCCGTTTTCATTGACCAAATTATTGAATGATAATTTTAATTGTTTAGTTTTTCGCAAACGATACAATTCATCGTTAGCCGGGTTTGCAGTATTCATCTTTGTTTTTTTCGATACTGTTAATTTAAATTGTCCCAAAATATATAAACCGCTCAATTTTGAAACTCTGCTCAGTGCTACATACAACATTTGTAAAGTTCGCCTTTCTGATTTTTTAAAATCCAAACATACTTTCTCGTATGTTTGTCCCTGACTTTTATGAATCGTAATCGCTTCAGCAGGAACCACTGGAAATTGACTACGTGTGATTTGATATTTTTCCTCACTCGACATATTTACTTGATTCGATATTTTTATTATTGGTGTTAAATTTTGATCAATATTTGCATTTTTCATATTGTAGGATCTCAGGAAAAATGAGGGCACCGCCGCCGCGGGAATCGAACCCCGGCCTCACTGGTGGTAGCCGATCGGCTAACGCGCTCACCCACGGAACCCTCCCGTTCTTCCCAATCTCCTACAGTATACTTGTTCTGGGGGTCCTGATCCCACACTCCTGCAACGACATTCGCCCTCGAATGTCCGTCACAGCGTCGTCTCCTCTTTTCGTGTTGTGGCCATACTCAGAGCCACCAAACACAATTCGCAATTTCTCGTCAACTCGCAGTTTCTCGTCAACTCGCAATAACTCCACAAACTCGCAACTCGCAGTGTAGGAAACGGACTCTCAGAGTCCACAAAATCTACTATAAACAGTGCATCTATACAGCCTACACTGTATGAATAGCACGAACACTGACGTATAGGAAGGAGGTAACGAATCGACCACACGATATGTGTTCAACGTGAACAAAACACTATTTATTATAACCAAGACGTGGAACAAAGGAGACTATCTATTTCAAGACACGGCACGAGGTCTACCTCGTATAACGGCCGGATGAAGAGTCGTCGGCGAAGATCGCTTCGCGCTTCTTCTCCGCCTGGGCGCAGGGCGGCCAACTCCTGGGCGGAGAGTACACTAGGCACGGCCTAGGGGAAATCCCTACACACTCCCCCCCGAGTGTGTACGGACGCAGTACAAAACGTCTTAACAGTAACTTAAAACTATATATACATTGGTTGCGCAACTAAACTACAATACATAATATTTACACATGGTTGCGCACTTAATCTACGATACATGATATTTACATATGCCATAGTGGCGGTGGGCGTATACGTTCACGCATTTGGTGCACATATACGAACCTTTTTTGCGCGTGAGTATGTTCGCGGCGCGTTGGTATGCACTACGTGTGAGGATTCACCAGGCGTGACCATAATGTCCTCACGGGTGGAGTACGCAGGCTTAACGTTCTCAATGGAAACGACACGCGGATTACCGTTCACCTCGATTTCTAACGCGCGATCATTCGGGCGTTTGATCACTCTGTGGGGTCCGGAATATGGTCGTTTAAGCGATTTTCTATTCGGCTCTGCGCGCAGGAACACATGCGTACAAGTGTTTATGTCCTTGTATAGAAATGCACGCTTCTTATGCCGCTGTCCCACGGGGACCGGCTTAACTTTCCGCATGTGTTCGCGGAATTCCTCAATAAATATTTGAGGGTCCGCGGCAACGTCGTCAGGGAGTACAAACTCGCCCGGAATTCGAAGCGTAACGCCGTATAAATACTCCGCGGGTGATGAACCTGTATCCATCACCACGGTTCGCAGTCCAAGCATTATCGTGGGTAACACGCGTGACCATACGGGGTCAGCGTGGCACATGATCGAGGTCTTGAGGCAACGATGCCATCGCTCGATCATCCCATTGGCGGTTGGATGGTACGGGGTTGTTCGGATGCGGTGACAACCGGACAACTGCAGCAGTGCCGTAAAGAGTGCGGACTCAAACTGACTACCCTGGTCTGTCGTGAGGGTTTCGGGGGCGCCGAAACGCGAAATCCAACTATCCCCGAACGCTCTACATACAGTCGGTGCTTCTATATCTGCGAGCGGAACTGCCTCAGGTCATCTCGAAAAACGGTCTAGCATGGTCAGGCAGTAACGATACACCTCCGAAATCGGCAACGGGCCGACAATGTCCATATGGACATGTTTAAAACGAGCGTCGGGGGCCACGAATTCCGCTGGTTTCACGTGATTGTGACGCGCTACCTTGGACAACCTACAGTCTAAACATTCCTTCGACCAGTTGGTGATATCGCGATGCAAACGCGGCCAAACGTATCGCTTCCGGATCACGCGATCCGTGACCTTCGCACTCGGGTGCGCGACGCTGTGGAATTTGTCAAATATGGCCCTTCGCAGTGGGCCCGGAACGTAAGGACGCAAAACCTCTCCTGACAAATCGCATACGATCGCTATGTGTGTGGGTCCCCAATGAATTTTTCGAAGCGCTAGTGAGTGATCGGTGGAGGTCAATAAGCCTCTCAACTCGTCGTCGGCTTCCTGGAGCTTCGCGAGCTGTTCTAACGCGATATCCGCGGCGAGGTGCAAGGTGTCGATGCGCGATAATGAATCGGCGACTGTGTTTTCGGAGCCAGGAATGTGCTCGATATGAGTCGTGAATTGTGAAATAAACGATAGTTGTCGTAACTGACGAGGTGATGCCTTGTCGGCGCGTTGCCGAAATGCGTAGGTCAGGGGTTTGTGGTCAGTCACTATTATGAAATTCTGACCTTCTAAAAAGTGTCTGAAGTATTTAATGGCTTCACAAACGGCGGTTAATTCGCGATCGTAAGCACTGTAGTTGCGTTGAGACGGAGTGAATTTTCGGGAAAAAAATGCCAATGGTTTCCAAATGTTTTGAAATTTTTGCTCTAATGATGCGCCCATTCCAAAATCGGATGCATCGGTAACGATGCGCGTTACTGCATCAGGGGCGGGGTGATTCAGTAGGGTCGCGTTAGCAAGTTCCTTTTTGACTCTCGAAAACGCTTCCTCAGAATGCGAAGACCAAACTATCTCGCATTTGTCATTTTTTTTAGACTCACGGAGGTATTCGTGCAGGGGTGCTTGAATGTCCGCGGCGCGACGGATACTACGTCGGTAAAAATTAACCATCCCCAAGAATCTGCGGAGATCCATGACGGTCTTAGGCTTAGGGAAATTCCGAATTGCCTCCACCTTATCGGGCATCGGCAACGACCCGTTACTATCAATTAGGTAACCGAGGAATTCGAGTTTGGCTTTCCCAAACTCGCATTTGGCGAGGTTTAGTCGCAACGCGTAATCTTGCAACCGTTGCAGAACGATGCGCAGGTGACTCTCATGCTCTTCGGGACTCGAAGAGGCGATGAGGATATCGTCTATATATGCAAAAACGAACTCGAGGTCACCGAGAGCGCGGTGAATATACCTCTGGAAGGTTTGTCCGGCATTCCGGAGACCGAAAGGTATGGATAGGTATTCGAAAAGTCCGAACGGGGTAATGACGGCAGTTTTGGCGATGTGCATCGGCGCGACCGGAATCTGCTGGTATGCTCGATGTAGATCGAGCTTACTAAAAATTGTCTTCCCGTGCAAATTAACGGAATAGTCCTGCAAGTGCGGGACTGGGTACATGTCAGGGATTGTGACAGCATTTAAACGGCGGTAATCACCGCACACCCTCCAACCCCCATCCTTCTTCGGTACGAGATGGATGGGGCTTGCTCAGGGGCTACTAGAAGGACGACAAATCCCTTCGGCAACGAGCCGTCGGAACTCGGCTTTCGCCACCAAGAGCTTGTCCTGTGTCAGACGCCGCGCACGTTCAGCAACGGGTGGACTCTCAGTCATGATGTGATGGAGGACATCGCGAGGTGACTTAGGCTGTACATGGGGTTGCAAAGGTCCCAGAACGTTAGGAAATTCGGAAAGAATTCCTCCATACGGAGATGAAGGATCTATGGATTTTACTGAGAGAATCGGAGAAAACTTGCTGTGACAAACGGCTGAGATCTGTGTCAGCGGGTCGATTAATCTGCGGTGTTGCAGGTCAACCACAAGGCCGAAATGATTTAAAAAATCCGCGCCTAAAATCAGGTAAGGGACCGCGGCGACGCAGAAATTCCACGAGAAAACTCGTCGGAGGCCCAAAGGCTATAGCCGGGTTTGATAGTGAAATTCGCCCCCGGCGGGATTTTAATCGTGCTTGGACCATTCGATGGCCTACCCAAAAAAACCCCTCTCTGCCAAGTTTCAGCCCCTTATCTCATCTGTAAGGGTAGTTATTGAGAAAAAACGAAAAATCAGTTTTTGGCCCATTTTCCCTATTTATTGACAATTAAAAATTCTGAAAAAAATCTGGCACATTTCGGATATCGAGCCACATATTAGGTATCATTTCCAGATTTTTCTGCTGCAAGCTCTGCTTGTGAAAAATGAAAAACACGAAAAAAATCGAAAAAATGCAGGTTTTATATAGAAATCTAAAAGGTGCTACTCCAGATTTAATTTAGCAATGAGGTATTACCGTAAGTATTATGCTCAATTTTTTTCAGATTTTTGTGAGTGGTGCGTCATAGTTAAAAAAAATAAAAACCGCTTTTTTCGGCGTTTTTCCTAAGTTATACTTATATTTCCTGAATCATAAAAATATATTATGTGATATTAAACGTTCCTACGTTCAGAAAAACATCTCCCAGACTTTAAAACTTGCCTAATACGAAATACGAAAATAATACCATGTACATATATTTGAATATTTCGAAGAGAATTTCAACAGCGCCGGTTGGTGCAGTGGCTATGGTCTCCGTCTGCGGAACCGCTGAAGACTTTTTGGACCGGGTACGAGTCCCGATCAGGTCAATTTTTTTTTCTAAGTTTTTTAAGATTATTTTTCTAAGATTATTGTTGAACCATTGTAAAAAACTTATTTGAACTATATTTAGACTATCTTAAAATATTTTTTCGGAAAAATATTCTTGGAGTACTTTCGGCCAGTAAAGATAAAAAAATCAAGTCGATGCACAAATCCACGTAAAAAATGTAAAGTAGAGCTGTAATACAGTCCGTAAATGACTAGAGGCCGATAGTACTCCAAGAATATTTTTCCGAAAAAATATTTTAAGATAGTCTAAATATAGTTCAAATAAGTTTTTCACAATGGTTCAACAATAATCTTAGAAAAATAATCTTAAAAAACTTAGAAAAAAAATTGACCTGATCGGGACTCGTACCCGGTCCAAAAAGTCTTCAGCGGTTCCGCAGACGGAGACGATAGCCACTGCACCAACCGGCGCTGTTGAAATTCTCTTCGAAATATTCAAATATATGTACATGGTATTATTTTCGTATTTCGTATTAGGCAAGTTTTAAAGTCTGGGAGATGTTTTTCTGAACGTAGGAACGTTTAATATCACATAATATATTTTTATGATTCAGGAAATATAAGTATAACTTAGGAAAAACGCCGAAAAAAGCGGTTTTTATTTTTTTTTAACTATGACGCACCACTCACAAAAATCTGAAAAAATTGAGCATAATACTTACGGTAATACCTCATTGCTAAATTAAATCTGGAGTAGCACCTTGTAGATTTCTATATAAAACCTGCATTTTTTCGATTTTTTTCGTGTTTTTCATTTTTCACAAGCAGAGCTTGCAGCAGAAAAATCTGGAAATGATACCTAATATGTGGCTCGATATCCGAAATGTGCCAGATTTTTTTCAGAATTTTTAATTGTCAGTAAATAGGGAAAATGGGCCAAAAACTGATTTTTCGTTTTTTCTCAATAACTACCCTTACAGATGAGATAGGGAGCTGAAACTTGGCAGAGAGGGGTTTTTTTGGGTAGGCTATCGAATGGTCCAAGCACGATTAAAATCCCGCCGGGGGCGAATTTCACTATCAAACCCGGCTATAGCCTTTAACTGGAGTCGTCTCTCCCCGAACGTCTCTATAATCGACTCGTTTGCCGCGTATAGCTTAAGGCTGGACGCGGATCTACTCGACCTCTTATTCGTCGGCAACAGGGAAATGTCCGCGCCCGTGTCAACCAAGAAGTTAAGTCATGACTCACGATCATAAACATGGAGGCGGTGTGAATCCGCACTCGGCGCGCTCGCCTCCGCGCGGCTGGTGCTTATTCGTTTTTCGCCTGCCACGAGCAGGGTTTTGCACAGAAACGCGCGTCTTTGCCATATTTCCGGTGTAGACGGCAAATTTTATCATCGCGCGTTTTGGATTTGGGTCTCGAACGAAATTCTTCGCGGGATGGGGTTCTCCGACGAGCGTTCCGATTATCACGCCTGACGATAGTCGTCAATTCGGCGACTTGCTTCGCAAGGCGGTCGACCTTTTCTTCGAGCTCCCGGATTGAAGAAACGCGAGGGGCTATCGCGGAAACGTTAGGCGATATCGGCGATTCAATATGCACTTCCGAAGGATCACGCGAAGAAATCGCGGCAACTGTGGTCGAACATGCGCCCGACGCCTCGACAACTTTGTCGGCCAATTCGGCAAACTCCTGGAGGTCATCAACCCTTGACATCGCCAGAACCGCACGAATTTGGGTCGGAAGTTGTTCTAAAAATATCGCGCGAATGACATCGTTGTTGCACGACCCGTCATTTAAATTGCGTAGTCGCGTCAGGATATGGGACGGTTTTCCCGTGGCGAGAACATCTCCCTTCAGCAAGCGACGCAATCGCGTTTCAGCCGACGTAGAAAAACTTGTTATTATGCGATCCCTAATTTGATCGTATAAATCTACGGGCTGCGGTTTCCCGTACAATATGTCTCTGATTGTCGCGATTTCGTCGAATGACAACGCCGATACCACGACGTCAGCCATTGTCTTCTGCGTCGTGATCCGCGACACCGCCAAGGACGATTCCACTTGCGCGAACCATAGCGCGGGATCTTCCCGGAAAAACGCGGGTATCTTCGGGACGCGGTACGAATCTATATGTTTCTCAAGGAGGGTCTTGAGGAAATCCTCCTGCCCCGTCGACGCGTCCGGCGCGGTCATGTTGACTACGGGAAAACGTAAGCGCGACGGCGATCTACAACGAATTACGGGCCACGAGCCCGCCGAACGCGCGAAACACTCGCGATCGGAACTAACACCATTCGCTCACGAAACGGTACGCAATCCTAGGCACTTACTATCGTTCGCGCGAATACGATGATATGTTGAAATCGGCCTCGCGAACGGCGGGAAACTTCAGCAAAGATGGCGGTTTGGCAGCCAACGGCAAACGGCCCACGTTGAGCGTCCAAGATGGCGGCAAACGGCCCACGTTGAGCGTCCACGATGGCGGCAAACGGCCCACGTGGGTAAAACGGCGTCCTCGACAGGGTCGAACGATGCAGATCGTCACTGCCCGGTGACGCGACTTCCTTCCTTCTGTTCAGATGTATGATGCGACGGAAATAATCACGTCGGGGTCACCAATGTAGGAAACGGACTCTCAGAGTCCACAAAATCTACTATAAACAGTGCATCTATACAGCCTACACTGTATGAATAGCACGAACACTGACGTATAGGAAGGAGGTAACGAATCGACCACACGATATGTGTTCAACGTGAACAAAACACTATTTATTATAACCAAGACGTGGAACAAAGGAGACTATCTATTTCAAGACACGGCACGAGGTCTGCCTCGTATAACGGCCGGATGAAGAGTCGTCGGCGAAGATCGCTTCGCGCTTCTTCTCCGCCTGGGCGCAGGGCGGCCAACTCCTGGGCGGAGAGTACACTAGGCACGGCCTAGGGGAAATCCCTACAGCAGTTTTTCTCACAGCGCCATCGTGCGGTGATCGGTGTTCCCCCAATCCCACTTCTGACACCAATTGTAGGATCTCAGGAAAAATGAGGGCACCGCCGCCGCGGGAATCGAACCCCGGCCTCACTGGTGGTAGCCGATCGGCTAACGCGCTCACCCACGGAACCCTCCCATTCTTCCCAATCTCCTACAGTATACTTGTTCTGGGGGTCCTGATCCCACAATATAATTACGATAACGAGTTCTTACTTTCACTCCTACTCTGGGCAACTGAAAATCTAACCACAATATAGACGGAATTTTAGTATTTTCTTGAAAAGTAATAAATTTTAATATTCCGCATGTGTGCTCCATTAACCAATCCGTTTTCAACATCACTGTTATTAATAATTATGTTTTTTTAAAGATTGTAATATAAATTTTTTTTTGTACTTTCATCGATATTCTTTGAAAATGTATTCTTCGGGAGTAGAGATGATTAACTCACTCTTGCATTGGGATAATTTTCGATTATTGTAAGCGGAAACATCATCGTAAGGTACAAAAAAAGATTTAAAAAAAAAAAATTTTTTCTAATTTTAAAAAAATCGAAAAAAAATGTTTGTGTAATTACGTTTGTTTCTTCGGTGGAAACTTTCCGTTCTCTCGTATAAATTGCATTGTTGAATAACTTCTTTCGAAAAAAAACTAAAAAAATTAAAAAACTACTTGACCAAAATGAACCAAAATCTAATCAGCTCTAAGTTACAGCGGGGCACATCGATTGCATCATTCATCATTCTGATCGCGTTGTTATTTTTCCAGAAAACGTTAACGAAAAATTTGATAACATACAAACGGCCATACGCACACACACACACACACATACGGACATTTTGATAAAAATAGTATAAAATGACTCCAATGACCATGAAACGTGAAGATCTGCTAAAAAATCGATTTTCGATTTTCGGGGTAATTACAATAACTTCCCTATAAAATCGGGAAGTTAATAACATCAGACACAGCAATTATTTTCCTGCTTGGATCACCTTCATTATACCATGCATTATAAAGATCCTGATTTTTACAGTTGTATTTGTCTACAAATATAAAAATAATTAACCTTTTGATGTCAATACAGTATGATGTGAATGTTAAAGTGGAACATACTTTCCGACATTGTAATTCAAAATTATTTTCAACTCTTAAACTAAATTACACACTATATAAATGAATTAAAAATATGTACAATGTATGTATTTACATACATAAATATGTACAACTATAATTATATGTTAGAGAGCGGGTGTACAAGCGCAGCGTTGCTTTGATCTAATCGTCAGTTTATTTTGTCTATCTTCATCATCATTATTATTTATTTAACGTCGCATCGACTGCTATAGTCATTAGCGACGGGACCTACAGTTTTTATAAGGTGGGTTCCGAACCACTTCCGAACCACCTTGGACACCACAGTTTACAGAGTACATGGAGTATTTCCAGAGGTGCCGGCGTCGGGATTCAAACCCGCGACCACGGAGTCCGTAAGCGCGCGCTCTACCCACTGAGCCACTGCGCGCCCCATTTGTCTATCTTGTGGTAGGGTCAACATGTACTTTATACAAAACACTGTTGGTTTTTGGGAAGCAAGGTAATTTTGTAATAAAGAAACAGGCAGATATCTTTTAAACGACATTTATGTAGATGCTCTCTCTTCACAAGCTAGGCTTAGACAGACAATGGTCCGGAGCTCGCCGGTACATTTTATACCAAAAACGTGAGTCATGTCGGCATGCGGACTCAAAGGGCCGCCGCTCTATCTTTGTTTACAAACCTAAGATGTCGCAGAGATTAATGTAACAGGACCTGCAGAGATGGTCTTTGGAATTTTTAAAACAATAGTTCTCGGAACAGTATTCATTTCTGTATCATAACGTCATATATCGACACCCGAAGATATGGTTCCTCGAATGTGTATGTATACAATAGTTCTCGGAACAGTATAAATGACGTCATATATCAATACTCCCACTCAGAAATTAATTTATAAGTATAAGAAGAGAGAACACTTTTGGGCAATATACAAATGGTCCAACATTCGTTGCAATGGATTGGGGAAAACCCAAAACAAAAACCCAATCAAACCATAATTGTTATGTTAACTATTTCTTGTCACTGGAGCTCCTCCAGTCCGAGTTGCTTGCGCATATAATCGTAGGATCAAACGAAGGCGGGCGAAGTTTGATCAAGATTATATGAAATGTCTCGTTCGAAGATGATAGTATTGTAGTCATACTTGTCATGCTTCACATTAGGGCTGCAGGCGAGCTCAGAAATGCGAGCCGAGTTCGAGTCGAGTCGAGCCCAGGGGGCATAAGCTGAAATGCAAATAATTTAACTACTATTATTCGGCCCCGGGACACAGGCGGCGTTGGTGTTCCCCATCACGTGATGGGGGCGCATGCGGAGAACGCCTACTTTGCTCTGTATCCATAAATACAGATGGTAAATGGTATCCATATTCCATTGTATTCCATGCAACATGCAACGCTGACTGACGCTGACCAGCTGACCCACGCCATCACAATCAGGAATTGTTCAAAGCGAGTCGAAGTTGGTCGAAGTGAAAAGTAAATAGCTATGGTTGCGAAACTGTGCGTTGTTCTTAATTGCCCCGGCAATTATAGCAAATTATAGAAATTTCCTAAGGACAGGAAATATGAGAAAAGGATTTCTAAGTGGCTCTCTGCGACTGAGAACGAAGAATTATTGTATTTATAATTAATTATTAGATTTATAATAAATATTTATTTTTATTTCAGCTGTTTAAATTTCTACCCTTTCCACTTAAAAGATTAATTGTACGCGTGTACATTAAAGTACATATAGCTACGGCATATAGAGTTGTGTGAGTCACGCGAGTATCTGTGTGTAAGTGAGTAGCGTTTATATCTATATATATTGTCATTAGTTCGGCCCCGGGACACAGGGAGCGCTAAAATACTGGACACATTTTTAACACGGCAGCTTATGCCCCCTGGTCGAGCCGAGACTAGCTTGGTCGAGTCGAGTCGAATACTCGCATCGACGTCATCGGCTCGCATCGGTTGCGAGCCGCTCGCATCGATGCGAGTGCTCGACAGTGCTCGACTCAGTGCTGCCAGATGAGGGGAATCACGCCGATATATGATGTACCCTGTCTCTGATGGCGAGAGTAATATGCAGTGATGCCATATGGAGCTCCAAACGGAGCTCCCGTACTCTCCTCCTTACCCCTTCCACTATTCCATTCCAGCACTGTGCGCAGGCGCACACTCCACGGTCCCCATCGCGCACGTGCAACGTGTCTCCCATTTGCTTCACTCATTCCCCGTCATCAGAGAGGGGGTACATCATTTCACCGTGACTCCCCGCATCTGGCATCACTGGTAATATGTGACACGTTGCGCATGGGCGACGGGGATTGAGTGGGGCAAATGGGAGACACGTTGCGCGTGCGCGACGAGGATTGAGTGCGGCGAATGGGATAGTGGAAGGGGAAAAGGAGGAGAGTATTTCCGAGAACTGTGGCTCCGTTTGGAGCCGACTTGGCAGCACTGGCTCGACTCGGCTCGATCAATCCAGTCGAGCTTAGCACGGCTGGCACCAAGCGTGCGACTCGTACGAAACGAACGGCTTGCATGACGTAATACGACATTGAAGTTCTCGCAGTATCACGTTTAAATTATTATGTAGGATGTGTCTTATCGTGATTATTAATGTGTATTTTTTCAGGTTTCACAGACTTTGCGAACAGGTTTACAAAAATTGGAAATATCAGAAATTCGAAAAATGCATATTTCCTATTGAACTATGGGAGACATTTACCAGTTTCATAAAAATTCAGTAATGGGATATTGTTGAAACCATTTTTCTTAATTTTTTTTATAGCGGTGCATTGTGCTTAAAAAAATAAAAATCAATTTTTTCGATATTTCTTTACGGTTTGTATGTGTATTCTGTAATATTGAACATTTTTGACAAACGTAAAAATGGAATATAAATGTTGCTTTGACGATATGTATATGTATATTGGAAATATCTGCACAACAATTATATGGTTAAGAATAAAGAAGAAAACGATGAGTTGAACGAAAAAGAAAATCATTCGGTGTGGGATTCTATCCAGGAGATTCAATTCGCAGCGGGTTTTGTTTGTTTGTAAAATCTCTTTATTATATAACATATTTACATTGAGGTTTATAACAAAATAAAAACATTATAAACATTTTCAACAATTGAGTTTGCACGTAGTTCCTACAATTTATGCTAAACCTACTACTACACAGACAGCACACCGGCTCGATTTGGGCCTGCTTTTTATGCGCGCCATGGCCCGGAAATAGCCAGGCATGGGCTCGAGCCCACAGCCTGCCGGCCGTGCCAGATTTCAGCCAGATTTCAGCCCATTTACAAGATTGCAAGGGTGCGGCATTTGCGTTCTCATTTCGTGATAATACAAACATGGGTTTTTTCAGTTTGTAAAAACGCCAAATAAAGATCAATCCAGGCAGCAAACGCCCTCAAAAGTCTTATTTAAGACAGATTTAATAACAGTAAAGTGGGTTCTGTTTCCTGCTAAAAATGGTGTAGGTTCTGTTCCATGCTAAAGATGATGTAGGAGCTGTTCCAGACTAAACATGATGTGGAGAGAGAAGATGTCGCGAGAAAAGTTGGGCTCAATCGAAGCACTGATTGGCCACATTAGTGTGACCGTGCTGCCCTCTTAAACTCTGGCTGAAATCTGGCACGGCCGGCAGGCTGTGGGCTCGAGCCCATGCCTGGCTATTTCCGGGCCATTGCGCGCATAAAAAGCAGGCACGGATCCAACGGAATCAGCCTCGAGCCGATCCAAGCATTGTGTTAGATAGTAACCTGTAGGTCACGGGCCTCGGGACGTTTGGGCCGGTAGTGGGCTCGGGCAGGCTGTGCTGTCTGGGTATATATACAGAAAGAATCCTTTTGTTGGCTTTTCATATTATAGTAATGTAGGCCCCACGTGTGCACGATCGTTGGCCCTACGTTGGGTATTACCGTTGGCCCGACATTGGACGTGATCGTTGGCCCTACGTTGGGTATTACCGTTGATCCGACGTTGGCGCAACGTTGGCTGAGCGTTGGCCCAACGTTGGCCCTGACTGTTGGCCCAACTGCAAAAAAGAGCGACATCTCTAACGGTTGCCCAACGCATATCGCCAACGTAGGCCCAACGAAACACCAACCGTAAATGCTACTAGGGATATTCCTCCGATAGCATATGCGGAAGCGTCAGTAGTGAGATTAAATGTTTTTGAAAAATCTGGAAACTGTAGTATAGGCTCTGTTATAAGAGCTTCTCGTAAAATTTGAAAAGATTTTTCTTGCATCTCCTTCCATTCAAAAATAACATCTTTCTTTAATAAATCTGTCAATGGTTTAGCAGTTGCAGAAAAGTTTGGTATAAATCTTCGATAATATCCAGCTAATCCCAAAAATTGCTTAATCTTTTTCACATTCTTTGGATTCGGGAAATTCTGTACAGCTACTATTTTCTTCGGATCAGGTTTCAAACCATTTTCACTAATGATCCCAGATAGCACAGGACGACTTTAAGTTGCCGTTTTCATGTCCGTTCTATGTCTTTACGTCTCACGTCTCAGTAAGACGCGTTTTAGGCGACCATAAAGGCATCTTTTCTGGGACGCCGTTTTCACGTTAGAAATGAGATGCATAAAAGGCACCTGCCTTCGAACGTGAAAACGTTGTCCCAGCAGAGGTGCCTTTAAGGACGCGTAAAAGTTGCCTCTTTCGGGACGCCGTTTTCAGGTTAGAAATGAGATGCATAAAAGGCACCTGCCTCCGAACTTCGAACGTGAAAACGTCGTCCCAGCAGAGGTGCCTTTATGGATGTGTAAAAGTTGCCTCTTTCGAATTGTAATGTGCGAAAACTGTGTGTAGGTTTGTATATACATATGTATATTCATTGTAGCCATTTTCTGATTAATAAATTTTAGAAATGAAAGTACATATTTATTGAAACGTATTGAATGCTGAGTCTTCCCTTGTAGAGTAATGACACCGTTCACGTGTGTCTAAATAAATATATAATTTAATCGAAATAAATTAATAATTAATTTTAAATATTCTGAATGGATGAAATTGATTTGCAAAAGGGTAAAATTGATTTGCAGAAAGGTGAAATTCACTTGCAAAAGGGCGAATTTGAAGCGTAAAACCTACAAATTGTCATCATTAGTTTCAAATTGTTTGGTGGGGCCGCGTGTTTGACATGCTTGCCGTACATGTACAATTAAAATAATAATTATTATATAATGCTTCTAGACGACTACGCGAAAGCGAGGAGCAAGGCGAAGGAGGCCGAAGAGACGAGTGACCTGCAGTCGGAGATCGAACAGCCTGGTGTCCTCAAGAAAAGAAAAATTGTGCCACCACTGTGGGCTTGCAGCTCTGACGGCGAATATTCGTCAGATGAAACATTATTGCCTTCTCCCCCAAATCTGGCGAATAAAGCTAATATTGGTATGTAAATACAAAAAGAAGCACCTTACTTATAGAACATTAAGTATTACCGTAGTTAGTAAATCTTTTTTCATGAAAATATATTTCATTTTCAGTCACTCACGTGAACCAAGATGATGGGTTCCCGTCTCAATCCCTATTGGGAATCCGAAGTTATACCAGAAGGGAATCAGCAAGTCTGGCGAATAAAGCTAATATTGGTATGTAAATACAAAAAGAAGCACCTTACTTATAGAACATTAAGTATTACCGTAGTTAGTAAATCTTTTTTCATGAAAATATATTTCATTTTCAGTCACTGACGTGATCCAAGATGATGGGTTCCCGTCTCAATCCCTATTGGGAATCAGAAACAATTCCAGAAGAGAACCAGGACCAGGGTACTACCCTGCCCAGCAGGAAACAATACTGCGATCACTGTCCGCGCAAAATCATTTGTTAAGGGCACTGGCGACGGAGGTTCTGCAAAAGATGGAAGAAATGCAGAAAGATATTACTACATTAACGGCTTCAGTAAAGTCAGTACAGACAGTACACTCAGTACACTCAGTACACTCATCCAGACAAACTTCACTATTTATGAGGTTTCCTGAGTTAATATTTCCAATGAAGACGGAACAGGAACTGGATTTCTTGGAAATGAAGTTGCAAGAGAAGGAAACATTCGATGCAGCAGTAAGTAAAATTTATTGCTGTAATAAATACACTTAAAATATCTGACATATATTTATCTTTCATTTAGTTAACAGCAGAGATGGGCAACAATTTTATGTAAATAAATAAAAATTTCGAATAAAGCGGGTTTATTTGTAAAATTATTCATGGTAAGTCTTCGAATAAATCCTTCGAATCATTTTCTGCCAGGCCGACGAACGCGTCGGCAGCCGTGACCACGTGATGCAATAAACACGGTCGGGCAACCTGATGCCCAGTCAGGTATATCGGTATGTAATTAAATTGCAAAACACTATTAATAGTGTCATTTTAATAGGAAGATCGCCACGAACTAGCTGGCGCCACTTATATGAAAAAATTATGAAAAATGAACAAGTTTTGCAATTGAATTACACACATTACACACCAATATACCTGACAGGGTTGCCGGACCGTGTTCATTGCATCACGTGGTCACGGCTGCCGACGCGTTCGTCGGCCTGGCAGAAAATGATTCGAAGGATTTATTCGAAGACTTACCATGAATAATTTTACAAATAAACCCGCTTTATTCGAAATTTTTATTTATTTACATAAAATTGTTGCCACATCAGGTTACCATGCAGAATGTCATATGCTAACAACTTTTTATTTTAGGTAGAAGAAGTCAGTAAAATTGGAGGCACTGCAAGCTACAAAACTTTTGCCGGAGAGCCTTGAGCATGCTAATTAGCAACGAATTGGCTCTGTGCTACAGCTGGTATGGCCGAAAAGGGAAGAAACCATTCAAGGACTACCGAATAGCCAGCCTCGTTATATGTAATTATCACCCTCATTTACATGTTATTGTTATAATGATTATCTATGTACAAATTAATAAACAAAGAAATTCTTATTTAAGATGCTGCTGGAGAAGCGAAAATACTGGGCGACCAAAAGATGTACGAAACATCTGTGCAGTTGTGGCTGAGAAGGGCCGCGGACCGTTTAAGAACGAAAACATCGCAAAAAAAATTCTAAATATTCACTGACATATCATATTTACGTTTTAAATTTTATTCCATTTACATAGTTTAATATTAATATGTTAATTATTAATGTTATATATCATATTATTATGTTATTATTATTATCATTATTATCATTATTATCATTATTATGTTTACATGTAAATGTTAATTATAAAATATTTCAAGGTTAATACTGCAATATTAATATATTATTTTTAATATTTTACTTTTATTCAATGTTGCGGTAATAAAATGCGTTAATGCAGATATTTAAACTGCAATATTTTATTTTAATGTTTCAATTTTATTGTGGCAATAAAAATATTAATTAGTAATTTATTTTGTCCCACTTTTTAACATTCTTTGGCATCTTTTATGCGCATTTCTGATGACAAAGAGGCGCCTGAGAGATCCCTAAAAAGACGTGTAAAAGATGCAGAAAAGATGCATAAAAGATGCAGAAAAGATGCATAAAAGATATGCAAAAAGGCAACTTTTTTGCGTCTTAAAGCGGCATCTTAAAGATGTCGAAAAGACCTGTGAGAGACGACTTTAAGATGCACAGTTTTGTAACAAAGACCTGTTAGAGTTGTACACAGTACGTGGAAAAGACGTGAAAACGACGTGTCACAGACGCAACGGACGACTTAAAGATGTACGTTACGTCTTGCGTCAGGCAACTTTTAGGTCTACTTTAAGATGTCTTTGTGCTATCTGGGATGTGTCCCAAGCAGGTTACCTCATGACGCAAAAATTCGCATTTATCAGGTTGCGATTTCAATCGTGCTATGCGTAATCGACCCATTAGTTTATTAAATTTAATTTCGTGCTCTTGCAAAGAACTTGAATATATGACTATATCATCTAGATATACGAATAATTCAGATCCTTGAAGTCCTGCCAGCACACTATTCATCAAACGTTGAAATGTGGCTGGAGCATTTTTCAATACAAAAGGCATTCTTTTACATTGAAAATGACCATAAGGTGTTGAGCATGCTGTCTTAGGCCTCGTACAGACTAGAACATTTCGACGAACTGCGCCGCGAACCGCGCATTTCGACGAACATTTCGACGAACGCTGCCGCGCGCATTTCGGCGCGCACGAACGCGAACGGGTGGCACTTACAAATCTGTTTGCAGGATAGATAGCATGTCCTAAATATTCATAATAAATGTCAAGAAATAGACAGAAATTTGTAAACAAAGACCGGTGATTTAAATTATCCGAAAAAATTACATTTCTACTTCATAGATTCCGGTCGGGACGGGAATTTTTCTTCGGATCGGGACAGAATCCTGAAAATTATTCGGGAAATATTATCGGGAATCCCGGATATTTTACGGGAATTCCGAATATTTTCGGGAATCTCGCACACCCCTGCAGAAATCCCGAAAAAATTCACGGGAAACCGGAACACCACCGGGAATCCCGCATATTCTCCGGAAAAACTCAGGATTTTCGGGATCCAGTCTCGACATGATACGAGGCTTCCCATCCCGTTCCCGGCACCGGGATTCGGGAATTCCCGTCCCGTCCCGCACACCACTAGTATTTACATAACAAGACGCGTGTGCGATATTCACAACTTAGAACGCTCAGCCAAACCGGAAAAAGACATACATTTTCTTAAATATCGGGAGATGTAGGGTTCTTATAGAAAAAGTTGGAGGCAACCCCGCTAAAAACCCGGGATTTCCCGAATCCCGATGCCGGTACGGGATGGGAAGCCTCGTATCATGTCGGGACGGGATCCCAAAAATCCTGAGTTTTTCCGGAGAATATTCGGGATTCCCGATGGTGTTCGGGTTTCCCGTGAATTTTTTCGGGATTTCTGCAGGGGCGTGCGAGATTCCCGAAAATGTTCAGAATTCCCGTAAAATATCCGGGAAAAGAATGCAATGTTTTCATAGCAAGGGCCTCTTTAATAATTTGAGACAAATTATGGAGTAGAAATGTAATTTTTCCAGATAATTTAAATCACCGATGTCTTTGTTTATAAATTTCTGTCTATTTCTTGACATTTATTATGAATATTTAGGATATGCTATCTATCCTGCAAACAGATTTGTAAGTGCCACCCGTTTGCGTCCGTGCGCGCCGAAATGCGCGCGGCGGCGTTCGTGGCACCGTTCGTCGAAATGTTCGTCGAAATGTTCGTCGAAATGCACGGTTTGCGGTGCGGTTCGCGGCGCGGTTCGCGGCGCGGTTCGCGGCGCGGTTCGCGGCGCAGTTCGTCGAAATGTTCTAGTCTGTACGAGGTCTTATGAGCGTCCTCAGGTGCCATTTTAATTTGATGAAATCCGGAAGCTAAATCACATATGGAAAAATATTTGGCACTTCCAAGTTGATCTAAAATTTCTGTTATATTAGGTAGAGGTTATGCATCACCAATTGTTTTCTCATTTAAATTTCGATAATCAATTACAAGCAGAGTTGGGCAAAATGTAATTTCAATTACAATTACAATTACTTACGAATTACTGTAATTTGGAATTGTAGAAATACAATTACAATTACATGTAATTGTAATTGAAATTACTTGACGAATCAGTGTAATTGTAACTGTGGTCCGCAATTACAATTACTGGTTGAGCCAAAGTAATTGCAATTACAATTACAATTACATGTAATTGTAATTGTTAGCTGCAATTCCTTTCCAAACAGACGACGGACGACGGTCGCGCGTGAACACTCATGCACCGGTCTAGCGGTGTGTGAGAGTACCCTAGCGCAGTGATGCCAGAACCGTGGTACTGTGGTACTGAACCATACCCCCTCCATAGCCTACTATCGCCCCTTCGTTCCTTTCCAACGCGCCCGCGCGCTACACTCACCAGCGTACCTCCACTGTATCCGTGTGCGCTGCTCGTACGCTGCTTGTGCGCTTGCGCCAGCCACAATCTATTTTTAGCACCTTCCATGTTGTATTGTTTTGCGGCAACGAAACTGAAATTCGGCTTTCGAGCCGTCGAGCGTACGAATCGCAATCTGGAGCTAGCCTTCGAGTTCCCGTGCAGCGATATTTCTTTTTCATTACTTTCTTTATTTTCATTCCTTTTTTTATTTCATTATTTAACCTTCCAGAAAATTAAAAATGTAAAAGCTATGTTAAAAATATGTTTTCATTTTAAATAGACACGTTTTATTTCTGTTCCGGCTGAGCCGATACGCTCGACCTCGTCTGCGTGTTTTCTATGTGTAAGAACCTAAATTCAAACACTCAGAAAGATATCGAGCAACGGATAAAAACATTGCGAGCGTCGCGAAGTCACCGTTGCCCGTGAACCAGCGAATTCGAATCAGAAGCGTTTGGAACAACGTATCGAAAACACGAAAAGTAGAGCGTCGCGCCGAGCGAACGAGAAGTAGACGAGATATCGAGGAGAATCTAGGAGCCCGTGCTCCACTCCGCAAATTAATAAATCTATTTAACGAGTTGAGTTTTCATTTAATACGGTGTTCTTCGTTTCTCAATTTAACCCGGTGTTCTTCCTTCCTCACTTGAACCGGCAACAAATAAATATTTAGAGTGTTCCGATAAAACGAAGGTAAATCGAACATTTTATGGTCCTTCGAGCCGGATTCGTTACCATAGTGAGGAAGAACCAGTGACGAGAACAGTGAAGTGCAATCGGACCATACCGACTGCCCCAAAAAACACTAACCACGCGTGAAAGCAGTGACAAAGAAAAGTTCGTGAAATTCGAAAACGCTGAAACCGTTAACTCGCACCGTGCGACCGTTCGAATCATGGATGACCTCCAGCGTGTTATCATAGAGCAAGAGCGGACAATCGCTCAAATTGAGCGCGCCTTGCCCAATTTGAAGAAAGTGGGTGTTCAAAATTATACCGCTGCAAAGGTCAAGAACCGAAAGCAAGCGCTGGACCAACTTTGGGACAAGTGTCAACAGCTGGACACCCAACTATATCAGGAAGCGACCGAGGAGAACTACAAAGAGCTGGACTATTTCAAGGAGGAGGCCTTCTCCAGGGCGGAGGACGTGTATCTAGCGACTACCGACTACATGGCTGAGGTTCTTCACAGGCTGACCAATCCATCCTCCACCCACCTGGCAGGGGGCGACTCTCAGGACAACTCTGCTAGCGTCCCAGGTCGTAATACAAAATTATCCCGTATAGATGTACCGATATTCTCAGGTAATCGTCTTGCGTGGGAAGATTTTCGCGATATGTTCGAATCGCTTGTAATCTCTAACGTGACGTTAACGAACGTCGAGCGTCTTCATTATCTGAAAATCAGTTTAACGGGAGAAGCGCTCGAATTAGTGAGTAATATTAGAATCACGGAATCAAATTTCTCCCACGCGTGGAAGAAACTCACCGATGAGTACGAGAACACGCGATTGCTTATAGCGACTCACTTAAACGCGATTACGGACATACCGGTTATGAAATTCGAATCTGTAAGCGGACTCCGTGCGTTGCGTAATACGGTGAACTCGTCAATCGACGCCCTCAAAAATCTCGGCCGTCCCGTAGACAAGTGGGACGATTGGCTTGTCCACACTCTAGGCAAAAAACTGGCTCCACGAACGCGACAAGAATGGCAACTTCAACTAGGAGAGTCCTACGACCCTCCGTCGTTCGATCAATTCATCGCGTTTATTGCCAAGCGAGTGCGAGGTCTAGACGAGGGCCCCGCCGACTCATCCAATGCGACGCGTACGGTTGCGAAAACGCATATAGCGAACGCGCCCCCCAATAGAGCGAGTGCGAATAAATGCCCACATTGTTCCGGGAACCATCCTCTATATCGTTGTGACGAATACAACCGCGCCGATCTACAACGCCGATACGCTCTTGTAAAACGAACGAAGTGTTGCATGAATTGCCTACGTAAAGGACACTGCCCGAGCGAGTGTCGCAGTCAAACGAGATGTTATAAATGCAGTCAAGCGCATCATACGTCGTTACACCGCGATACAGACACCTCAACCGCGGGCCGTGATCAACAGGCGAAAACATACACTCCTGCAAGTGCCCCCACCAATCCTACGACAGCGAGCGTTTCCGAGAGCGCTAAATCGAATTCGAACGATTGCCGAATCTATCCGACCGAGACGTCATCCGTACATACGGTACTTCAAACACAAACACGCGCCCGATCGGTTATTCTTGCGACAGCGCGTGTCATCCTTCGCACGGTAGAAGGCCGAACGATACAAACAAAGGCCTTACTAGATCAAGGTTCCACATATAGCTTCATATCCGAAACACTTGCCCAGACGTTACGCACCCGGAGGCGAAAAACAAGTCTGACCGTCAATTGTTTTGGCGATATATATAGCGGCAAATCGAAATCATTCCTCAATCTCGGACTTGAACCTGTGCATGGGAAGGGACCGTCCCTCCCAATTAACGCGTACGTGTTTCAACGAATAACTTCGTATGCGGCAACAAAGACTCGCCCTGTCACGTCTTGGCCGCACTTACAAGGTCTGGAGCTCGCGGATCCTGAGCCTTTCGACCACAGTCCGATACATTTGCTTATTGGCGCCGATCTTTACGGTGCGATTCTAGTTAACGACCTTCGTCAAGGGCCTTTCGGCAGCCCGACTGCACAACTAACGATATTCGGCTGGATACTTTCCGGGCCCTCCACCGATGTAGGGTCTGCCGCGCATTCGAGTGTCGCGTCTATCCATACGGTTAACTCGGAAGCCGACGAGTTACTCAAACGGTTTTGGGAAACCGAAGAAATATTCACGAGGCCGCATCTTACCGAAGATGAGAAACAATGCGAAAAGCATTTTTGCGAGACACATCAACGAGACGAAACGGGACGGTACGTGGTGCGACTTCCGTTCCAAACATTCCCCCCGCCGATAGGGGATTCCTTAGCAATTGCGGCGCGTCAGTACACTCGACTCGAGCGGCGGTTAGAGCGAGACACAGGTCACGCGCAATCATATCACGATTTTTTAACGGAGTATCGAGAACTCGGACATATGGAGTTCGTTCCGTTAAACGAACGCTCTAACGTTCCAGCATTATACCTTCCCCACCACCCCGTGATAAAGGAGGATAGTCTTACGACGAAATTGCGAGTCGTATTTAACGCGTCGTGCGCTACATCGAACGGGACGTCACTTAACACGCATTTACGCGTCGGTCCCAAATTACAGAACGACCTGTCCGCTATTATTACGCGCTGGAGACAACATCAATTCGTTCTGACAGCGGACATTGCCAAGATGTTCCGCCAAATTCGCGTGCACCCGCTTGATTGCGATTATCAGCGCATACTTTGGCGTCCTCCCGGCAGTGACGTTGTGAGGCCCTGTCGACTAACGACCGTCACTTACGGTACCGCGTGTGCCCCCTACTTAGCTATACGCGTCCTGAACCAATTAGCCGATGACGAGGGCGACAAATTTCCTCTTGCTAGGACTATCTTGCGGCAAAACATCTACGTAGATGACGTGTTATTCGGCGCTGACGACTTAGATACCGCGCGTGAGATGCGTCGTCAAATACGGGATTTACTTCTTGCCGGTGGATTTCAGTTACACAAATGGGCAGCTAACGATCCTGTCCTTTTCGACGAGAGTCCGCAGAAAGATCACGAACTCCCACTTGACCATCCCCTAGAAGTCGATTCGAATTTGAAAATTCTTGGCGTAGCGTGGTCCCCGCGGACCGATAAATTCTTTTTCCGAACAAATATTCCTGGTGACATTGGCTCAACGAAACGAACCGTGTTGTCATCCATCGCAAAGCTATTCGACCCAATGGGATGGGCTACCCCTATCATAATCATGGCGAAAATCTTGATTCAAGAGTTGTGGGTACGCGAACGCGATTGGGACGAAAAGCTTCCTGCCGACCTTTTCGAGAAATGGCAATCGTATTGCCAGTCACTTCAAACCCTGAATGAAATCCGAATTCCCCGTTGGACCGGAGTAACGTCTAGCACAGACGCGTATGAATTACACGGATTCTCCGACGCGTCGAGTCGGGCGTTCGCAGCTGTCGTGTATATCCGCGTGATTCAAGCAGACGCAAACGTTAAGACCACCTTGATAGCCGCGAAATCTAAGGTGGCCCCGCTTAAAACACTAAGCATTCCACGTCTCGAGCTGAACGCCGCAGTTCTATTGTCAAAACTCATGGAATCGATTCTTTCCACTCTGCAGTGCGCCAACGCGACGATATACTGCTGGACTGACTCTACAGTCGTTCTCGATTGGTTGAATAAACATCCTTCCACGTGGAACACGTTTGTAGCCAACCGCGTCGCGGATATTCAGACGCGTCTTCCGTCGGCCTCATGGAAACATGTTCCTACTGCCTCCAACCCAGCTGATTGCGCGTCCCGCGGCATTCTCCCGAGCGAACTTCGCGATCACGCTATCTGGTGGCACGGGCCACCCTGGCTGGGTAGATCGCCGCAACATTGGCCTGCTCGACGAGCGGATTATCGAGAAATCGACCCAAATCACGATGCTACCGTGACCTCAGAACTTCGCGGGGGCGTGATTCATACCGTGATACCGGAGACAAAACCCATGGAATTGCCCGAGCAATTCTCTTCGTGGCCGAAGCTCCTTCGAATTACCGCCTACCTCCTTCGATTTGTAAAGAACGCGAGAACTAAACGATCGTCGGAGAAAAAGGATTTCGCCGTAGAAATCCGCGAGGCTCGACTGCATTGGTGCAGAATAGCCCAGTGCTCGGCCTTTCCCAGTGAAATCCAAGCGCTCCGCCAAGGACGCGCTCTCCCGTTAAAGAGCCCGTTGCTCAAACTACACCCCTTTCTGGACGAACACAACATCGTACGTCTTGGCGGGCGGCTAAGACACTCAACGTTGCCGTACGATGAGAAACACCCCATCATACTCCCCAATGGTCGAATAGCTGAGCTCATTGTCGACCATGCGCATATTCGAGCCCTACACGGAGGTCCGCAATTGACACTCCGAATCATACGACAAATGTTCTGGGTCATTGGCGCCAGAAATATGATACGATTCCGAATCCATCGTTGCGTCGCTTGCACACGACAGCGGGCAAGTACTTCGACTCAACTTATGGGTGACCTTCCCTCCGCGAGAGTCACTCCTTCGAGAGCGTTTCTTCATACCGGCGTCGACTATGCCGGGCCGTACAACGTCTTACCCGTCACGGGCCGAGGTCAGCATACCCGAAAAAATTATGTTGCGTTGTTTGTATGTCTATCCACGCGGGCGATCCATTTGGAGCTAGTTGGTGATTGTTCCACTAGCGCGTTTCTCGCCGCGTTCAACCGATTTGTATCGCGCCGCGGAATTCCAAGCGATCTGTACAGCGACAACGGAACTAATTTTCAAGGAGCCGACAGAGAACTTACTCGCGCGTTCCGTACCATTACGAAAGACGCCAACCTGGCATCTCGACTCGCCACCGACGGAACCACGTGGCATTTTATACCTTCCGCGGCTCCTCACTTCGGTGGACTTTGGGAGGCCGGGGTCAAGGCTATGAAGCACCACTTGCGTCGTGTCGTGGGCGCACATACTCTCTCCTTAGAAGAGTTCACAACGCTACTCTGTCAGGTCGAAGCATGTTTAAATTCGAGGCCAATTTCCCCCCTGACGAACGATCCGCTCGATCTTACCGTGTTAACGCCAGGACATTTTCTGATTGGCGTCCCATTAACAACAGTCCCCGAGGAAACGGTTCTAAATGCAAATGAAAATCGGCTAGCTCGCTACCAACGCGTTCGACATATGTACGAGCATTTCTGGCGCGCTTGGTCTCACGACTATCTGCATTCGCTGCAGCAACGGCACAAATGGACGAAAGAGACTCCCAATATCCGCGTAGGGAGGATCGTTTTACTAAAAAATAATCTTTTACCACCGTGCAAGTGGGACTTAGCGCGAGTCGTCGATTGCCGTCCAGGAAAGGATAGTAAGGTCCGCGTGGTGACGGTCCGAACCGCTACCTCCACCTTTACGAGACCAATCGGCCAGATTTGCCCTTTACCGGTCGCGGCGAGCGAAGCGGAGTAACGTTACTCATGGATTATAAGTTGTTTTTGTTTTGTATCGCGAAAATATAAGCGTTACCGATCGTACCTGGCGGATACGAGGCGGGCGGTCTGTTCCGGCTGAGCCGATACGCTCGACCTCGTCTGCGTGTTTTCTATGTGTAAGAACCTAAATTCAAACACTCAGAAAGATATCGAGCAACGGAGAAAAACATTGCGAGCGTCGCGAAGTCACCGTTGCCCGTGAACCAGCGAATTCGAATCAGAAGCGTTTGGAACAACGTATCGAAAACACGAAAAGTAGAGCGTCGCGCCGAGCGAACGAGAAGTAGACGAGATATCGAGGAGAATCTAGGAGCCCGTGCTCCACTCCGCAAATTAATAAATCTATTTAACGAGTTGAGTTTTCATTTAATACGGTGTTCTTCGTTTCTCAATTTAACCCGGTGTTCTTCCTTCCTCACTTGAACCGGCAACAAATAAATATTTAGAGTGTTCCGATAAAACGAAGGTAAATCGAACAATTTCTATTATTCATTTTAATAGAAACGTTGTATTTATTTGAACTAATTGGAGAATACAAAAATGCAGACAGTATTTTTTAGTTTACGAAATAATTTGAAAATTTATTAGTTGTCAATTTTACAAGCATACACAAGCTTATTTGACCTTCTGTCTTCCTGTAATAAAAAATAAAGTCAAAATTATAATTATAATAGCATTTCATAAAATATTGAGGTTATGCAAACTCATCTTTTTTCGCAAAGAAGCTCTACTTTCATTGCTTCTCTCGAATGTCCATTTCCTTCCGAGACAGTGGCGTTTCTCGGTGTAAACAAAAAATTTTGACATAAAATATATCATAATTAAACTATAATTATTCTCATAACGTGGAATGCGGTACATATTAAGTTTTAGTTACGTGGATTTTCTCCTTCGACGTTAAGCATCCTTTACTGCTTCTCCTAACTTGCGTATATATGTACATATACGTACAAGTCGTCCGAGTCCTGCTGAGTGAAAAGAAAACGTTAGAGAAAAATTTTAATTGTAATAGAATTTCATAAAATATTGAGGCAAACTCATCTTTTTTTGGCAATGAAGCTCTACTTTCATTGCTTCTCTCGAATGTCCATTTCCTTCCGAGACAGTGGCGTTTCTAGGTGTAAACAAAAAATGTTGACATAAAATATATCATAATTAAACTATAATTATTCTCATAACGTGGAATGCGGTACATATTAAGTTTTAGTTACGTGGATTTTCTCCTTCGACGTTAAGCATCCTTTACTGCTTCTCCTAACTTGCGTATATATGTACATATACGTACAAGTCGTCTGAGTCCTGCGGAGTGAAAAGGAAACGATTAATAAAAAGTTTAATTAAATATGTATATACATATATATGTGCTAGAAAATAATTATATTTTTCACTAATCGAAGTCGGCCGAACACAAAATTGCGGCTGCTTGGAAAATAGAAATGTATCCGCCGCCAGAAGGTACCATTATGAAAAAATCACAGAAAATTACAACCCTTACATGTTCGCAGGTGCGTGCAATGTCAACTTATGAAAGTTTTGTGCAGCCTGCGAACTTGCATATAAATGCTCCCCTGACATTAAAGTTAAATGTCTATCATGGATAGACATGATGTGGCTAGACTCCTGCCTAACTTTAAGGGATGTGCGCACCACACACATGGAATTTAGGAGGTCAGTTCCTAATTTATTCCTTTTCTTAGATTTTATGCCAGGGAGCATCGATAAAATCCTCTCTGCCTCGGCATTGGAGTGTGACAGACATCGGACAGCGTTCATTAATGATGTTAGATGTGGAAACATGGGACAGTTGTCCGAATTCTTTTGCATGCCGATGTCCATCCACATGCCGTCGAAAGAGAGCAGTGCCCAACGGTCTTTTTGGGATTGGGATGTGCCGAAGTGCAAAATGTTCCACTCATTCTGCAAAGCTTCGGCACTATAATTTCCCAATTTTTGGGCTACTGCAGCGACATTGCGGAAAGAAGAACTCCTGTCGCTACTAAACAAGGCAATTGGCGGCTTGAAGACTGTCAATTGCGTTAAAAATTCATCGTCATGGGGAAGACGACTTCTGATTTCATTGTTTACAGTGATAAAAAACTGTAAGCAATTTTTCCGGAAGGAGTGCAACTCTACTTCGGACATCCCATGACCTAATGCCTCGTCCAAGTGTAGTTCCGTGTCGGGACCAAGACGCACTTGATTAAGTGGAACTTAGTTTGTTTTAGAAAAAATAATTATTTAAATAAAAATAAATTTTTTAAAAATACCACGTTTTTAAAACGCAATAAAAAGTATAAAATAAAATTTTTAAAAACGCCACGTTTAAAAAACGGATTAAAAAGTATAAAATAATTTTTTCTAGCCCCATACAGATTCCTAATCCCTGAAAATTTGTGATTGTGAATTTTTAATAGCTAAGAAAATACTTGTAAGATTTAAAACGAAAAACGCGGGGCGCAAGGTAATACATAGCAGAGATGGGCAAAAATTTATCTAAAATTTTCGAATAAAAGATAAACGAAAGTTATCTTTCATTTGTACTGATTTCCCTGAAATACATATTCGACACAGTTTATCTGTAAGATACTCTCCAGAAATTTCATTCGTCATCTGTTTTTTATCGAATCCCGAAGTAACTGCGTATACGTATTCGACGCCTCTAGCGGCGAGAAGTTATTCGAGAGGCATTATTCGTAAGATGACAGCTGAGAATTTTCAGTTTATCTTTCACCGTTATTCGAGAGTCGAAGACAGCGCCACCATTTATCTTACGGTGTATTCGTCAGATTTTGGCTATGCAAATTTATCTGTGAGATTTCAGTGTAACGATTTTCATCATAACCTCAAGATTTATTCGAAGCTCGATGTAGCAAGATGATTTATTCGATTGTTTTATTCGAGACGAGTAACTGGAATAGATAAAAATCACATGTATCTTTATTCGTTATTTTTATTCGACTTGAAATAACTGACACCTTGATCCGACGTTGCCAAGTCGTAATACTAAATGTACAAATGAACGGTTTAAAAACTGTGGAGCTCATGGAATATGGAACAAGGGGAACTTGTAGATACTAGACATTTCTTATTTTTGAAGGTTTAACAAATTTATTTAAAATGTAACGAAATGGAACCTTCGAAAATATAACAATTTATTTTGGAAAGTGTGGAAAATGGCAGCATAATAATAGAAACATTGTAATTGTTACTACTATATCGCTTATTTACCACGGTTATGTACGAAATATTGTCAATGTTTGTCAAGTATTGTCAATATTTAATTGTAGTAATTGTACCTCATACCATAGATGCATTTAACTAACAATAAGTATAAAGCAAGGACTTGGTAATAGAAAGAAATAATATGTTATTAATAAAGTAATTCGGTTTATTTATCAGAAATTTTTAAAACAAATCTTGCTCGTCAAATAACATGATAATTGTAGTTTTTATTATAATTTGTGCAGGGTATATAAATCATTTGTACTGATTTGTATTAATAATTTTTATTTATTTGAATACATGATTTTTACATATATGTATAAATAATTATTACTTATTTTTACTCTTATTTGTATAAATAAAAGTTATATTTAGTTTCCACGTACATACACAAAAATGGAGATGTGTGGATAGTGTTTGATTAAATACATATACACAATTAATATTATTTTATAATATTAATTTATAATATTATATTTATAATAATATAATATTATATTTATAATAATATAATATTATATTTATAATAATATAATATTATATTTATAATATTATAAGGAACTTTAATATTATATTTATAATATTATAAGGAACTTTAATATTATATTTATAATATTATAATTATACATTTGATTTCAGACTGATTTAATCAATTGTTTAATTTAATCGCCATACGATGTATCCATAAATAATAATAAGGAGGGAAAGAGAGGGAGGAGGGAGCGGATGGAGAATTGACAGAAATAATAATATATTGCAACAAAAACATGTTTATTTTCAATAGTTTTTTGTATAGGAAATCTCTTATGATTTTTATTACAACACACAGTTCATTACAGAGTATTACAGAATATGGTGAATAACGAGAACGTTAGTAGCATTGTGAAACAGAAAGAAAACAAAATGAAAGGAATGTAATAATGTCCCCTCGGTATCTGCATAGAGAAGGGGGCAGTTGGACAGTGTCGTTCATCATCCTCTCGACGACGAAATACAGAGAGCCACGAAAGTATTCGAACACCCTTTAAAACAGAATAACTTTTTTATAATTGTGCAAAACGATCTGATTTTTTATAATCGATTACAATAGAAGCATTGGTTTACGAAATGATATGCAAAACAGATTTTCCAAAAATTATAATTTACAAGATTACATGCAAAAAAAGGCATTTCTAAAAATTTTGTATATGGGTCCTTAATGGAAATTTAAAATATTTGTTTTGTAGATCTATGATAGTTATACACATGCTGAATATTTTATCGAAATCAATTCAAATATACACGAGCTACAAGTGGTTCAAAATGGTGAAAATAGTAGTATAACACGACTTATGATCAGTTTCTGCTTAAAATCCACAGAACCGTACATCTTTCGATGCGTGTTGTTTTTTTCCTAGATCAACCGATTTCGATCAAATATTCAGCATGAGTATGACTAACATAGATCTACAAAACATATATGTATTTTAAATTTCCATTAAGGGCCCACATAAAAAAGTTTACAGAAATGCCTTTTTCATTTTTGCATGTTACCACTGAAACTATAATTTTTGGAAAATCTTTGTTCCATAACATTTCATAAACCAATGCTTCTAATTGATTTTAAAAAATCAGGTCGTTTGGTACAATTATAAAAAAGTTATTCTGTTTTAAAGGGCGTTCGAATACTTTCGTGGCACACTGTAATACAGATGATTCATGGCTAGAACAGAAAGAAAGAGAATTAGCAACGCACGAAAAAAATTGGGATCAGCTAGTAAATATGGAAAGCAAAATTCAACTCCCCTGTTTTCATTGCCAGCTGATGCTCGATCAACTGTCGCCTCGGTGTCTGCAAGAACATGAGCCAGTTGTGCATCGTTGTCCATCATCCTCCCGTCGACGAAATAGTTCAGTTGATTCTTGGCTAGAGCAGAAAGAAAGAGAATTAGCAACGCACGAAAAAAATTAGGATCAGCTAGTAAATATGGAAAGCTAAATTCAACTCCCCTGTTTCCATTGCCAGCTGATGCTCGATCAACTGTTGCCTCAGTGTCTGCAAGAACTTGAGCCAGTTGTGCATCGGCAATTTCATTACTTAAGCTGAAAAAAAATAATATGGAAATTATACAAATTTAATCTATTGCAGACTAAGTTCAAATTTTGATTATAAAAAGATTTATACCTTGCACTTTCATTTTCTATTTCTATTGGTTGTATACATGACACTTCAGGTACACAACGTATCCTTACGCTTGGAACTCCAAGAATTTCCAACAAAGCCATCACTGCCAAAATGTTTAGGACAAACACACAATGAATTGCTTTCATCCATTTTTTTCTCAATTGTGGATCTTTCGGAAATCTACATATCAATAAATTTGTTTACATAGGTTATACATATAGGTTATGCGATATTAAGTAAATATAAAATACTTGTGAAAAAGATATATTTGTTTTACCTCATATATTTTACTAGCCGACCGTTCCACTTCGATAGAGTCCGCTACCGTACCAGAGCATTTTCTACAGAGTCATTGCATAGCATGCAATGTCTGTGTATATATTTACAATGTTTATAATAATACTGTCATCTAAAGATGGTGAAACCCAATGACATTTCCATTTATTCTACAGACTTTTACTCATTGCAAAAACTGACGAAAATTGTTTAAATACTACAAATTTGTTTGTTTAAACAATCGTTCAAGTAATAAAAAATGGTTGGTTTAAACATTTGTTTAAATAATAGAAATGTATTTGTTTAAACAATCGTACAAATAATGAAAATCTATTTGTTTAAACATGTTTTTAAATAATAAAAATTTGTTTGTTTAAACAATCGTTTAAATAATACAAATGTACTTGTTTAAACAATCGTACAAATAATGAAACTCTATTTGTTTAAACATGTGTTTAAATAATAAAAATTGTTTGTTTAACCAATCGTTTAAATAATACAAATGCATTTGTTTAAACAATTGTTATCGTCCTTATAAGAGTGTCCGAATATGGAATAATAATGAAAGTCATTGTAAATACGTTGTACTACGTATTACATTACGTATGTATTACGTTACGACGTGGCAACGTCGGATCAAGATCTCAGTTATTTGAAATCGAATAAAGATAACGAATAAAAATACATGTGGTTTTCATCTCTTCCAATTTTCGTCACGAATAAATCCGTCAAATAAATCGTCTGGCTAAATCGAGCATCAAATAACGAATAAAGATGTCGAATAAATCTCGCGCGACATCTGGGGATTCGAATAATCCATAAGATTACGAATCTATTTCTTCGTATAAAATCTGACTGATATTCGGCGACCAAGTAACGACAGATACATCCGTAAGATAAATCGTGGCGCTGTATTCGACTGTCGAATAAAAGTTGAAGATAACCAGAAAATCGTCGTAGAGACAAACGAATAAACTCTCCAAATCGAGCGCTCGACAGATGAAGTTACAGATACACTGTGGCGCTGCATTCGACTTCGAATAAAAGACAAAAGATACATGTTATTTTATCTAGAACTTATTTAGATAATTTTCTATTTCGATACTGCCCATCTCTGATACATAGTAAGGAGTGTAGAGTAGTGTTGTTAAAATGAGCTCTGAGTCCTGAACTTTGGGGGCTCGAGTCGCGACTTCAGTCGTAAACGCTGGAGCTTTCCAGATTTGAACCTTGAGCTGTGAGAACTGGAGTCCTCAACGCTTGAGCTTGAAACTAGAAGACTCGAGTCTTCTAGCAATGATAAAAAATCAGAAATAAATAATTCCAATGAAATTGATACATATATAAATATGTCGCAAGAATCTGAAGATACAGATCCACTCGTTTGGTGGAACACTCGAAAAACATCGTTTCCGAGTTTAAGTCAAATGGCATTAGATATTTTGTCAATTCCTGCTACAAGTGTTCCAAGTGAAGAATCTTTTTCAAAAGCAGGAAATTTAATTACGAAAAAGAGAAACAGGCTAAACCGACCCACAATTCAAGCTTTCATGTGTTTAAATTCATGGCTAAACTTTTTAGAAAATAAATAACATATACATAGAATTGTTGTCTATTTCTTTTTCCTATTGGTCAAGAACGCTGGGAGCTGAGCGTTGAAGCTTTGAGTCTTAAAGCTTTGAAAGCTTAAGCTTTATATAATTGTAGCCTTAGAAACTTAGTCTTTGAGTCTGAGCTCTGGAGCTTCGATGACTCGAGCTTTATACAACACTAGTGTAGAGAGTAGCTGCCGCTGAGAAATCTCGTACAACACTTCATAACATTTGCAGTGCAATGAAGTTGTTAGTGATTTAGTGTTCATGCATGAATTATCTATTGCATGCATGCATACGCATGCTAGCTTGTACGGACGATTCTTCTCGCACGCGTCGAAGATTTCCGTTCGCAGAAATCGCATGACCTCAAAGTATCCGTTCCGTCTGTGAGCGAGTCTAGCGACGTAAATCAAGTTAAATAAAGTGCAGTGTTTCAACATTAAAGGATTACCAGTTCTTTACAGTTCTCGTCATTCCCCACAGTAAACTTGTACTCTCTGGAAACTCGTAGTGCGTGTGTATGGTATTGTAAATAGTGCTAGAGCGTTTATTCCAATATATTAAGTACGGTGTTATGAACAATTATAGTGCGGAATAAGGATTTGTGGATATGTGTGAGAAGAATTTAAAAGTGAAAGGGCATTGACCCCTTCTACTCGATAATTCCATAGGGCGGATATTAGAAATGCCCTTGTGGATTTTAACGAGTAGGTAGGTTCAATGTCGTCCAACGATTTTTTAAACATTTTCACCTCGCTGGTGCCCCAAATGAGAACCAAGGTATGCATGCGTTTGTCACTTGATACGAGACTGTCGCGCGCCTGTGTGACGTACGCAACGTACACTTTTGTTAGAAGTGCTGCAGCATTTTAGGCGGATTTTTAATTGTTAATAACTAAATAACCAAGCCGAAATCGCAATTTTTTTATTCTTCATTTTTGTCTTAGATTATCGTCGAGAACCACCCCTTCAATTTTCTCCCACCCCACCTGTAGGTAAACACCCTGTATGTACATTGTAACAGACCTACAATTACGTAGGTTTGTTACTAGAAGACCCCTGTCAAACCTCCACCGGTTATACGCGAGATTCATAGCGCGCAACGTACCGTCGACCCCCCGTCATCAAAACAGCACCGGCCGTACCAAGTTGCCCCTGCTCCGGCCTCCCTGTTCCAACGGGAATCAAAATCAAATTTCCAAAACAGAAAATACCTCCCCGCACCACCAAACGACTCCTATATAAGCCGTCCGGAAAACGTCAAAATCACCTGAGTCTACCTGTAGTTATCCAGGAACCATCACGCAGTATTATCCAGCTCTGTGAGTATCCTACCTGTAACCGGTCCCCACGTATCCGCCGTCGACTACGAGCCGTTTGCCGTGCGAACCTCCAGTCAATGACATCCTGGTTCACTCCGGCAAGGACCGTGTCCCGCCGCCGTAATACTCCGGTGCGTCACCGAGTACCTCACAAGACGCGTCGTCTTCGAGAGCCGACGAACACGAAGAGGTGCGTCACCTCTTCATCGCGTCGAGGAACCTCCTGTCCGCACCCTCCGAATATCCGCCGGCGCGAACCGCGTTCCGCCGTGACAATCCCCCGGTGCGTCACCGGTAAAGTCGAGAGACGCGTCGTCTACGACATCGGTTGGACTCGAAGAGGTGCGTCACCCTTCGACTCCACCAATCCGTCTCCTGTCCGACATCCTGCACTTCCGCTGGTGAGAACCGCGTTCCACCTCGCAAACACCCGGTGCGCCACCGGTAAAATTCCGCAAGGCGAGTCGCCTGCAGAATCGGCAGAACGAGAAGCGGTGCGCCACCCTTCCACGGCGCCTAAGAACCGCCTAGTAAGTCTTAAAGCACGGTGCGTCACCTGCATCCCCGTGAGACGAGTCGTCCTCGAGGTCGGACGAGTAAGACAAGGTGCGTTACCTTTTCGAACTCCCCGTTGGACTGTCCGGAGGAGATTTGAGGGACGGTGCGTCACCGACCTCCAAGATCCAGTAGAACCGGCCTAGGTAGGGAGACCTCGGCAATAGCCGCAGTCTACCATCCTCCCACCTACTCCGAGCCCGTCCTCCATCTCCTACAGGTCCAGGTAGCACCCCCGTGTTCGACCGCACTCGAGTCCATCGTCACACGCGCACCGTAGCATCGAAATCGAATATCACGTCCGGGTGCACCGTACGCCGAAACCCCGAAACGTAATCAATCGCTAGGCAGCGAGCACCGTTATATTTCAAAACACTCGTCTCGTTATTTCACTATCACCGTACCGACTCCTTTCCCCGCGCCGAACACTCTCCTCGCCGTTACGAACCCTGGAGCGGCGAGCTATACCGGCTACGAGGAGCACCACCGCGAGAAAGTCGCGCACCAGGAACCAGGACCGTTACAACATATATACGCAAATTAGGAGAAGCAGTAAAGGATGCTTAACGTCGAAGGAGAAAATCCACGTAACTAAAACTTAATATGTACCGCATTCCACGTTATGAGAATAATTATAGTTTAATTATGATACATTTTATGTCAACATTTTTTGTTTACATCTAGAAACGCCACTGTCGTGGAAGGAAATGGACGTTCGAGAGAAGCAATGAAAGTAGAGCTTCATTGCCAAAAAAAGATGAGTTTGCCTCAATATTTTATGAAATTCTATTACAATTAAAATTTTTCTCTAACGTTTTCTTTTCACTCCGCAGGACTCGGACGACTTATACGTATATGTACATATATACGCAATTTAGGAGAAGTAGTAAAGGGTGCTTAATGTCGAAGGAGAAAATCCACGTAACTAAAACTTAATATGTACTACATTCCACGTGATTAGAATAATTGTAGTTTAATTATGATACATTTTATGTCTACATTTTTTGTTTACATCTAGAAACGCCACTGTCTCGGAAGGAAATGGACATTCGAGAGAAGTAATGAAAGTAGAGCTTCGTAACCAAACTATTGTTTACCTTCTGTTATATATATGATCGTAATAGGGTTGGATGGTTAAATAGTTTAATAGGGTGGTAGACTATTGTAAAATCCGAAAACCGAACGGCACTGCTGGAAAATCACAGGAGTGGCGAATGATCTCGAATTGTAAATAGGATCAATGTAACAAAATTCAGAAAACCGAACGGCACTGCCGGAGAATCACGGGAGCGGCGAACGATCTCGAATTGTCAACAGGATCAATGTAATAAAATTCAGAAAATCGAACTGCACTGCTGGAGAATCACAGGAGCGGAGAACGATCTCGAATTGTACTAAATAGGGTGAAGGATTAATGTAACAAAATTCAGAAAATCGAACGGCACTGCTGGAGAATCACAGGAGCGGCGAACGATCTCTAAATTGTAAAGAATCACGGGTGAGCGTAGACAATCTGATCAGCGTCGACAGGGGCACGATAACGTGGCCGGGGCGACTCTGCTGTTGTCCAGACACACCCGTTATCTGGAAATTTTGATCTTTCAGCCTGTAAAATCAGGAAGGACTATTAATAACAATTCCAACACCGGGCTGGTTACGATACTCGATGTCAATTCGACGAAAGGTTCGTGCCTCCAGGCACTGGATGACGGAAAGGTTGAGACAAATGTGAATAATTGTTGAGAGACGATATCTGGTAAAAGTGAGATATATTCTGATAACTTTATATTGATGAGAACACCCGGTGTCAATACTGTTTCGTAATTTCCAGACGTATAAAAACGCAAGGTTAGCTTCTGTAGCTAATACGACTACAATACGGTCGAGAGAGACGCGACGACCGTAGACAGTAAACAAAGTCTTCCTTGCTAGGAATGCGTGTAAGAAATTCAGACGGCTTACGCGACCGCGGTTCTCACTCGCCCGTAATGGACTTTTAACGCTTGCCGCTTGTCCAACACGCGTTTGATGTTTTCATGTAGCAATATTGTCCATTTTAATTAATTAGGTCGAATTTCTCGGGTAAAAGCAGTCGTCACCGATCGGTGCTGCCGGGATACCACGGGAGTGTGACACCCACTTAATAGCCCAAATTCCACACAACCGGCTCACCTGACATCAGCCGACATCGGTTCCAGAAACGCTGACCGTCGGTTATCAAATTTCAATAATCAATTGCATATTACCGTTCCCAGAAAACGCTGAAGAAGCGCTGACCGTCGGTCGTCGAACTTCAATAACCACTTGTATAAATAAGACCACTCGACCCGGCAACAGTCAGTATTATTTCTCGTCTCCAATTTGTGACATATCACGCTATTATTGTAAAAGTGTTTAATAAAGGTATCTTCTGGTACGCCAGAAGAATTCGGATTTTTTATATATATCATTTCGTTAAAATTTACGTGACATTTTGGCGATCCTGCCAGGATCCACTAGAGTCGGTGTAAACGAAATCACGCGTTTCGGCCCACGGGAACACTCGACCCAGAGGATCAGCGGACCACACCACGAGCTGCATACGTGCACCTTTGGAACCACGCAAAACAAAGAAAAGACCAGAAGTAAGTAACTCTGGATCCCTTTGTAACGTATAGAACTAGGAGAGATAGCTTCTCTAGCAACAGTTCGAGAGACAGTGTAGATTCAGTTAGAATCATGAGTAAACCACAACCGAGCACCTCTGACACTCAGGTGAAAGAATTATTGGAGACAATTAGAAAACAGAGTGAGACTATTACTCGCCAACAAGATATGTACAACCAAAGAATTTCCACGCTAGAAGCCGCTTTACAATCGGTAGACAAAGAGAATAAGAAACGCGTTAAAGAAATTGAGATACTAGGCAGAAATCTAACGGGCTTGAGCATGACTGAAGATGACGATGCGGATTATACTTCCATCATGACCGAAGACGATCCCATGATCAGATCTAAAGTCAAAACCCCTGCACCACCTGCCCCAACGCGAGAAAATGCTCCTGGCGAAACGAGCTCGCAGAGCTCTAACCTGAAAGTCAAGGAAGCTATACGCTACATCCCGACGCTCAACGGAGATGATGATGTAGGAGTTGAAGATTTTATTAAAGAAGTCAAATCACTTCGAAACATGTGCCTGGAACCGATGCTATTGTTGAAAGCAATTAAAGTAGAAAAGATAGTAGGCAAAGCAGCACAAAGCGTTCGTAACATGAATATTGAAACGTATGCCGAACTTTCCGAAGCACTGCGTACTAACGTTGCCACACAGGCTTCTGCAGACGAGTTTAGCGAACAACTTCGGGAAATGAAACAAGGAGCTACCGAAACCGTACAGAATTTCAACATTCGATTCCGTAAGACTTTGAATAAACTAACGTACGCTATTACTAACGAGTATCCACAACCCATAACCAGAAGAGTAATGATGGAGGCAACCATGAAGAGAGTTACGAAAATCTACATAAACGGTCTTAAAAGAGAGATCGGACACATGATATTCACCAGCAAACCCACGACTCTGATCGAAGCTGAAAAGGAAGCTGCCGATGTGGAGAGATACCTCCGAGAAGAACGCCACGACTCATTCCGTCGTCAACGCCCAGCGATGGTCAGACCACCCGTTATTCCGAACAAAAGATACCATAGCTACGTACCGCCGCACACGCCACAGATTCAACCGACCACTGTTACCAGACCCAGCCCGTTCAATCAGATGGAGAGAAGACCGCTCATCGACCGACAACAGGTTAAATGCTTCAAATGTGGAAAAATCGGCCACACCGCCAACCAGTGCTCAAATTTTCAAGTGCGAGCCCCACAAGAACGCGGGCCACCGCGAGTGAACAACACTGTGGTATCAACCGAGGAGGAAACGAACTACTACGAATCAACACCGTCACCGGGCAACTACCAACAATCCTATTGCGATCCCCATCCGGACGACAATGGAAATTTCTCGTCGATTCAGGAGCAGGAGTCAACCTTGTCAGACGAAGACCTGCAGGAATGAAGATATATACCGACTACGAAACCAAACAGTTTGCTATGGGACATTCTAAATTCCGAACAAACAAATTCACCAATTTTAGAATAGCCGGTCAATCTATAAAATTTTATATTGTAGACGAAACTTTTCCTATCATTGAAGACGGCATATTCGGGTTACCAGCCATGAAACAATTTAACTTCAGCATCACTAACGATCATTTGAAATTAAACGACACAATATTAACATTTCAGAATCAAACTATCAAACCATGCGAGAGAATCAACAAACTTGTGTACCTCGAGGGGAAACCTACCAGAGTATGCTTTATCAATTGTGGTGAGTCAGAAAAACAAATTACCAACAATATTGAAAATTCTAACACCTATGATCAAATATCCACCTTCAAAGAAAAAATTAGACTTTCACATATAGAAAACAGTTTGAAACAACCTATAGAAAAATTGCTTCTCTTTTATATCGATGTTTTCAATTTAGAAAAAGAATCCCTACCTTGCACCGACCTCACTAAACACACGATAACACTAAAAGAAAACAAGGTCATTAACACAAAATCGTACAAACCACCTGAATGCCACAAAGCAGAAATTAGCAAGCAAATGAACGAGATGTTAGAAAAAGGAATAATTGAACCTAGCGATTCCCCTTACAATTCACCAGTCTGGGTAGTACCAAAAAAATTGGACGCATCAGGCAAACAAAAGTGGAGGATAGTTATTGACTTTAGAAAACTGAACGAATTGACTGATCAGGACGCATACCCCCTACCCGACATAGACGACATTTTATCACAACTAGGAAACGCGAAATTCTTCTCAGCTTTAGACTTATCCTCGGGTTTCCATCAGATCCCGATGGAAGAGAAATCCAAAAAATACACCGCCTTTTCCACTCCCCAAGGACACTATCACTATAATAGAATGCCATTCGGACTAAAAAACGCCCCAGCCACTTTCCAGAGAATGATGGATACCGCCCTACGTGGACTTATAAACAAACATTGCTTCGTGTATCTAGACGATATTGTAATATTCGGACAATCCATCGAAGAACATAACAGAAATTTAGCAATCGTGTTACAAAGATTAAGAGAATTAGGATTGAAACTGCAACCGGACAAATGTGAATTTCTAAAGCCAGAACTAGAGTACTTAGGCCACGTAATAACCTCTGAAGGAATAAAGCCCAATCCAAAGAAACTAGAAGCCGTTCAAAATTTCAAAATTCCTAAAACACCGACCGACGTAAAATCATTCCTAGGCCTCGCGGGATACTATCGAAAATTTATACGAAACTTTAGTAAAATCGCGAAACCATTGACCGAACTGACGAAAAAGACCGTACCGTTCCACTGGAACGAACAAACGCAGACAAGCTTTGACACACTAAAAAAGAAATTATGTACTGCACCAGTTCTCCAATTCCCTGACTTTAAAAAACAATTCACTCTAACGACTGACGCAAGTAATTTAGGAATAGGAGCCATCCTTTCGCAAGACGGACACCCCTGTTGCTATATTTCACGAACTCTCAATCCGCCCGAACGAAATTACTCGACTACCGAAAAGGAACTGTTGGCCATTGTATGGGCAACTAAAAGACTTCGACAGTACCTGTTAGGAAGAAAATTCATTATTAGAACCGATCACCAAGCCTTGACATGGTTACAAAATTGCAAAGACCCCTCATCTCGACTGATCAGATGGAGACTACGACTAGAGGAATACGAATACGAAATACAGTACACTAAAGGAAAAGACAATACCGCTGCCGACTGTTTATCCCGAATTCACGCGATTACAGCACAAGACGAACCCACCGACTTACTGTTCAGATACCAAACCTGGGAAACCTCAGACGAACTTCCGAAACCACTAAAGATCGTACCCAATAAAAAGAACTTCTTTCAACTAACCTCAGACCAACTAGGCGCGTACGAAGGCGAAGAAAAATGGCTGCACATATTGAATAAAATCATCAGGAATACGAATCGGATTGGTATAGGAGATAATGATATTTCAATTCAGGATAGAAACACGATCAAGAGAATGCTCATGTTCTTTAACGACACGGATAAAGAGATAGAATTTGCATGGGAACCAGTAAAAGAATTGACCGACGACGAAATTGAACAAATTATCAAAGAAAATCACGAATTAATCGGACACCCCGGAATACAGAAAACCTACGACAGAATCAAAACTAACTACAAAATACCGAACTTGTTTAAACTAATTCAGGAATACGTTGAGACATGCGACACTTGCCAACGAACTAAACTCACGCGAATTCGCCCAAGGGAAGAACCATGCATAAGCGACACCCCGATAGACTCGAACGAAAAAATAGCTATAGATTTGATAGGACCGTTACAAAAAACGAAAAACGGTAATCAGTACATACTCTCAATTCATGACGAACTGACTAAGTATCTTATACTAGTACCCCTCAAAACGCAACGAACCGAATCCATATGGGACGCCTTACTGAACCACTACATCTACATATTCTCCGCACCCAAGAAAATACTGACAGACAGAGGACAGAGTTTCGTTTCCGAACTAATGCAAAGATACGAAGAAGCTTTTAACATAAAACATATCAAAACTACCGCATTCCACCCGCAAAGCAACGGATCCCTAGAAAGAACTCACGCAGTTGTCGCTGACATGTTAAAGTCAGTACAACAAACATCCACCGACGAATGGGACGAACAACTGAACTTTATTTGCTTAGCATATAACACGATGACACACGACGCCACAGGGTATACACCTTTTGAATTAACGTTTGGACACAAAGCTAACCTACCTTCAACCATTTCCAAAAATCCTCAGCGAAGTTACGAAGACGAAGTGTCGTTTCGAAAAAGAGAATGGGACTCACGGTTGAAAAGAGCCCGAGACACCTTGCTAAAGAGTAAACAAAGATATCAAAGAGACCAGCAACGTAGAATTATTAAACCGCAATCAATATTCAAAGAAGGAGATCAAGTTTTGGTACACAATGATCATAAAGAACACAAATTAGACATAGAATGGTTAGGACCATTCACGATTGATAAAGTATGCACCCCGTATTATGTCGTTAACAATAAGAAAGTGCACGGTAACAGACTAAAATCTTATTTTCCAGGACGACAATCCTCTTCGCGGGATTAACTTGCGCACACGTCACTATAACCCCGTTAGATACTCAAAATAACATATTTTTAGAAAAGATAAATAAGGGTTATTTATACAGTAGTACCGCCAATGTAATAATAGGCCTGGACACGAGCGAGATGTTTAAGCAAATCGAGGACATAGTAGAATATAAGAACAAAATCAGTGGATTAATTATTAATACCGAAGAATTGGATGCTTTAGACGTACGTATTAACAATATTAGACAACTAGCCCGTCACGTAAGAACACTCATACACCAGAGAACGAAGAGAGGATTATTGAACTTTGTCGGATCAATCTCTAAAAGCTTGTTCAGAACACTAGACACAGACGATTTGGATTTGATAAATAAAAACATCGACACCTTATTTGACGACAACAAACAGATTAAAATCATACTAGCTAACCAAACTTCGCTTATAAAGAAGATGCTTAACACAGAGAGTTTAGAGGATTTGGAACGTTCATATAACAAATTAACGCAGCAATTAAATACAGAAAGCATATTTACCAAACTCATAATGAAAATCGATAATGCCATACAGGATTCACACTTCCAACTTGACGAAATACTAAACGCGATCATTTTAGGTAAACAAGGTATCATTAGCCCACAGATTATAGAACCCGAAAAGTTTCTAAGCAACTACGCGAAGATCATAGGACATCACATTTATAACATTGCCATCACGCCCAAAATCGAACACTTTCAGTTCATACTCGACATCAGTGACTTAACCGTTTTCACGTATAATGACAAATTATTTTTCAAGATTTTGATACCTCTAGTGCTCGAACAAGAGTGGGATATAATACGCGTATACCCCATCCCACATAAAAGAAACAATATATTTATGGCACCCGTGATAGAAAATCCAGTATTTCTAACTTCAAACCTCCTTTACATGAACACTGATCTCGACTATATCACCAAATATTGTAAACAAAAGATAGTCATGATTTGTAAACAAACGCAGCCGATCCACAACAGCAATTCCGACAACGACTGTCACAGCGAAATTATTAATTACAAGAAGAACATCAACAATTGCGAGATATCCATTTATAAGATCGACTACATCAGTTTCATACCGTTGCACGCCGAAAATCAATTCTTAGCTATACCCTCTAAACCAGTAGAAATTGACGCGATATGTTCCACAAAACATAATATTCAGACCATTGACAGACCATCTGTCATTAGCTCTAACGATTCATGCGATTTATTGTTTAATAACGATTACATGCGAATAGGCGAAAGCAAAACCGAACTAGCTTACGATATGAAAATGAAAACCATAAAACTTAATGACAACGATAGTTACATTAACATTTTGGATAAGATCAAAAACACGCCGAAAATTATAAGCAACATTGCCTCTTACAGAACTTCCGCGGATCAACTCGACAGCGAAATATCAAAGCTAAATTTCGAACATAGAATAAAGACTTTGCGATCATATGGTATGAGTACATTACAAATAATAGGATATGTATCGGTAGGATTGATAGGTTTGTACACACTCAACAAGTTAGGATTACTCGACCGCCTGAAGAACTGCGTCCCCGAAAAACTCTGTTTCCACCTGCCCTGCTGTAAGATCAAGAAAGGTCCACAAATCCACAACAACCTCCAGCCAACGCAACCGAGTGCGCCAATCAACCTGCACACCACTGTAAACCGCCCTTTGGCAATCGAAGACGATGAGAAAGGAAGAGTCTTGATACATCCTCAGCGGGTCCGCTTCAAGAAGAGCATCCTCAAAAGGGAACTTAAGGGACTAAGTTCAATCTAAAAAGGGGGGAATGTGACACCCACTTAACAGCCCAAATTTCACACAACCGGCTCACCTGACATCAGCCGACATCGGTTCCAGAAACGCTGACCGTCGGTTATCAAATTTCAATAATCAATTGCATATTACCGTTCCCAGAAAACGCTGAAGAAGCGCTGACCGTCGGTCGTCGAACTTCAATAACCACTTGTATAAATAAGACCACTCGACCCGGCAACAGTCAGTATTATTTCTCGTCTCCAATTTGTGACATATCACGCTATTATTGTAAAAGTGTTTAATAAAGGTATCTTCTGGTACGCCAGAAGAATTCGGATTTTTTATATATATCATTTCGTTAAAATTTACGTGACAGGAGCGGCGATCGGTCTCTACCTGCCACGGAATTCGCCTCGTTGCTCTTAGCAGGGCACACAGGAATAAACCTAGTTCGAAATCAGGCCAGTGACACTCAGGCAAACGATCAGTCTTGCCGGATCAATCCGGGAAGGGTAATCGGCTCCTGCACTCTGGGCGACAACAAACTTGGTGGGAAAAATTACGGATATCTACGCAGAGCACGCAAGCGTGGTCATGGCGATATGCGAATTTTTCCTGCTGTCCGTTCTGAGAAAAACACACTGTGTATATCACGAAATCAAGATATACACAGTAACGCGAAGAAGGACACAATTTCTTGCTGCTATAAGAAATAATCGCGGCAGAGACAACGCGTACTGCTGCTTCTAGGCAAATGAGATTTCTACGATCCCGCGTACCGATGTGAGAGAACGTCTCTCTACGAAAAAAATCGCCTTCGCTATAATTTTCAGAACGCGCGGCTTGAACCGCCTGTCGGACGGCCGACAATCAATACAACAAAATTTCAATTAAATCTTTATAAATTAGGTTGCTGATATGCAACTCACAAAAGTGATCAACTTCACTGCAAGAATTGAATACAATGCAATAGTTTATCTCTTTAGCGCAATATAAACAACAAATCAACTGGAGCTTCAATGCTCAAATAAACACGTCGTAGAACGAGACTTTACTCGAAGTAGCACAATTTCTATTAATATTCTCGCAATGCGACAAGAAATGCCCTTTTGCCGGGCTTTGAACACAAGTAAATGCTTTGCCTGATTGGCGATTCTCAAATAATATTATCAATGAATTAATCTCGCAATCTAACACTTTAATATTCGCAAATGCTATTGCAAGTTTCGCACACTTCGCGACTAGAAATGCCCTTTAGCCGGACCAGCAATTAAGTAAAGAACTTTCAGTCTTATTGCCGACTCGAAATGGAATATCTAACAATGATACGACTCTATGATTCACGCGGAACGCTATTAGACTCATGCGTGTTAGCTGGATAGAGTCCAGACGCAGAGTGATCAGTTTGCTGCTCGCATCGACCTCCTTCGATCGCAATTTTGGAAGGGGATCGATGCGCGCGCATTCTTTTGTCTATATCGATCGCTCCTGTGGTCCTTGTTTATGACGAGGATCACACCTGACGTCACGGCCGTCGCAGTAGGGATCGATATCGATTTGCGCGATATTTCGCTGTGTAACCAGAACGGTTACAGCTTCGTTGCGAAAAAAGATGAGTTTGCAATAACCTCAATATTTTATGAAATGCTATTATAATTATAATTTTGACTGTATTTTTTATTACAGGAAGACAGAAGGTCAAATAAACTTGTGTATGCTTGTAAAATTGACAACTAATAAATCTACAAATTGTTTCGTAAACTAAAAAATACTGTCTGCATTTTTGTATTCTCCAATTAGTTCAAATAAATACAACGTTTCTATTAAAATGAATAATAGAAATAAAACGTGTCTATTTAAAATGAAAACATATTTTTAACATAGCTTTTACATTTTTAATTTTCTGGAAGGTTAAATAATGAAATAAAAAAAGGAATGAAAATAAAAAAAGTAATGAAAAAGAAATATCGCTGCACGGGAACTCGAAGGCTAGCTCCAGATTGCGATTCGTACGCTCGACGGCTCGAAAGCCGAATTTCAGTTTCGTTGCCGCAAAACAATACAACATGGAAGGTGCTAAAAATAGATTGTGGCTGGCGCAAGCGCACAAGCAGCGTACGAGCAGCGCACACGGATACAGTGGAGGTACGCTGGTGAGTGTAGCGCGCGGGCGCGTTGGAAAGGAACGAAGGGGCGATAGTAGGCTATGGAGGGGGTATGGTTCAGTACCACAGTACCACGGTTCTGGCATCACTGCCCTAGGGGTGTGTGAGTGTTCACGCGCGACCGTCGTCCGTCGTCTGTTTGGAAAGGAATTGCAGCTAACAATTCCAATTACTTGGGAATTGAAGAAATACAATTACATGTAATTGTAATTGTAATTGCAATTACTTTGGCTCAGTCAGTAATTGTAATTGCGGACCACAATTACAATTACAGTGATTCGTCAAGTAATTGCAATTACAATTACATTACATGTAATTGTCGATCTCTGATGTTAGAAAAGAACGGTCTCATCCACTCCTCTTCCTGTTGCATTTGTTTTGAAACTTTAATTGCATTGGCGTATGCTTCTTGTACATTTATATTTCCTTCTAATTGCACTCTAACACAAATGGTAGGTGGTAATCCTCTTAAAAAAGCTTCTAATACGTCAGAGTCGATTATAATTTGCAAATTTCTGGATATCTCCCCATATTGATTACGTTCTTCATCCATAATTGCTAATCTTAAATCTTTTGTGCGGCTTATGTAATCTAACATGCTTTCATTGGGTTTTTTTAAATATATTGCCTAACTCACCCTTATATTGATTGAGTGTTTTCTGAGCACCGAACATGATTTTAATTTTTGTAGCAAATTCTTCTACAGTACTAATATCCGAATGTTCGATAGCCATAAACGCATGTCCTTTAAGTTTATTTGTAAGTAATTTAACCAAATATGGTTCTTGATTAGCTGGGAGCATGGATATAGCTCTTTCACATGCTCTTAAAAATTGAAATATTGATGATTTATGACCGTCGAACACTGGTACTGTCTGTAACGCGTCCTTAATACGTATCGAATTTCCAGTCTCTGTCCGGTCAGAAGTTACATATTCTGTTGTCGGTGTCAGTTGTTCAGTCTTATTCGGATTTGACAATGATCCCAATGTATCCTGAATTTGTGCAATTTGTTCATTAAATTCCCTTTTAGGGGCAATTTCCGCTATAAATTTATTATTTTCTTGAGCTTTTTTAATTTCCTCAATTGCTTGTTTTAATACTTGTGTCTGAATATCTTCTTCGACATCTCCACCAGTTGCCATTGTTAAAATTTGGAAAAACTATAGTTTATGACAAAATTAAACAAAATCCTCAATTCCTGCGTTCGATCCCACCACGCTGTCACCAAAAATATGTTACGTCCTAAGATGAACGTATTGTAGATTTGAATAGTTAAAATTGAAAATTTAATTTAATAGATTGAAAAGATTAAGATTGAGATATAACGCAGTTTTGAACCTACCTGCATTCACCGGCTTCGGTTCGGGTAATTGAGGATTTCTTATTCTCTATAATATTCTATATTATATGGCTTTGATTTAGGAACTGGTACTAAGAAATCAAAGATGGGTAAACTCTTTAAAAATGATTTGAAGTTTGATTTGATTAAAATTTAACAAAAGTATATTGTAAAACATCAAATTTTTGATACATAGAGTTATTGTGATCTTATAATAAATTGTTAGTATTATTTAGAGATGAATAAAGCGTTCTAAAGTACTATAATGAAGAACTTTTTATTTCTATTAGAAGGATTTTAATAGTTTTGAAGTATGTCATCTCTCGATTTGCTGTATTTTATTTAGCAATTTCAATATAACAAAATAACAAAATTATAACAAAATAATAATAATGACACGGCTGTGTTACGTACGGAGGCTTTGCCTACGTGACTTTTTCTCCCTTCTCAAAACCACGTGTCCATGCAGGAGGTCCAGCTCGCATGCCCAAAGAAACAGTTTTCCCCTTATGGGAAAGTGCATACATTTGGGGAAACATAGACAAACCTCCAGATTTCTGTTTACGCCCACTACCATTTTTGAACAATTTGACTGGTATATAAAGGGCTCGAGCTTGGCCATCACGGGCTTAATTGAAGATTGAAAGAGAACCTGTACGCGACTATAGTGAGATTGGGTTTCATTCCCTCTCGATCGTTATAACTTAAAAGAAGTTTAGAAACGCGTTAAGAAAAGGCAAGTCAATTCACTTACCCCGGCATTTCTCAGTGCGTGAAAAACGAGAGTTCGGAAATTAGCCTCCGCGAAACTACAATACACATTACATATGTATTTCCATTTGTCTAAAGAATATATTGTACTCTTCACATTAGATAATTGAGAGTTTCCAATATCTTTACTACATCCTTTAAACTCCAGTAACTAGCATTGCACCCTGTTTCGGAATCAAAATACCCGGGCGCGTGTGCTGCTTGGTACGAGTCGGCCAATAACGACACGCTGCCAAGTCACGCATGCGTCGCTCAACTATGACGTAATCGTGACGGCGAGCGACCAATACAGAAGCATGATCTATCGATCATCAAATCGATTCCCTGCGATAATAAAAACAAAGTCGACAGGGCACCTTTAGCCAGTCGAACAGTAATTTCGAATTCACCTCGATCGCCGTCACGTTAGAACGCTTTTTCTATCAACGGTCCGTCTCAAAGACAATCTCGTGGTCAACCTTTTATCGGAATCGCTTGCACGTGCATTTTCACGCCGACTCCTGTACAAAGTCACGGATCGCGACGCGAGCATTCAAAATAAAGTGGAATTCTGCCCTTCAATCGAAGGAATCGTGCATCCTTTTGGCACCCATTCCCTCCGGTCCTTTTTCAAAGATAGAACGGCTTTCCTTTGGGGCGAACAAGTCAAGCTAGACGGATTCAGCCCGGCGACAATTCGCCAACGAAACACACCCATATCGATAAAACTTTACCGCTCGAGGTTTATCAACTATTCTATATAGAGTTACGAGAGCTGAACTTCCCAAGACCTGACCTCTTTCCGAAATCCTGTGACAACTGGTGATGAAACAGGTACCGGCTAGTTCACGAATTCCTATCTAGTGGCGACCCTGTGGTGAAACAGACATAGGCTAGTCCATGAAAACCTATTTCCTATCTAGTGGCGACCCGGTGGTGAAACAGACATCGGCTAGTCCACGACACCCTCTGTCTTTCCTAACCTAGTGGCGACCCGGTGATGAAACAGGCACCGGCTAGTTCACGACCATCCTGTTCACAAAGAACAAACCTCGGCCACGTCTATCCGCCAGCCCCCGGCTCGTAACAACTGAGAGAAACATTACATATATACGAAAATTATATAGAAATTATCTATAGCCTTACAAAATTAATGAAAAGGAAAATAAAAGAACTTGGTTGAATCATGTTCTATTATTATTTTTTTTTATTCATGAAATTTGCTTTTAAAACAATTCGTTGTTCAAATAATCTATCAGATAATCTATTAGATTTAGGGGTATTTGTCATAGTCGCAAACGAAAATAACCGTTCGACCGGTGCAGAGGACGGTAATGGTGTATTATATCGTAAAAACAATGTTTTTATTTCTGGGAATGTATTTAAGCAAGTAAATTCGTTATTGTAATTCGTAAAATATTGAAGCGTTAATAAATCTGTACTGTTATTACTTTGTACTAGTTGCTCCGCAGATGTACATGGTACATCGAAATTGAAAAATGAATTTAGCTGTAATAGTTGACTATTTTCTGTGGGTACTATTTGTGATTGTTCCATTCTGTTGTATGTATTAATGGCAGTTTTGAAAATAGAAATTAAATGTTCGTGATATATATTTGGTACATTTGACAGCCACCTGTTTTTAAAAAAAGGGTGAGAAAAAGAAGCAATAATTGCATCCTTGGCTACTTCGCTATTAAAATCTAAATATGCGTCAAACCTAGTGTCCACGCTATTTTGTGAACATTCGATCATTGGTTTACAAAATATCCAATTCTGCTCATTAAGACTTTTTAATTTTTGTTTCAATGATAACAAACACGGAATCACCATTCTGTAAAAAACATTACTTTCTCCCTGAAGAATATCTAACGCCTGTGTGATTGGTTTCGTCGCAACTAAATATTCGTTTATGTATAAATAATTTTGTTCTGTTAATATGTTGGTAATATTAAGCCTCTTACATAAATAAAAATTTTTTTCTTTTATTTTCAAAATTTGTGATAGGGCATCATATAAGGAATTCCATCCGTCTCTCCAGGCCTGCTTAACGTGTGCCCTAACACATTTTCAACTATTTCCGCAGATTTAGGACGCGACGCACAGTGGAGTATTTGGCCTGAAAAAGTGGAAAAAACTATTGTAGCGTTATTTATAGGCTCAAGGTTATAATATTATTGTTACGTACGGAGGCTTTGCCTACGTGACTTTTTCTCCCTTCTCGAAACCACGTGTCCATGCAGGAGGTCCAGCTCGCATGCCCAAATAAACAGTTTTTTCCCCTTATGGGAAGTGCATGCATCTGGGGAAACATAGACAAGCCTCCAGATTTTCTGTTTACCCCCACTACCATTTTTGAACAATCTGACTGATATATAAAGGGCTCGAGCTTGGCCTCCACGGGCTTAGTTGAAGTTTGAAAGATAACCTGCACGCGACTATAGTGAGATTGGGTCTCATTCCCTTTCGATCATTTTAACTTAAAAGAAGTTTCGAAACGCAGTTCTTAAGTCAAGTCAACTCACTTACCCCCGCACATCTCAGTGCGTGAAAAACGAGAGTTCGGGAATTAGCTTCCGCGAATAATACAACACACTACAAGTGTATTTCCATTTATCTAAGAATATATTGTACTCTTTACATTTAGATAATTGAGAGTTCCAATATCTTTAATACATCCTTTAAACTCCAGTAACTAGCATTGCACCCATTTCGATAAACCTTTACCGCTCGAGGTTTATCAACTATTTTATATAGAGTTACGAGAGCTGAATTTCCCAATACCTTACCTCTTTCCGAAATCCTGTGACACCCGGTGATGAAACAGGCATCGGCTAGTTCACAAATTCCTATCTAGTGGCGACCCTGTGGTGAAACAGACATAGGCTAGTCCACGAAAACCCATTTCCTATCTAGTGGCGACCCGGTGGTGAAACAGACATCGGCTAGTCCACGACTACCCCTTTCTCCTAACCTAGTGGCGACCCGTTGATGAAACAGGCATCGGCTAGTCCACGAAAACCTATCCTGTGACACCCGGTGATGAAACAGGCATCGGCTAGTTCACAACCTTCCATCTAGTGGCGACCCGGTGGTGAAACAGACATCGGCTAGTCCACGACACCCTCTGACTTTCCTAACCTAGTGGCGACCCGGTGATGAAACAGGCATCGGCTAGTCCACGAAAACCTATCCTGTGACACCCGGTGATGAAACAGGCACCGCCTAGTTCACGACCATCCTGTTCACAAAGAACAAACCTCGGCCACGTCTATCCGCCAGCCCTCGGCTCGTAACATTATATATCGTTGGATTCGCCTTAAGATCAGCTACAACATTATGAAATCCAAAATACATTTTAGTATTTGAAAAATCAAATTTACCTCAATTTTTTGAAAAAAAATTTTTTTTAAACTTTTGTATATTGAAATTTGTAGACGTCTGTATACTGTTCCTCTTTTGTTCGAAACATTTTTTCCTCAGATTATCGAGATCCCCTGAAAAAGCAAGGCGATAGTGGAATATTTGCACTATTATATGTGTTTTGGAAAGCTGTCAAAACAAGCTACAAGAATATGCAACAAAAAATAGGGAGTTCTATTTAAGAAATGGAAGATGACCTTCACGTGATTTTGAAACGACTATCCAAGGTCAAATCAATGACACCATTTTATGTCCCCCTCTAAACCATACAACTTTTGTCTGAAACATTTTTCTCCAAAATAGCTTCATTTCCCAGATATACGTCTGTTTCACGTTAAATGACACCCGGTATATTATAAGAATATTTTAAAATGATTACCATTAATTTTCATCGGAAAATACACAAGAAATTTCTTCCTCGGATAATGTTTCTTCTTCATTTGAGGCCAAGCGTAGCCGAACGTACGCGTACGCGTACGCGAAACGCTACTAAACACTTAATTCTAAATTAGCTATAAAATTTGAATCCGGACATATCCGGAATCACACTTTGTTGGCTTATAATCACAAATCTTTACCCAATGTAATGACACCAAAAAGAGCACTCAATACGGCTTTATACTATAACAAAATTGTCAATAAAGTTTTGTAATTTTTAAAAAGCATACAGAATGATTGGTAATATTCAAATATTAATAACTATACTAATTTAGATGATAACAAAATAAAATCTATGCGAAAGTGCTCTGTATACCTACCTGAACAACTTTTGTAATATAAGAATTTACAGAATTTCCATTCAAACACATGAAAATCGTCAATGAACAGACGCTGTCTTAGAGACTGTTTAAGAACGCCAAGCGCGCCTTAAAATCTCTCGACTTTCGATGAAGTTTACTACTTCACGGGTGTACAAATAGAAAAAATAATATTGCAGCCTTACTCTTCAGACCTTTAACTACGACGAACAACAAAAATTTTATGCCATACGGAAAAATTTAGAAATTGAATTTTTTCCACTTTTTCGGGCCAAATACCCCACTGTGCGACGTTGCGTTCCATAAAGTTGAACATTTAATCATTGTCTGCATATGAATTGAGTTTATATTATCGATGGCCTTTATTGTCCGCATTAGGTCGGTGGTTATACACAATGAAAGTGTATGTGCAAAGCAACGAATATGCCGCGGTAATATTGTTAAGGCTGTGTTTGTGTTATCTGGTGTCTCTATTGCTATATTGTCTAATACTTGATCTTCATCTGTACTCTGTGCATTCTCGTCGTTGTCGTTGTCGTTGTCGGATAAGCCCTCTATGCCGAAAATTCGAAATGCCTTTGTAACGTCCTGACATCCGTCACCGGACGCCCTCCTTATATATTTGCACTACGAGCAAATATGTAAGTAATTAACATTAATATCTGAGAAGACTCCCATCTGACGTCATCACTTTGGAATGTGATCTCGCCAAACTTCAGTGATTTCGGGCATAACAATTTCAAGGCCTGCTCACTCAAGCGTACGACTCTATTGTCCCCCTACCACAAGTCCACCTGGCAACAGGCCTATAAAAGCCAGGATCGCAGAGCAGAGCAATTATTCATTATTATTCGATTCATTAGTATAGCGATCATTAGTAGAGCGAGCATTAGCATAGCAGATATCATTTATTACTATTCGATTATTCGATTATCAGTATCGGTAGCAGATATTATCAATATTATTTCAAATCAGTATTGATTCAAGTATTATCATATTATAACCAGTAGGGGAAAGTTCAGCAGGAATCATTCAACGTTTCAACGATTCAACCTCCGAACAATACAGTTCTCATTGATGAATCAATGCGGGACGCTATAAATATTTATAGTTGATAACCGTGATCTGAGAGAACGCCTCCTTCCCCAAAGGTCTCCTTTTCGTCCACGTGCGGTTCATCAGAAGTTCGATTCATTAAGTGACGTGTGCGTGTGCGACGGAGAGAGTGTCACGAGTGAGAGTGAGAATCGCGTACCGGGCCCAACATCGTTTCTCCCTCGAACTAGGCGGACTTGGTCCAGCCGTTCGAGCCAACGATCCAACCCCGAATTAGGCGGACTTGGTCCAGCCGTTCGGTCACCCTCCTCATTCACGGTCAGGCGGACTTGGTCCAGCCGTCCGAGAATTCCCAAATCCTAGGTCAAACCCTCGACGATCGAACCGCAACATTCCATTCGACCTCTCTCTCACACGCAAATTCGAGTGCCACTTGGAATCATCTCCCCGAGTCTCATACGAAATATCCCAATCCTCTGCGATATCGTCCTGAGGTCAAACCTCGGACGTAACATTGGTGACAGCTGCGGTGGGATTCGAATTGCTCAACGGAGCACCCACAATTGCCACATCCTACATAATTTTCAACACACAAGATGTCTCGAACCTCGAATCCAAGCAACCCCGCTTCAGTACAGTCGGTTCTCAATGAGGCCTCAGCGAGGGAGCGCGTTTTACTGGAACAACTCGAAACAATGGGGCGAAGACACCAGGAACTGCTCTTAAAATACAACGCACAGGTTAACCCAGTACAGAAACGTGAGCAAGTCCCCGTCATGAAGTCTGAACCCACAGCAAACCTCACTGTGATCGAAGGGTTGGCCGCCAAACTGAAAACGCTGCAAGAAATGATCGAGAATCTGGGCAGCCCAGCAAGCTCTCATACATCCGAGCGCAGTTCGACACCCGACCCTTTAACCCTCATCCGTCCCTCGTGTCAATTTGACACAGTTTTCGCGAATTAAGGGTACTGTTCTGTTATTTGTCGGTAAATTTGCCCGAAAGTTGTGACTTTTATTTTTTTAATGCGAAACACATATGCCTAGCATTGTTCATGGAAAATAATAATGTCAAAACTGCAAGTCGAATTTGTTACGAAAGAGTCCCTGTGTGTCAATATGACACATGTACTCTTACGTACTATCGCGGAGTTTCTCAATGACCATTATTTCAATGACAAATTTATACGGCATTCGGAAATTGAAGGAAAATTGATTTTTCCTAAATTAAAAGAAAACGTATTACTCATATAGTATGGAAAGGGCCTAGCCGATTAAGATGGTCAAAACTGTCCTTAGAGGTTTTTCAATGGCTCTTGAACCATTCGAAAGCTGACCAAGAAAAACCCATCTGAGTAAAATTTCAGCCCTCTAGCTTGCCCGTGAGGGTAGTTATAGGGTAAAATAGATTTCGTGCTTTTCCGCTCATTTTCCGTTCTCGGATGTTTTCTAAAATTCTGAAAAAAATGTGGTACGTGTCGGGTCTTAAGACGCATTTTATAGAATTTTTTCAGATTTTTTGGTTGCAAACTATGGTTGTGAAAAATGAACAACACTCAAAACGTCGGAAAAATGAAGATTTCTCAAAAATATGAAAACATGCTATTTTACTGTTTAGTGCCCTAAGAAGCTACCATCAAAAGCAGTGTCCTCGATTTTTTTCAGATTTTTTGTTGTGGGAGATCATTGTCAAAAACAATAAAAACCAAACTGCTTCGATGTTTTTGCTGCTAGAAGGAAAGCTAGACTTGCAGGTTTTACCGTGGGGGTACATTAAGCTCTAATTAGTGTTACTACATTGAATTAAGCAATTTTTTTACCACAGAAATGCGATTTGAGAGACTGAAAAAATCGTCTTCTGTGGAATATATTCCAAAATGTTCGAATCGCTTACAATATCACCGGTTGGCGCAATGGTTAAGGCAGCAGATTACGGAGTGGATATGCTAGGGTTCAAATCCTGCCCACCACGAAGTTTTTTTTTCCATGCATTATTTTTTATTTTCTCAATTTCTTATTATATGGTTTACATATATGATTTTAACAATATTTTTTCATGTTTTAAAAATATTTAAATGACATTTTTTAGTAAAATACATACAAAAATAATTTTGCAGTATTTAGTATTTCCTCGATTCTAAATAATAATAATAATTATAATAATGATGATGATAAGTAGGAATAGGAAGAAGTAGAAACTGGTTCTTCAGAGTTGTCATTGTCAGTTCGCAGCATTGGTTTCTGCTTACCCTATAATTACAGAATTATTTATTTCTAATAACAATAAATACGTGTATGGAATTTGATAGAAATAGACTTATCTTTTTTAATTGTGGGCAGGATGCTGCACAAATGATGGTCATGCCTTCACGCTGTATCTTGTTGTTGCCTCCTGCTTCCGTTTTCATGTATTCTATAATAGTAGTTACAGAATTAATTATATTTTCTTCTTATTATATGGTTTACATATATGATTTTAACAATATTTTTTCATATTTTAAAAATGTTTAAATAACATTTTTTAGTAAAATACGTACAAAAATAATGTTGGAGTATTTAGTATTTCCTCGATTCTAAATAATAATAATAATAATAATTAATATTATTATTATTATAATGATGATGATAAGTAGGAATAGGAAGAAGTAGAAGCTGGTTCTTCAGAGTTGTCATTGTCATACTGCAGCATTTGTTTCTGCATGCCCTATAAATACAGAATTATTTATTTCTAATAACAATAAATACGTGTATGGAATTTGATAGAAATAGACTTATCTTTTTTAATTGTGGGCAGGATGCTGCACAAATGATGGTCAGTCTTCACCCTGTATATTGTTGTTGCCTCCAGCTTTCGTTTTCATGTATTCTATAATAGTAATTACAGAATTAATTATATTTTGTATTCTAAATGTATACATATATGATGATTGGTATAAAAATACTTATCGTTGTATTTGTTGATGCAGTATGCTGAAAATACGTGATGGTTTTTAATCTTCATCACTGTTCTCGTTAATAATTGGCGTAACTTCGTTTTGATTAAAAATGGTGCTAAGTATTTCTGCTGGTCGTACAATACTATGGAGATATCGAGCATGAGATAAGTAATAAATAATAGCTGCTATATGTGAACAACACCCAATAGTACGGTTACCGTTGGCACATTCGCAACAATAGCGTTTTATATCAGAGTATCCAATTGAATTGGGTGTATAATGGATGTAACATCTGTATGTTTTCCGGTTAATATGTCGCGATTTTACTAAGAATTTAATGATACTATGTTCTTGAATAAAATAATAAATATTTATGTTATTGTGTTCATCCATTATCTCTGCTAAATATGAGATAGCTTGAGAAAATTGATACGATCCCGTGAAAAGAATTTTCAAATCTACTTCCGTCATTTCTGGAAAATCTTGAATATCTGCCGAGGATATTATTTGAAATTGAGATTTTTTACGGTTCCAATTATTTTCTTCAACTTGTATCGCTAACGTATTTTTGACTTTTTCTTGACTCGATATCCTGCTTATTATTTCATCTGAAAGTGTAACATCAGAGTTTAGCCGTTTTCCAAATCTATTGTTTAAAAAGCACGCAATCCGGAAATAAGAGCCTACTTTTGGGAGGGTTTTATTGTCAAGAGTTTTGTGCAGAAGCTGATGCTTTTGACCTAGTATACCGTGATCTGCTTCTACAACCCAACGAAGTTTTGTTACTTTTCGAGAATAATTCGCCTCTTTAGTCGAAAGTTGTGAACGATTGCCTTTTAAAGCAGGCATGAGGACTTTAAAACCGAGATCTTTTAAATCGGGTACAACATCTCGAAAACCTCTATCGACTATACAAAAGTCTCCCCGTTTCATGAGAGATTTGAATCCATTTGGATTTCGAAGAAGAATTCTCATGATCTCGGCGTCATTCTGGTTAGCATAGAATGGACCGGCCATGTCAACAATATAACCATTTGTTGTACAGATGGTAAAGGGTTTACACAACGGTACCTTTTTTTGTCCTGAATATGACTTGCGTTGATACTCGTTGTTTGTACTTTTCTGATGGCGAATATACGTCCCATCGAAAATCAACGCTAGGTGATTGCCGATTTTATGTAACCGTTTTGCAATATTAGAGGATTCATTCTCTATGAGATATTCACGGGTAAAAGCTGCGACTCCAAAATGAAACGGAAGTATATCTTTTTCAAAACTATTTATGACGGAACTACAATATTGAGATACTTTCTGTTCATGATCCAACCCAAGCGTTGCCGCTATAAGATTGTTAGAATTACCCGTTCGCAATTTAAATAAAAATACAACTATTGCTTGTGTTACATCACGCTGTTGAGAGCTTCTCATTGATGTCATCATTTCACGGAGTTCGATGAGATTCTCCCATGTGAACCCCGTGAATATTCTGAGTCTCTCTTCAGATAATGTAAAATCACCAATTTTATCATAAATAGTGGAATCGTTGGTAACTGAAAGATATTCAAAATAATCGCGAAGTTCATCTGCGTCAACTAAACTACTGTTTGAATGAATTCTTAGAGTTGGAATTACGTCTTGAATGAAACGTTTTTTTATTAAATGTTCGGGGCAGCACCGATTTTCTTTGGGAATGTATAATCTTCTAAAAATGAACACCTGTTTTCTAGCTTCAGGTGGAATCGTGGAAATATTTGTTTTCGAACCACACACAAAGCAATAGGCATGCGTAGAAACTACTCTGGAAAATGGCATTTCAATATACTGAGGATCTGGTCTAAGTCTAATGGGACGGTTAAAAGTTGTAAATGTAGGGTCACCTGTCGTTGAGTGCGTACTAGAGGTACTTTCGACTAATGACGAATGCGATTCGTTAATAAACGAGGAAGTTGAAAATGCTTGAACCGAGGGGGGTTGAATTGAATGCGAAATGTCCATGGATGTGGAGGCTGAAGGTGCCTCAGTGGAGGGGGGTTGAAACAAATCTGAAAAGTCCATGGACGTGGAGGCTGAAGGTGCCTCAACCGAGGGAGGTTGGAACGAATTAACGACGTCCGCGGATGTGGAGGCTGAAGGTGCCTCAATTGAAGGAGGTTGAAACGAATCGGCGATGTCTGCCGGCATGGAGGTGGAGGCTGAAGATGCCTCAATCGAAGGGGGTTCAAACGAATTTGAGATATCCGCGGATGTGGAGGCAGAAGATCGAGATCGGAAAGCTCTCTGATGTACACTTTCTGTAGAAAAAAATACAAAAACACGGCAACTTTTACATAAAATATTACCAACTTGCACCACTTTTTTCAAAATATTCGAATATTCTCTAGCCTGAACTTCTGTCGTGATCACTTTTTTTTGGCCTCGCACTTTACGTATAAATCGATTACATTTTACACATTTTGGATCGCGACCCATAGTTTGCAAAATGACATTAGACATTCTAAATGCAAATCCTTCAGTCTAAGTAAAATGTCTTCTTGAAATTCACTCTATGGTAGCACACAGAAAACTGAAATCGAAGCCTTCGGACGATCATCATCCCATAGCTCCAAACATTTGCACATCTCAGGTAAACCGTGGCAACAGCCAACAGCACGCACAATAAAACATATGACGTGCATATAGTTCAAGCGGTTTATGAGGTAAACGAAAGCGAAGCTATTTTTTAAAAAGCCGTTTTCAGCACATGTTATTAAGGTATTTTAGAAAATGCAACTAAATAATATAATTATTCATTATTTAATTCAACAACATAATATTATTAAATTCCAAGTAAAATCACGACACATCAGCCGGAAATACTAAATACTGCAAAATTATTTTTGTATGTATTTTACTAAAAAATGTCATTTAAATATTTTTAAAACATGAAAAAATATTGTTAAAATCATATATGTAAACCATATAATAAGAAATTGAGAAAATAAAAAATAATGCATGGAAAAAAAAACTTCGTGGTGGGCAGGATTTGAACCCTAGCATATCCACTCCGTAATCTGCTGCCTTAACCATTGCGCCAACCGGTGATATCGTAAGCGATTCGAACATTTTGGAATATATTCCACAGAAGACGATTTTTTCAGTCTCTCAAATCGCATTTCTGTGGTAAAAAAATTGCTTAATTCAATGTAGTAACACTAATTAGAGCTTAATGTACCCCCACGGTAAAACCTGCAAGTCTAGCTTTCCTTCTAGCAGCAAAAACATCGAAGCAGTTTGGTTTTTATTGTTTTTGACAATGATCTCCCACAACAAAAAATCTGAAAAAAATCGAGGACACTGCTTTTGATGGTAGCTTCTTAGGGCACTAAACAGTAAAATAGCATGTTTTCATATTTTTGAGAAATCTTCATTTTTCCGACGTTTTGAGTGTTTTTCATTTTTCACAACCATAGTTTGCAACCAAAAAATCTGAAAAAATTCTATAAAATGCGTCTTAAGACCCGACACGTACCACATTTTTTTCAGAATTTTAGAAAACATCCGAGAACGGAAAATGAGCGGAAAAGCACGAAATCTATTTTACCCTATAACTACCCTCACGGGCAAGCTAGAGGGCTGAAATTTTACTCAGATGGGTTTTTCTTGGTCAGCTTTCGAATGGTTCAAGAGCCATTGAAAAACCTCTAAGGGCAGTTTTGACCATCTTAATCGGCTAGGCCCTTTACACGGGACGCGATCGAAACTGCCACACAGAACTAAAGCAGTGTCAACGCGTAGTGCTACAATTAGTTGAAGGTTTGGGTGGACGCAATGTTACATGTGACAATTTTTTTACTTCACACGAATTAGTAACTATATTACAAAAACAAAAGATGACCTTTGTAGGGATCAAACGAAAAAATAGAAAAGAAATTCCACAAATTTTACTCGATATGAAGAAGAAGCCACTTCATCATTCGGAGTTTGTTTTTGAACACATACTAAAAGGTACAATGGTGTCTTATGTGACAAAAAGAAGACGATTTGTTATTCTACTTAGTACATACCACACGTCAAAGCAAATGAGTAGTGAAGTAGATAAAAAACCTGTAATAATAAAATATTATAACGCTACAAAAGGAGGCGTCGCGTCGATGTCCTTGATGATATGGAGATGGTGGGCACATACAGATGTAAGCGCGAAACAAGTAGATGGCCAATGGCAATTTTTGCTAATATGTTAGATATATCAGCATGAAATGCTTTTATAATATTTACTTCACTCAATGCAACGTAGAATAAAAATAAAAGATATCGTTGACGCCTTTTTAACTTCCCGATTTTATAGGGAAGTTATTGTAATTACCCCGAAAATCGAAAATCGATTTTTTAGCAGATCTTCACGTTTCATGGTCATTGGAGTCATTTTAGACTATTTTTATCAAAATGTTCGTATGTGTGTGTGTGTGTGTGTGTGTGTGTGTGTGTGTGTGTGCGCGTATGGCCGTTTCTATGTAATCAAATTTTTCGTTAACGTTTTCAGAAAAAGTAACAACGCGATCAGGATGATGAATGATGCAATCGATGTGCCCCGTCGTAACTTAGAGCTGATTAGATTTTGGTCCATATTGGTCAAGTAGCTTTTTAGATTTTTACTTTTTTTTCGAAAAGAGTTGATTCTACAATGCAATTTATGAGGACGAAAATTTTCCACCAAAGAACCAAACGCAATTACATAAAAAAAAATTTTTTCTCAATTTTTTTTAGATTAAAAAAAATTTTTTTTTAGATTAAAAAAAATTTTTTTTTAACTGATGCTAATGTTACCGCTTGGAATAATCGAAAGTTATTCCAATGCCACAGTGAATTTATCATCTCTACTCCCAAGAATACATTTTGGGAGAATATCGATGAAAATACAAAAAAAAAACGATGTTAGCGATGTTGGCGAAGGAGTAACGAATCGGGAAGTTCTTTGTGTGACTCTTGGAGAGTCAAACACCAAATAAAAAACATTAATATCAGTAGGTCCTACTAGCCATGCGTATCACTAACCCTCTCGCAAGAGCAGTCCTACCCGCGAGCTCGCGAAGCGAGCGAGCAAAAACAACCCTACTCGCGAGCGAGCGAAGCGAGCGAGCAACAATAGCCCTCTAGTTTCGAATTCATCTCGATCGCCGTCACGTTAGAACGCTTTTTGCTATCAACGGTCCGTCTCAAAGACAATCTCGTGGTCAACCTTTATCGGAATCGCTTGCACGTGCATTTTCACGCCGACTCCTGTACAAAGTCACGGATCGCGACGCGAGCATTCAAAATAAAGTGGAATTCTGCCCTTCAACCGAAGAAATCGTGCATCTTTTTGGCACCCATTCACTCCGGTCCTCTTTCAAAGATAGAACGGCTATCCTTTGGGCGAACAAGTCAAACTAGACGGATTCAGCTGAAAATCTCGCTCAGCGACTGCGAATTCCGCGATCTCGCGTCTCCATCTCAATCACCGGCGTCGGTGATGGTGAGACACGATGTACAGCTGCGACAACCTTGACAATCGCGTCCATCTGTAGAACAGATTCCGCATACCCCACTAACGCACTGATCGTTAAATCTCTGTCAAATTACCTACCACATCGCGTCAACGGTAATTTTAACTTAGAACATATTCGGGGTCTTGATCTTGCGGACAACACACCTTTTAGTCAAGATCCGATCGAAATGATTATTGGAGCTGACGTGTACGGATCGCTATTACTCGACGGCGTGAGGAAAGGCGATTCCAATCAACCGGAAGCGCAGAACACCACTCTTGGTTGGATCCTATCCGGTCCTCTTCCTAATTCACCCTTGCAACCAGTTCGCGAGGTCCACACACACCACACCATAACCTCCGATGCACTAGATATCGCGCTGCGTGAATTTTGGGAGATTGAAGAGCTCCTGGCGCAAACACACCTTACTCCCGCGGAAAAGGAGTGCGAAAATCACTTTGTTGCCACGCACACTCGCACGACGAACGGGCAATATTGCGTTCGGTTACCATTCGTCCAAGAACCCCCAATCGGTATCGGGACATCCTTCCCCGCGGCTAAGGTTATGTGGTCTCGTTAGGAACAGCGGATTCATTTAAATCCGAAACTCGCGGCAGAATACACGGCTTTCCTGAAAGAATATCACGATCTCGGTCACATGACCGAAATTCGCGATCCGGAACCTATTTCTTCGCAGACAGTCTACATTCCGCATCATGCCGTTATTCGAGACACAAGCGCGACCACACATCTTCGCGTCGTGTTCAATGCATCATGCAAATCGTCGAATGGCACTTCGCTCAACGATCATCTATTAGTCGGTCCATAGCTTCAAACGGAGTTGCCCGCGGTCGTTCTACGGTGGAGAATGCATCGGTATGTTTACATCGCCGATATTGCAAAAATGTATCGACAGATACAGGTCGATGAACGCGACGTTGATTATCAACGAATCATTTGGCGTCCTACTCCCGCGGAACCTATTCGTCATTTTCAGCTTCGCACGGTTACGTACGGGACCGCTCCAGCCCCCTATCTTGCTCTTCGAGTTCTTAAATAACTATCACTGGACGATGGATCTAAATATCCATTAGCTTGCTCAATTTTGGAAAGCCAGATCTATGTCAACGATTGCCTATTCGGAGCAGATGAAAAAGAACTCGCGCGTCAGACTCGCGATCAACTCATCGCGTTGTTAAAAGGGGCCATTTGTTAAAAGGTTCATTTGCGAAAATGGGCAAGTAATTCTGCAGTGCTGATGTCCGACATCGACCCTACCGATCATGGACTCGCGGGCGGAAAAACGCTGCAGCCCGACGACAGCCTAAAGGTTCTCGGAGTTGCATGGAATCCGGAAACGGATTCATTTCGTTTCGACGTAACGCTCGAGAACACGGCTCCTCAGTCAAAACGCGCCATCCTGTCCACGATCGAGAAGCTGTTCGATCCGCTCGGGTGGGTTACCCCCGTCGTCATCACCGCAAAAATTATTATGCAAGAACTCTGGCGACTGAATTGTGATTGGGACGCATGTATTCCCTCCGAAATCCATGCTGTCTGGACGGCCTATTTTAAGCAGCTCTCGTTTTTGCGTCAAATATCTTTACCGCGATGGATCAATCTCGGGTCAAATGCGCTTTCCATCGAACTGCATGGCTTCGCCGACGCATCCAATCGTGCATACGCGGCAGTCATTTATTTATGCGTTACAATGCAAAATGGGGAGGTCGCCGTCTCGCTTCTCGCGGCCAAATCAAAGGTCGCGCCCGTGAAATCACTGAGCATTGCACGGCTAGAATTATGCGCAGCGACATTACTCGCGCGTCTAATGTCCTTTATTCGCACCACACTTGACTTGCACAACAGTCCGGTTTATTGCTGGACTGATTCAACAATCGTCCTAGCTTGGATCGCTCAAACTCCATCGCGATGGAAAGTATTTGTCGCAAACCGGGTCGCGGAAATACAGTCGAAGTTGCCGACTGCTCAATGGAACCATGTGCCCACAGACCATAATCCCGCTGATTGTGCGTCTCGCGGGTTTGACGCATCCATGCTCAGTCAACATTCGCTTTGGTGGGCCGGGCCAGATTGGCTCAAAGATTCTTCGTCTTGCTGGCCACGCGAAACACCACCTCTAAACGCGTCTGCTGAGCTCGAAGAACGACCAGCTGTTTCCGCGCACACGGTAGCTCCGGGTGAAGCTTGGGATCTCGCGACTCGCTTCTCGCAATGGTCGAAATTAATTCGCGTAACGGCATACATGTGTCGCTTCATTGCAAAAATCCGTAAGACACCGAGACTCGATGACCCGCTCATCCCGTCGCGAAGAGCCTTGACGACCGAGGAAATTAAGAGAGCACGAATATTTTGGCTGAAGTATATTCAGCGAAGTCGATACTCCTCGGAAGTGGACTGTTTGCGAAATAGGCAGCCGCTTCCGCGAGGCAGCCCTCTGCTGCCCTTAAATGTATTTCTCGATACCGATGACTTGATCCGCGTGGCAGGACGACTACGGAATGCTGAGATGCTTGAGAACACCAAGCACCCAATTATACTTGCGTCACACCCTCTCGTCAACCTCCTGATCTCGTCCATCCATATCCGTTCGCTCCATGCGGGACCCCAGCTCACGCTATCCACTCTTCGCCAGGAATTTTGGCTCCTTCGTGCGCGACCGATCATTCGCGCCGTCCTACATCGCTGTGTTCCATGCACCCGTGAGCGAGCCGCGATCGCATCCGAATTGTTGGGAGACCTTCCCGCTCCGCGCGTCAATCGCGCTGCGCGAGCCTTTCTCCATACAGGGGTGGATTATGCGGGACCTGTTCTTGTGCGCACTACTGCAGGGCGCGGATATAAATCTACAAAATCGTATATCGCTCTGTTTGTTTGTCTCACGACTCGCGCCATTCATTTGGAATTAGTAAGCGATTACTCGACCGCCGCCTTCTTAGCGTGCTTTGATCGCTTCTGTTCGCGTCGAGGCCTTCCGCACATAATGTATTCGGATAACGGCACCACGTTCCAAGGCGCCGACAAAGAAATCGCACAATCGTTTCGAGCTGCTACTTGTGATACTAACTTCCTTAATAAACTGGCGACGAATCAAATCTCGTGGATGTTCATTCCTCCAGCCGCTCCACATTTCGGTGGACTCTGGGAAGCGGGCGTGCGTAGCGCAAAACACCACATGAGACGCGTTATCGGTTCTCACAAGCTGACATTTGAGGAATTGACAACGATCCTTTGTCAAATCGAAGCGTGTTTAAATTCGCGCCCCCTCGCTCTCGCATCCGATCACGTCGATGACTATTCGGCTATCACACCAGGTCATTTCTTGATCGGATCTGCGCTCAATGCGGTTCCCGCTCCGACGTTGTTGGATGTCCGAGAAAATCGACTGTCACGATGGCAACTCTTGCGTCAGTTATCGGAAAGTTTTTGGCGAGCATGGTCAACGGACTATCTACACACCCTCCAACAACGACCGTAGTGGCGCGTATCCACAAATCTCGCGAAACGTGGTCGGATAGTTCTAATAAAAAATTCGCTCGCGCCACCCAGTAAATGGGACCTAGGTCGCATATTGCGTTGTCATCCCGGCCACGATGGTGTCTCGCGTGTCGTTACCGTCAGAACGGCTCACGGAGAGTACAAGCGACCGATCACTCAATTATGCTTTCTCCCAGTCGAGATAAATACTAAGGAAGAAAAACTGAATTCGTTGGCGGGCGGCAATAAAGATAATTCAGACGAGGCCTCGTAACCCTCATGGCGGGCGGTCACGTGCGATGATTGAAGTCAACCTGTACATAGTCGTCTCCGTCAAATGTATATAGTAGATTAAGATATTGTTCGTGTTCATAGTAGCTTAAGACATCGCGATAGGTTAAGTTTCAATGCGTTGAGCGCCGCAGCCACATCCTCGCGAAGCATGCCGAACTCCGTCAATGATTGTCGGATCATCGGATCAACAGATCCGAGGCGGGCGGTATGTTTCGGAATCAAAATACCCGGGCGCGTGCGCTGCTTGGTACGAGTCGGCCAATAACGACACGCTGCCAAGTCATGCATGCGTCGCTCAACTATGACGTAATCGTGACGGCGAGCGACCAATACAGAAGCATGATCTATCGATCATCAAATCGATTCCCTGCGATAATAAAAACAAAGTCGACAGGGCACCTTTAGCCAGTCGAACAGTAATTTCGAATTCACCTCGATCGCCGTCACGTTAGAACGCTTTTTGCTATCAACGGTCCGTCTCAAAGACAATCTCGTGGTCAACCTTTATCGGAATCGCTTGCACGTGCATTTTCACGCCGACTCCTGTACAAAGTCACGGATCGCGACGCGAGCATTCAAAATAAAGTGGAATTCTGCCCTTTAACCGAAGAAATCGTGCATCTTTTTGGCACCCATTCACTCCGGTCCTTTTTCAAAGATAGAACGGCTATCCTTTGGGCGAACAAGTCAAACTAGACGGATTCAGCCCGGCGACAATTCGCCAACGAAACAAAACAGAATGTCCTTTTTTTATACCACAGATTGATAGAGTATCAAATTCTCAGTATAAAAGTGTTGACCTTCGTATGTTCTAAACCTAATAGTTAACGAGATATTATCAAAAAAAGAAAGAAACTTATTTCAAATATCTCGTTAACTATTAGATTTCAGACATAAGAAGGTCAATACATTTTTACTCAGAATTCGATAATCTATCGATTCATGATACAAAAAGTAGGTATTTCGATTTTAAAAAGTCAAGGTGACCTTGAAATCTCCTCTATGCCTCCACCCACGCAAAGAATGTTTATGTCACAACATGTCCCCCTCTATATCGTGCAAATTTTGTCCATAACATTTTTTCATATTATTACAAATAAAGGCAATATTCAAAGTGGACATATTATTTAAATTTCATGTGTATACTGTTTTCTTATTTTAGTATATATTGTGTATTTAATATTATTATTTAGTATTTATTTAAGTTAATACGAAGATATAGCGAATACGAACATGCAGGATGTGAGAAATGCTGCGATTTTCGCGCGCGCGCGATGGCCATTTTTTCGTAGATGAACTATAAAACACGGAGTAGCGCGTAGTAGCAGCCTTTTTTTCTTGCATCTTAAACAGAAAACTTCAAAGAACACAATGGCATAGAAATGAACACCCGATCGCACCCGGAGGTATAACGAAGTCATTACCAAAGTCTTAGAATCATAAAGAAAGTGAATTATGGCGTTATCTTTAAATATTAATGTTTCGGATTAGAAGGGGTAGAACAAAGCACTACGCGTCGAAATAACTTTATTTCCCCAATTGGGGTTCGTTCAAAATATGTCAACGAACTATGTACAGCAGATGATATGTGATAAGCCAAACACACAAGATCGTGTTGGCTCGAGACGTAAAATAAAGAGCGATCGATAATAACAAGTGTTTTATCCTTTTAGCGCGATAGAGATATTCACGAGTAGCGTCCGTGAAGCCAGATAATTTGAATCGACTCACTCGCGAAAAACCGGTCAAAGTCGACGCGCGACGTTTATTGTGAGCGAGGTAAGCAACGATTGATTAACGTTGAGATCGGAGTCGAACAGCAGGCAGTTTACCGTCATCGTCGAACTATTGATTGGCAGATCGATAGCGCGATCCGCCAATAGTAATCTCCCTTTTGGGGTCGATAATCGATATCAATCGACGTTCGAAGGTGCTGGTCTAAGCTACTGCTAACTGCTTATCGACTCTCGATCTCGCGGTTACGTGCGGGGCCGCCGATAGCGGGGCGGCGCAGTAATTCGGCGCGTTGACGCTGCCGACTCACTCAGCCAATCCCAAACAATTAATAACTAAAAAAATGTATATAGTACAAAAGTGAATTTCTCTTAAAAGTATACCTTATTCTTAGTTACAAAAACTTCTGTAAAACAAAAATCTATTAGTGTATGTAAATAAGGTAACAATTACTAATTCGTCGAGAAATGAAAGCGTGCTAACAGAATTTCAAACTTCCGACAAATTTCAGTGTTTTATGGATACATGAATGGGAAACGAATGATGGGAGATTGTTCCTCAGATATTCAACTAACTGAAGCCACAAAAATTTTACAATTTATGTAAAGTTTTAAGAATTGAATTTTGTCCGCTGAAATCAGGCATACAGCCTACTGTGGCAGCGTTAGGGTTGACTGACTGAGTTCTATGTATAATAACAATTCCTCGAAAGTAAATTTATATACACCTTGTTCTCGTACGAAATTTTCGAAATGAATTCGAATACAGATTTGCAGTATAAAATTAATTCATTAGCCACGGACCATTACTTGTGGCATGTGGATTTTATGCCGATGTTAAATGGACGGAATTACTCTCTTGGCAATTTGTGGATCAACATTAATAACCAACAAACTTTCAGGCAAGTTCAGATTATACTAGCATATTGAAAATGTGGAAAGTTCATAATATGGAGCCATGGCGAACGATGAAAGTATGTGGTGTGACGTTGCAACTATTGCGACGTCATTTCTCTGTTTGCAAACGGTGAAACAACCGTATTACGAATGGACCGGACAGCCCGTTTAGAAATCGCAAACCACTCGCAGGTTAAGAGCGTTCCTCGGGACAGCGGAGATATATAAATCATCGTTAATATAGTTTGAGAGAAAGGTCCTGAAGGTCCTGGGCGGTGGGGTTTTAGTGGGTATAGGCGAAGGCGAAAGGCCATACGATTCCTTTAAATTCCATCTTGGGAGGAAGCCGAGCCCCACACTACCCTCTCCGACTTTCACCAGAGGAGGGGGTGTGCGTAAGACCATTTCCCCACCGCCCTTAAACAAAAAAACAAAAAAAAGAGGTTAAGAGCGTTCCTTGAGGAAGGAAATGTCAGACTGAAGATCACTCCTAATGCCATCTATGGCACGCGCCGAGAGCGGCCAATTACAGGAACGTGCCTAGGGCGAGTGGACTACCGTAAAGGCGCCCCGCAACCAAGGATCGACCGGAGGACAAACGATTGGCCGAAACGTAATTCTTCAGCTGGAGGAGCTCAAAAGGGGTCACCTGCACACACGGGCCAGCAAACCCGGAGGCGACGACGTGGGACGATGGGGTCATGGATGCGTGAAGATCGGGCATTTTGGTGGTCCCACCGTCGTCTCACCCCGCCTACAATTGACCCCGGCGAGGGTGGTGCGCCGGAGCGCCTGGGAGGATTTCTTCTCCCCGGTCGTCAGCGACGGCCGTTACTTGGTGTTAGGAAGGTCGGGGGCCCGACGACCTGTTCCGAGGGTCCGGTCCTGCCGCTAGGGATAGTTGCGTTGCGGGTGCGCCCATAGGGAAATTCGGTAGGACGAAAGGAGTGGGGGGGAGCTATAATCGATGCGTTCCGTCGATGCGAATTCGGGGATCACTGTCGCGCTGGTGCGTTACGAGAGTGGTTCGTTGCCTTGTCAGGCCTTTATTCTCGAATCCCGTTGATAATTGTAATTCCACGTCGCGGGTGGTTTGCGATTCACGCGCCAGTCTGAGGGTCCAGCCGAATTCCGAGGGTAGCCGAAAGTCCCGAGGAGGCCGTCTAACTGCCGATTAACCGTCTGGACGTTGGAAAGGAAAATCTACACGGTGAGTCGAATAGTGATTCCTGATTTCGTAATACTTCGCGGTGGCTCGTAATTTGGTGCGAGGACGACACGTGTTCGTCTCGTCCTCGGAACTTTGGTGTGCCGAGGCCCTTGGGACCTCGTGCTTGGTGCTCGCGTCAATTCGAAAGGCGCTTTGAGTCAAGTAGAGTAGTCCCCCCTCATTCTAATTTCGGAAGACTTCCTCAAGGAGCCGCGTCGGAAAAGGATAAGCTCGACGTTGTAAATTCGAGAACGTGAAGCGAATCGAACTCGTCGATCTCGCGACGGTCCGTGTGAATCGCGCCGTACACCTGCGCTTGGTGAATTCTCGTCTCTCGCGAGACATATTCGTACCGTCGTACCGTACTTCCGTGACACGTTAAATATCAGATATCGACTAACGCGTTCCGCGATCTAACATCCGTCGCTGAAGTGTACAAGGAGCGCGGGCTCCCGGGTTGCGGCCTCGTGGCCGCTCGCCTGTATTTTACGATTGACATCGAATAAAATCATTCGAGCCCTACACTCTCGATTTATTTCCGATCTGCGAGACCCGTCCTGCCGCGAGGGCTGTCCCCGTTGTTTCCTGTGTCCGAACTCCTGGTTGTCCGTGTCGACTTCTTCGAACACGTGCCGTTGGTGTTAGTTTGTGTGATACTTGAGTATCTGGCGCCGAACAATTCATTCGTGTCCTTTTCGAATCTTCTCGTCGCTCGTTTTGTCCCGAGAGAACCGTGCACGTGCGGCCGAGCACGGCCCGTCCTCAGCGGCAGTAAATTCTCGGGAGTTGACCATTTCCGCCGGCCAGAAACCCGCGTGGAAAAGGGACAACGTCACAGTGGATACAATACCAGAATTACCGTTCAGCGAATTAGTCGCAGAGCTGAGTTATGATAGTTGCCTGCGTGTCACAGCAATTCGGAACGAGGAGATGTTTGTGTGCGCTTTCTAATTGAACATTGAGAACGGATGCTATCCCTTTAACTGCAAAGATCAGCTGGATTCCAGATTTAGCTGCTTCCACGCGAAAAGTTCAGCGCTTTAGCTCCAGAGTTGTTAAAACTTTTGGACATTCATATTTTTCTATGAGGAATCACACGGCATGGCGCTGGCGAGACAACAAATTAAAAGTGTCTGTTTTCTCTATGCGAAAACGTTATATGTACTTTATCTTTCTATTCAAGTACCCACCTATGTATATAAATTACATTACTGCGGATTTTGATATAATAAATTTTTTTGATGTCAGTAAAAGGATGCAATATCATATGTTGTAGCGGACAAAAGTTTAAGACGAATATTTTTTCAGTAAATTATCGCACTTTATTAGAGATACTAAACGTCGAGCAATTCTCAATTATTCTTAACATTTGAGACATACAGTGTATGTCTTCACATACAAATACAGTGACTCGGAAAAATATTCGGACGCTCTAAAAAAGACGATAACTTTTTAAATATTGTACTATACGATTTGAACTTTTTTGGGAAGCTACAGCAATTAGTTTACTACAGGATGAGAAAAACTTTTTTCAAAAATAGCAACTGATCGGAATTGTATAAAAAATACTAAAAGTTGTGTATTTTACGACTCCTTGATGTGGCCCTGTATTAAAAATTTAAAAATTACGTCTTGTAGATCTGTGTCAATTACATGCACTGTGAAAGTTTATTCAAAATAGGTTGATGCAGGAAAAAACGACAGCCATTGAAAGATGCAAGAATGCTTAGATATAGGCCGAAAATCGTGAAAATCTGAAATTTTTACCATCTTTAAACGTTTGTAGCTCATTGCAACGTCGACCGTTTTTGACGAAATTTTCAGAATATGTTTAATTGTTACAGATCTACAAAACGTATTTGTTACATTTTCAATATAGGCCCACATAAAGAAGTTGTAAAATGCAACTTTTAGTATTTTTTTACAATTCACTGTAGTAAACACACACTGTAGTAAACTAATTGTTCTAGCTTCCCAAAAAAGTTCAAATCGTATAGTACAATATGAAAAAAGTTATTGTCTTTTTTAGAACGTCCGAATATTTTCCGAGTCACTGTATATCCGTACCCCATCTACGAACAGCCTAGACTCATTCAAAACAAACAGTGTTTGGCAGAATGCGCATGAAACTTTGCTGTATATTTTATTGCTGCGGCTATTATTTTAAGACTTATTTATGAAAAAGGTAAGTATTTATGTTAATATAAGTAATAATAATTTCGTTAAAAATTAATATTTTGCGGGGGAAACCGTTATATTTAATGACTGCAGCACATCTTTATGGCATTGAATCAGTTAGCTTTACACATTGTTCTATTGAAATGTTGCTCCACTCTGTTTCAATTGCAATGTAAAGGTCATTCAAATTTTTAAAGTTATACGGGGTGAGGCCGAAGGAACAGAACACCTAAATATAACCGTTACTTTTCGTTGTACAAAAAAACTTCTTAGGACAAAGTTACACTGTTTGAAGGGCCACTTGTAACGGTGTAAAGGAAAAAATTTTCCAAGTCATTTTTTTATGAGATTTTAAGGTCATCGATGTTTTTTTAAATGGAATGATATAACTTCGTTAAGGTAATGTCGTACCTGACAAAATAACGAATTCATCCATGTAACAATATGACCTACAAATGACATTCAACCCAGAAAAATGGAATAAATAAAATTCAACGTGTAAGATTCATTTGCCTTATTTCTTTTACGCAAAATGTTCAAAAATATTCCCTTGGGCTGCTATACATTCAAATGTATCGCAATACACAACATAATAACAGATTCAGTGTTGACAGGAAGACATTTATGATATATCTTGTCGCTTTACTAAATATTCGAAAAGGTGCTGACACGAAATATAGCGACACCGAGAATTTATAGGCGGAAAGCCAGGCCACGCTCGGCCGCACGATACGTGGTCCACTCGGGACAAAACAATGTACGCAGACTCAAGGTTTCGTCGAACAGTTCAAAAATTCGGGCGCCAGACACCTCAGGGTGTCACGTGAAACAATCCGTTTTCCTCTTTACGTTACGCTAATCAAAATCTCAAGTCTACGACGTGCTAGCTAAGCCCTGAATAGCGATCGAATGGTGGCCAGGGTCTACACCGTGAGAACACGTGGCATTCCCCGCGGTGGGAAGGTTTCACACAAGAAATGAACTACGTATTTCGGCTAGAAATTCGTTTATTACACGACGATGGTCGGCTGCCGTGGGACTCGGCAGCGAATACAAAAGTAGCCGGCGCGTCACAATAAATTCCGCGAAAGATGATGTTCGCACGCGCGTTTCTCCCTTCTTTCGGCGCTTCTAATTCGACGGCAACGAGAAGGAAATATCGCGAGTTGCTAGAACGGCAGCGAAATAGTCGAATTACGATGGAATGCGCGAATTTTCTCAGACTTGCTTCCTCGACATTGACTTGCGAATCGCGCACGCGACGGCCTCACACCTTGGAACGAACCGAGGTTGACAAGAATCAACGACGACGCCGATCTTTTATTGAATCCGCGACTACACGTTTATCCCGGCGTCGTACAACCGCCACGAGGCGGCCACGCGGCCCTCGCTGTCCGAACGGATTCTTAATACTCGAAACAATGGTACACGCAGGTACGAGGGACGTACGTTTCCCCGCTTCGAATTTTCGCAAATATCGGTCGACTGGAATGTCGTTGATTTTCGCGACGCGAATACAGAACCCTACGACACGCTACCCGAGCCAACACGATAAATCACGATTCGTTAATATTGAAGGAAAGCCTGATCGGCGCTTACCACGGTAGCGATGCGTTGCTTTGTCCGGCAACGAATTCATCGGCCCCTTTCTGTGACAGCAGTCGCAAAATTACTTGATATTAGCAATCATTAAGGATGTCTCGATCGTACACGATACAACGAAGCAGTGATTCGGGACGCGGTGGCCCGGGAACGCGTAAGCCGGGCGTCTCCCACTTCTAGTAGTCTTTCTTTCTCGCGCGACGCTTCGGCCTATCGCCAATTAGGATTTCCGAGTTAACGAATCCCACGCGACGACGGCTGGCTCCTGCTGTCCAGCGGCGTATCCGGCATCGATCTCTTCTATTGGCTGTTTCCCACTGAGACGATCGACGTAGGCCAATCCGGTCGCGGTACAAGATTCTTACCGGGCGAGGCGACGACAGGGTAAAGTGGATGGACGTCTTGTTACCGCGTGCCCTCGTCGGCGCCTCCAGGTTGATAATCCTGGGCCCTTTCGATCCTGCTGTCTCCTGGTTCGGGAATACGCCATAGCCCGGCTTCTAGGTGTTTGCCTTTGTAGTACCGTTGCGTCGGCGGTCGGAAAAAAGTTCCGGGTCCCCCTTGGGACCCGTATACGGTCCTGAAATTCTGCGTCGCGCAAATGGCGCGACGTTCAAAAATATGAGAAGTCTGTCCCTGGGACTGCACGTGCCCAGGGAGAGCGCTCGCAGCGGCCCTTATCGTGTTTTGCTTGACCAAAGGGTGGCCCGGCCCGGTCTTCTGCAAGTGGGTTCAGAGGGACGTATGCACTACTGCCACGTCCCAATCTTCACCTATGCGTTCGTACAGAATCGTGTTTATCAACTACTAATTACTCTGAAGACCTTCTTGCTATCAGATGTTCACTGTTTCTAAGATTTCTAATCTATCAGTTTCTCGATGACCTTTCAGAATGCGTTACTCGAAGGAAGATAAGATCAGTGGCGCACCCAGGATTTAATCTTGGGGGGGGGGGCAAGTTGAACGGACAAAATTTTGTGGCCTGGTACAAGAATTGCCAATGTACAGTTAGCGCGTTATAACTAGTGATAATAATATGAAACACAATAAATGACCTTTTTTTTCGTTTTTTAGCCAAAATATCCTCTAACGGTACCCAGGGCTGTTCCACGATTTTTCCTTTAGAAGCTAAACATGTTTTACATACAGGGAACCGGATTAATATTCGGGCGCTCCAAAAAGACAATAACTTTTTTAATATTGTACTATACGATTTGAACTTTTTTGGGAAGCTAGAGCAATAAGTTTACTACAGGATGTGTAAAGAAATTTTATTAAAAATTGCAATTGATCGGAATTGTACAAATAATACTAAAAGTTGCATTTTACAACTTTTTTATGTGGGCCTATATTGAAAATTTAAAAAATACGTTTTGTAGATCTGTGTCAATTAAAAATATTCTGAAAATTTCGACAAAATCAGTCGGCGTTGCAATGAGCTACAAACGTTCAAAGATGGTAAAAATTGCATTCCCACATCAACCGATTTCGATGAAACTTACACAGTGCGTGTAATTGACACAGACATACAAATTTTTTAAATTTTCAATGTAGGCTCACATAAAAAATTTCACCAAATGCAATTTTTTAAAAAATTTCTTTTCACATCCTGTAGTAAACTAATTGCTCTAGCTTCTAAAAAAAGTTACAATCGTATAGTACAATATTTAAAAAGTTACCGTCTTTTTTGGAGCGTCCGAATATTAATTCGGTTCACTGTATGTGTTACGGTAAATGTAATAAATTGGTGATTATGTATAATAACCGGTTATTATGCATAATCACCGGATTAATCACGTTTACCGTAACATATGTACTTTATCAATACTGACATTGAAACATTTTGTATCAGTCCACAAGAAGATTTTTAATGCACATTAAATAAAATCCATTAAGATGATTATAGAAATTTATTTACAGAATAAAATCTAGTTTTCTTTTCTTTTTACACAGCTCTTCAATTACTTCGGTTACAGTTATATTAATACCTCTGTGTATGTATAACAAAGCCAACCCATTCAGTCGTGGTTGTGTCATTGCGGATCTTAAATATGTTTTCAAAATTTGTTTCGAGTTAGACGGGGTAAAACGAGTCACTTAACGTCGAACTAACTTTATTTCCCCAACTAGGGTTCGTTCAAAATAGTCAACGAACTATATACAAAAGGGATATGTAACAAGCCAAAACACAAGGTCGTTTTGGTTCGAAACGTACAATAAAGAGAGATAGATAATAACAAGAGTTTTAACTTTCTTAGAGTGTTAGAGATCTTCACGTGTAGTTTCCGTGAATTCCGAACGAACGAATCGACTTACTCGCGAAAACCGGTCAAGACGACGCGCGACGTTTGTCGTGAGCAAGAGTGGTAACGATTGACGAACGTTGAGATAGGAGTCGAACAGCAGTCAGTTTACGGTCACCGTCGAACTAGTGATTGGCAAATCGATAGCGCGATCAGCCAATAGGAATCCCCCTTTTGGGTCGATAACTGATCTCAATCGAAGTTCGACGGTGCTGGTCTACGCTACTGCTAGCTGCTTATCGACTCTTGATCTCGCTGTTACGTGCGGGTCCGCCAATAGCGGAGCGGTGCAGTAAATCGGCGCGTTGACGCTGCTGACTCATTCAGCCAATCCCAAACATTCCGCCCGCCTCGTCAGCCAATGACGAAATTGAACAACGTCATGCCAGTCGGTGAATGGGAGATGGACAGTGAAGGACGCCAGACTGAATGGGTCAGCAACGTGCTGCGTAGTATCTACAAAAAAAGAGAACGACGCGTAGTAGTGTACATATTAACAGTGCTAATTAACCTAGTGAAATGCAGTGAGACGAATAAGTACAGTGAGTTGAATACGTGATACCAAGGTGAGTGAAAATTATACAATGATTTACAGCTAACGATTAACCTAAATTAAAAGATAATGAGGTACGCTTGTATGTATTGTTCTTTATCGGGGGAACCGCGTGGTAGACCAGCCTCGATCGACCATCCAGCGTTCTGCACCTCGTCTTCAGGTACCAACAGAGGAATCAGCTTGTGAACAGGACGAAGGAATTGCGAAGTTGAGGTGCGAACAGTTGCAACTCTAATCGAACCGTCTGGTCCAGGGTGCACGTAAATAACGCGCGCCAGCGGCCATTGTGTGGACGGCAGAATTTCGCTCTTAACAAGGCAGGGGAACCCGACCTTGATCAAATTTTGGTTCTTGCTCCACTTGCCTCTGGTGTGCAAGGTGTTCAAATACTCCCTGGACCAGCGCTTCCAGAAATGCTGCTGAAGCTGCTGAATTAACTGCCACCGTGATAACCGGGATACCGGCAGCTCCTCGAGGCTGGGATCCGGGATAGCGGTTAGCGGCTCTCCGATCAGGTAGTGCCCCGGCGTTAGAGAAACTGGATCCCCCGGGGCGTCTGATAAAGGCTGTAACGGTCTAGAATTAAGGCAAGCTTCTATACCAGTCAGGAGCGTGGTCAATTCCTCGAAGGATAGTCGCTGCTCGCCGATGATCCGGCGGAGGTGGTGCTTCACCGATTTAACCGCCGCTTCCCAAATCCCTCCAAAGTGTGGAGCAGACGGGGAATTGAATTTCCAGGCGATTCCTTCCCTGGAGGCTGCAGCGAATGGGCCACCACCCTGTTGACTAGATTCTTGGAACAGTGCGCGCAGCTCGTGGTTGGCGCCCACGAAGTTTCTGCCGCAGTCACTGTGCAACTCTGAGCAACGCCCTCGCCGTGATATAAATCACCTTAGTGCAGCTAAGAAGGTTTCGGTGGATCCATCGGACACATCCTCCAGGTGCACGGCCTTTGTGACGAGACAGACGAATACGGCTATGTATATCCATTCGAGGTGCGCTGACCACGACCCCGACCGGATCGGAGATGTATAGATCCTGTATAATCGATTCGCAATCTGTAAAAAGGACGACTCGGTGTTATTCGAGCTAATGGGAGATTTCCCATTTTAGGTTGGGCAGTTTGCCCTTTCCAGCGTATACAAACTGTGCAACGGTGGATGCAATATTTCACCAGTGGACGACCTCGGAGAATCCAGCACTCCTGGCGTAGCGTTGCCAGGGTGAGTTGTGTCCCCCCATGCAGGCATCGTTTGTGAGCAGCGTCGACCCACAACTTAGCCAAGGGGGATTCGTCGAGTAGTATCATCGGATGAGTCTGGTCGTATGCAAGGTTAGCAGCTTGTATGCGGCCACCGACTCGCATCACCCCATCCGTGACAAGAAATGGGCAAAGCTTGACCAGTCTGCTCTTGGCTGCTAAAGGTCGACCCCTCCGGAGATTTTCGATGTCCTCTGAGAAGGTTGCTAATTGTTCCAGCCGCAGAAGGGTGAGTTTTTACTCTAGTATCTCCGAGGCAGTGATACAAGATTCTCCCCTCTTCTTTCCAGGAAGCCATCGCCTACACCATGCTAGAACTCTTAAGAGGCGCGTTAGATTCGAGAAGCGCTCTATCAGTTCACATGATGAGTTCTCTAGCATCCGAGTGACTTGATGGACTTTGATCTCCTCAGCTACCAACTCGTTGTTCGCCTCCTCGCTGGTTGTCACCGGAAAATGACCTGTGGATGTGAGCCACTCGGGTCCTCGCCACCACAGCTCGAACCTAGGAACCTCAGCTGGAGACAAACCTCGCGAAGCGCAGTCAGCAGGATTTTCAGCACTTCGGACGTGATGCCACCTCGCTAGTGGGAACATCCGTTGTATTTCTGCGACCCTGTTCGCCACATAGGTCGGCCAGCGAGACGGATGTCCTTGGATCCAGCTGAGCGTCACTGATGAATCTGACCAGAGATGAATATCGGCTCCCTGCCAATCGAGCACTTTAGTGACGTGCTCGACGAGCCTGGCCAGCAGAAAAGCTGCACAGAGCTCCAGTCTGGGCAGAGACACCCGCTTCAGAGAAGCCACCTTGGATTTGGCCACAATAAGGGAGACTGTGACCACTCCTTCGGAGTTGATGGTGCGGGAGTACACAACCGCAGCATAGGCTCGTTCGGATGCGTCAGCGAACCCGTGGATCTCTAGCTGCAAGGAAGAGCTGGTTCCTGGCCATCATGGTACCCGAAGATTTTGCAGAGTCGGGAGTTGATGCTGGAACTGCTGCCACAGTAATTCCTCCTTCTCAGGTAGCGGGGTGTCCCAGTCAACTTTCAGGAGCCAAAGTGATTGGATGAGAACCTTGGCTACTATCGTGACAGGTGCCAGCCAACCAAGCGGGTCGAACAGCTGAGCTGTTCCGCTGAGAACTACGCGCTTCGTAAACCCCGAGTTCCTGAGTGACGTTGTAGCGGTAACCTGAAAACAGTCTAATGAAGGAATCTATTTTATACCGAACACGCTATGGAGCGTAGGAGAGTTCCATTCGATGAGTCCCTTCCTTTCATCGTAGGAGAGTCCGTCCAGCAGCCCTTTAGTGTTGGATGCCCACTTGCGAAGCGGGAATCCGTCCGCCATGAGGAGCTCCCGGAGTTCCTGTTGTTTTCGTTTGGCTTCTGAGAGGGTGTCTGCTCCGGTGAGGACATCGTCCATGTAGACGTCCTGTCGGACGATGCGAGAGCCAAGTGGGTACCGCTGCTCCTCATCATTGGCGAGTTGGTGTAGGCAGTGGATAGCAAGGTACGGTGCACAAGCTAGTCCGTACGTCAAGGTGTTGAGCTCGTAATAAACTACTTGATCTTCCTTTTCAGATCTCCACAGGATCCGCTGCCATTTTCGGTCCTCAGGGTGGACGAGTATCTGCCGATACATTTTCTCTATGTCCGCTGAGAAAACAAACATGTGACGCCGCCACCTAAGCAGAACGTCAGCCAGATTGGGCAGGAGATTCGGACCTCGGAGTAGGAAGTCGTTGAGGGACTTCCTATTAGAGGATGGCATCGACTCATTGAATACGACCCTCAACTTTGTAGTGGAGCTAGCATCTCGTCACACGCCGTGGTGCGGAAGGTGGTACCCATCCCAGGAGGTTACAGGCTGCTTGGCTGACATGTGCCCCAGCGATTCATGGGCCTCAAGAAAGTCCTTGTAGGCTCGCTTGAATTCGCTCGAACGCCGAAACTTGGAGCTCAGAGACTCCAGCGTTCGAATAGCTATTTGATGTGAGTCTCCCAACCCAGGTGCTCGGTCGAATGGTAGTCGCACCATAAAGCGGCCATCCGGTCGGCGAAGGTGAGTCGCGGAGAAGTGTTCTTCCGCCCGTTGATCGTCAGCTGTGCAAGGTATCGCCGTCTCGATTTCCTCCTGCTCCCAGAATCTGGTTAAAAGGTTAATGAGATCTCGGTCTATATTGCAGTGGTGTACCTGAACCTCTGCTCTACTCGAAGCCTTCTTGTCGTTATTAGTTGCGACTCCTCCCGTCAGTATCCAGCCGAGGGCGGTTTCCTGCGCCACAGGAGCGTGTGGAGGACCTCGCTTGACACCCTCACGAATAATGAGATGGTAGGAGTCGGCTCCCAGCAAGAGGTCAACAGGATCGGCGAGGTGGGGTCCTAGGACCTTGGTGGGGTCCTAGGACCTTATATATATATATATATATATACTCATATCTCCTTCATACGACTCAAACCGAAAATCGCGTTTATATATATACAGGGTCATCCGTTTTTAAACGGACAAACGTAAACCAGCTATAAAGAACCCCAAATGGAACAAGTTTTACCCCTGCCACTTTTTTTGTTTCGGCCTTGATTTCTAGAAAATTGCAAAAAACCATAATTTTTTTAGTTCACATAAACTTGAATATCTCGGGACTCCAGTGATGAATCTTGATGATTTTTCCTTTGTTTGGTTTAAAATAAATAGGGCATCTTTTTTGTTAACAAAATATTTTTGTATGACCTTCGGATCTTTGTTTTTTTGGCATAGGGCAAAATTGCAATTTTCTAGAAATCAAGGCCGAAACAAAAAAAGTGGCAGGGGTAAAACTTGTTCCATTTGGGGTTCTTTATAGCTGGCTTACGTTTGTCCGTTTAAAAACGGATGACCCTGTATATATATATATATATATATATACGCGTGAGATGTATATATGTATACGTACCTTGTGTACGCTTTTAAACGCGATTTTCGGTTATATATATATATATATATATATCTAAGGGTCCAGGGTTCGAGTCCCTGTTCGGGCGCCATGTAACGGTCCTGGTTCCTGGTGCGCGACTTTCTCGCGGTGGTGCTCCTCGTAGCCGGTATAGCTCGTCGCTCCAGGGTTCGTAACGGCGAGGAGAGTGTTCGGCGCGGGGATAGGAGTCGGTACGGCGATAGTGAAATAACGAGACGAGTGTTTTGAAATATAACGGTGCTCGCTGCCTAGCGATTGATTACGTTTCGGGGGTTCGGCGTGCGGTACTCCCGGACGTGATATTCGATTTTGATGCTACGGTGCGCGTGTGACGATGTGCTCGAGGGTGGTCGAACGCGGGGGTGCTACCTGGACCTGTAGGAGATGGAGGACGGGCTCGGAGTAGGTGGGAGGATGGTAGACGGCGGCTATCGCCGAGGTCTCCCTACCCAGGCCGGTTCTACTGGATCTTGGAGGTCGGTGACGCACCGTCCCTCAAATCTCCTCCGGACAGTCCAGCGGGGAGTTCGAAAAGGTGACGCACCGTGTCTTACTCGTCCGACCTCGAACACGACTCGTCTCCCGAGGATGCAGGTGACGCACCGTGCTCGAGGACTTACTAGGCGGTTCTTAGGCGACGTGGAATTGTGACGCACCGCTTCTCGTTCTGCCGATTCTGCAGGCGACTCGCCTTGCTGAATTTTACCGGTGACGCACCGGGTGTTTGCGAGGTGGAACGCGGTTCTCACCAGCGGAAGTGCAGGATGTCGGACAGGCGACGGGTTGGTGGAGTTGAAGGGTGACGCACCACTTCGAGTCCGACCGATGTCGTAGACGACGCGTCTCTCGACTTTACCGGTGACGCACCGGGGAATTGTCACGGCGGAACGCGGTTCGCGCCGGCGGGTATTCGGGGGTACGGACAGGAGGTTCCTCGACGCGATGAAAAGGTGACGCACCTCTTCGTGTTCGTCGGCTCTCGAAGACGACGCGTCTTGCGAGGTACTCGGTGACGCAGCGGAGTATTACGGCGGCGGGACACGGTCCTTGCCGGAGTGAACCAGGATGTCATTGACTGGAGGTTCGCACGGCAAACGGCTCGTAGTCGACGGCGGATACGTGGGGACCGGTTACAGGTAGGATACTCACAGAGCTGGATAATACTGCGTGATGGTTCCTGGATAACTACAGGTACAGGTAGATTCAGGTGATTTTGACGTTTTCCGGACGGCTTATATAGGAGTCGTTTGGTGGTGAGGGATGGTAGTGCGGGGAGGTATTTTCTGTTTTGGAAATTTGATTTTGATTCCCGTTGGAACAGGGAGGTCGGAGCAGGGGCAACTTGGTACTAGCAACTTGATAATAGCCGATGCTATTTTGCTGACGGGGGGTCGACGGTACGTTGCGTGCTATGAATCTCGCGTATAACCGGTGGAGGTTTGACAGGGGTTTTCTAGTAACAAACCTACGTAATTGTAGGTCTGTTACACCCCCCTCCTTCTTCGGGGTGGCGAAAAAAACAGGCAGCGAGGTTCTTTTTATTGAGTAAGCAACAACCAAGAAACCTTTACTTACACCTTGTACAATAACGCAACGTCGTATCGGTAGTTACAATTATCAAATTTAAAACAATATTCCCCGTCTGTTATCGGCGGGTACTGGAAAAATTACTTATGTACATTACTTACTAACTAAATCCCACATTGTTCCCTTCACCAATATTAATTCTATTTTTAATTGCCGGTTTTCCGCGGGGCCGTGCTGGGTGTCGCTGTTTCGCGTTGCCTGCAGCGCAGGAGACGTCCGGTCTTGTCGAACTGCAGCACCCATCTTTCCTCCCCCAGGGATGCCATGAACCGCTTCGCGGTGGCGGGGCGCAGGGGTACCTCCACGTGTCGCCCGTTAGGTAGCGCATACCATTTTGTGGGGCAAGGGGCGCCCTTGCCTGCATACGGAATCGGCGCCATCGTGGTTGGTTGGCCTGGGACTACCGGGAAGCCGTTATTGCCCGGCTGTTCGCTTCGGGGCTCCTTGGCGTTGGGGGTCCCCGCTCGTGGCTCCTCCGCTTGCCTTTTGCGATTCGGGATGCCGGGCCGTGGTTGCGTGTCCGGCTGTTGCGTCCGCTGCGTCGGTTCTCGATTCGTCGCCGGCTGGCTCCTCTCTGGGGCCATGTAACGTGTCGTCCTTGTCTGGTGCAGCCTTCCTTTGTCTGCTGGCGCGGTCCCAGGTTGGGGCACTTCTGGGGGCGGAGCTTCTCGCGGTAGCTGTTCCTTGCGTGGGGGTTTGTCCATTCGGCTCCTCCCCGCTGACCGTTGCGCAGGGGTGTCGGGTTTTGGTGGCCGTGCTTCCACGCGGGGGCGTTCCTTTCGGGACGACCCTAGTTTCCCCGGGCTCCGGGGACCCTGTTTCCGGACTGGTGGTCGCAGTGCCTCTGTTTCTCCTTTTTTCCACCATTGTGGAGGTTCGGGGGTCAGTGCTGGGAGGCCTATGGATGGCCTGCATCCTGCCCGTCCCCGGTGCTCCTCGATGCTCATGGGTGGTATTGTCGACCTACTGGATGTGGAGCTGGCGACTGACCCTGAGCGTGGTCGCGTGCTCTTGCCCATGTCTTTTGGCATCCACGTGACCACTCGAATTATGGTGGGCCCCTTCTTGCGTATTGTTGGTGGTTGGGTGACGGCGGTGTTGGGACCCCCCTCCCCTGGTGTTGGCCGTCGGGAGGTGGTCACTGGCCTGGGCCGGGTGGCTTTCCGGGCGGTAATATCCGCGGTGGGCAGGCTGGCTGGCGTCGTTGTTGAGGCTGTGACGGTCGGTGGCTTCCTCTCTGAGGTGCGGTGTTGCACCTGAGTGGTCCCGGTGTTCTCGGTCGGAGCTGGTTTTAGCTTTCCTGGCGCCGGTAGGTCTGCTCCCGGTGTGCGAGGTTGTTCTTCGCCGTCCGACGTGTCGCTGAACAGCCCTTTTAATTCTGCATAAAAGTCGTCCATTTTCTGTGATCTGTGAATCAGAGAAAGACTATTCGTTATTTTCCGGGGTCGGCCTCGGCCGCGCGGTGCCGGGGTGGCCGTCGGGGGAGGGGTGGGTGCGCGCATCCTGGTTCGTACGGTAGCTGGGCTTGGTCGCGTGTTGCTTTCGGCGTCCTCTGGGGGTGTCTCGTTTTCGCCATGCTGTTCCGGTTTGAGGTCCTGGATATGAATATGTCTGGCCCATTTCTTTTTTTCGTCGCGGAGGTCGACGTTGACCGGAGATACTATACGGTGTACTATGTAGGGCCCGCTGTACTTTGGGGCCAGCTTGGCGGCGATTCCTGCTCCCTTGTCGGAGAGGGTGTGTTCTCTTTTCCAGACTCGGTCCCCTATAGCGGGCCTCCATTCGCGGCGTCGTAAATTGTAGTATTTCTCCTGTCTTCTGAAAGCCTGTGCTAAATGCAGCTTTGCCAGTTCTTGTGCTTCTCGGAGATTTTTCCAGCGCTGGTGCAGGGTGACGGTCGGTTCATCTGTTGACGGCTGTCCTGGTACCCTTAATTCTCGGCCTTGATTCAGGTATGCCGGGGTATATCCGGTTGCTTCGTGCCATGCGGTATTAACGGCGAACCTTACTTCGTCCAGCTTTTCGTCCCATCGGTCGTGGTGGTTTCCGGCGTACTGGGCCAGCATGGTTTTTATGACCTTGTTTGCCCTTTCGACTGGGTTGCATTGTGGCGAGTACGGTGGTGTACGGCGGTGCGTGATGCCTGCTGCTCGTAGTAGACTGGTGAACGCTTCTCCGATGAACTGTCGTCCGTTATCGGAAATTATTATTTGTGGCGCTCCGTGACGTAGAATAACGTCTTTCTGGATGGCAGCTGCGACGGCGGTGCTGGTGGCCTTCCGGAGGGGCGTGAGTTCGACCCACTTGGTAAAACGGTCAAGTGCGACGAGCAGCCAGAGGTGACCGCGGCGCGATCGTGGCAACGGACCTACCAGATCGACGGACACGGTATGCCACGGCTGTGTTCCTGGGTTCGCGTGGAGGAGTCCTGGTGGTGGCAGCGGTGACGTTTTGTATTGTTGGCAGCTGACGCAGCTGCGAACGTATCGGGCGATGTCTCGAAACATCCCCGGCCAGTGGAACCTTTGAGCGATACGGACGCTGGTTTTGGCAATTCCTAGGTGCCCCGCGGTAGGGTCATCGTGGAATTGTCGCAGGATTTCCTCTCGGTCGGTGGTCGGTACGCATATTTTCCATGCATTCCCTGGGTCTGGCTCGTTATAGTCAAGTTGATGCGGTATTCGTCGCTGTAGTTTCCCTTCGTGTAATCGGAAGTCGGGGACCGATGCTGGATCGTGCTGTACGCTTTCTCTTTTTTTCTCGTACCAGGAGTCGGTGCGTGGTTTAGTGCGGAGGAGGCTTATACCTGGGATGGGTTCGATGCGGGACAGTGCGTCGGCTACCTGGTTCAACTTCCCTGGTCGGTACTGGATATCGAAATCATACTGTTGTAGTTCGAGGGCCCATCTTGCGAGCCGTCCCGTTGGATTATCGATTTGTCTCAACCATCGTAGGGCCTGGTGGTCCGTGAGGACGGTAAAATGATAACCTTCGAGGTACGGTTTCATTTTTCTGATTCCCCAGACAACGGCGAGGCATTCTTTCTCTGTCGCGCTGTAGTTTCGCTCGGTCGTGCTCAGCGTGTGGCTGGCGTAAGCGATGACCCGTTCCTCGTTCGCCGGGCCTTGTGTCAGTACGATTCCTAGTCCGTGGTCACTGGCGTCCGTCTGGAGGGTGAACGGTTGTTCGAAGTCTGGGCAGGCCAGTACCGGTGCAGTGACTAGCCTTTCTTTCATGGTTCGAAAGGCATTGTCCTCGGCCTCGGTCCATTTCCATTTAGCGTTTTTTCGGGTAAGCTGCGTGAGCGGTTCCATTATCTCCGCAAAATTTGGTACGAACCGCCGGTACCACGAAGCCATGCCGTGAAAACGTCGGATTTCTCGGATAGTTTTCGGCTCGGGTATTTTTGCGATTGCGCTAGTTTTTTCCGGGTCGGTCCGTATACCCTGCTGGTCAACGATGTGCCCGAGGTAGCGGAGGCTACTCACACAGAACCGGCATTTATCGGGGTTCAGGCGAAGTCCGGCCGCGCGGAGGCGTTGAAAAACTTCTCGTAAATGCCGCTGGTGTTCCTCGAGGGTTTTGCTCGCGATAATGATATCATCGAGGTACGCGAACGCGTATGGTTCGAGCTCGGGTCCGATTATTCTGTCGAGTAATCGCTGGAACGTGGCTGGTGCTGAGTGTAGACCGAAGGGCATGACTCGGAATTGAAATAGTCCTTGTCCTGGTACCGTAAAGGCGGTGAGGGGTCGGCTGGCGGCCTCCAGGGGAACTTGCCAATACCCGTTTTTTAAATCGAGCGTGGTTAGGTATCTGGCTCCGCGTAATTTGTCTAGCGTGGCCTGGATATGTGGTAGTGGGTACGCGTCTTTTTCGGACCGATCGTTTAATCGGCGGAAATCGACGCAAAATCTGGGTCTCCCGTCCTTCTTTTTGACCACTACCACTGGAGAGCTCCACGGGCTACTGGAAGGCTCTATCACCTGGTCGTCTAGCATTTTTCCGACTTCCTCATTTATAATTGCCTGCATGGCCGGGTTTCGGGGCTGGTAGCGCTGCTTTAGCGGTGTGTCGTCGAGCAGTTTGATTCTGTGCTCGATGAGCGTCGTTTGTCCGGGGACGGTCTCGAACAACATCATCTCGTCGTTGATGAAGGTGTCGAATCTCTGGCGTGCTTCTTCTGGTGGTACGCGGAGGCCCATTTGCTGGCAAGGTTCGGACATGCAGGCGGCGGGCCACGTGGCGAAGTCCGTGGGCGGTTTCAGCTCGATCTGGAGCTCGGCGATGGCTTGAATGCCCAGGAGTACCGGCGGGCCCATGTTTGGCAGGATAGTAAAGTCCTGTCGCCATTCGGTCCCGAGGGTGGTAAACGGGAGTCGTAGGCGGCCCGCGGGCTGAACGTTGGTTCCCTTATATATATATATATATACTTCCCCGCGAGCGCGATCATAGGGAATCGGAAAAGACGCGATTGCCACCGGTACAAGCAAACGCCAGCATGGTAACAGCGAGTACAGGTGTACGTATGTGTTGTCACGTTAACCTTTTTCCGACGGGCGGTTTGACCCGCGGAAGCCGGTTAATTTCGGGCTTTGCAGGCACTGAGACCAGGCCGCGTGCAGGCCGAGTACACGCGGTCCACCCGAGATAAAACGAGATTCGAAGATTCGACGATTGTTCTCTCGAAAAGCGAAAAGTTCGGGCGCCAGGCACTTCAAGCATGCCACACGAAACGCGGAATATTTCTCGAGCTCGGAGAAGCCGAAATCGAGAATCGAATCTTCGAAACGCGGATCGAAAGTGACGTCGCGACTAGGCCAGAAGGTTCGGACACGGGGAAACTAGGACAGTCCTCTCGGCAGGACGGATCTCACAGGGAACGTAATGATTCGACGACGATATGGTCTCGAGCTATTTATTGTAGCGGTCGTTATTTTACAAAAATCTGCGGCCACGTGGCCGCGACCCGAGAGCCCGCGCTCTTCATACAAGATAGCGAGAAGATGGTCGTTCGCAGCGCGGTTGTGCTATCGTTTTTCCCTCGCGACGATACCGTTGAAATTTGTCGTCGTTTCGTTCGACACGAACTTTCGAAACGCGAGGCGCAGATGATCGGCGAATTACGAGACTGCCGCGATGACTTCCGTACGCGAGTCGCTACAACGCGTACGCTAACGCTTACAGGATCGCACGCCGACGGAAACGATACGATGCGCGGCGAGAAACACAGGATTCGAGAATACACGAAACTATCGCAGAGATTACTCTCACGAAACGCGACTCCTCTAGGGCACTCTTTCGCACGCAATCTACGAAGAAAACTCTCTCGAAATAATCCCGAAAATCTCAAAGCATTCCCGAATGAATGCGAGCGAATTATCGAGGACGGAACGGGAAGCGCTCGTCCTCGCGCGGCGAAGGTCGAGCCGTCGCGCTCCGAAATACCGAAATGGATCACAGGTCGACTTACCGTTTCTCGGGGATGTTCGATAATCCTTTTTAGCTTGTCCCCTCAGCCTACGAGAGCCGTCTACAGCACGGATGTTTGCGGCGATCCAACGGATGATCGGCGATACGCAATTCCCCAACGGGCCCACGACTACGCACCCCGCACGTACTTATTTCGTTGGCAACGCGAATTCAAGGTTCGAAGGTCCTGCGTTAACGAGAGCCAGCGCGACAGTGATCCATCGATTTTCGGCAAGCTCGCGGATCGAACCCGGCTCCCCCCACTCGACCGTTTTTCCGAATTGTATATGGCGTGTTTCCACGGCGCGAACTCTTGGGCTCAAGAGCGTTCCCTCTAGCGTCCTAGGGCCCCGGACAGTCACGAAATTGACCAAGGAGCTTATCGCTCTCTTGGTCGGCGGAGGGGCTTCCTCTTCTTGGCTACGAGGGCGCCGACCTCGGGGCAGCTCTCCCTTGACGGGGCGAGACAGCGTCAAGATCTGTAATGAGTCGCTTTGGACGTGATGGTCGATAGAGCTGCTGTCCTGGCGTCGCCTCCGGTTTGTTTGCCGAGTGTCCTCGCACCACGCTCAAATCTCGAAAATGGCCATTTGCTCTCGGTCGGGCGCTTGCTGGCTGCCGGACGTTGTTGAATTCCCGTGACAATTCGGACGATCGGTGGTTCCTTCGGCGCGCCCCATATACGGCCCTGAAACTTGCCATTCTCGGCGCGCGCGACAGATGTCATTATGTGATCCTCGATAATATCGGAATCTCTTAGAGGAGCGCTCTCAAATCCTGTATTTTTGGGTGTCGTGTCCCGTTAGAGGGCGGTCCGGTCCTTTATCGCTTTCGAAACGTGCACGAAAGTGACGGAGAAGTGACGTCGCAATATTTGCAACGTCACAGTGTCTACCGTCTTCCCTGCTCGGACAATGGAAAGAATAGATTCGGAGAATAACATACTTGTCCGTACATCGTACGATCGAAACAAAAGGGATTTCACGGTTCGCCGAATTCCTATGGTCCGCGCTCCAATTATAAATAAGGTAGGATCGCGCGAATCGCTCTCTTCCATTTCGGAATTCTCCCAGTTCAGTTCTCTTCCATTTCGGTTCTCTTCCATTTCGGATTTCTCCCAGTTCAGTTCTCTTCCATTTCGGCGCTCTTCCATTTCGGATTTCTCCCAGTTCAGTTCTCTTACATTTCGGCTCTCTTCCATTTCGGAATTCTCCCAGTTCAGTTCTCTTCCATTTCGGCTCTCTTCCATTTCGGAATTCTCCCAGTTCAGTTCTCTTCCATTTCGGCTCTCTTCCATTTCGGAATTCTCCCAGTTCAGTTCTCTTCCATTTCGGCTCTTCCATTTCGGATTTCTCCCAGTGCGGATCAGGTCGTATACTTCGTTACCAATTCTACTCCTCGCCTCATTTTCATTATTATACATTATTGGTCACATATTCCATTACCATTCCTACTATTTCTATTTCTCGTCTATTTTCATTATTTTCATTATCATATATATATTTCTGCGTTAGAGTTTGCTCACATATTATTACACGTTTATTATATATATTTTGTTCTTTCTCGTTCGAGCTCGCTCGCATAGTACTATTGTACGTTTGTTATATATATATTTTGCGTTTTCTCGCTCGAGATCGCTCGAATAATACTGTTACACGTTATTATATATATATTTCTGTTTTCTTTCTCGTTCGAGCAATTCTGACACGACATCCCGTGTACATAATCTATTTTTGTTCATTACACGTTGATTACCCAAATTATTCATTCCTTTTTCTTTATTTAGCATTACCCTGCTTCTCAATATCATCCATGCCGCGTCGCGCCGGCCGGAGTTATCAAATACGCAAATTGGTGCGACAGCTCCGCTCCGAAGGCGAGGGTACCGTGTATAATCCATACTTGGGAGTCCCTAAACGACCCAGGATTATTCTAGACATCCCCTTTTCTCACACGGTCAGAATAGTGGACAATCGGAGGACCGGAACATCCCCGCGACGTGAAAAAGTGAACGTGGAACGTATCGAAACTTCTCCGCGTCGCGAGGAAACGGTCGCTGAACGATCCGATTCCGTGGCTCTTCCTCCGTGGAAGCTGATACCGCTCGGCGTCGTTCCGAGCCTTCCTCAGCTAGACGAAATCTGCCTCGAGGGTCCGCGCTACGATCGTTATGTTACTCGCAGAATCCTCACTCTGCGATGGTATTACTAAAGTGCAGCGCTCAGTGACCGGTTGAGGTGAAACGCGACCGAGTGTGTGTGCGTGTGGTGCGTCATCGGGCTGTTCGAATTCGATCGGTTCGCCGATCAATTCCTCATATCCCTCACATTTTCTATATCCGCATTTCTCCAATCTTGAATCCGTGTCTCATCGTGTACGTCTGAGCCCAGAAGGTGCTCGGTACCGAAAGAACACGCATTCCCTCCGATCAATTCTTCCTATGCCTCACATTTCCTATATCCGCATTTCTCCAATCCTGAATCAGTGTCTCATCGCGTACGTCTGAGCCCAGAGGGTGCTCGGTACCGAAAGAACACGCATTCCCTCCGATCTATCGCAGTCCCGAATCGAACAGACTCACGCGTTCGGACAAGCTGCATCGCACGCCCCCGTAGTGACACCTCGATAGTTGAGAGCTGTCACGACCACCACAATCGTGCGCTACTCCTACGCAGCGTTCACGACGGACGACGTCCGTCTCGGTTCCCTTTTTATTCTCTCTCTGCCCCCCTTTTTTTCTTTCATCAACCGACACCGGTATCGGTCCGGATCAGACGTGGACGTACGCGCCACGTGGATCGAAGATCGTCAACGTTTATCCGGTTACGACCCAGCCTCACCCCCGTCATTCCGACGGACTATCCACGGTCTGAGACGTAACAGTCTAAACCCTCTCGCTCCACCTCCTCGTGGTGGACCCTGGGGCACACTGCGGTGTGTGCTAACGGAGCGAGGGGTGCACGCGGGGGCATTCCCCACTCTTTTCCTGCGGGCTTCTCCCGCAGACGGGTAATGCCTCCGCGTGTAACCACGTGTCCCGGGCAGCAAGATGTCTGCCCGTGGCCCCATACCGTGTCCGTGGTCATGTTTTACGGCACGGGGGGGCTTGCCTTAATCGGCCGGCCCTTCGAGAAGGATAAACCTCTCAAAGTCCCTAACTCCAAGTTTCGGCATGCGGCGAGGGAGCACTCCCGGGAACGCGGAGCGCCGGGAGTGGGTCCGGTGGGTGCATCGGAACATTAGCATGCCACCACCACCTCCGGGGTACCAGCCCGCCTCTCGGAGTAATTTTGGGCTTCACCTGGTAAGGCGGCTCTACCAGGCGCGACCGTGTATTCCGACCATACTCGTGGGACTCAAACGGATGAACACAGCAAAGAAAAAACTAAAAATAAAAAATCACAAAAAAAAATATAGATGACATAGGAACAACCAATGTGGAGTGCAGTGTGCTTGAGATTTCCGACACCACTCGGGAGGGAGAACACATTACGGCGGAGACCCGGACAGCTACGGAGGAAAATATTATGGTTATGGCCTCTTCTTCACTTTTCACTTCCTCCCCCTACAAGCAGGTAGATGAAAACCCTACTAGTGTATTCACCCCGAGTAGAGTACTTTCTAGAAGCCCAACTAGCTCAAACATCGCGAGTGGACCGACAGATAGACTAGGCAGGCAATGATCGAGCTCGGCCTCGGACGCCATCGAAGCGGTAGAAGAGATGGAGATGCTGCATTTTGACGTCGAACACGAAACCAACTCACCAGAGCAACAGAGGAAGAGGAAGAGAACCACATCTGAAGCTATACACAACACTAGCGTCAATACAAATATCAAATCGCTGGCGGAGGCATTGAAAGACTTATCTTGCCTGGTTAAAGGACGAGACGGGATCAGATTGGAGGGTAAGTCTGCAATAACCAAGACTATAAAGATTTTCAATGAAATGCAGCGAACGATTAAAAACTCGGCTTCGAGAGACCATTTGGCTAACAGACGGAGACCGCTGTCGGACGAACCACAGAAAAAAATGGATGTAACACCTATCCAGAGCCCTAAGCAGGACAAGAAGACACCGGAGACTAGCACTATCGGCATGCAAACCGGAAACCCAGATGAGATTGATATAGACGAAATGGAAAATTGGAAAGACAAAAATATAAATTACGAAAACTTCTGCGCACTCCAGGAAAGAAGATGGAGTAAGTCGGCTTTGCAACGCACGTGCATGAGCAACGCAAATATATTGAATGTTAAAGACTCCGATATAGCATGCTTTGTACCGGTTGACTTTAACGTGGATAAAGGGTGTAACGGGTCTTGTTCCCGGTATCGGTCTCTTCGCGTCGGAGTCCCTCTGTTGCTGATTAGCTCGCCGCGGCCAGGATTCGTACGCGGCAGAGAGAATCATCGGCTTCCGGAAGGACGGGGTGTATTGGAAAATAAATCAAGACACGTGGAATTCAAATTAACGTGCGCTCGCTGCCAATGCGTTTTCTAATATCGCGGACGCGGGAGTTCGGGACGCGGAGTACATCTACAGAGTTCGCGGTTCTCTTTTGTGCATGCGGAACGCGGTGTCGTAATTGAACGCGTCGCGGAATCGATCGTACTCGGGATGCCCGACGGCATGGACGTTTTCGGTGATCATGAGAATGGTGGATCGTTGTGACAGTGACCAGGATTCAGCTGGTGACACACCGTGGCTGTGTAAGAGTGAGGTGTATGAAAGTGAACAGGATTCAGCTGGTGACACACCGTGGCTGCGGAAGAGAGTGGCGACACGCCGTGCTCTCAGGACAGGATTCAGCTGGTGACACACAGTGGCTGCGGAAGAGAGTAGCGACACGCCGTGCTCTCAGGATTCAGGATTCAGCTGGTAACACACCGTGCTCTCAGGATTCGACAGGTGACATACCATGAGTGGAAGAGCAGCGACACGCCGTGCTCTAGGAGGCGGATTCTCACGGCCGGCTTCGAGGTGCTTTAGCTCGTCGTTGACAGCGTGGGAAACCTTAGTATGTCATTGCATATGTTTACTCTGGTAACGAAGACAGCAGTGATCCCTATCCGTTCGTAACTTTGCATTGAATACCGTCTCGGGCCCTGGCCGTGACGGCTTTTATAGCTCTCAATTAGTGGTGGGGGTGGTGGCGCGATGCGTTGATTCGCGGATTGTTTCTAGGCGCGGGGGAGTGGCACGGCGCGGTCCGTCTCGGCGCAGCGACGGGGATACGGCGGTTCGTTCCGAGAAATGATCGCCGGTTGATCTCGGTTTGGTCCGGTTTGATCCGGTTTGCGTTGTTCTTAGTAACAGGCCTGTACGGTACAGGTCTGTTACTAGGGCAGAGTAAGGCAATTCTGGAGAAACGCCAAGGACTAGAGGAAATGAAGGAGCAACGCCCTAGCTTGGGCTCTGTAGTATGTCTAGTCGTAGGCACCTGCCTGCCTGGTAAGAAAGGAAATCCGGGCTCCAGGATACTGGGAGAGAAGTTCATCTACCATTTGATTGATAGAGAAAAGAATGGAAGTCCCACAAATCAGGAGTACATCTTCAAAGCTCTGAAAGAGCTAAAGGATATCTCCCTAGAACATGGTAGATCAAAGATCGTTATAACCCATGATACGACAGACCCTCATACTCTTAGGAAGATGGTAGAGATCTTGTTTATAAATACGGACATCGAAATCACCATATACAGCGATAAATATACAAAAGACGCTAAAAAGCCTCCTGGATTTGAAACGGTGCTAATTGACACTGGCACGAAGACCTTTGCCGAAACTCTGAAGACCCTTAAAAAGGAGATCAACATTGATAAAGAAGAATATACAGTATCAGGCGTGAGGTCGAGCAGAAATGGGCACGTGCTAGTTGACATTAAAGGGGACGCATCTAAGGCTACTAGCTTTAGTAGACTCGTGAACTCCAAAATATCGGGGGCTAAAGCCTTGTCAGGACCTAGTAGGGCAAGAAACAAGGTACTCCATCTGAAGTAATTAGAAGGCGACACCACAATTGAGGAGATTAAGGAGGCTGTAGTGGCAGCCCTACCGGAGACCTCCACTGAGGCTATAACCGTGAAAGCTCTTCGCCCAGCCTTTGCAGGTAGGCAAAATGCCACCCACATCTTACCGACGGTAATAGCGGAAAAACTTTTAGAAAAACGCTCTCTACGCGTAGGCTGGGGTTTTTGCCGAGTGGTTGAGAGAGAAGAGGTGACTCAATGTTTCCGCTGCCGGGAATTTGGGCACATTACTAGAAACTGCCAGGGACCTGACAGGTCGAAACTCTGCAGAAGATGCGGAGCAGAAGGACACAATGCCATACAATGCAGCAACCCCGAGAAGTGTATGGTGTGCTCGACCGAAGGGCACAGGGACGGCAGCCTTAAATGCCCTGCTTACCGTAGGGCACTTGAACTACGTCGGAAAACTACAAACAGAGACAGAGACCCTGACAATGGAAAAAATAAAGAGAGATACACAGGAAACGTAATACAAACAGGTCAAGTACAACAAATAGAACAAACACAACAAATCGAATAGTAAACACATATACTTACCAAATACTTACCGAACTTATAAAACGCCTACAAATGGAACAGCAAGGCGAAACTTCCACCCTAGAAAGAAAACATATTAAAATGCTTCAAATTAACTTAAACCACTGTAGAAACGCACAGGAACTACTCACCCAGTAAGTAGAACAAGACGGGATAGACATTGTATTCATCTCCGAGCCTTGGTCTCCTCCATCGTATAGGCAAAATGATGGTCATAAGTCCGCATCAAAATGGATACCACAACCTGTAAGCAAATTTAATAGTATTAAAAGTCTCTTCAAATCGAAAGGGATTGTCGCCGTACAAATAGAAGATCACACTTTTATCTCATGTTACATCTCTCTAAATATAAGCTTGGAATCCTATACGGAAAGAATATCAGAATTAGAAAGATTTTTAGATACTATAAATGTAGACAAATGCATAATTGCCGGCGATTTTAATGCCAAGTCAACCATTTGGGGTTCAAAATTACTTGATGATCACGGCACAGTGGTAATGGAAATGTGCAATAATTTCGGACTGATTCCGAAAGTCAGTTCGGGTTCGCACACTTTTGAAAGAAATGGTCACCTTTCCACAATTGACATCTTACTATGCGGAACAACAGCACATAATGATATCACCTCCAGCCAAATACTTGAAGACTATACGGCCTCAGATCATCGTTATCTGAAACATATATTGTCAACGAATACAGCTAATACTGCCAATTCCGAAAAAAAGAATAAATTTAAACTCGATGTAGATAGATTTTCCAAAATTTACCTCCAGATCACCAAGATTGCCGATCACTTAAAAATCTCATCAGTAGAAGATATAGATGCATACATAGACATGATTACAGAACTATTCGAATCCACTTCATACACACTGCACCAATCCGTAAGACGAAGGAAAGAGGTCTGGTGGTGGAATGCGGAAATTGCTGAATTGAGAAGAGCGTCCATCAGCTCACGTCGAGAGTTACAGAGAGCTCATTCTAAACTGAAAAACACCCAGAAAGATCTAATGAGGAAGTAATCAGTTGTTTAAATATACACAATAAAAATAAGAAGTTACTAAAACATGAGATTGCAAGAGCAAAAAGGAAGGCGTGGACAACTCTCATAGACGATATAGATACTGACATCTGGGGGAAACCATACAAGGTGATAATGGGAAGGGTGGCAGGTAAACCCCCCCCCCCCAAGCATTCTATCAGAAGAGGAGACCGAAGAGGCTATTAAATCTCTTTCAAACATCACCCGAGCCGAACCAGGCTTCCCCTAACTCCTACGTGATAAACACCTCCCATGACGCTCCTGATCGTCCTTTCTCGGAAGCAGAGGTATTAAAGTCAATGAAATCGGTGAAGAAGAAAGCACCCGGCATAGACGGTATTCCTTCAGAACTGGTACAACTTCTCGCAAAAATAGCACTGCCTCACGTCACACAGGTTATAAACACGTGCTACAATTTGGCGTATTTCCCAACACCCTGGAAGAAAGGGCGTCTGGTGGTTATACCGAAGAAACCCGGGCCAGATGGACGTACGGGAGTGAGACCCCTCTCCATTCTATCTAATATGGCAAAGATATTAGAATATTGCCTCAAAGTGAGACTCCTCGAAAATATAAGCTATGAACCTAATCAGTATGGTTTTAGACGCTGTAAATGCACGGTCCACGCCATGCACGAAATCATAAATCGATGGGACAAGGCCAAAGGTAAAACACATTACTGCGTATTAATCGCCCTGGATGTAAAGAACGCCTTCAACACAATAAAATGGCATAATGTCATAAGGGCACTTACCAAAAGAAAGTTACCGAGTAGACTTCTTAATATACTGAAAAACTAGAGGGCTATTGTTGCTCGCTCGCTTCGCTCGCTCGCAAGTAGGGTTGTTTTTGCTCGCTCGCTTCGCGAGCTCGCGGGTAGGACTGCTCTTGCGAGAGGGTTAGTGATACGCATGGCTAGTAGGGCCTACTGATATTAATGTTTTTTATTTGGTGTGTGACTCTCCAAGAGTCACACAAAGAACTTCCCGATTCGTTACTCCTTCGCCAACATCGCTAACATGGTTTTTTTTGTACTTTCATCGATATTCTCCCAAAATGTATTCTTGGGAGTAGAGATGATAAATTCACTGTTGCATTGGAATTACTTTCGATTATTCCAAGCGGTAACATTAGCATCAGTTAAAAAAAATTAAGAAAAAAAATTTTTTTTATGTAATTGCGTTTGGTTCTTTGGTGGAAAATTTTCGTCCTCCCTTATAAATTGCATTGTAGAATCAACTCTTTTCGAAAAAAAACTAAAAATCTCAAAAACTACTTGACCAATATGGACCAAAATCTAATCAGCTCTAAGTTACGACGGGGCACATCGATTGCATCATTCATCATCCTGATCGCGTTGTTACTTTTTCTGAAAACGTTAACGAAAAATTTGATACCATACAAACGGACATACGCACACACACACACACAAACATTTTGATAAAAATGGTCTAAAATGACTCCAATGACCATGAAACGTGAAGATCTGCTAAAAAATCGATTTTCGATTTTCGGGGTAATTACAGTAACTTCCCTATGAATCGGGAAGTTAATTATTTACAAGACAGTAAATATTATTTAATGGACAAAACTCGGAAACTAGGTTTTATGCGGGAGTTCCTCAGGGCTCGGTGCTCGCACCTATGCTCTGGAGCCTGCAATATGATGATCTATTAAAGATGCTGCTCCCCAGAGGTGCTTACTTGTATGGCTACGCAGACGACGTCGCGCTGATTGTCACAGCCTCCACTGCAGAAGACCTGTCCAGAATTGCTACAGAGGCTCTAACAAAAATCAATAACTGGTTCAGAGTCAATCAACTCACACTCGCGCACGAAAAAACAGACATGGTTCTACTGACAGGTAGAAAAGCAACAAGAGGTATCGATATCAGACTCGGAAACACAACTCTCGAGCTCAAAAAATCCACAAGGTACCTAGGTTTAATAATGGAGGGCAACCAGACTTTACTGGTCATCTGAAGTACGCTACAGACAAAGCATGCAAGTTTGCCGGTACACTAAACGGCATTATGCCCAATATCGGAGGCGGCTCATTCCTTTCTCGGGTATTATATTACAGGGTTATAGAGTCCATCATACTATATGCGGCACCTATTTGGGCCAAATCTGCAAACAAAACAACCAAAGCTAAGGCTCTGAACAGTATTCAGAAAATATCCCTATCAAGAGTAATACGGGCTTATAGGACAACATCCCTAGATGCGTTATGCGTACTTTCGGGTCTCCCCCCTCTCACACTTCTGGCAGAGGAGAGACGCCGCATATTTCTCAGACGAACCAATATGAGCAATATTTCAGGGATGAACTATAAAATAGAATGGGAAAAAATTAAAGAAGAAGAAAAGGAAACTACCTTAGAACTTTGACAGATGCGATGGAACAATGCCACCCATGGACGCAAAACTCACAGCCTAATCCCGAAGATAGGAGAATGGATAGACTGGGGCCCTGGTACACTAGATTTTCACCTCACCCAGGTCCTAACAGGGTATGGGTGCTTTGCAGATTACCTCCACAAAATTAGAAAGCGAGACGACTCAAGATGCATAATGGGCAAACAGCTACCTGACAGCCCCGAGCACACCGTGATGGAATGCCCAGCATGGAACTCTGAAAGAGAAGAACTGGTAGGCGAAAATGGACAGATGCAATGGAAAGAAATAACAACGTGGCTGAAGGATCCCAATAAGATGCCGAAATTACGACTTTATATCAACAAGATAATGTCGAAGAAAGAAGAGACAGAAAGAGAAATTCAGAACGAAGAGAAAAGAAGAAGAAGAGAGGAAAGACTATCAAGAGCTAGGTAATAACAACGAATAGATACCTACAGTAGCCCATACCCGTGCAGTAATGCTGTATATGCGGTTCAGCGGGGAAATGGTTTGCTTTAGGGTAGTGAATAGACTTATGATAGATAGAGGAGGAGGGGTTTTTAGGGGGTAAACAACACCGGAGTCCCTCACGACGTACGAAAAGTATTTTCCCCTCCTCGTAAAAAAAAGGATCGGCGAGGTGGTAAGCGGGATCGGCGAGTTTCAACCCTTGGACGTGAGGCCATTCGGAGAGAGCTGGTACATTTCGCGGTCGATACTGAGATAGTTCAGGTATAACGTAGACCGGAACTTGAAATTCGATTTCCTCGCCGCTATGAGGAGTGATCAGGTTTTTCCTCGCGTGAATTTAGCCTTTGCACCTCCGATTCCGAGAAGAGGGATCCGGGCTTGATTCCTCTTAACGCCGAGTCGTTGAGCAAGTGCCTCCGAAATCAGGGAAACCTCACTGCCTGGATCGATGAGTGATCGAGTTAGGCAGCCTTGTCCCCGTGAGCCTGCAACCGTAACTCGAGCGATGCTGAGAAGAGCTGAAGGAGATAGAGTCACGTGCGTGGATACCTGCTGAACGTTGACGCCCGCAGAGGTAGGTTCCTTGACTGTAGCGACAGCCTCGTGAATCGTAGTGTGGTGTTTCCCCTCACATTTTTGATATCTTTTGGGAGACTTGCACTCACTCACTGGATGTTTCCCTATGCAGTTGTAGCACAGATTGAGCGACCTTGCCGTTTCCTTCCGCTCAGAGGGCGTCTTCTCCCGGTATCGACTACAGTGTAGAACGAAGTGCTTATCTGGACAAAGACAGCAAGACTTTACCGAAGAGCTTGGCTTAGACACCTGGTGCACTTTGAAAGGCTTGGAGGAGGAAGATTTTTCGGACCCTGATTTCTTTCCGTCTGATGGTTCGTCACGTGGAGGAGACACTAGTGCTTCGCAAGTATGTATTCGCCCTTCCAAGAACTCCTTCAGCTGTTCCAGTTGTTCGGGCTCAACCGTCGGCTGCGCCCGACAACAAGCGGGAGCATCGACCGAGCGACCAAAAGGACCGCCACGGTCCCAAACAAACGCGCGCGCTCGACAAAACGGTCGCCCGCACCGGGCGTTTTGATTCAAACCCGCCGATCGTTGCCGAACCGCTCGGCAACGCGTTCCCTGCGACACCCCTTCCCCGCGTCAGGAAGGCGGTGATATATACAAACCGCGCACCGATGCGCGACGAGTTGAGTAGATTTGGAGAAAGCGAACGTATTTAGACGAGACGAACACATTCACAACGATCAGCTGTGATTTGAGAGTCGCGATCCCTCGACGAGACTATCGAGATTAACTAAATTCACGCCCTGTGTGAATGTGCATACCGCGGCCTCGCGTAGTGCATCACCTGTACATACTTTCGTGTATATATTTGTTGTAAATATACGTGTTAAAAGTCGTGTTCGTCAATCACCGTCTAAGAGTCTCTCGTAATCGTCCCGTCGTCCTCACCGGCAATTTCCCGTCACGTAATCGACGGAACACCAGTGTAGGGAGTTCCTTAGAGTTCTTCAAGGAGTCCTCCCACTCCCGGCGAGACTGGCTATCCCACCGATGGACTGTTAATTCGACAATCCAGTCGACAGCGTTTGTGACCGAGGTTGTCAAGCGCGTCGATGGCGTCGAACGTTTCATCGTAGAGTCGTTTCATCTCGACGGCGGATTCCTTGGGTATAGGAGCCAAGGAAGCGAGCGAACGAATTTGTGCTTGCACTAAGAGTCTAGAATTGTTGAAACGGTGCTCCAGCTTATCCCAAGCCACCTGGAAATTATCGGACGTCGTCTGGACATTCTTGAGAAGAGACGCAGCGCTGCCCTTCATACAACCCTTAAGATAATGTAGACGTTCCACGGGGGACAGCGTGGGGTCATTCCTGATCAGGGAAGTAAACAGGTCGCGAAAAGATGGCCAGTTCTTATATTGACCGTCGAAATCGGGGAGCGGAATTTTTGGCAACACTGCGCGTGACCTTTGCGTATTAGTTTCTGCGACCGTTGCTTTTGAATTTTCAGGCTCCTTAACGCTCGTTGCAGCCTGGAGTTCTGATATCATCTTGTTTAGCGCTGCGGCTTAGACAATATAATCTTCCCGAGCAGCAGAGTACTCGTCCTCCTGGAAGTATTGAGTCTCCTTTAATTTGGCTTCCTTCACTGCAGCTGAGCGCAATGAGAATTCGCCTTGACGGTAGTCACTCCATAGCTGATTGAGGATATCCAGGTTAGCCTGCACCAATTCCAACGAGATATTTGCTTTTCCTTTCTTTTTTTGGTTGACCACAATGCGAGAGATTCTTTGAGCGATAACCCGTTGATTTTCGAGAAAGTCAGCCATGGTTCAGAGCACAAGGTCGAAGCACAGAACGGTCGAATAACGTCTGGTTTGAATTTTCAGTTGAACTGCAGCACTGAATCCGGCTCGAAGGGCCAAATGTTTCGAGTTAGAAGGTGTAAAACGAGTCACTTAACGTCGAACTAACTTTATTTCCCCAACTAGGGTTCGTTCAAAATAGACAACGAACTATATACAAAAGGGATATGTAACAAGTCAAAACACAAGCTCGTTTTGGCTCGAAACGTACAATAAAGAGAGATAGATAATAACAAGAGTTTTAACTTTCTTAGAGTGTTAGAGATCTTCACGTGTAGCTTCCGTGAATTCCGAACGAACGAATCGACTTACTCGCGAAAACCGGTCAAGACGACGCGCGATGTTTGTCGTGAGCAAGAGTGGTAACGATTGACGAACGTTGAGATCGGAGTCGAACAGCAGTCAGTTTACCGTCACCGTCGAACTAGTGATTGGCAGATCGATAGCACGATCAGCCAATAGGAATCCCCCTTTTGGGTCGATAACTGATTTCAATCGAAGTTCGACGGTGCTGGTCTAAGCTACTGCTAGCTGCTTATCGACTCTCGATCTCGCTGTTACGACGCTGCCGACTCATTCAGACAATCCCAAACAAAATTCTTACTGTAGAAAATGATCTTTCACTGACGCACGTCGCACAGTGGTCCCAAAGCCCGAAAACGCGGACAAAACCTAAAAAATGAACTTTCAGCTAGGTAAGTTTTAATTATGGGGTTGGCTACTCTAAGAGTATATCTACTTGGAGGTAAACGGTAAAAAGGTCCCATTTTTATACCTGACCAACAGTCGCAATCCGAACTTCGGTTTCATTAGTTAGTGCCTTCATACTCTTCCAAGTCTCAGTGCGAGTTTTAACTGTACAGAGCGTAAATTGTATTGGAACGTATCGATTTTAATTGTGCATTATGGATGTTGTTTGTAGAGGTAAGTTGCATAGTTTTTAGTGTCAAATGTTTATTATTAACTGATAACTATGTATGCAAAAGTAAGGGTAAAAGTGTAGGCATAAATTTTAAAGATTAATGTAAAAGTTGAGTTTCCTTCACCCTCCATCGTTAAAACTTGTTCGAGATTCTAGTTCATACTATTATCTTGCAATCTAAAAAAAAATTAGCTGCCCCTCTCTGCCCCTGTGGTCGTATCACTGTTTTTTATAATGCAGAGTAGGTATTTTGTGAGCATTCATTGCATTTCTTCTCAAACTGAGAGATATACACTAAGTTTTTCTGAACAATTTAAATAGTTTTTGGAGGATTATGCTTAGAACGTATGGAGGACACAGATTGCCAGTTTTTTTATAAACAATAATACAATATATCTGAAATTTTTTATATTTTTTAAGTTCAGATTCGTGATCAGCGACCTCAAAAATGCCTTAATATCAATTTTCAAGCAGATCAAATAATTTTTTAATGTATATGTCCGCCATATTGGATCCGCCATTTTGTTTTTTTTAAATTTTAAGTTCATATTCGTAATCAGCGACCCCAAAAACGCCTTAATATCAATTTTGAAGCAGATCCAATAATTTTTTAATACGATTTGAGGTTTTGTCCGCGTTTTCGGGATTTGGGACCACTGTGCGTCGTCACCGGGAGCGTTGCTAATATTTTTAATAAATTATAAATATTAGGATATATCATTTTATCACATTTCGAAATCGCATCAATGGCATTTTTGCATGGATCTGTTCCAACCGCTTTTCCAAATTTTGCACGCCACAATTTGAATTCCGCGTTTAGAATTGCTGGATTTGTTGAAATCAAATCACGGGCATAAAATTCACACAACTGACGAAAATCATCCATTTGACTTGCTGTTGGAGCGTCTTTTCCATTTGGTAAAAGAATAAAAAAATGTTTTAACGTATTGCGGTGTCGAGTGAAACGTTCATGAAGTTGATTCAATATTTGGTCAATGAGTGGAATGAAAATATTTCTCCTAAAATACTCCTCTACAGAATCAGCTGGGACATTAGACCTTAATGTTTGTTTTGATGCAGTTCTTGGTTTTTTAATGTCAATATTAAAATTATTAGCTTTCATCAAAAATATCTTTAAAAGGAGAATCTGGTTTTTCACGAACGATTCTTAATTGAGTCACAACATCATCAACAAAGTTTAGGGCAATTAAGAGATCATTATGAGACTTTTGCAGGATTTTAGAAAGTGGTAAAGTGTACGCAAATATATTTGGCAAGCTAAATAAAGATATTATAAATCCGAATTCACACAACGAATTAATCAACAGTTTTGCATTAGAGGACGAGTGTCTGTCTTCCCAAGAACTGATTGTTTCAAGACTATGAATCACTGCATCATATAATTCCACCATGGTCATGATGGCTTCATGACGTTCCACCCACCTAGTGGGACAAACTTGGCGTAGTTTCTGTCTCTTAGTATCCGGTACATGTTTATCAATATTGTCGATAAGAATTTTTTGTCTCTTAGGGGTATTGAAGAAATTGTGTACTTTTTCAATTATACCAATGCAATTTCTTATATCAATCACAGATACAGCATTTCCAATTGCCAAATTCAAGCTATGTGATGCACAATGAACATATAAAGCTTGTGGATATATAGCTGATATATGAGCTTGAACACCATTAAACTTTCCGCTCATTGATGCGGCACCGTCGTAACCTTGCCCACGTACATAAGATAAATCGATACCATAGTAATAACTATTTAAGCTTTCTAATATTGTCTGAGATAAGTTTTTTCCTGTAGTATTTGTTACAGGAACAAATTGTAGGAATTGTTCACAAAGTTTGCTATCATTTTCTTCGTCTTGTGACGTGGAAAATCAACCACATCCCTTCGTTATGTTGAGAATTGAGTAAATTTAGTTTAGTGTGAAGGAGGAATGTGAGTGTCACTGTACAGGTTGAGTGTTACTGTACAATGTGAGTGTGGCAAGTGAAGCGTTGGTGCGTGTTGAATAGATAGATTTTGTTTCTCACTCGAGACAACACGAGGTGACCGGAGTAAAGAAAACATTGTACACATAATTAGGCTAAATAAAGTGTCTTAAGATTTCCTTATGCAAACCAGCTATTTTTTAACATGGTAGCAGAGCGTGGTTCGCTGATTCTGCTGGTGATTGCAACAAATTAAAATTGTCATTTTAAGATTCTCTTAAATCGAGACTTAAATAAGAAAATAGAAGAAAAACAAGTGAAGTTCGGAAGAGTTCCAGAAGGTTATGGGAACACGTGGAGATATAATAAAAGACGAAGAAGGACAATTTGGAAAACGGTTTGTGAAGTGTGTACAAAAGGTTATTAAATTAAATAAAGTGGTAAAAGTGCTCAAAGAAATTGAACAGAAAAAAATAAAAGTATCTGAAGAAATTAAACGTGAAAATAGACAAGTCGACATGGCGGATGAATTCAAGATGACGCTACCTATTTTCGATGGAAAAGATTACAGCACGTGGAAGAAGAGAATTGCGATTTTTCTAAGAATGAAAAAATGTGAAACAGTGATTCAACGAGAGAGAGAGCCGCAACGGAAAGTGAAGCCACGTGGAACGAGAAGGATCTAAAGGCAATGAATTACATTTATAGTGCCTTGTCAAACAGACAAATGGAATTAGTCAATGACGAAAATACCAGCTATGAAATAATCAAGAAGTTAGATAAGCTGTATTTACGTGTGTCAACCGCAACACAAATTTGTGTTAGAAATAAATTGGAACGATTAAAATTAAAAGACTTTACCGAAACAAGCGAATTTTTTAGTGAATTTGAAAAATTGACAATTGAACTGAAAAATGCTGGTGCTACGGTAAATGATTCAGAAAAGTTAAACTATCTACTGAGGACGCTACCCAGTTCCTTAAGTCATGTTGGTGATTTAGTTGATGTTTTGCCCGAACAAGAAAGAACAGTTGACTATGTTATAAATAAAATCAAGTTATACGAAGAACGTGAAAAGGATGAAAATCAAAGTCCAAAAATTAAGAGTGGTAATTCAAATGTATTTCGAAGTGAAGTAAAAAGGGACAGAACGTGTTTCAAATGCGGGAAGCCAGGACATTATCAATATGAGTGCATAAGCCAGAGCAACGGTGGAAACTCCTGGAGAGGTTCGAGGGGAGGAAGACAGCAGCAAGCGCGAGGAGGCGCGAGATATCAGCCCCAACAGCAAGACAGCAGCAGTTATAGCTATAGCCGAGGCACAGGTTATCGAGGACGAGGCGGTCAACAACGGCAAGACCGACAGATCACAGGCCAAGCCGCGATGACATTCTTGTCCGAAACAGAGGGTAGAGTAAGCTACAGTAGCGAGGTAAATAATTATAAAAATAAAATAGAATGGGTGTTAGATAGCGGATGTTCGGACCATATTATAAATAATGATAAATATTTTGTAAAATTAAGCGAGTTAGAAAATCCGATAAATGTTAAAGTGGGAGATGGCCGAACATTAAAAGCGACTAAAGTAGGAGATATTAAAGCAAAATTTATAACGAATTTCAACGAAACGGAAATAACATTAAAAGATGTATTTTTCGTTAAAGAGATGGATAGGAACTTAATGAGTTTTGGTAAAATTGCAGAGAAAGCGAAAATAGTTTCATTTGAAAATAATTCAAAGATTTACTCCGAAAATAAATTGATAGGAATCGCATATAAAGTAAATAATTTGTACAAGATAAACACAATATTCGAGAATAAACAGAGTTATATAGCTGAAAATATAAATAACAGCATGACTTTGAAAGAGAAATACCACAGGATTCTCGGACATGTAAACTTTGGGTATTTGAATATTCTGAGTAAAGATAATTTAGTCGAAGGCTTACCGAGTAATTTAGAAAGTGAATATTTGAAATGCGGTACATGTATACAAAATAAAATGACAAATACTGTTTTCGAAAATAATAGGTATAGAGCGAAGGAGATAGGAGAAATTATACATGCAGATGTAAACGGACCGCATAGCACAGTAGGCTGTACGGGAGAAAGATACTTTTTAGTCTTGATTGATGATTTTAGTAAAGCTGGAAAAGTTTACACAATGAAAAATAAAAGTGAAGTTTGCCATTGGATTATAACTTATGTTAACTTAATAGAAAATTTAACCGAGAAAAAAATTAAACGTTTAAGATGCGACAACGGAAAAGAATTCTTGAATCAAGATCTTTATAAATTTGCGAAAGAAAAAGGAATTTGTATTGAAGCATGCCCTCCGTATGTCCACGAATTGAACGGAACCGCTGAACGATACAATAGGTCAATAATGGAAACAGCGAGATGTTTACTAGCAGACGCGAGAATACACAATAGATATTGGCCAGAAGTAGTTAAAACAGCAGCATACTTGAAAAATAGAGCGTTAGCAAATACTTTGGAAAAAAAGACTCCATATGAGATTATGATGGGAAGGAAGCCCGATATTAAAAATTTGAAACTGTACGGAAGTAGAGTTTTCGTTAAAGTTCCGGAGATAAAAAGAAAAAACAAATGGGATAGAAAAGCCGATTTAGGGATTTTAGTCGGTTATGAAGACGTAGGCTATAGGATCCTCGTAAATAATAAGATTATCGTAGCCAAGCATGTAGATATTATCGAGGAAAATGTAAAATTAGTTGGGTTTAACGGTAACGATGAAATTGATGGTAGTAGTTTGAATGAAAGTGAGATAAGTCAACAAAGTAAAAACGAAAATGAAAGTAGCTTAATTAATGAAAATGATAATATTGAAAATGATGGAAGTGAAAATAATGAAAACAATGTAGATATTCTACCAAGTACGGTTATCCAAAATTTAGGACCAGTAAGAAGATCGGAAAGAAAGAAAAGTCCTGTAAATCGCTATGGAAATCCAGTAACAAATTGTATTTACGTAAATTATGTAAGCGTAGATAATCCGGAAAATTATAACGAGGCTATAAACAGTAATGAGAGTGAAAATTGGCGAGATGCGATGAACAAAGAGATCGAATGTTTAAAAAGAAATGATACGTGGAAATTAGTTAAAAAACCAAAAGATAAAAAAATATTAGATTTAAAATGGGTGTATACAAAAAAGGCTGAGAATAAATTTAAAGCTAGAATTGTAGTAAGAGGTTTTCAACAAAGAGATATAATTGAAGACATTTATTCTCCAGTAGCAAGGACTCAAACATTGAAAATTCTGCTAAATTACTGTATACAAAAGGAATTAGAAATAGACCAAATGGATGTAGAAGCCGCATTCCTTAACGGAAAAATAAAGTCTGAAGTCTATGTAAAACAACCTCCAGGTTACGACGATAACACAGGGAGAGTGTGTAAGCTCGAAAAATCATTGTACGGACTACGCGAAAGTCCACGCGCATGGTATGAGTGCTTGGATGTTTTTTTGTTAGAATTAGGATTTGAGAAAAGTAAAATTGATTATTGTCTATACATTATGACAACTAATAACGAAAAAGTTTATTTAATTATTTTTGTTGATGATATATTAATTTGTGGTCAAAGTAGAAAATTAATAGAATTTATTAAAAGAAAATTAGCTGTAAAATTTCGAGTGAAAGACATGGGCCAAGTAAAAACGTATCTAGGCATAAATATAAATTATGATTATAAAAATAAAAGTATGACGCTAGATCAGGAAAGTTATATTGAGTCATTGGCAAGGAAATACGAAATTGAAGATGCAAAACTATATGCGACTCCGATGGAGCAAAACTTAAAATGTGAACCTGCACTATCAGCATCAAGTGACCTAAAGTATAGAAATTTAATTGGAGCACTCTTATATGTAAGTTCGAGTACTAGACCGGATATTTGTTATAGTGTAAATTATCTAAGCAGATTCCAAAATTGCCATGACCAAAGTCATTATAAATATGCCCTAAGAATACTAAAGTATTTATATTACACTAAAGAATTTAAGTTAAAATTTGAAAAAAATTTAAACGCCAATATATTAGAGTGTTGTGTAGATGCTGATTGGGCAGGAGATATAGTTGATAGAAAATCTACGACAGGATATATAATAAGAATGTATGGTAATAGTATTTTCTGGAAATCAAAGAAACAAGATATTGTAACCAAATCATCAACAGAGGCAGAATATGTTGCGTTGTCTATATGCGTGAGTGAGGTTAAATTAATTAAAGAATTATTAAAGGATTTTGGAATAAAGATTAACGACCCTATACAAATTTATGAGGATAACGCAGGTGCAATTAGTATAAGTAAATTTGGAAATTTAACAAAGAAATCTAAGTATATAGAAACACATTACCATTTTGTAAACGAACATTATTTAAATAGAGAGATTAATGTAGTAAAAATAGATTCAGAGGAAAACCCTGCAGATATTTTTACTAAGTCACTAGGACGTACTAAGTTTGAAAAGTTTAGAGAGGAATTAAAGATTTGTTAAATAAAAAAAAAAAAAAAAAAAAAAACTAAATTTAAGGAGGCGTGTTGAGAATTGAGTAAATTTAGTTTAGTGTGAAGGAGGAATGTGAGTGTCACTGTACAGGTTGAGTGTTACTGTACAATGTGAGTGTGGCAAGTGAAGCGTTGGTGCGTGTTGAATAGATAGATTTTGTTTCTCACTCGAGACAACACGAGGTGACCGGAGTAAAGAAAACATTGTACACATAATTAGGCTAAATAAAGTGTCTTAAGATTTCCTTATGCAAACCAGCTATTATTTAACACGTTACATAAGAGATTCCTCTCTGTCGTGTAAACCGAAAGGACCGGACCGTCCTCTAGCAGGTTGGCCGCGTAGTCATAAGCAATAAGCACTCTCGCTGGGACATCTCATAAATTAAAGAACCACGACTGTAAGAATTTCAAAACGTTGTGCCTATTGGTACGACGAAATATTGCAGGACTGTAGTGGAGGGCTCAGGGAGCCCTGCTACACACTCGCCGCTTAAAAAGGAATAATGCCAATGCTGCCCCGCAACACCCGCCTCGTAACACCTGACCAGAGACAACTCTGCAGAGTAAAGAAAAAGGATAGCGAGCCCAGGCCAATCAACCTGGAGACGCCGATGAAGGACTAGGGGACATGCACGAAAATCGAAGGATAGTCCTGTCGACGTCTCACCCCGCATCACCACTCGTCCCCTGCAGGAGCGCCTCGAATAATCCTGGAATGTCTCATGACATTCCCGGTGGCTAGCGGGCCATCGTTACGGAAATCGGGAAAACGGCACGGTCCGGGGCCTTCCCGTCGAGCGCCGGTCCTACGCGATGACGACACTGCGGGCGACAGTAATTGGCGGGCCACAACCGATAGAGTGGGGGACTTCCGCATCCTCAACCGATAGAGTGGGTGCTTCCGCATCCTCGAGCCACTGGCCATTAAGATCACTGCTGCGTTGGCCTTTGTAGCTAATAGTCGTTTCGAGACTTATAACCGCGCGTGCGAGATCAAGTCGGCATATATTCGACTGCGTAGCGTTTTCCAGCTGCCGTTTGCTAATCGCTGCCGGTGGTAAGTGCCAACCAGCCTTCCTTGTTAAATGAGTTAGTGCATTATTTCGTGAAAATTCCGAGTGGCTCAGGCGGCATTTTTGTGTATTTTTTGGTTGCTTGCGGCTCGTCCTTGGAGGACGACCGCCTTGTTTCGTGTGCCGGTTAACGGCTGCCCTTTTGTGCGTTCCTTAGGCGAGTATCCTCGCGAGAGCGACTAGCGCGAGTTCCGACGTAAAGCCACGTGTTCGCGTACCGCATTTTACGCTGCCGCGCACAGTCAAAAGTAAAGTTTAGTTGGTCAATTCCACCGTGACCCCGCGACGGCCTAACGTCTTGGAAAGCTGCCGTCGCGAACAATTCTCTACGTTCCGAGTAACACGTCTTACGCCGGGAATCGGCAATTCTTCTAATCGCTCGACACGCGCCCGTCCGCCTGGCAGGTTACCGATTCCGACGCGGCCATTTTGATTAGAGCGAATCCGCGCGCGGAGCGGCCTTCCGCCGTACACTTGTTGTTCACCGTCGTTACATAGAATTTTGTCTGCCGTCATTGTTCTTCAACTTCCTATTTTTGAATTGCAAATTGTTTGTTGCTGCCGGGCCTTGACCCGACAGCGTGTACAGGATTAATGGTCAACTCACACCAATATATATTATTATATATTACCAATAATAGATTATGTTATTTCCGTTATTAAAAGTCTAAATTATTTACGAGGTCCCTTCCCGCCGTGGGGAACGCCCCGTCCGATCCTGCGTAGAATCCTGCGCCCTTTTCGAGCCAATCAGCCTTCACGATCGTCTTTCACTCGCTGCCGATATTCACATACTTTTGCGTGACATCGTCGATGTCTGGCGCCCGAAATACGAACCTTTGATTCGATCGTACCGACGGAAGCCAGTGAGAAACGACGATTATCTCGGGTGAACTGTGTCCTGCACGGCCAGATACAGCTCGGCATTATTGCCATAGAACCCGAAGCGATTGTTCTCCGCCTCTTAGTACGAGACCCGGAGGAAAAACCGCGTGATAGTCTATATACCTGACACACAAGGAAAGTTGCTCAGTGGTAGAAATGTCACAAGTTTCATCAGCAAGAAGTGAAAAACATTTCGCCGAATTAATTTTTTAACCAAATGGTTCAAAATGACTTCATTACAAGCATTTATGATTTGATTTTGTATATTCCAGCTAATGTAGGTAGCGTTTTTAACAGCATGTTTAAAATGTTCAGTAAGGTTCTCATCGCCCGCATCAACTCTCATTCTTAATAAAGCACGAAAATTGCCTTCATTAGCGATTGGCATCTATTCAAATGAAATTTCTCCATAACCGCGATGTCCTCTCAAAGGTATATTTTGCCGACCACATAAAATTATTGTTTTTATAATCGGTTCCAATCGTTTCCGGTTAACTGCAGCTTATGATATCCTGCTTACGTCAATTGTCGATCAACTGAAAGACATTTTCCATCTCTAATATAATATTTTGTAGTTTTTCGTAAGTCTCATAACAGCTTCTATGTGATATTTTGTGTTTGGATGCGTATTAAATTTATCAACGGCTTTCTTCCAGTTGTTATATCCTTGTGTAACAAATTGTCCAGGTAATTCCGATTCCGATTTTCCGATATTAGCAGGTGCAAAGAAAACACAATATTTGTAGTACGCACTGTTTTCAATTTGTGAGTACGAAATCCATGTGTATTTTTCAAACCATACGAATTGAAAACGTCGTTTGTAATTTCCAACACAAGTTGTGGGAAAATTAAATTTAGGTTCCGGATTCCACAACTTTCTTATGGTATTCAAATTGTCATCAGAATTAAATATCCCTTTTTTAAATAATGCGATATCGTAAGAACTATGAATAATTAACGATGCAGTTTCTTCAAGGTAATTAGATTGTTTTTTCTGATCTGCGGCTGGGGAAACCGAATCTAAATTGGCAGTAATAATATTATCAGCATCGATGTTGCTATTAATATTTGAGTCGTCCATCTTAGGTTTCTTGTTAAAATAATTTAACAAAATACCTTGTCTGCGTTTTTCAGCCATAATTAAGGTATAAAATCTAAAAATGATATCGAATCTTTTACAAAAACTTTAAAATGTTATTGAAGTATTTACTTACAGTGAAGGCTACTCCTCAGAGATGAAAAACTAAGTATCAAGTTGGTTGAAGATACGCTTTTTAATAAAGTCAATGCACAAAATAACACACATTAACCGGACAATTTAAAAATACTGTGACGTGGCAGTTTTGCCTACGTCCTCCGATACCGAGTATCGGAAGACTGGGTCACCCTCTGACAGTAAAATATGCGAGATGGGCCGTGGCGAGCGCTCGCCCTGGGCACGAGCGAGACCCATGGGCGAGTTCTTACATTTTTCAGCGTCGCGCCAATTTGCGCGACGCGTGTCTGCAGGACCGTACCCGGGCCCCAAGGGGGGACCCGGAGCACTTATTCCGCCGAGAGACGAGAAAGAAGGATCGGCATCGGTGAAACTCCCACCCTGAAGAAGCGAGGAATCGACGGAGCCCAGAATAGACAACCTGGAGGCGCCGACGAGGACACGAGATGCCAAGCCAGGAATCTCAGCTGCCTCGCCGTCGCCTCAGCCGGAGAGAAGCCTAGCCAGCTGCCGGATTGGCTTGCGTCGATCATCTCACAGGGAAGCGGCGAATCCACGCGCATCGCTACCGGAGAACCGACGAATCGCCGGACGCCAGGGACCGTCGCGCGGAGCGAGGCCCCGTCCGAGGATCGAGTAGCGATAGGTCGAATCCTACGCGGGGGAACGAGAGCGGAACGGGGGGGTACGCTTCATTTCCGCATTCCCGAGCGATCACCGAGAAGATCACTTCTTCGTTGGCTCGCATAAGAATAGTTCACGCGGGTTCGATACTTTAACGATTGCGTAAAAATCAAGTAATTGTTGCGAAACGAGCTGCCGGTACGAGAGGGACGGACAATAGCACACGTTGCCCTGGGTAAGCTTCTGTCAATTTCCATTTCGAAGTAGTGATCTTTTCCGCGTTGGCTCGGTAGGTGTTGTGTCCGCGATCGCGTTGCCGAAACACCGACGCGGATTCGAAGCTGCCAGTATTCGCGGAAGAGAGATTCGCGAACGGTACGAATCCGTCGGTCAATGTACGCGCGGGGAAGAATATTTTGTGGGTGCTAGACACCAATTTTTCATTTGCGAGGATCCGCGCGTCATTGTAGTTTTCATTCGAACCTCGATCCGTTCCACGGTGCGTCGCCGCCACGTGCTCGCGTCGTATTTACGCGACTTGTTACGCCGACGAGAAGTCATTTTTGTAACGCGTTTTCCATCCGAATTCGGGCGTGAAACGTGAACATCGCGTACGCCAACGTCGTCATCACGTTGTTGCCGGGTTCGACGCGTCTCGAGAAGGGCCCGTGAAGGGCAAATCGCGCGTGCGACGATCGTTCGTCGTCGACCACCTGTCACGCGCCGGTTAACCTAAAAACGCTGCCGGCCGCTGCCGGTAACGCGGATGTAACACCGTCACAATAAATTGTGTTAACCGAAGATTCCGAGAGAGTGTTTATTGTGTGAGAAACCTTCCCGCCGCGGGGAACGCCTCGTGTTCGACTCGTGTAGTACCCTGTGCCCGTTCGTGGAAAACTTCGTTTAAAATCTCGATTGTCGCAGGCTCGTATGACTGTTTGCCCACGTGCTCGTGGTTACGAGGCTTAGCGTGGCACCTTCCGTGCCTGGCGCCCGAACTTGATTTCAAAGATCTCGAGAAACGACGAGCCTACGAGCAATTTTGTCCCGGGAGGACCGCGTTTCGTGCGGCCGAACGCGGCCCGACCGAAAGGTTTGTAAATACCCGGTATCGCTGGGATTTTCGCCCTTCTGGCGACCAGAAAATCCTGGACGACGCGACAATACATATGATGCATCGCATGCAACGTGTAACTTAGGTGACTGCGATCATTGCCAATAAATGAAAAAACTGCCGATACTTGGGCACTATTGTTTTTAAACAGAAGACACTCCACCGGCGCACAGTGGTCAATTTGCTCCAAAACGTGGCCAAAAATCATTCTTTCTTTGATTTATCCGAAACTAGGTATCTCGGGGTTTTCGAGGTCGCTGATTACGCAAAAAAGTAAAGTGGCGGCTGTAAAATGGAGATTGAACCTATGAAAACTCTCATAATGGGACAAAACTTGGTATTCTGGGGTTCCTGAAGTCGTTAATTATGAATCCGAAATTAAAAGAACAAAAAACAAAATGGCGGAACCAATATGGCGGATGTACGTAGTAAGAAAATATTAAATACAGCTGAAACTTGATATCTCAAAATTTGTTATCTTGTTAAATGTGAATCTAATATCAAATTATATAAAAAACACAAGTAGCCGACTAATTATTAAATTATAGAAGAAGAAATTCTTGTTTTAAATATATGTTTTGAAGAATGGAAGGTTATAAATTAGAAAGCATTGTAATTATGAATGTATCAAATTGTTTATTCAACATCTGAATAGTCAGAATCGTCATTTGTTGTATCTACATTTTCTGTCACTACCAAATTCATATTAATGGTTAATATAATATGAATAATGTTAATACTAAAAAATTAAAGTCACTTCAATTTTTTAAATATTAACATATATTTTTTACTTCATAATATTGTAGCTGGTATCGAGACGAATTCGACGATCTATAATAATATTACTTTAAACCTTGAAATAAGGCTACAATATAGTTTAGATCACAAAAAGCGGGTTGCCAGCCCGTGCAGTACACTACAAAAATTGCCATAACAACCACAGAGGTGCCTCGTGGTGCCCAATGTTTGTTGATCCTACTAGGTGATAATACAAACTAAAGGTGTGTACCAGTCACATAATGAAAATCGATGAAAATCATAACTATTTTCCTAGGTTTCCAAAACTTTCGTATGAAATTTTGTTATATTTTATATATTACATTATCCATTGTTACTTGTATTTTATATAATGTATAAACATGATTTACTTATCTCCAGGGACACCCTCCATATTGTAGAATAAAAATTAGTAGGATATAATACAAATATATTCACTTCTGGGCACTTTTCCCACTCAACGATTTACTGTGCGTAGCTGCTATACTTGAACGATGGTCACTTTCAGACTGAATTTCTCGCTCAGGTGGAAAGGTCAGGCCCTTTTCCCATTAACCATCCAATAGCCCAACTATCAGGGTAGCCAACCCACGTATACAAAACTCTTGATTCGAAAATTCATTTTTTTGATTTTCGGCCACGTTTTGGAGTAAATCGACCACTGTGCGGGTCGGCGGCACGGTAGGAGCACCAATACTGACGCTTACACGGCCGCAGACGCAGAACAATAGGCAGAATTCAGTGTTCTAGTATCGGCAGTTTTTGTAAATATCTTGGAACCCAAGCAAGTGCATGCCTTATACAGGGTGTCCCAGTTTTTTCCGGCCAAACTTTGCCAGTGTGTTCTACACGCAAAAGTAAGAAAAATATGTTATATGAACATATGCTCTTAAATGTTTTATTAAGGAGTTATAACTAATAATACAAAATGTTGAAATTACTAAGAAATTAGTAATACAATAGGGTCAATTTTTGTTAGATGCCAATCCTGTATTCGTAATAACGGACGTCATTTTGAAATGTTAACTCGTTAATAAAACGTTAATAAAAAATGTCGATATCAACTACTTCAGCAAGTAAACATAAGACTTTATGTAAACACAAACAGAGATATTCATAATACGTTCGTACGCTGTGTCGACGAAATGCCAGTTCATTATCATTTTGTATTATTAGTTATAACTCCTTAATAAAACATTTAAGAGCATATGTTCATATAACATATTTTTCTTACTTTTGCGTGTAGAACACACTGGCAAAGTTTGGCCGGAAAAAACTGGGACACCCTGTATGTATAGGGTAAAGTTGTTCAAAATGTTGAATTTTACATATAAAATATCCAAAAATCATCGAAATCGTAGAGGATGCAGCTATTCTACAGTTTGACCAATTTTCCAGTGTCATTATTCTTGGGGGGGCTTGGCCCCCTGCCCCCCCTAGGTGCGCCATTGGATAAGATTGATATGATTTTCATTTATGGAGAAAGTCGACAGTGTTTAAGAGAAGCAGTGTGATTGTACAAGGACCGATTTTCTAATCGGAATTGTCCATCAGTTTCCGTTTACTCCAATTTGATAAATAAATTCCGTGAAACTGGTAGTGTTGAAAATAAAAAATGTACGAAGGTGAGGACTGTAAGGAATGAAGCAAACACAATTAATGTTCTGGCAGCAGTGGATACGAACCCTCATGCTAGTTAGCGGCAAATCGCACGAGAAAGTGGCATTAATCAAAAATGTGTAGTGCAAATACTCCATGAACAAAAATTTCACCACTTTCACCTATCAATTCACCAAGAATTTCATGGTAGAGACTTTGTAAATCGTGTAAACTTTTGCCAGTGGCGATTGAGACAATTAATAAACGATAGAGCATTTTTTAATAAAGTATTATTTACCGATGAAGCTTCGTTTACGAATCACAGGCAGATAAAATAAAAAAACATGCATTATTGGTCATCTGAAAATCCGCGGTGGTTACGGACAGTCGACAAAGAAAGACCATGGTCCGTCAATGTTTGGTGCGGAATTTTAAACATCCAAATAATTGGGCCTCATTTTATCACCGGAACATTAAATGCAGAAAAATACATTGCATTTCTACGAGAATCGTTACTAATTCTCCTGGAAAACACACTCTTGGACATTCGTGAAGATATGTGGTATCAACATGACGGATGTCAGCCCATTCTTCCCGTGTCGTAACACAATTCTTGAATAAGTTTCCAAATCGTTGGATTGGACGTAACGGACCCGTATTATGACCATCTCGCTCACCAGATCTTACACCCCTTGATTTCTATCTATGGGAAAAACTGAAAGACGATGTTTATCATGAACCACCAACCACTGTATACGACACAAAAGAAAGAATCGTCAGGGCTTGTGCGTCGATTCTCTCAGAAATGAATTACACAGCAGTACGTTCTGTAACTTCACGGCTAAATGAATGTATAGCAGCTCGAAGGGATATTTTTGAACATTTTGCGTAACAGAAATAAAGCAAATGAATCTTACACGTTGAATTTTATTTATTCCATTTTTCTGGATTGAAGGTCATTTGTAGGTCATATTGTGTTACATGGATGAATTCGTTATTTTGTCAGCTACAACATTACGTTAACGAAGATATATTATTACATTTAAAAAGACATCGATGACCTTAAAATCTCATAAAAAATGATCTTGAAAATTTTTTCCCTTACACCGTTACATGTGGCCCCTCGAACAGTGTAACTTTGTCCTAAGAAGTTATTTTGTACAACGAAAAGTAACGGAGATATTTAGGTGTTCTGCTTCTTCGGACTCACCCTGTATACTAATTATGACTATACAAATTGCACATGATTATTGCAAGACTTACTTAGTTTACTTATATTAGTTTGGGCGCCTCTGCACGGTTCTTCTGCGTTTTCCTCTTCGCAGCTCGTCGATAAATTTGGCGTCGTCTGTTAACCACCAATATTTCTTTTCTGACAGGCAGTGAAAGTCGTCTCTGTCTCTTTAAAAGTTTTGTCCGCACTGTTTCATGCTGCGTGATAAATTAATGGAATGTTCATGCTATCTTGGATTAGGCCATTTCTGTCTAGGTAGATGAATACTTGTGGGGTGATATACAGTGATGCCAGAAGTGCGCAACATTTCTCGCGCATGCGCGGCGATTAGTCTCAGTATAGTAAGATTTTCGATGAAATGGGGTACCTTAAGCACCCCGCAGAATTTTAAAAAATTTATATGATTTGATTCTGAAAAATGAATGTATAACAAGTGTATTTGTGTATATTTTGTAACTCGTAGGACACGTCCTGGAGTCTTTTTGTCCGGTACAGATTGTTTCGGTACATTTCTGCCAATATAACTGCCTCAGGGCTCTGTTACCTTATCAGAGACACGTTACTGTTTGTCGCACATGCGAGTGAAATATTGCACATTTCTGGCATCACTGGTGATACGTACATCCCGATTGGATGCTTTCTTGTATGTCAAGTGGGTTGATTTTCATTAGGTCATTAAGGATTTTGTTCTCTATGTTTAGAATTAATTTGAGGATGTGGTTGTCGATGCGGGGATGTCTGCTAGGTTGTATAAAGTTTTGTTATTGATGAAATGGTTGTTATCTGTTTTTCTGTATATGTGTAAAGCGGCTCTGAGGCAGGTCCTTTCAAATGTGCAAATTTTTTCCATGGTTGCTGCGTTCAAGTTCCACCATATGGGGGCAGCATAGGTTATTATATGTCTTCCCAGTAGGAGATAACAAATTATTTTCGCTTTGTGTGATAGGGATTTATGGAATTTCTGCTGTGATTTCTGAAGATATTGGTGGCTTTCTGCAATTTATGTGTTTATGTGTATGTTGAATTTGAGGAGATAGTCTAAGTGTACGCCTAAGTATCTAACGCTTTTCTTATGTTTGATAGTGAATGTGCTATTGTTGTTCTGTATTGCAGTGCGGCAGCTGTTGATGTGGAATCGTTTGGAGCTTCTAAGGAATCTGAGTGGTTTATGCAAGAGGATGGTCTCACATTTGGATGGGTTTATTTTTAAGTTCCAGTTTAGGTAATGTTGGTTAAATTGATTGACAAGGCTTTCAAGCTTGTCTTGTACGATATTAGGGTGACTGTCTGCTGTTAGCATTATTAGGTCATCAGCATATGCGGCTGAGTGTGTATTATTGATAGTGTTGAGATGGAATAGGTTTGTGATGCTGTGGGTGAAAATATTAAATAGTATTGGGGAGTTAACCGTACCGTGTGTGAGATCATTCTTTATTATGTATGTTAGAATTGAGAATAGAGGTCGCTGCTCACTAGGACGCACATCGGCCGGACTGCACCGCCGCTCCGTCCTCAAATTGACGCTGCGCTGGTAGTTTTGCCGCTCACTAGAACGCTCCAGCACCGCGCCAGCACTTTCAGTGGCGCTCGCCACTAGCGCGGTTGTTCGCCGCGCCGTAAAGGTGCGATTATACCGAGATTTCCCGCGGGCGCCCGCGTACTTTAGCTCGCGTGCAAATGCCATAAATTTCGAGCGGGTTGATGTGCCCGCTGTGCCCCCGCTGTGCGTGGCACAAAAAAAAGGTCTCTATGGGCTACACGGCTTTACGGTTCGTTTAGATAGAGACCTTTGTTTTGTGCCACGCACAGCGGGGGCACAGCTGGCCCCTCAACCCGCTCGAAATTTATGGCATTTGCCCGCGGGCTAAAGCACACGGGCGCCCGCGGGAAAACTCGGTATAAACGGACCTTAACCCGTCGAACAACCTAACCCGGACAGTTCTATGTAGTATTGAGCGCCACTGGCGACAACTAATGTCGGACGAAGATATTTTGCTTTCTGGTTCGAAAAAAACGTCGTCATCCCAAACTTCATAGGGTGGTTTCTCAAGATAAAAGTCTGCTCTATTGCGTGATGTAGTTCGATTTTACGCTGGACCCTTATTTTTTAACATAAACTGAAAAATATCCTAAAAAATTGGCGCAAAAGTGTTGTCTCTCCATCTTTAACGATTGTTTAAACATGTTCAAAACATTCATAATGTATTGATATTGAATATTACTGTATTCAGGAAAGTCTATAGAACCTTTTCCTCTAAAGAATAATTCAATATCTTCAATATCATTTTTTTTTAATGACATCACAGTATTTGTTTAAAGTTGACAAATATGTTTTTTTTCAAAATCATGTTTCTCAAAAACTGTGCGTCTCGGGGGAAAATTAAGGGCAGATTCAGAATTAGCACAAAAAGCTCTATAAGAATCACCCAACAATAATTGTGGAACATGAAAAAAGATTGATTGTGTTGGACAGAGTAATTACTGTCATATTTTGTGGTCTGGAAACCGTGTTCCTGAACGCTCGGATATGTCGTGCTTTAGCCTTAACCTTCAGATATTTTTACTTAAATTTGTTGACGCATCTTGTAACCCAGATCATAGCAGCTAGGTGCCAAGACACCTGTTGAAAACTCTAGCTATGGATTTTGTGGATGAGAATAGAGTTTTGTGGTCAAATAGTGGAACCGCTCTGCATCGCTTCAGGATTCGTCTTCCAGCACAAGAGACGTGAAGAGATCCCTGTACCGGATCCACTCATGGTACGATCCCGTGAAGGTGGGTATATCGGCCTTGGGAAGCGCGGACTGATACACATGCACTTGGATGGGCGAAGTATTCGCTGGTGTAGTGAGACTGACTCCCTGTGCGCCGTCGATCTGTTGGGTTCCAGCAGGTGAGCAGTGGATGGGCAGCGGAACGTCACCGGTTACCGATTTCCTGGTCGAGTCTAGATCCTCGAACCATTCCATCAGTTCGCTCCGTTGAAGGCAGTATGCCTCTTCTCCGGAGCTAAATATATCCAGGGTGAAATAGTCACCCTTGCGGTCATCCTCCGTGGCGGTGTGTCGAATGCTCACGTCGTTGTTCTGGAAATCTTTCCAGCGTGCGTCCAGATTCCGCAACTGGACCTCGATGAGTGCCTTGGTGATCTTAGCCTTGCCGAGCTTGCGAACGTTTTCACACGTTCGAGCCATACGTCCGTGCAGAAGGGTTTGATCGGCAATGAGTGTGTCCATGTTGCGGTGATGGAATATGATGCGAAGAATGAGGAGTGACGAGTGTGAGATGCAATGAGAACAACGAAGTGGATAGGTTCGACTGGAGTGTACGAGGATAGGAATATGTGGACAGGAATAACAGTAGGTACGGATTCAGAAGACTCCGGCTCGAAGGACCAAATGTTGAAAACTCTAGCTATGGATTTTGTGGATGAGGAGTAGAAGAAATAGGTGTAACAATTTCGGGTAACAAAAGAACATATATTGTAACGAAAAAGAAAGGTACACACAGAAAATACAATGTAGAATGAATGATCGCCGTCGGAATGAGATGCGAGTATCGCGAGTCGAAACCGAACGTGTCAACGTATAAGTGAAACTTGAGATATGTGTATGTCAGTGTGACAAGAGCGCAGAGTAGCCGTCGAATCGAAAGTACGATAATGTTAACAACGCTAATAAGCACGAGAGGCAATCGTAGCTCTCTTTTATACGGAGGTGGGCCATCGGTTTCGGAAGGAAAACGGAGAGAGGACTTTGAAATTAAAGGTTTAGGATCGCAGCAACGTTCGTGAGGGCAATGGCCTGATAACCGGAGCTGTGAGGGAAACAAAGGAATTAGGTAATAGGAGCATTATAAGGAACATACAGGAGACGATGGCCCACGAGACAACACGACGAGTGCAATGAACTCTCGGTCTCGCAAAGTTTACATTTGGTGGTCGATCACCTCGTCGGTTGTTGTCGAACGCGTACAGCTGATCGTTGGTGAGGCATAAGAAACGGCCGGCGCGAGATGGTTTTTGCCTCACCGGTATCGCGGCTTAAATTAGTAAATATAATATTACCGTTTCGCGGATCACGAAACGAGGTTATGCAAGACGGACTGAAGGTTTTTGAACAACACCTCTGTAGGTTCGACGGTAGGGCACCAGTTTACTATACGCAGGTAGGCGGTCTGGGTGCGAGTCCGACGATGGTAATAATGTTGGGGCGTACTGTCGAGTTTTTATTGCTTTATGACTCGGTGACATCGTGAACTTCTTCGGAGTTTTCTGGCGATAGTCAATGTATTCTAAAGACACGCTGAAATGATTTGGTTATTGCGGATTACCGGGGTTTGGGCGCAGTTACTTTTGAGTGGCGAGCATTAGCATTTAGCACTGCCTACACAATCGCTTCTTATTTTACTGTAACGACTACGATTTTATTACAGGGACGAAAAGAAAATTTTCGAAGCTCGCGCGAGTCCTTTCTTTTGTTTTCCACATCAATGTGCTATTTTGGATATATCCACGAACATTATTTTGACTTGGATCTATTCTGATTCTCGCATAATTAGTAGCCCAATAAAATTTCTGTCCTCGACAATGGTTACTACTACTAATAGCCAAAAATAAATTCCATCATTGATAACGGTTCCTTATGACCAAATATAATTGTTGTCATTTATAATGGTTGTTTACCAGTCAGAGATAATGTCTATCATCGATAATGATTATTTGTAACTATTGTGTTGTGTAATAAATTCTCGCGTTTTTCGTATCTTATTTTTTCCCGCAATTTTCCATCGACAGAAGAGACATTCTCGGCGAGAATGTTTTGCCGGTTGCTGGATGTGCTGTTCCTACGGTATACGTGAGACGATCTTAACGATTCGTAAAAACGACTAAAATGAAGATCGCAAACACTAGAATTGGTTCGTATTGATTTCGAATTGATTTCGTATATTTGTCAGTTAATGACGATTTTAGTTATACTAATTTTCAAATTTTAAATATTTATAAAAGAAATTGTATTCACATAATTTAAAATATACTGCCAATTTTGCGATAATTGTTATTCAGACATCATAAACAATACTTGTTCCGGCAAACCGATGCCCATCCGATCCGCTTCACCTACTTCGCGTAGCCGCGATCGGGTGACGTCATGTCGTCGCGGCACCCCCCCTTTTACGTCCGCGGAACGCGTGATATTCGGCACGCACCGGCGTATCTCGTATACGTTCGTATTGTTAACGACCTCGCGTCGATACAGAACTGTCAGCTGTAGTCGTCTCAATACACGTGAACACGAAACACGCACGTCGCCTCGCGAGTTTGACTCCTCTTCGCGCTCTCCACTATCGTGGACCATCATACTTTCCGTTCGTGCGACGGTACACTACCGCATGTACAATTTGTTATCGTTGGTTATTAAAGTGTTCTTTAAACCACGTGCCTCACTTTACCGTTCACCCACGACTATCTCCGAATTCCCGTATCCGATTTCAAACAATACTTATTTTTAATTTAATAAAAAAAAATCATTTGTAAAAAGTTCATATTTTATCACAAGGAATGCAGTAATCGTTGACTTTCATAGAAATTATTCGGGAAATCTAGTTTGTTCAAAATATTAATTTGCATATGTTCTACTTACAAATAATCATTATCGATGATATACTATTGCTATGTATCGGGCCGAGGTTGTCGGGAAACGTGGGTGAGGTAACAGTAATAAACAGTAGATTCTACTATGCAAAATCGCGTGTACTCCGTCTCTAGTTTACACGTGTTGTCCTCGCTAGGCGCGCAGAGAGAGTCCCGAGCCGCCGCACAGCAGCGCCGTGCTCGGAGCAGCTCGACTCGGCGAGACTCTCGCCGAGGCCTGCGTGACGTCAGCGAACACTCTATTGTCGCTTGTACGAATACACCACAATTCCTCCCCTGTTTCACATGAGCCTCGCGGTTACATCCTACGCTCCACAATTCTTTCTGAGCGGCGCACCGGCTTTAGAATTTGATCGGCGTGCCGTTTCATCGTTGTACCTGTCTCGGCTCTAACTTCAAATGTCGACGGTGACAGCGTTTTGGCGATTGCGGCTTCAATGCGTTTACCGCCAGTTGTCCCGTGATTGTCGATCATCACCGCGTCGCCTGGCTTGAGTGTTACATTTGGGCGAATGCGGGCGAGCGGCGATCTGCGCCTGTTGCTTATCGTACACCGTGTTCCTTCGATTAGGTCTTAACAGGTCGAACCGCGTTCGGAGTTCTCGCTTATAAAATAGCGACGCTGGAGTTTTACCAGTTGTACAGTGAGGTGTGCTGCGATAATCGAACAAACAACTGTCCACTGCACAACTCACATTCTTCCCCCCTTGAACAATTTTTGATACTTTATCCTTAAACGTACCTACAAAATTCTCCGCGGCTCCGTTGGTCGCCGCATGGTATGGCGGTGAAAAACTGGTTGACACCGTGCCTTTCCAAAAATTCTTTACATTCGGATGACGTGAATTGTATTCCACATTGTCTGTGACTAGGTGATTTGGCAACCCGTGTCTCGCGAATAGTATTTCCCATACCTTAATCAGTGCGCTCGCTTTCGTGTTCTTTCCGAAATTAATGACCTCTGGCCAGTTTGAGTGCGCATCCACGACTACTAAATACATATCGCCATAAAACGGACCTAAAAAATCTGAGTGTATGCGATCCCAGGGTTTCTCTGGCCAAGGCCATGGTGTCATTGGTGCGTGAGGTGGCGTTTTTTGATTTTCTACGCAAACTTGTAACCAAACTATTGTTTACCTTCTGTTATATATAAACATATATGTTAGATATTCGGTCGACTTGTTCGCTTCGAAGGTTCTGGGGTAAGTGCCGTGGGGTCTAACACAGTCCTCTCACCAAAAGGCACCCTTGCCTTCCCCACTCCGTGGCCAGATCCTCTTGGAACAAAGTCCCAATTCTTTAAGGCAGTGTGGCCTTGGGTTGCATACCCTCGGCAAGTTTCACTCGTCACATCCTCATAAACATGACCTTCCCGAACGATAGCTGGATGGCCCAAAGTGCCCACCCGCCATCGTCCGAGGACGGTTCTGTTTATTCTCTTCCGTCTCTATTCAGGGCGTCACGTACGCCCAGGTCCTACCATAAATCCTTCCAATCTTAAGGGCCGCCTCGACACCAGCCCTTGACTTTGCTTAAAACACGTGGACGCTAACACGGCCAATTCTGACCTGCTTCACGTTCTCGGGAAGCAATATTCCGTAGTTTATGACATATTTAGTGTCCCTTGTCTTACGATATTAGTAACAATCAGTCTACAGAACAGAATAGCGCTGCGCGCGAGGACAGTACAAATGTTTTTCAGACGTAGCAAATCTCCATGACTAGCAGTCACCAATAACAGACAGTATTACAAAATACTTCTGAGCAGCGCCACACGCCACAGCGTTCCGATTGTCTTACAGATGTAACACGTCTTCATGACTAGCAGTCATCAATAACAGACAGTATTACAAAATACTTCTGAGCAGCGCCACACGCCACAGCGTTCCGATTGTTTTACAGACGTAACACGTCTTCATGACTAGCAGTCACCAATAACAGACAGTATTACAAAATACTTCTGAACAGCGCCACACGCCACAATGTCCCAAATGTTTTTCGATAGGAAGTCTATTATTGATATTAAATAACTTCCATGTTACAACAATCCTTTTATTACGTAATGTAAAAGAAACAATTTTCCTCTTCTCCTCTCCTTACAGTAACAAAAACATAATTAAAAATAAACGGATAGAACAAAAATATTGCATCGCTAACACGGCTCATTCGTGTCTTCGTCGTCGCTCAGCATGCCGTCACCAGTCCATTCGCCCTTCCACAAACGTAGCCTATCTTTCGGCGCTACTTAAGGTCTACCGGTTTTTCCTACAATTTCGTATCGATCATTAGGTAAGATTTTTGAAATCGTATACGGGCCAAGGTATTTTCGGTCTAATTTAGCACGGCGTGTAACCGCGGGTTTCAAAAATACCGTGTCCTTCTCCTTAAACTCAATATTCGTTCTCCTTTTTTTTATCAAATCGATCATTTTGTTTTTGCGCATTTTCTAACAATCTTTGATGGGCGATTTCTCTGTCGTGTGAAACATCAATTTTTACGCTTAAATTTGGTAAATCAGACTCGATTTGAACTGCGCTACCTGCACTTCGTTCTACGCCAAACAACAAACGAGTAGGCGAAAACCCAGTCGTAGCTTGTAGTGTAGTGTTCAATGTTTCTTGAATTTTTTTATAAGTTTGCTCGTCCATTCTGTAGTTTTTAACGTTTCTACGGTTAATAAATTGGTAACAGTTGCAACATATCGTTCGGTTTGTCCGTTCGCTCGTGGGGCACCCGTGGCAATGTAATGCACTTCCACATTTTGTTTTTTAAAAAACTGCTGCAACGATTTGAACGTGAAATTTGTACCACGATCTAATACCACTACTCGTGGTCTACCAAATGACAACAAGCGTTCCTTAAAAACTTGTAAGGTTTCTTCTCCCGCTAAAAACGTCAAAGGTACGAGCTGAACGTACTTAGTAAAAGCATCCAAAATGATCAGAACATGCTGACAACCGGTTTTTGTTTTAACGAATGGACCAACACAGTCACAATGTATCGTATCAAATGGAATTGGTTTCTTTTCTATAGAGTGTAGTAGGCCTTGTTTGGGTCCCGTTTGGCGTTTCGCGACAATGCAGGTGAGGCAATGATCGATGTATTTTTTGATAAATGCCCTCATTCTGGGGAACCAGTATTTGCGATTGATACGATCAAAAACTTTATCTAATCCTACATGGCAATTTTCGTCATGATACAATCGCAGCAACCCGATACGACTTCCTTTTGGCACATAGAAAAGAGTCAATTTCTTTCCACTAGGATTACACAATTTACGACATAATAAATTGTTTACGACTACAAAATCACTACTGATCGAGTCGTTAGCGTTAACCTTTTCAATTATGGCTTTTGTCTCTACGTCGTTGCTTTGCGAAATTTCCAACCACGAGTTTTCACAAATAACATTTACACGACAGATCCTGTCTTTAGGGGGATTACGACTCAAATAATCGGCGTGTTCGATGGATTTGCCTTTTCGATATTCAATCGTGTAATCAAAATCTTGAAGATAAACCCACCACCTGGCTACTCGAGGCAGTAAATCTCGCTTGGTATTTGTGGCTTTCAGAGCATTACAGTCCGTCACTACTTTAAATTTTATACCTAGAAGATAGACGCGAAAATGTTTCAAGGCATTTACGACGGCCAACGTCTCAAGTTCATATGAGTGGTATCGTGATTCCTCCGCGGTCGTTCGACGACTATAATATGCAACCACCCGTTGTTCTCCCGAATGTTTTTGAAATAAGATGGCCCCGTAACCGATTGCACTCGCGTCCGTGTGTAATTCCGTCTCTTTGTCGGGATCAAATACCACCAGTAACGGTTCAGAAGTGAGTTTATTAATAATATATTGCCTAGCCTCTTCCTGTTCAGTACCCCAAACCCACGGTTCATTATTTTTGGTAAGCTTGGTGATGCAAGCGGCGCGAACTGCAAATTCCGGCACGAATTTGCGGAAATACCCGGCGAGCCCCATAAATTGTCTTACTTGTCGAACATTAGACGGTACCGGTGATTCTATCAATGCTTGGACTTTTGCTTTCCCAGGTTTAACACCTTCGCTTGACACTACTCTGCCTAAATATTCTATTTCGGTTTCAAGGAATTTGCATTTATTAATGTTTAGAGAAAACCCTGCACGATGTAATGCCTGCAGCACGCTTTCTAACTTGTCTAGGCCTTCCTCTTTTGTCAATGACGGAATCAAAATGTCATCTAAATAAACTAGAGCCACATTATTGCGTAGATTACCAAGCGCAGTATTTATTGCGCGCTGAAAGACTGCGGGAGCATTAGCTAAACCAAACGGCATACGTTGATATTCATAATGCCCATCCGGGGTGACGAAAGCGGTTTTTGCAATTGACTCTTCCGCTACGGGAATTTGATGAAAGCCGGAAGCCATATCGAGTATAGTGAAATTTTTATTTTTACATAAGCGGTCTAGTTGATCTTCAATCAACGGCAATGGATATCGGTCCTTAACGGTTATTCGATTTAGAGCGCGATAGTCGACACACATTCTGTCTTGACCATTCTTTTTCTTAACGAGGATTACTGGACTCGCGTACGGTGAAACACTCTCGCGTATAATACCGTTTTGTAACAATTCGTTAACGATGGAACGTACCTTCTCGCGTTCGAATATTGACAAACGGTAGGGATGATAATTTACAATCTTGTCCTCTTTAAGAATAATTTTAATTTCGCCTGTGGTTACCTTTTGTCCCGCAACGCCGTCTCTTAGAATCATGGTTTCAAACCGTCTCAACAGCGCAGAGAGTTGTTGCGCCACCGTTCCGTCGACGCTCGTGAAGGTGTAGTTTGCCTGCATCCTTTCCGTTAACCCTCTCTCCTTCGTCGAACTTTGCTGCAGCTTGGAGATTCCGTCTTCTCCCGTAACCATTTGCAGGTTCCCATCCGCCAACACATTTCTTCCGATGATGACAGCATACGGGGTGTTCTGGTCCGGAACCACGAGCAGATCCATTTCTAAAGTTACATCCTCCGTTTGCACTATTGCAGTCGTTATTCCGGTGGATGTCATCACTGCACCTCCAATGCCTTTTATTAATAGCGACTTCGGTCCCACTTTGCAGTTTGCTCGTCTCGCCACAGATTCTTTTATGAGAGAGCACGTTGCACCCGAGTCAATCAAACACTCCCGTACAACCAAATCACGCACAATAATTGCTGAGAGATGATGCGGAAACGAATAGCACGCATTAACTTCAGGTTTGCCTTTATGAGGTTTGCCAGAACCGTTACGGGGGTGATCCGTAGAAGTGTTGGTGTTATACCGCTGAGCACGTTGTTTCATCCAACAGTCGGCTTCCACGTGACCCCGTTTAGCGCAGTAAGTGCAGGTAGTGGAATGTCCAGGTGTCGGTTGTGCACTTGTCGATGCCATCCTTCGGCGTTTGGGGCAGTCCAGCTGCACGTGATCAACACTGTTGCAAGTAAAACAGCGTTTTACAGCACGAGAAGGGATCTGAAGACGTTTCGCTGAGAATTTACGGCGATCTTCTTCCTTCTTTTCCCTATGTGGCTTCTCATAATCCGCCATTCCTGCTATTAGTTCAGCTGTAGTCGAAAATCGGGCGTTTGTCAATGATTGACGGGTAGTAGTGTCGGTGATATCCGTAATTATCAGTCGTACTAATTCCGTTGTCTTGAACGACACTTTTGTCTGTTGCAAATACTTTAGTTTTGTACGAGCATATTCTGCATAGCTGGGAGCATCCTCACTCGTGTACAAAACTGCTCGGCGAAGTAATTGACCGATACGGTCGTCCGTGGTGAAAATAGAGCACAGGTCTTCTCGAAACGTCTTCCAGTTCCTTGGGTTCCCTTGCCACGTACGGTACCACTCTTTGGCTGGTCCTGCGAGAGAGTGGGTAGCACAACACAATCGCTGCAACGCACTAAGGTCTTTTGTAATGTTTTCCACTGTATCACACCACGAATCCGAACTTTCACCGAGTTCATCGCCACGAAAAGATGGGATCATTTCCACTAGATACCGTGTAGATCGATGGCCCGCCAATAGTTCACTCGCGGCGCGCTCTTCTTCGAGTTTTCTTATGCGTTCTAATAAATACGCAATGTTTACCGTATCTTGCTGTTGGTCAGCCATAGCGATCGATTCCTTATTATTAACTTCCCGATTTTATAGGGAAGTTATTGTAATTACCCCGAAAATCGAAAATCGAATTTTTAGCAGATCTTCACGTTTCATGGTCATTGGAATCATTTTAGACTATTTTTATCAAAATGTCGGTGTGTGTGTGTGTGTGTGTGTGTGTGTGTGTGTGTGTGTGTGTGTGTGTGTGTGTGTGTGTGTACGTATGTCCGTTTCTATGGTATCAAATTTTTCGTTAACGTTTTCAGAAAAAGTAACAACGCGATCGGAATGATGAATGATGCAATCGATGTGCCTCGCTGTAACTTAGAGCTGATTAGATTTTGGTCCATATTGGTCAAGTAGTTTTTTAGTTTTTTTCGACAGGAGTTGATTAAACATTCAATTTATACGAAAGGCGTATCCACCGAAGAAGTAAACGTAACTAAATATATATATTTAGACATATTTAAAAAAAAAATTTTTTTTATAAAAATAAAAAAAAAATTTTTTATAAAATTAAAAAAAAATTTTTTCTTGTTTTTTAACTTCCCGATTTTATAGGGAAGTTATTGTAATTACCCCGAAAATCGAAAATCGATTTTTTAGCAGATCTTCATGTTTCATGGTCATTGGAGTCATTTTAGACTATTTTTATCAAAATGTTCGTATGTGTGTGTGCGTATGGCCGTTTCTATGTAATCAAATTTTTCGTTAACGTTTTCTGAAAAAGTAACAACGCGATCAGAATGATGAATGATGCAATCGATGTGCCCCGCTGTAACTTAGAGCTGATTAGATTTTGGTCCATTTTGGTCAAGTAGTTTTTTAGTTTTTTTTGGAAGGAGTTGATTAAACATTGCAATTTATACGAAAGGCGTATCCACCGAAGAAGTAAACGTAACTATATATATATATATATATTTAGACATATTAAAAAAAAAATTTATTTTTATAAAATTAAAAAAAAATTTTTTATAAAATTAAAAAAAAAATTTTTTTCTTGTTTTTTTTAATTAAAAATACTTTTTTTCCAATTATGCAACTAATGCTAATGTAACCGCTTACAATAATCGAAAATTTATTCCAATGCAAGAGTGAGTTAATCATCGCCGAGAATACATTTTCAAAGAATATCGATGAAAGTACAAAAACATTTATATTACAATCTTTAAATAAACAATCAGTTCAAAACGAATTGTGAACTGAGATTAAATTGAAAATTAATATAAAATATATGATAATTAATAACATTGACGTTGAAGACGAATTGGTTAATGGAGAATGCGGAATATTAAAATTTATTACTTTTCAAGAAAATACTAAAATTCCGTCTATATTGTGGTTAGATTTTCAATTGGCCAGGGTAGGAGTGAAAGTAAGAACTCGTTATCGTGATTACATGAAAAATGCAAATATAAATCAAAATTTAACACCAATAATAAAAAAATATCGAATCAAGTAAATATTTCGAGTGAAGGAAAATAACAAATTACACGTAGTCAATTTCCAGTGGTTCCTGCTGAAGCGATTGCGATTCATAAAAGTCAGGGACAAACATACGAGAAAGTATGTATGGATTTTAAAACATCAGAAATACGAACTTTACAAATGTTGTATGTAGCACTGAGCAGAGTTTCAAAATTGAGCGGTTTATATATTTTGAGAAAATTTAAATTAATAGTATCGAAGAAAACCAAGATCAATACTGCAAACCCGGATAATGATGAGTTGTATCGTTTGCGAAAAACTAATTAAGACAATTTATTTTGCAATATTAGTATGCTATAACAAGGAACCAAGCGAGCAATGAGCATACGATATTGGTTTAATGCGACGCCATATAGCAAACATTTTGATAAGTAGAAAACTATTGAATTTCCCTGAAAACGTATAATCTTCTCAAAACGTACACTTAATAAATAATAATAATAATATACAGCAACTAACGAATCGGGAAGTTCTTTGTGTGGCTCGTGGAGAGTCACACACAAAATGAGACATTAATAGCTGTGGGCCCTACTAGCCATGCATACCACTAACATTCTCGCAAGAGCAGTCCTGCCCGCGAGCTCGCGAAGCGAGCGAGCAACAACAACCCTACTCGCGAGCGAGCGAAGCGAGCGAGCAACAATAGCCGTCTAGTTTTGCTGTTTGTTGAGTAGTTTTCGTTGTCTTCGTTTTTGCCATTTCTGCGGTTATCGGTGTGGTTTTGAATCGGGTTGCTTTGTTTATTAAGTTTGGTGAGGGATTAACTCTTTTTGGTGTTTTGTTTTTAGCTAATAACTGTTTGATCAAGTGCGCGGTATGCGGTTCCGTGATGTCTTCGGTGGATAGTATATTCGGTTTTGTATTTGTTGGCTGTATTGTTATAGGTTGGTTGTATACATTGGGTATGTGTGCTGCGCCTGGAGTGGTGGTCACATGTTCGATTGTTTCTGCGGATGATTTGTCTACACTTTCTGGGTTGAGTACCCCGCTCGGCATCGCGCGGATGCGCACTTATTATAAATATTTTGTATCTCTGACTGTAACACAATGTGTTTTCACTTCACAATGCACTTTGAGCACTATGTTTTTCCGCACCACTGCACTGTTAGGTTGAATGATAGCCTCGGATCGGAACTTGACGATTTTTGGCGTGTACGCCTGAGGGTTGCCTGGAGCGCAGGTAGCTCTCTAGGACAACCTACCCCTGCGAAGGTACACGAGCGAATGCGCGCCTAACGTGCTGAGCCAACCCAGCTGTTGGGATTATGTTTAATACTTTCAGATGTAATACGCTGACATAGTAAAAATACTAATCAAGCCGATTTCATTGTTTAATTATTTTTTAATAATGTTCAAGTAAATCTATGAGTGCCTGATAGATTTACAGAACAAATAGAACATAATAATTTTAAGGTTAGCTTAGTTTTTGATTAAACATTGCAATTTATACGAAAGGCGTATCCACCGAAGAAGTAAACGTAACTATATATATATATATATTTAGACATATTAAAAAAAAAATTTATTTTTATAAAATTAAAAAAAAATTTTTTATAAAATTAAAAAAAAAATTTTTTTCTTGTTTTTTTTAATTAAAAATACTTTTTTTCCAATTATGCAACTAATGCTAATGTAACCGCTTACAATAATCGAAAATTTATTCCAATGCAAGAGTGAGTTAATCATCGCCGAGAATACATTTTCAAAGAATATCGATGAAAGTACAAAAACATTTATATTACAATCTTTAAATAAACAATCAGTTCAAAACGAATTGTGAACTGAGATTAAATTGAAAATTAATATAAAATATATGATAATTAATAACATTGACGTTGAAGACGAATTGGTTAATGGAGAATGCGGAATATTAAAATTTATTACTTTTCAAGAAAATACTAAAATTCCGTCTATATTGTGGTTAGATTTTCAATTGGCCAGGGTAGGAGTGAAAGTAAGAACTCGTTATCGTGATTACATGAAAAATGCAAATATAAATCAAAATTTAACAGCAATAATAAAAAAATATCGAATTAAGTAAATATTTCGAGTGAAGGGAAATAACAAATCACATGTAGTCAATTTCCAGTGGTTCCTGCTGAAGCGATTACGATTCATAAAAGTCAGGGACAAACATACGAGAAAGTATGTATGGATTTTAAAACATCAGAAATACGAACTTTACAAATGTTTATGTAGCACTGAGCAGAGTTTCAAAATTGAGCGGTTTATGTATTTTAAGAAAATTTAAATTAATAGTATCGAAGAAAACCAAGATCAATACTGCAAACCCGGATAATGATGAGTTGTATCGTTCGCGAAAAACTAATTAAGACAATTTATTTTGTAACATTAGTATGCTATAACTAGGAACCAAGCGAGCAACGAGCATACGATATTGGTTTAATGCGACGCCATATAGCAAACATTTTGATAAGTAGAAAACTATTGAATCGGGAAGTTCTTTGTGTGGCTCGTGGAGAGTCACACACCAAATAAAAAACATTAATAGCAGTAGGCCCTACTAGCCATACGTATCACTAACCCTCTCGCAAGAGCAGTCCTACCCGCGAGCTCGCGAAGCGAGCGAGCAAAAACAACCCTACTCGCGAGCGAGCGAAGCGAGCGAGCAACAATAGCCCTCTAGTTTTTATTTTTTTTTAATAGCCTTAAACGCGCGACGATTCACTTTGTGAGCGATAAGTGATGAAAAGTAAGAACTTCTTGCGTATCCCGCTTCTGATGTTAGATATTCGGTCTAGACTCGTTCGCTTCGAAGGTTCTGGGGTAAGTGCCGTGGGGTCTAACACAGTCCTCTCACCAAAAGGCACCCTTGCCTTCCCCACTCCGTGGCCAGATCCTCTTGGAACAAAGTCCCAATTCTTTAAGGCAGTGTGGCCTTGGGTTGCATACCCTCGGCAAGTTTCACTCGTCACATCCTCATAAACATGACCTTCCCGAACGATAGCTGGATGGCCCAAAGTGCCCACCCGCCATCGTCCGAGGACGGTTCTGTTTATTCTCTTCCGTCTCTATTCAGGGCGTCACGTACGCCCAGGTCCTACCATAAATCCTTCCAATCTTAAGGGCCGCCTCGACATCAGCCCTTGACTTTGCTTCAAACACGTGGACGCTAACATATATATATATATGAGATCTTAATAGGGTTGAAGGGTTAAATGGTGTAATAGGGTGGTAGACTAATATAAAATCCGAAAACCGAACAGCACTGCCGGAGAATCACGGGAGCGGCGAACGATCTCGAGTTGTCAACAAGATCAATGTAATAAACTTAGAAAACCGAACGGCACTGCTGGAGAATCGCAGGAGCGGCGAACGATCTCTAATTATAAAGAATAGGATGAAGGATCCGTGTAACAAAATTCATAAAATCGAACGGCACTGCTGGAGACTCACAGGAGCGGCGAACGATCTCGAATTGTCAACAGGATCAATGTAATAAAATTCAGAAAATCGAACTGCACTGCTGGAGAATCACAGGAGCGGAGAACGATCTCGAATTGTACTAAATAGGGTAAGGGATTAATGTAATAAAATTCAGAAAATCGAACTGCACTGCTGGAGAATCACAGGAGCGGAGAACGATCTCGAATTGTACTAAATAGGGTGAAGGATTAATGTAATAAAATTCAGAAAATCGAACTGCACTGCTGGAGAATCACAGGAGCGGAGAACGATCTCGAATTGTACTAAATAGGGTGAAGGATTAATGTAATAAAATTCAGAAGATCGAATGGCACTGCTGGAGAATCACAGGAGCGGCGAACGATCTCTAAATTGTAAAGAATCACGGGTGAGCGTAGACAATCTGATCAGCGTCGACAGGGGCACGATAACGTGGCCGGGGCGACTCTGCTGTTGTCCAGACACACCCGTTATCTGGAAATTTGATCTTTCACCCTGTAAAATCAGAAAGGACCTTTTATAACAATCCCAACACCGAGGTGGTTACGATACCCGATGTCAATTTGACGAAAGGTTCGTGCCTCCAGGCACTGGATGGCGGAAAGGTTGAGACAAATGTGAATAATTGTTGAGAGACGATATCTGGTAAAAGTGAAATATATTCTGATAACTTTAGATTGATGAGAACACCCGGTGTCAATACTGCTTCGTAATTTCTAGACGTACAAAAACGCAAGGTTAGCTTCCGTAGCTGATACGACCACAATACGGTAGAGAGAGACGCGACGACGGTCGTCGGTAGACAGTAAACAATGTCTTCCTTGCTAGGAATGCGTATAAGAAATTCAGACGGCTTACGCGACCGCGGTTCTCACTCGCCCGTAATGGACTTTTAACGCTTGCCGCTTGTCCAACACGCGTTTGATGATTTCATATAGCAGTATTGTCCATTTAATTAATTAGGTCGAATTTCTCGGGCACAAGCAGTCGTCACCGATCGGTGCTGCCGGGATACCACGGGAGCGGCGATCGGTCTCTACCTGCCAAGGAATTCGCCTCGTTGCTCTTAGCAGGACACTCAGGAATAAACCTAGTCTGAAATCAGGCCAGTGACACTCAGGCAAACGATCAGCCTTGCCGGATCAATCCGGGAAGGGTAATCGGCTCCTGCACTCTGGGCGACAACAATGGTGGGAAAAATTACGGATATCTACGCAGAGCACGCAAGCGTGGTCATGGCGATATGCGAATTTTTCCTGCTGTCCGTTCTGAGCAAAACACACTGTGTATATCACGAAATCAGGATATACACAGTAACGCGAAGAAGGACACAATTTCTTGCTGCTATACGAAATAATCGCGGCAGAGACACCGCGTACTGCTGCTACTAGGCAAATGAGATCTCTACGATCCCGCATACCGATGTGAGAGAACGTCTCTCTACGAAGAATCGCCTTCGCTATAATTTTCAGAACGCGCGGCTTGAATCGCCTGTCGGACGGCCGACAAACAATGCAACAAAATTTCAATTAAATCTTTATGAACTTGGTTGCTGATATGCAACTCACAAAAGTGATCAATTTCACTGCAAGAATTGAATACAATGCAATAGTTTATCTCTTTAACGCAATATAAGCAATAAATCAAATGGAGCTTCAATGCTCAAATAAACACGTCGTAGAACGAGACTTTACTCGGAGTAGAACAATTTCTATGAATATTCTCGCAACGCGACAAGAAATGCTCTTTTTCCAGGCTTTGAACACAAGTAAATAATTTTCCTTATTGGCGATTCTCAAACAATATTCTCAATTAACAAATTTCGCAATTTGACACTTTAATTTTCGCAAATGATATTTCAAACTTCGCACACTTCGCGACTAGAAATGCCCTTTAGCCGGGCTAGCAACTAAATACAGAATCGTCGACTTTCTTTGCGACTCGAAATGGAATATATAATTACTAGACAACTCTTAGATTCACGCGGAACGCTAGTAGACTTATGCGTGTGTACTGAATGGAGTCTAAACGCAGAGTGTTTAGTCTGCTGCTCGCATCGACCTCCTTCGATCGCAATTTGGAAGGGGATCGATGCGCGTGCATTCTTTTATCTATATCGATCGCTCCTGCGGTCCTTGTCTACGACAAGGATTGTCTATGACGTCACGGCCGTCGCAGTAGAGATCGATATCGATTTACGCGATATTTCGCTGTGTAACCAGAACGGTTACACACTTTACAGCTCTTCGCTACATTTTCGAGATCAGTATCAATATTTGGCCACCACACGTACGATCTCGCCCATGCTTTCATCTTTACTATACCCAGATGTGACGCGTGAAATTCGTCGATCAAAAACGCCTGCAAGGATTCGGGTATAATGATCCTGTTACCCCAAAATAAACAACCTTCCTCTATTGAGATTTCATTTCTTTTAGTAAAATAACTGCGCTCAATTGCTGGCGAGTCCTTACACTCGTTTGGCCACCCTAACATACAGTGTTTAATTATTTTATTTAACAACTTATCCCTCTTTGTTTCCTCTGACACGGCTCGCCAGTCTAAATTAGTTATATTATTTCTTACAAAATATATTGGCGTAAAATCCGAACCAAACACATCAGTACTGTCGCTAATTGGTAGACGTGATAATGCATCACAATTTCTGTTTTGTTCGGATTTTACGGTCTCGATTTTGTGCCTAAAACCTGACAGGAAGTATGCCCAGCGCTGTAGCCTAGATGCTGCTGTTAATGGTATGCCTCGTTTTGGACCGAAAATTATTTCTAATGGCTTATGATCCGTCCGCAATATTATGTCTTGGCCAAATACGAAATCGTAAAATTTCATGAAGCCAAAAACAATCGCACTTGCTTCTATGTCTATGATTGCACAGCCTCTTTCTTTCTTTGGGATCAGCTTCGACGCAAACGCTATCGGTCTTTCCGAACCATCTTTGTATTTGTGCGATAAAATCGCTGAAAGCCCGTATTCAGACGCGTCGCAAGCTAACACCAACTTTTCATTTGGATTATAGTGCGCGAGTACCCTCGGCGAGATCATTTCATTTTTTACCCAGCAAAATGCTTCTTCACATTCCCTACTCCACTCAAATTTTCCTTTACTAGCGCAGTCAAAAAGTGGCATGAGTTTGTCAGCTCTATGTTCCAAGAATCTTGCATAAAAATTAATTAGACCTAGGAATGAAGCAAGCTGTTTGCTGTTTTCTGGTCGCGGCGCTTCGTACATCGCCTTCACTTTGGATTTCGCTTTGTGTAAACCATTCCTATCTATTACAAACCCTAATACTTCTATACGTTCTTTGAAAAAGTCACATTTATTCTTGTTTAACCGTAAACCCCGCTCTTCCAATCTTTTACACACCCGACGCAAATTTTCAATATGCTCTTCGTTTGTAGGACCTGTTACAAAAATGTTATCGATGTATGCAATAGTGTTTGGGATTCCTTGTAAACATTCATCCATAATTTGTTGGAATTCGCCCGGCGCTGGTGCCGTGCCCTCGGTCATTTTTGTGTACCTAAATAGTCCTACGTGAGTCGTAATTGTCAACAAATTTCGTGATTCTGTATCTACCGGGATTTGCATGTACGCATGCGGAAGATCGAGTTGTGAAGTCGTCAAACCCTTTTGTAACGTGTTAAAGATGTCCTCAATTTTAGGAAATGGACGTTTAGCACATTCAATATGTGGATTAACCGTTACCTTAAAGTCACCGCAGATTCGAACCTCGCCATTCGGTTTCAAAACTGGAACTATCGGTGTGGCCCAATCGCTTGACTCCACCGGCTCTAAGTGACCCAGTGCAACTAACCTATCGATTTCACGCTCAACTTTATCTTTCAACGCGAAAGGTACATGCCTAGGACGTAACGCTACCGGCTTTGTGTCTTTTTTCAAATGCAACTTGATTTCTTTTTTATTATACAACCCGGGCGTGCTGCCAAACGGTTCTCGGAATTCTGCTAATATTCTTCCTTTCGCGTTTTCTACATCAAATTTTAACACCGCATTCATACTATTATTTCCAGTATTATCTGAAAAATTTAACGGCCATAAACCGAATTCCGCCAGCCACTGTCTTCCTATTAGTGGTGGTCCATTGCCGCGCAACACAAAACAATTCAAATTTTTATTCTTTCCCTCTAGTTTAACTTCCAGATTTTTTAATTGACCTAGCGGCTTCATAGAACTCTGTTCATAATTTACTAAGTTTGTATCTGCGTTATCTATCTTGCAATCTTTGAAATATTTATCTATACATTTTTCAGATACTACTGTGAAATACGTGCCTGTGTCCACTTCCATTGAGACTACTTTACCGTTAATTTCAACATCTACAAATTTCGGATCAGCTTTAATTAAATTGTAACAGTAACTTACGTCCTCTACATTCGCATTAATCGAGTAAAACTCTACATAATTGTTTGTCGCCGTGTCGCAGTCAGCTGAGTCCGGCTCAGCTCTTTCTTCCAGAAACTGGTTGGACGTCTTCGCTTTGCTGGACAGGCACCGCCTTCTGTAAGTGCCCCTTCCTTCCGCAGCCATGACAGGTCGCACCTCGGTATCTGCAATTGCCTGCAAAATGTCCGGCTCCACCGCAGCAGTAGCACTTCCTCTCGTTCTGATCTTTCTCGTTGTGTACTTGTTGGCGATGTTGCCCAGGCCATTTCCCTCTGGCGCTGTGCTTGGAATTGCGTTCTATGGTGAACACCTCTTCTTTTATGTTACTCCTTGTCAATGTTTTTTCAGCGCCTGCCGCATTCTTTACAGCGCTTTCACGTGCGAGCGCTTCTTTCAAAGCGTTTTCGAATGTCAAGCCTGCTATTTTGAACAATTCAATTCTCGTGTTTTCGTCGTAAACTCCGCAGACGAACTGGTCACGCAGGGCGTCGTCGAGATTTTGAAACTCACAGTACAGTGACAATTTCCGCAGTTTCGCTGCAAACTCAGCTATCGACTCGTTTTCACCTTGTTTCGCCCTGTTAAACATACACCGCTCTATGACCTTTGACGGTTTCGGGTTTATGTGATTTGACATCAACCTAACCAAGTTTGCATACGTTTTCGTTGCGGGCTTGGCTGGAGCACATAAATTTCTAAACAAAATATAGGCTTCCTCATCCACACTTATCAATAACGTTGCAGTCTTCATGTCTTCTTCGATTTTTTTCAACTTGAAATGTAACTCGAGTCTCTCCGTGAACGCCTCCCAGTCGTCTGTATTTAATTTGAACTCAATCTTTAGCTTGCCCGCCATGTCGTCGTCGTCTGACTCGGCGGGTGCCCCGTTTCCTGTATTACCGACCTGTGCCTTTTCGGTTTCTTTCCGCACTAACCCGACGAGTTTTTCTCTTAGCTCGTCGCGTTTATCGTTATCGCTACACACAACACCACGTTTTCTTAATTCTTGAATTAATTCCGGCTTCAACAAATGTTGCGCTGCTCCAAGTGTCAATTGCCTCTCTGAACCTCCAGTGCCGTCAGCGGTTTTCTCGTTATTTTCACTCATCTATTGGCGTCCGCCGTGATACTGCCTAACCGTTAATGTTTACAGCCTTTGTCACCCTTACTTGCCGCACTTGTTTACACGAAACCACGTTCGTCGGGATGCCACGCACAACTGTACGCCGTTGTGAGTGACCTTGGTCGACCGCACGCCACGTGTTCACACTGTTTCCGCCCGGCTTTATCACTCCCGGGATTTTATTCGACTACGCACCTGAGCATTCAATGACTCTCCAGTGCTCAGGTGTCACAATCACACACTTCCTTGTGCTTTCTGCCGCACTCCACAGCAAGGTCTAACGAAATACACTATGTAGTAGTTCTCGGCTACTCCTAAGTGCGCACGTGGTCGTCTACTTCCAGCTCGTCTTGCTGTGTCCCGCTTTCCACTGCTTTCTTACCTCTTCTCCCTCGTCTCGTCGCCAGTTGCTATGTATCGGGCCAAGGTAGTCGGGAAACGTGGGTGAGGTAACAGTCATAAGCAGTAGATTCTACTATGCAAAATCGCGTGTACTCCGTCTCTAGTTTACACGTGTTGTCCTCGCTAGGCGCGCAGAGAGAGTCCCGAGCCGCCGCACAGCAGCGCCGTGCTCGGAGCAGCTCGACTCGGCGAGACTCTCGCCGAGGCCTGCGTGACGTCAGCGAACACTCTATTGGCGCTTGTGCGAATACACCACAACTATCTTTGACTGATAAATATCCATTATAAACGACAACAATTCTTTTTGGTCATAAGGAACCGTTATCGATTATGGAAATAATTTTTGGCAATTTGTATTAGTAACCGCATTGTCGAAGACAGAAATTTATTTGTGCTACTGATCATGCGAGAGTCACATTAGGTCTAAGTCAAATTATCATCGATAAGGTCCAAGTCAGATTATCATCGATAATGATTATTTGTAAGTAGAACATATGCAAATTAATATTTTTAACAAACTAGATTTCCCGAATAATTTCTATGAAAGTAAACGATTACTGCATTCCTTGTGATAAAATATGAACTTTTTGCAAATGATATTTTTTATTAAATTAATAAAGACTATTGTTTATGGTGTCTGGATAACAATTATCATAAAATTGGCAGTATGTTTAAGTTATATCACCACAAGTGAGCATTGCTAACGCGATTTTTCATATTCATCCGATGATCTGAGAAAAATGTTTCCAACAAAAGTTGATCAGTATTCACTTTTGTACAAATCTCGATATCAAAAATTAAAAGTAAATTTTTTTTATAAAAAACTGTAGGTTACCTCAATTTTTTAAATATTAACATATATTTTTTATTTCATAATATTCTAACTGGTATCGAGACAAATTCAACGACCTATAACAATATAACATTAAACCTTGAAATAACGATGCAATAGAAAGTTTTCTTGGCCACAGAAAGTGCTGGCGCGCAAAACAATCTCGCCGAGAATGTCCCTTCTGTTGAGGCATTGAGGAGGCACGCTGGTGCTGTGCCATTGCAGGTACAGTGGGCGCACTCCCACTGAAATACACAGAAGAAACCCAAAACGGCGAGGTGCGGCAGCGCGGTCAGTCCGCGGTGCGGTGTAGTGGGCGCACTTTTTCCGGGGCGACACATAGGCTCGCTGGTGCTGTTGTAACCATGCGATAATCCGAAACATAATCAATAGCTCAACCGATACCTCAACCGACACCTCAATCAATATCTGAATCGATATCCCTATGACACGCTGATAAGAAAACCATTCGATAGACAATTCACCTGAGACCCAATCGATACCCCCACGATGCGCCGATAAGTCCCAGTATATAATAATTATTAGCCCAAAAATGGCAAACTCTGTTAAATCTGCATTGAAAATGATTTTGGACAAGTTCTCTAAATTAGAAGAACATGTTACAAAGAATTTCGAGACGATAAATCGAGAGAATCAGAAACGAGCCTCCGAAATCCGGGAACTGGCCCGTCAAATGCAACAACAGACGATCACTGAAGACGAAACAAGCGCGATCTCGGAGAACGAGCGCCGAAATCAAACGACTTGTCAAGAAGAAGGCGCGCGAAGAAGAGCAAGAAGGCGGAGCCGTGTCAAGGCCCAGATCACGTCTTCCTAACTATGGATCGGCTTTTCGAACGGTGAGAATGACGTCCAACCCAAGGACCAACAACTCTGATCCTGTACTCCAACGAGCAAAGGACATCGTTAGAGTTATCAAACCTCTGAAAGGGAGAGATCACATGGGAGTAGAAGACTTTATTGTCAACATAAAGTACGCAAGAAATGCATGTGCTGACCAACAAATGCTTCTAAAATTAATTTTAGCCGATAAGATAGTTGACCAGGCTGAGAGAAGCATACGGTTCATTTCCATTAACACCTACGAAGAGTTGTATACCGCATTACGACGAAACGTTACTACACCAACTACTGTAAGCAGCTGCCGCAGCAAACTTAGTAATATAAAACAGGGCAATGTTGAAACCGTCCAATCATAGAACTTCCGGTTTCATCAACAACTAAACAATTATATTACGCTGTGCAAAACAAGCACAATAAGCCAACGGCTCGTCACATGGCGCTAGAAGAAGAAGAAGATGCCGCTACACGCACGTACGTGCAAAACCCAAAACCTGATATAGGCCGTCTAGTGATACCGAGTCATCCAAAGTCCATGACCGATGCCCAGCAAATGGCCGCTGACATGGAACTATGGTTGAAAGAAGCTTCATGGGAAGGACCACCCCGACGACCATTGATCCAGCCAAATGCACCAAGACGACAAGAAGACAAGCGTAACCCACCGTTTCAAAATATGCCACTAGCCTCACGCGTAAATTTGAAATGTGACAAGTGCGGACGAATCGGACACACTCGCGATAAGTGTTTCCCAAAGAGTCAAAATTTTCAGTTGACTCAGTCCGACAAACTACCCCCCAGACTGAATAACATAACAACGGATGAAGAACCATTGGAGAATTGGAGCGAACCAGAATCAGCTACGTACCAGGACAACTACAACACATACGAGGACAGTTCCGAGAAATGCGACGAGAAGGAAGCTTGCTCATCGACACCGGAGCAGGAATCAATCTAATCAAAGAGTCTTGCATATCACGTAACAAAAGTCTAATTCCATACACTAAAATATTTTACATGGGCAATGACAAACACATATCCAAAAAATCCATTGAATTAACATCCTTCAAAAAGAGTCACATTTTCCATATAGTACCCGACGACATTCCCCTTAAAGAGGATGGAATAATTGGCCAACCATTTTTACAGCAGTATGACTATAACCTAAACAACACTCATTTGATTTTAGACCATAACCGCCTATCTCTATTTGAAGAGATCCATTTGAGACCATCGGAGTACGTAATAAAATCAGTCAATTGGAATAATCAACCAACTAAGGTTTGCTACATCAATCCAGGTAACAACGAAATTACTACCTCAAATTTTGAAATTGAAAACGATAATCCGTATAGAATCCAGGAATTAAAATAAAAAATTAGAACAGATCATATAGAAAAAGAACTACGAGAAACCATTGAGAAAATTGTAATTAGTTACGCCGATATTTTCGCATTAGAGACTGACCCTTTACCACAAACCAGTCTCACTCAGCACTGTATCACACTAAAGTCAGAAAAACCGATTAATATTAAAGCTGTTACGACCCGTGACGGGAATTCCGAACGCGGGGGGAAATTAAACCCGCGTCGCCCCGAGAATTCGCGTCTCCCTTTTGGTCGCACGTGAGAGAGAAAATGCGACGATTTTCGGTCCACGTGGCGCGTGCGTCCACGTCTGACCAGGCACCGAGGGAATCGTATTCGCTTGCTCGCGGATCCGCTAGATTTACGCGAGGGGATCGCGTTTTTCCGTCGTACCGAGCACCGCTCCGTGCTCAGACACACGAGGCAAAACGTCTCCCTTTTCGTTATGACAGTGGCGATACCACTTTAGAATCAACGCCCGGCGGCGTACGAGCCGTTCGTAACGCGGATCTGTTTCGGGGATCCGATCTACCGGAGGGAGAGAAGGAAGGTACTCCACCCGCTCTAAATTCCACGGGCGAGGTTCCTCCGCGCTCGACTCCTCGCGTCGCTCGTCCGCGTCCCGGCAGCTTTGTCCCGACTCTGCGGGTTCCGTCGACGGAGTCCCGGAACTCTGACCCTCGCGGGGATCGACGATCTTCACCACTCCCGTGAATGGTACGTCGCGGATCACGCGGGGATCCGTCACGATACCGAGATACTCGTTGTATACGGTACCTTCGTCTTTTGCGTGCAGCTGTTTTACCAACTTTCTATATTGGTATTTCCGTCCGGCGCGTTTCGGCATGTGATATCACTTGAAATTGACAATTACCGCGATGACTGCAGAATCAACGAGATGACTCGGTTTTCTCCCTCGTACCGAGCAACCGCTCCGTGCTCAGACGCACGAGACAGAACGCAGAGTCCGAACGAACACGAGAACTTTACGGATCGCACATACACACTCGCGAAACGCGTCGGCACGGGTCACGCACACTGCTTTCAGGGTATGTGAGGGAAGGAGAGAGAAATAACAGTAAAAAGAACAAGGAATTGAAATAAGAAAACATATATTCAAGAAAAGAAACAAAGAGAAATAAAGTAACAAAGTTAGAGAGGAAATATAAGTGTTGGACGAAAGAAAAGACGTAATATTAACAGAGAATTGAAAACGGCGAGGATCAAGGCGCTAATTCTAAGGAAAATGCGATCGAATTCGTAGAAGGTTTGGAAATAGAGAAGCGTATCGAGAAGCGATCAAGAAGAGGTAATCCAAGGTAGTGAGTGCGTGCCTTGATCCTTGCCATATTTATAAGGCAAGCGCGGACCATAAGAATTTGGGAGCTATTGTTAAGAGTTTCGTAGAACTGTGTTTTCGGACAGGTGCCGGTATATTGCACATCGAATTTGCTCGTTCTGGGCTCCTTTAGGAGGTAGACTTTATCGCCCACGGCGACTGTCTGGAGGTTCAGCCACCTGTCGTAGTACCGTTTCGATCTTGATTTAGCCGTGATAAGATTTTCGCGTGCTTTTGCTATCGTTTGCGTGAGTTTGACTTGGAGCTCGCGGCAATACTCGTTATACGATTCTGAATCGAGGTTGGAGAATGTCGCGTCGGCTGAGGGTACTCGGGCCAAAGAGCCGAAAACCAGTTCGTGGATGGTGAAGTTCGTACCCTCATGGACACTGGTGTTGTAGCTGAACATAGCTAAATTCAACCATTGGTCCCAGCTATCGGTCGTCGTATACTGCTTGAGGTACTCTGTAAGGACGTGATGTGACCTTTCGATAGACCCGTTGCTTTGCGGATGATATGCGGATGATAGAACGCGCGAGATTTTGAATCTTTTTGCGATTTCTTTCATCAGGGAACTGATGAAATTTCTGCCCTGGTCGGTCAGGATGGCCTTTGGCGCCCCGAATCGGCATATTAACCCTCATCCGTCCCTCATTTCGCGAACTGGATCTGTCCCTCGGTGTCAAATTGACACAGTGGTAAAATATCGACGAAATAACAAGATAGAAAGTTATTTTTCGATATTTTTGTATTCAAATGGATGCGTTAACATCTGCATCTTAGTTTTTGCACAATTTTCGCATAAAATAAAGCGATGTGTGGGACATATTGCTTGTTTGAACAAATCACATCGGGCACTATGTATATTAGCATTCGGTCATTTCTCACATATGTGACACCAGGCTCGTTTTTTTGTTGGTGGAGTATGCATTATACGATTACTACAAGACGGTACAATCACTGTTGGTATACCCTTTATTTGTACAACAAGTGCAGTCGCATTAGATCCTCGCGGTAGATGTGTGCGAAACGTAATACATATACGAATGCACCAAAGAATGTCCAATTTCAATAAAAAAAAGGCGTCGACGATATTTTTTATTTTTATTCCACGTTGCATTGAGTGAAGGAAATATTATAAAAGCATTGCATGCTGATATATCTAACATATTAGCAACAATTGCCATTGGTCATCTATTTGTTTCGCGCTTACATCTGTATGTGCCCACCATCTCCATATCATCGAGGACATCGACGCGACGCCTCCTTTTGTAGCGTTATAATATTTTATTATTTCAGGTTTTTTATCTACTTCACTACTCATTTGCTTTGACGTATGGTACGTACTAAGTAGAATAACAAATCGTCTTCTTTTTGTCACATAAGACACCATTGTACCTTTTAGTATGTGTTCAAAAACAAACGCCGAATTATGAAGTGGCTTCTTCTTCATATCGAGTAAAATTTGTGGAATTTCTTTTCTATTTTTTCGTATGGTCCCTACAAGCGTCATCTTTTGTTTTTGTAATATAATTACTAATTCGTGTGAAGTAAAAAAATTGTCACATATAACATTGCGTCCACCCAAACCTGCAACTAATTGTAGCACTACGCGTTGACCCTGCTTTACTTCTGTGTGGCAGTTTCGATCGCGTCCCGTGTAAATTTCCATACTATATGAGTAATACGTTTTCTTCTAATTTAGAAAAAATCAATTTTCCTTCAATTTCCGAATGCCGTATAAATTTCTCATTGAAATAATGGTGATTGAAAAACTCCGCGACAGTACGTAAGAGTGCATGTGTCATATTGACACACAGGGACTCTTTCGTAACAAATTCGACTTGCAGTTTTGACATTATTATTTTCCATGAACAATGCTAGGTATATGTGTTTCGCATTAAAAAAATAAAAGTCACAAACTTTCGGGCAAATTTACCGACAAATAACAGAACAGTACCCCTTAATTCGCGAAAACTGTGTCAAATTGACACGACGGACGGATGAGGGTTAAATGTTCCACGAGGGCGTTGGCGGTCTCAATGGCGCCTGTGCCTTTAAGAGGAACCGCGAGGGAGTACTTCGTCAGCAGATCCTGCATCGTGAGGATGTCCTGGAAGCCCTGTGTCGTCGGGGGGAGAGGGCCCATTATGTCTAGGGACACTTTGTCGAACGCCTTCCCAGGCGTATCCGTCAGCGTCATTGGTAGTCGGGTTTTCAGCCTTGTTAATTTGTGGAGCTGGCAACTGAGGCAGTTATTAACGTACGACGTGACGTCTGCTTTGAGGGTTCTCCAGTAGTATTTCTGACGTATTCTCTTGTACGTTTTGGTGATGCCTTTATGTCCAGCGTAGGCGGATGTGTGGTTGTCGGAAAGGATCTGTTGGCGTCTATCTTCCGCCGGAATTTGAATGTCGTGTAAACATAGGAAGAGTTTAAGGGGGTGCGAGGAAAATGTGTCGATGAGGGAGGCCTGTATGTGGTGCCAGGGCACGTTATCGAGGTTTGTCTTGGATAGGGAGATGGAGGAGAGTTGAAGTTCGGTGACGACGTTGTACAGTGATCGGAGGCATTCATTGACGTCATCTGGAGAGGCCTCGTGGAATGAGGTCTGTTTAACCGGTAATTGGATGAGCTTAAATGGACCGAGGTTGTCGACCTTGGCTCGGTGTAGGACGAGCTCTCGGCTGTTCGTGATCTTGCCTAGTCTGAAGAGATCCGCCGCTCCTGGATCCACAGGTCGGCCATCAAGTGTTATGAAGCATACGAGATTGTCACGCCTCATGATCAGTCTGTCCGAGAGGTGGACAATGGTCCGCTCGCGGTGTTGCGGGCCTCTGGGTTCGAGGAGTACGTCCTCGTAGCTCGGATCCTCGGTGCCCTCTGCACTCTGACTTCTCGCACCGATGCGGATGGGGGAAGGATGGACTGCGAGACGTTGGGGTTATAGGGAGCGCGGGGGAGGGACGGTGTCGACTGGCCGGGGGGCAGTGACTGGGAAGACCGGTGGACGTTTGGCGAGGGCGGGCTGGGGTAGTAGGGAGTTGTGTTGTAGGACCAAGGGGAGGGTGATGGGTTGGGGGTGGAGGTCGCTCCGGGGTCTCCTCCCCCCGGGGGAAGCGATATGTCGGACGGTGGGGAATAGTGTGCGATATTCTGGAGTTCGTAGCGTCTCCATGCGCAGGGGGTGGGAGGGGTACTGCCAGTGGGAGATGTGAGCGGGGAGTACGTGGGGTCGTCTAAGCTCCGGATCGTGTCGGGGGTGTCTTCGGTGGACGGCTCCGGCGACGAACTGGCGAACGGCCCTCGAGAAAATGAGCTTTGTGGGGGGGGGGGGGGGTATCGGCCGCAGATTCCTCCTCCTCGTGACCGGGAGTCGCACGGGATTGCGTGAGAGCGCGTCCGCGTTGGAGTTGGTCTTTCCTACCTTGTATACGATGGAGTATTCGAACTCCGCCAGCTTCAACCTCCATCGCAGCAGTCGCGAGGTAGGGTCCTTGACCGAGTTCATCCATACTAGCGGTTTGTGGTCGGTGACCAGTTGGAATTGTCGGCCGTAGATGTACGGTTGAAGTATTGGACCGCGAAAATTATGGCCAAGCACTCTTTCTCGATCGTCGAATAGTTGAGTTCCGCGCCGTGCAGGATTCTTGACGCATAAGCTACGGGGCGGTCCTTGCCCAATTCTTCTTGACTCAGAACCGCTCCAATTGCGTGACCGGAGGCGTCGCACGTGACGTTGAAGGGTTTGTCGAAGTTCGGATATTGGAGGACTGGTTCGCTGCAGAGAGCGAAGCGGAGGGTATTGAAGGCTCTCTCGTGGTCAGGTTCCCAAACGAATTTGGAGTCCGTGGTTAACAATCGTGTTAAGGGTTTCGAAATTTGCGCGAATTTATCTATGAAACGCCTATAGTATCCTGCTAGGCCGAGGAATTCGCGAACGCTTCGCGCTGAATTGGGTCTTGGGAAATCGCGTACCGCGGTGATTTTTTTCGGATACGGTTTGACCCCGTTCTCGGTGATTTGGTGGCCGAGATATGCCACTTCCTTAAACAAAAATCCGCATTTGGAGGCTGGAGTTTCAGATTCGCCTCGCGGAGGCGGCGTGCTAATTTACTAAATTTGGACCGGTGTTCCTCCAAGGTTCGAGCGTATATTACAATGTCGTCGAGGTATACGAACAACTCGTTACCTTGGAGCTCTGTTAAAATCGTGTCCATTAACCGTTGGAACGTAGCCGGCGCGTTCTTTAGGCCAAATGGCATGCGATTAAATTGATAGTGCCCGAAAGGGGTAGAGAATGCTGTCTTAGCAGCGTCTTGTTTCTCCATGCCTATTTGGTGGAACCCGCTGGCTAAGTCGAATATACTAAAGTATTTCGCGCTGCCCAGTTGATCGAGAATTTCGTTGATGCTGGGCAGTGGGTAGGCGTCGGCTACCGATTTCTCGTTCAGGGCGCGGTAATCGATGACCATTTGCCACCTTTTGTTGCCGTGCTCGTCGGGCTTCTTGGGCACGATCCATAAGGGAGAGTTATATGGCGAATTGGAAGGAACTACAATGTCGTTATTTAACAAATCGCGCATCTGTTTGTTTATTTCCTCCTTGTGGATCGGCGGGTAACGGTACTGTTTAATATGTACGGGTATATCGTCTGAGGTGGGAATTCTGTGAGTGACCGCGTTCGTTTTCCCCAGACGATCCCCCTGGAGGTGGAAGAGGTCGTGGTATTCCTCCAGCAAGGAGTTGACGTGGGCGATCTCGTCTGGATTCAAGTGGCTCATTTGATTTGTTTCGCGTAATTCATTTATGCGAGCTGCAGGGGTTTCCGCGGATTGATCGTTTGCGATCGCCTCGCACAGACGGCCTGTACGAGTTTGAGAAATAGAAGGAGTTATAAAATCCGAAGCGGATTCGGATTTAATAATTTTCGCGGAGTGATCGGTTGCGATCGCGTCGCACAGACGGCCTGTACGAGTTTGAGAAATAGAAGGAATTGGGAGATCCGAAGCGGATTCGGATTTAATATTTTTCGCGGAGTGATCGGTTGCGATCGCCTCGCACAGACGGCCTGTACGAGTTTGAGAAATAGAAGGAATTAGAAGATCCGAAGCGGATTCGGATTTTATAATTTTCGCGGAGTGATCGGTTGCGATCGCCTCGCACAGACGGCCTGTACGAGTTTGAGAAACAGAGGGGATAAGAAGATCCGAAGCGGATTCGAATTTAGAAACGCGAGGGACAAGGTCGACCTCTTCCACCTTTAATGACGGCAGAGAGAAGGTCGCTGTGTTTACAGAGGTATTGACGCATCGCAAGTAGGCTTTGCCGCAATTGTTTGTGACGAGGCAATCGCCTAGGAATACATGTGGCTCGACTAGGATGCGGGGAATGTAGCCTGTCGCGGGGCCGTGTACGTCAACGGCGATACAAGCGATCGTTCTGGCCTCGATCTGATGCTCGCGCGCGTTAGAGAACGGTATTCGCACGTTGTTTTTTACGATTTCGCGCTTTGCGAATGATATTTCGCCCCCGTCTTGGAAGAAGGGGGCGCCGAGAATTCCGTCTACGTTAGAGGGAAGAGTGTCGGGGAAGAGTTGAAATGAGACGAGTGCGGAGTCGTTAATCATTGCGTCGCACAGTGTGTCGAGTATATGGGAGTTCGGGAAAAAAGTCGTAACTCTTAAACTATGCAATTTTCGAGTAAAGTACCTTAATACTTTTTGAAATAAAATGCAAAGACGAATCGATTGGTATAAAAAAAATTTTTTTTTAATTATTAAAAAAAAAATTTTTTTTTAATTATTAAAAAAAAAATTTATTTTAATTATTAAAAAAAAAATTTTTTTTTAATTGTGATGACCTTGTTTCTTATGTTTTTTTATTGCATAAAAAGTAGTAGTTTACAATTTTAACGAAAATTTAAAAAAACGTACTAAACTGTATACATTACTTATTTAAATCTTCATAAGGTGGAATTAAAACTTAGGAATCTTTAAGAAAAATCCTTTATTTGACCTAGAAATAAATAAAATGAATAAATTAATGAATTAATCAATTAACATAGATAATATGTTATTAAATAATATGTGTACGTACTATACTACTTCAGCTTCACTATCATCAGAACAAGTGTCTGGGTTGGAATCTGATAAGTCGGATGTTTCATTTAATAATAAGTAGTCTCTTATATCTGCGAAATACTTTTTTTCTTTTTTCGTATGTTTTTTTTTATAATAGGCAATAATTGGATCCGACTCCAGTAGAAGATGATTTAATAGGTCTTTATTTGAATGTTATCTTGATGTCTTGCGGGTATTATGTTCGACAGATATCGTATAAACAATTGAAAATAAGGGACTGTATATTTAGAATAGCATAATGAGTAAACATAGTGTCTTATCGTTTCGCGCGGACTCAAGTGGGAACCGATAGACTACGTTAAAGGCGTGGACGGCGAACGCACGCGTCTCAACGTCAACATTTTCTACTATTTTTAATATTTGTGTATATTTATGCACTTAAAATCGACCGTCATATCAAGTCTAATGTACATTAAATTAATATAATACAAAATCTCAAAGGAACCTTTTGGTACTTTCTTTAATACTGAATTGAAAGATTGTAAATATTTAAACAATTTTGAAACTAAATATATAATTTATAAGAATAAAATTGATCACATATGTAAGTACTTATCAAATGGCATGCGTCTAAAAATAATATATAAATGTTAATGATAAATGTTAAACATAAAAAATTAGGAAAAATTGCGATTATTTAAAAAAAATTTTTTTGGGAGATTGAATGTCTAATAATGCTAAACACACCCTGTAAAAATCAAATTAAAAGAACAAATAGCTTGCGAGGGACGCATGTTTTAAAAAATGCACGGAATTTGACAGTGAAGTTTCAGCCTCAGTTTTTAACATCAAATTGATTTATTCAGTTAAAATTGAAGGCAGTTTTATAAACTATGTTTTGTTACGAACATTTTAGGATACATAAATTTGCCGATCTTAAACTTTGATTTTCGGACTTTTTTCCATTGATCGACACACTGTGCGTCGACTCGACCTAGGGTGGAGGTGACACCTTCTGTGATCCCGTGGACTTGGATAATATCATCAGAGTCGATGGGGACTCCGGGCCTCACGCTCGAGGCTCTGATAATATTTAACTCCGAACCGGTGTCCACGAGGAGTTCGCATGGTGCCGCGAATTGTGACGCGGTAACGGTTACGCGGGGGACCGGGGAGTCGGGCGCGATGTTTATCGCGGAGACGAGGCGGGGACCGGCTCGCGATGGTCCGTCGCGACCTGCACGGACTGTGGGGTCGTACCCTCCCGTCCGTGGGAAGTCGTGGGCGGGAGGCTGTTCTCGTTTCCCTGCTTCGAATTATTAACGAATTCACGCTTGCGACATTCGTGGATGTCGTGTCCGGGGTTTTTGCAGTACATGCAGAATTTCGCAGATTCCGAGGGGTACCTTTCGCGAGGCTCGCGGTAGGGGCTTGGAGGGCGCTGTTCATCGCGTGGCCTGGGCCGCGGGGGTTCGCGACGAGGGGGCGGGGATCGTGGCGTGTCGCTCCTCGGATCTCCGATGTGGGGGTGGCGCCAAGAGGACGGCTCTGAATAAGAGGCTGAGCGCTCGTCGCGCATGAAGGGCTCGGGATAGGAATTGCGCTCCGGCGTGACCGTTCGCGCCTCCGTGAAATGTACGCGACGATAGTGGTCGCGGGTGGGTTCCCCGTATCGGCGTCTATCGAGCTCGTATTGCTTATAGGCGTTTATGGCCTCGTTGAAGACCGTGTTCAAGGGTTGGTCACGGAATGGGCGAACGTCGGTTCGAAGAGTGGGGATAAGTCCCCTAAAGAAACTGTCTTTGGTGAGGGTGTCGATTTCGGTTGTGTCGGAACCGTCGCGGTGGCAATCAAGGATCGCTGTGCGTAAATCCTTTACGCGACTTATGAAATCGAGGACGTGCTCCGTAATCCCCTGCGAAATGCTCGCTAGTTCACCACGATATTGGTCGACGAAACGATGGGGACCCAATACGTCCTTAAGACGGTTGCAGAGGGCTGAGATTGTGGAGCGGTCTTCGTCCTCCACGGCGGCGTTGGCGCGGCCGCGGAGTTTGTTAGCGATTAATTTAGTAAGCGTACGTTCCGCGTACTGAGGGATTACATGGCGCGCGCGTTTACACGCTCGCACGAATTGGAGAACGGTCATGTTATTGCCGTCGGAGGCGGGGACGAACTCGATGGCTTGTTTGACCGTGAAATTCAATGGGTCAGGGCGAGGGGTTTCGAAGACGGGGGTCGAATTAGATCGTGGGAGGAAGCGCGGGCTGCTGGAATCGAGAGCGCTCAAACGGATATCGTGGAGTTCACGGCGTATTGCCGCTATTTCGTTTTCTCGCTCGCGTTCATGCTGTTCGCGGAGCCTTGTCGCGATTTCGAGGGCAGATGCCTGTTCGCGGAGAGTGGCCTGTTACGTCCCGGGACGTCGACCGGAGAAAAATATATAAATTTCCACTCGCGTCACGGAATAAAACGTAGAAAAGAGGAACCTCAGCTTTGGGACCACGCGGCAAACTGCGTCCGCGTCTATCCCGGTAGTCACAACGACGCGAATCTCGACAGCTACGCGCGGATAATTGGAAAGGACTCACCGAAGATGACCAATGATGTCAGTAATGTCTTCGTAGTAGCTTCGAGGACAGCAATACGGAAGAATCTGGACTGCAACTCGGCGGCTCGAACGGCAGCAGTGGAGGATAGAAGATGAACGCTCCCAGGGCGTATTACTGCAGCTCGATGATGTTCAGCATACGTGGACGCTCGCAAGAGCGTACGATGATTTTCAGGAACCCTCGCAGCATACGTGAACGCTCGCAAAAGCGTACGATGATTTTCAGGAACCCTTGCAGCATACGTGAACGCTCGCAAAAGCGTACGATGATATTCGGCTACGGCTTGTACTGCATACGGCAACGCTCGCTTCCAGCGTACGTTGCACAGCTTTCCTTGTGGCGAGCGACCCTGGCTCGATTGTTGGAACGACTGAATCGTCCGGAGGTTGTTAGCAATAAGAACTGCTGATTTCTGCGTTTAGCAATGATAATTGCTATTGGTATCGTTGCGAGAACCGAAGTCTCGATAGATGGAACTCAGAAGTTCTATTGATGCACGAAGCGGATGCTTGAAGCGATTGTCTCAACGAGATGAATGAAATATCAAATGAATTGACGAGAAGAATTGAATATCAAGTAAATCGACGAAAGAGAATATGCAGGTAAGTAAACTATGCAATATGTATAACTGGTAAAAGAACAAGATTTAATAAATGAACTTGAAGATACAAAACTAGAGACTAAGTATGGATAATAAGCGTGAGAGTCGACAGGCTCAGAAGGAGTCCTGTGACGGCTGGTGTCGTGAAGCGACTGACGACTGTCGATGGTCCGCTCGGCGCGCTCGCTGACGCCGACTGCCGCTGCAGTGGAGTGGGGGAGTCGCCGCGGTGGGGCGAGCCGGTTCGCGGCCGCGCGAGAGTGGGGGCTCGCTGACGCACTGCCTGGACTAGCGAGCGTCTCCGCGCGTTCCGGGCGCTCGCGCGCTCTTATAAGGACAAATAACGATTCTTTTATAATGTCGTCAAAATTACAGTTTTTACGCTAAAATTATGCCGCTTGGACCAACGGACGGGTAATCGTTCCAGCCATATATTCATGCAATATGATAGATGTACGAGTAATTACAACATAGATATACTCGCTGTCGCAAGGTAAGTATACGCATATAAAGGTAAGTATAAGGATGTCTTATTGCTAGGTGTTTGTGTTATAGAGAATGTGTACTTATGATCTAACGGAATATTAATATGTTCTAAACGCTATATGACAATATATGGTCTTAATACTAACGGTTACAAATGCTTACAACTAACGGCGCCTGAAGGGCGACAACACGTCGAGGGACGTGACAGACCTCCCTTCTCATCAACTCTTGTTGGAACTGGAAAAGGTCCTCCTGCGTAAGGTTTAGCGGCGCGTTTGGGGGAAGATCTTGGATTTCGGAATTCATTGTGGAGAAACGTGAATTACGGTACTGGCGGAAAGATAAGCGGCGAGGTCTCGCGAGTGGAACACCGATTTTATTTCTTCGGCGATCGTCAGTCCTACAGACTGCGCCAAAAAGTCCCTACTGTTACGACCCGTGACGGGAATTCCGAACGCGGAGGGAAATTAAACCCGCGTCGCCCCGAGAATTCGCGTCTCCCTTTTGGTCGCACGTGAGAGAGAAAATGCTAGATTTACGCGAGGGGATCGCGTTTTTCCGTCGTACCGAGCACCGCTCCGTGCTCAGACACACGAGGCAAAACGTCTCCCTTTTCGTTATGACAGTGGCGATACCACTTTAGAATCAACGCCCGGCGGCGTACGAGCCGTTCGTAACGCGGATCTGTTTCGGGGATCCGATCTACCGGAGGGAGAGAAGGAAGGTACTCCACCCGCTCTAAATTCCACGGGCGAGGTTCCTCCGCGCTCGACTCCTCGCGTCGCTCGTCCGCGTCCCGGCAGCTTTGTCCCGACTCTGCGGGTTCCGTCGACGGAGTCCCGGAACTCTGACCCTCGCGGGGATCGACGATCTTCACCACTCCCGTGAATGGTACGTCGCGGATCACGCGGGGATCCGTCACGATACCGAGATACTCGTTGTATACGGTACCTTCGTCTTTTGCGTGCAGCTGTTTTACCAACTTTCTATATTGGTATTTCCGTCCGGCGCGTTTCGGCATGTGATATCACTTGAAATTGACAATTACCGCGATGACTGCAGAATCAACGAGATGACTCGGTTTTCTCCCTCGTACCGAGCAACCGCTCCGTGCTCAGACGCACGAGACAGAACGCAGAGTCCGAACGAACACGAGAACTTTACGGATCGCACATACACACTCGCGAAACGCGTCGGCACGGGTCACGCACACTGCTTTCAGGGTATGTGAGGGAAGGAGAGAGAAATAACAGTAAAAAGAACAAGGAATTGAAATAAGAAAACATATATTCAAGAAAAGAAACAAAGAGAAATAAAGTAACAAAGTTAGAGATGAAATATAAGTGTTGGACGAAAGAAAAGACGTAATATTAACAGAGAATTGAAAACGGCGAGGATCAAGGCGCTAATTCTAAGGAAAATGCGATCGAATTCGTAGAAGGTTTGGAAATAGAGAAGCGTATCGAGAAGCGATCAAGAAGAGGTAATCCAAGGTAGTGAGTGCGTGCCTTGATCCTTGCCATATTTATAAGGCAAGCGCGGACCATAAGAATTTGGGAGCTATTGTTAAGAGTTTCGTAGAACTGTGTTTTCGGACAAATAGGATGTCGTTGAGACGGTTGTTTTTATGGTCGGCTTGTATATTTCTGTACACGCGTATGTTAGATGTTGTCACGTCGTCCAGGATTTTTTTCGCCAGAAGGGCGAAAATCCCAGCGACACCGGGTATTTATACCTTTTGACCGGGCCGCGTTCGGCCGCGCGAAACGCGGTCCACCCGGGACAAAAATTGTTCGCAAGCTCGTCGTTTCTCAAGTTCTTAGGAATCAAGTTCGGGCGCCAGGCACGGAAGGTGCCACGCTAAGCTTCGCAAATACGAGCACTTTGAGAAACGACGGTACGAGCCTGCGACAATCGAGATCGTGAACAAAACCCTTCGCGAATGGATACAGGATTCTACGCGATTCGAACACGAGGCATTCCCCGCGGCAGGAAGGTTTCTCACTACACGAATGACTCTCAGAATTTCGGTTAACTAAAACTTTATTTCTCCGGTGGTACAAGAACGCAGCCGGCAGCGACCGGCAGCGTTTAGAGGTTAACCGGCGCGTAACAGGTGGTCGCAACGAAAGATTGTCGTACGCGCGATTTGTCCTTCGCAGGATCTCTCTGAGACGTGTCGAACCCGGCAGCAACGTGATGACGACGTTGGCGTACGCGGTATTCACGTTTCACGCCCGAATTCAGATCGAAAACGCGTTATACAATGGACTTCTCGTCGACGTAACAAAGTCGCGGAAATACGACGAGAGCACGTGGCGGCGACGCACCGTGGAATGAATCGAGGATCGAGTGAAAACGACAACGACACGCGGAATCTCACTAAAATAATGGCGTCCAGTCCCCGCTAAACTCCGTCACCGCGCGATAGTAGACCGACGGATTCGTACCGTTCGTGAATATTATTCCCCACGAATACCGGCAGCATCGAAGCCGCGTCGGTGTTTCTGCGACGCGATCGCGGACACGACACGCTTACCGAGCCAACGCGAGAAAGATCACTTCACTGAGAAATAGAACAGAGGCTTACCCAGAGCAACGTAGTTCTCCGACGTCCCTCTCTTCCGGCAGCTCGCTTCGCAATTTCCAAAAGGACTCAAGTTTACGCAATCGTTCAGAATCTAATTCGACTATCTTTAACGTGAGCCAACGAAGAAGTGATCTTTTCCCCGGTGACTCGGGAAAGCGGAAGCGGAGCGTTCCCCTCTTTCCGCCCTATATCCCCCCGCGTAGGATTTGACCAATCGCTAATCGATCTTCGGACGGGGCCTCGCTCCGCGCGACGGTCCCTGGCGTCCGGCGATTCGTCGACCCTCCGGCAGCGCTGCGTGGTGATTCGCCGCTTCCCTGTGAGATGATCGACGCAAGCCAATCCGGCAGCTGGCTAGGCTTCTCTCCGGCTGAGGCGACGGCGAGGCAGCTGAGATTCCTGGCTTGGCATCTCGTGTCCTCGTCGGCGCCTCCAGATGGTCTATCCTGGGCTCCGTCGATTCCTCGCTTTTCCAGGGTTGGAGTTTCCGCCGGCGCCGATCCCTTTTTCGTTACTCCGCGGGAGAGGTGCTCCGGGTCCCCCCCTGAGGCCCGGTTACGGTCCTGCAGAAGCGCGTCGCGCAAATTGGCGCGACGCTCAAAAACATTAGAACTCGCCCATGGGTCTCACTCGTGCCCAGGGCGAGCGCTCGCCACGGCCCTTCTCGCATTTTTCGCTGCCAGAGGGTGACCCGGTCTTCCGATATACGCTATCGGAGGACGTAGGCAAACTGCACGTCACAATGTATATCTATATATATATATATATATATATATATATATATATATATATATATATATATATACATAGATATATATATATATACATATACATGTAGGCACGCCTGAGTAATCATGCGTGTCGGCGTTTGGCATGGTTTCGCATGATTATAGTATCGGCGATTTATATATATATGTATAACGCGGCGGAGCTCGCGTTCATCGCGAAGTCAAACGTCGGATGGCGTCACAAAGCATATAGATCTCCGGAGTGTCACAAGGCTGAAATTCATAGACAAGTTAACGAAATGCTTGAAAAGGGAATCATAGAACACAGTGAATCCCCTTTCAACGCACCTGTATGGGTGGTACCGAAAAAGACGGACTCATCTGGAAAACGTAAATGGAGAATTGTAATCGATTCTTGAAAATTGAACGAACAATCCGATCAAGACGCGTATTAAGGCGTTAGTATTTACTTACTTGTGTAACGCCTTAGTACGACAGTAATGATATTTTGGAGTTATTTAAATTGAAATATCTCCTGAACTACTAACTTTTCGACATACATAGGTTAGTACATTTTTATAAAGAATGTCCAGCTGCATCGATTGATGTATTAAAAAATACCTCATTCCATTTAAAAAAACATCGATAACCTTGAAATCTCATAAAAATGACCTTGAAATTTTTTTCCCTTACACCGTTATATGTGGCCCTTCAAACAGTGTAACTTTGTCCTACGAAGTTTTTTTGTACAACGAAAAGTAACGGAGATATTGAGCTGTTCAGAGTTATGTGGGCCACCCTGTATAATGACACGACAAGTCCTGATACCTTACCACCTGAATCCTCACGACCATGAGACGAGCTCCACCAACAGTATATAGATTGGAAAATAACCCCATCTGCATCCCCAATAACAAAGAAACCTAATTCCTTTAAATGGACTGTGACGTTGCAAATTTTGCGACGTCACTTCTCCGTCAATTTTGTGCACGTTTCGAAAGCGATAAAGGACCGGACCGCCCTCTAACGGGACACGACACCGAAGACACAGGTTTCGAGAGCGCTCCTCTGAGAGATCCCGTCATTATCGAGGATTTTTGATGAAATCTGTCGCGCGTGCCGAGAACGGCAAGTTTCAGGGCCGTAGATGGGACGCACAGAAAGAACCACCGATCGTCCGAATTTTCACGGGAATCAGACAACGTCCCGCAGCTCAGGATACAGCGACCAGTTTGAAAGCAAATGGCCAACGTTTCGGGAGCACAGCTTGGTACGATGGCCCCCGGCTAATCAACCGGAGGCGCCGCAAGGACAGAAGGAAAACCCAGACGCCGCCTCACCCTGTTAAAGAGAGCTACACGGGGTCGGTGCCATCGTAACCAAGGGAGGAAGCGCCTCCACCAGTCAAGAGAGCGGAAGGCTCCTTGACAGTTTCGGGTAGTCCGGGGCCCTAGGACGCTATAGGACGCTCCTGAGCTTAGAGAGTAATTTACTCTCGTTTCGGGAGTACTTTGAGTTTTTCGCGTCATTTCGAGAGAGTTTTCCTTCTCAAATTGCGTGCGTAGGAGTGTCCTCAGAGGAGTCGCGTTTCGTGAGAGCAATCTCGGCGATAGTTTCGTGTATTCTCGAATCCTGTGTCTCTCGCCGCGCATCGTATTGTTTTCCTCGACGTTCGATCGCGTAATCGTTAGCGTACGCGTCGTAGCGACTCGCGTACGGAAGCCCTCGCGGCAGTCACATATTTCGCCGATCATCTGCGCCTCGCGTTTCGAAAGTTCGTGTTGAACGAAACGACGACAAATTTCAACGGTATCGTCGCGAGGGAAAAACGATAGGACAACCGCGCTGCGAACGACCATCTTCTCGCTAGCTTGTATGAAGAGCGCGGGCTCTCGGATCGCGGCCACGTGGCCGCAGATTTTTGTATTCTTTACGACGGCTACAATAAACAGCTTGAGACTAAATCGTCGTCAATCTATCGATTTCCCTGTGAGATCCGTCCTGCCGAGAGGACTGTTCTAGTTTCCCCGTGTCCGAACCTTCTGGCATCGTCGTGACGTCACTTTCGATCCGCGTTTCGAAGATTCGAAACTATTCCGCGTTTCGTGTGGCATCCTTGAGGTGCCTGGCGCCCGAACTTTTCGTTTGTCGAGAGAAAAATCGTCGAATCTTCGAATCTCGTTTTGTCTCGGGCGGACCGCGTGTACTCGGCCTGCACGCGGCCTGGTCTCAGTGCCTGCAAGGCCCGAAGTTAACCGGCTTCCGCGGGTCAAACTGCCCGTCGGAAAAAGGCTAACGTGACAGGACACAAATCACTAAAGAACAATTAGGAAATTATAACGAATCAGACTGGTTAAACAAGTTACACGCAATAGTTACCTCTGAAATCGACAGAACTAAGAAATCGCAAATTCAACTAGGTATAAACGATCTCACTATAACGCGACTACAAATTGTTCATTTGGAACATATACTAAGATTTCTTATATCACGAGTACCTAACGGAAAATTAACCGTAGCGGAAGATCCTCCCCAATCCTATTCCCAAGAAAACAAAAATACCATAATTCGAGAATCCCACCGTCCGGAAACCTCCCAACATTTTGGAGAAAATCGTACGCTAGCCAGAACTAAAGAAAAACATAATTGGACCGGGCTAGAAAAAGATGTAAAGGAATTCATTGAAAATTGTGAAACATGTCAACGAGAAAAATTAACACGCATCCGTCCCAGAGGAGAAGCTGTTATAACCGACACACCTCTTGAGCCTAATGACAAAATTGCAATGGACATATTCGAACCTTTGCCCAAAACCAAACACGGAAATCAATTCATCCTCTCAATACAAGACAGCTTAACCAAATACCTTGTCCTTATATCTATGAAAGATCAACAAGTAACTACTATTATACCGAAACTATTGGAGCATTATATATACATATTTTCTTCTCCAAAACGTATTCTAACAGACCAAGGTAGTAACTTTGTTTCTAACATAATGGAACAGTTCGAACAAGCATTTAAAATTAAACACATAAAAACAACATCTTTTCACCCCCAGTCAAACGGATCTCTCGACAGAACGCATGCAACAGTTAAAGACCTAATACGAACATGTACCGCCGACAGACAGAATAAATGGGACGAAAATTTAAATCTAATTTGTATGGGATATAACACATCGTTACACGAATCTACTGGATTTACACCTTTTGAACTTACATTCGGTCATAAAGCCAATATGCCCTCGACCATAGCTGTTACACCTTCATTAACACGAGAACAATTATTTAAACTCTGGAAAAACCGACATGAAGAATACCTGAAAAGAGCTAGAGACACGTTGACGAAAAATAAAGAACGTTATAAACGAGACCAGGACAGACGTATTATACGAACGCAATCTCTTTTTAACAAAAGTATTGACAAAGTATTGGTTCACAACGACCACAAGAAACACAAATTAGACACAGAATGGTTAGGACCTGCACAAATAATCGAGACTAAGCCCCCTAATTACACTATCCGATATTTAAACAAACTCGATAGAACGCAAAAGATATATGATAATCGACTAAAACTTTTTCGACCTATTACAGGTTAACATGGAACCCATATATTTAACGATATTATTATTACCTTATGTAAATTGCTTAATAGTTAACCCGCTTAACGATTCAACGATGCTCATAGAAAAAATAGGGAAAAGTTTTTTGTATCATAGTGAATTAAAATTGGTAATAGCAGTTGACCCAGAAAATATTATACAATCAGCAAACAATATTAAAGAACTTATGAACAGAACGACCCAACAATGTAATGATTGTAAATTCAAACTAGAAATAGCTGAGATTAATAGAAGAATATCCAGAACGCAAAATACTGTAAACCGTTTAAAACAAATATTATATTTGAGAATGAAACGAGGATTATTGAACATAGTGGGTAGTGTATCAAAATTTTTATATGGAACTTTGGATAACGACGATTTAGAGCTGATTAACAAAAATATAGATAAACTTTTCGATGCCACTAACAACCTAACCAATATAGTACACGATCAAACTAATATGATTCGTACCATTCTCAATCAGTCTAATTTTGATGCATTAACAAAATTACATCAGGAAAGCCATCGGTTGTATGTTGAAACACACGACGAATTACATATCACAGCACAACTAATAAAAACACTAACACACTTAATACAGCAATATTGTTGGGCAAAAGCGATATCATCCACCCTGAATTAGTAACACCAGAGACATTCCTTAGAGCACTAAAAGAAATTAGAGGAAAAAATTCACTTTCTGACCCAATAGAAGCAAATCCATTTAATTACCAAACGTTACATTCCATCAGTTCAGTAAAGATAATTATTAAGTCAGGAAAAATTGTTTATCATATATCCGTACCCTCTTTAGAAAACACCGAATGGACCATCAAAAGATTGTACCCCATAACTCAAAAGCGCGGCAAGGTCCATAGCCCTAGTATTAGATGACAATATCATCTTGGAATCAGGACACGAATTCATACTGTTAGACAGCCAATTTCTAAAAGAACAATGTACTATCCATAGCGAATTTACTATGTGTAAACGAACAAGACCCAGCCACTCACTTGTTAATAGTCACGAATGCCAAAGTGAGCTTTTGAAACTTCATACCAAAACCACAAAAAATTGCGGATTTGCGTTATTTAAAATATCTGACTTAACTTACATACCGATAGATAATTCCAACGGATTTATTGTAGTTCCCGAGGACCCGACGACAATTCAGGCATTATGTAAAACGAATCAAATGGTACACATCGATATCCCAAGTATTACACAGGGTCATCCGTTTCTAAACGGACAAACGTAAACCAGCTATAAAGAACCCCAAATGGAACAAGTTTTACCCCTGCCATTTTTTTTGTTTCGGCCTTGATTTCTAGAAAATTGCAAAAAACCATAATTTTTTTAGTTTACATAAACTTGAATATCTCGGGACTCCAGTGATGAAACTTGATGATTTTTCCTTTGTTTGGTTTAAAATAAATAGGGGCATCTTTTTTGTTAACAAAATATTTTTGTATGACCTTCGGATCTTTGTTTTTTTGGCATAGGGCAAAATTGCAATTTTCTAGAAATCAAGGCCGAAACAAAAAAAGTGGCAGGGGTAAAACATGTTCCATTTGGGGTTCTTTATAGCTGGTTTACGTTTGTCCGTTTAAAAACGGATGACCCTGTATACAGTAACAGTGATTGCATCCTTCTGAGCGACAACACTGTGATGAAAATAGGAGGAAAACCAAAAGAGATAGAATTCGAAACACGATTCAAAAATATTTCTATAAATTATGCACCGGAAGATCTCGATGTAATTCACGAAAAATTAGGCAAAGTAAACGTAATATCCACTAACTTCAAAGAATTCCGAACCACACTCGATAAGATGGACGATCAAGTAAACAAATTAAAGGGCCAACACCGCATACAGAACTGGACATCAATTGGATATTCAACACTCCAATATCTGGGGTATCTGGCCATAGGACTTATTGCAATCTACTTGCTATACCAATGTGGGTCCTCAACTGTCTAAAAGGACTCACTCAGCTGACGATCAACATTTGTTGCCCAATAGCTCATTCTACTCAAAACAACGAAGTCAACAATTTATCATCGACCACCCGCCCTCCACCATCATACTCTGGATCACCTCGGCAAGTTTGTGAGTTATAAATAACATTGAAATACACAGAAGAAACCCAAAACGGCGAGGTGCGGCAGCGCGGTCAGTCCGCGGTGCGGTGTAGTGGCGCACTTTTTCCGGGGCGACACGTAGGCTCGCTGGTGCTGTGCTATTGCAGGTATAGTAGGCGCACTCCCATTGAAATACATAGAGGAAACCCAGAACGGCGAGGTGCGGCAGCGCGGTCAGTCCGCGGTGCGGTGTAGTGGGCGCACTTTTTCCGGGGCGACACATAGGCTCGCTGGTGCTGTTGTAACCATGCGATAATCCGAAACATAATCAATAGCTCAACCGATACCTCAACCGACACCTCAATCAATATCTGAATCGATATCCCTATGACACGCTGATAAAAAAACCATTCGATAGACAATTCACCTGAGACCCAATCGATACCCCCACGATGCGCCGATGAGTCCCAGTATACAGGGTGTCAATTAAGTCCCGGGACGGCTGAATATTTTCTCATGTAAGGTATTTTTGAAAAAGGTCAAGGTCATTTCTGAAGTAATTTTCAACGAGGAATTCAACGGTGACCTTCAATTTGACCTTGAGCTTGACCTTCAAGGTCATTTCAAGGTTAGGTTAGGTTTTTTAAATGGAAACCCCCTTTTTTGACACCGACAATCGAAAGAGCGGGAAATTTTACGTTTAGATATGTACTAAGTCATTGGTAGTGTTTGATCTTGAGGGTCACTCTAAGGTCATTTAAACTCGAGCAAGGTCTGGATATCTTTTGGAATAGATGGTTTTCAGTTTTTTTTTAACGACCAAAACTAATAACTTTAACAAGGCGTATTTAGTAGTGACCTAGAGCATGGCATTGAAGATGACCTTCAAGGTTGTTTCAAGGTCAACTTGAAGTTGACCAAACGAAGTTGTCACCGTATGCACAGTGGCGAGTTTACTCGTCATAACACGTATTTGTATGTACGATAACTGTTGATGTATTGTCATTTACCACCACTCAACTACGATTTACGATTTACACACGACATTATGGCGTATGCTAAACTTTCGGAACAAGAGAGGGTATCTCTATTAATGATGCGTGGTTGGGGAGATCGAGTGCGATCTTATAATGAAGTTCGGGTGCTATTTAATCGCACTTTTCGTAATGGAGACGGGTTAAGTCCTGTCTCAAAATCTACAGTCGAAAGGACTGTACGGCGCTTTATGGATAATGGGACTGTCAAGGACCTTGAGAGAAGTGGTCGGCCAAAATCTGTAGCATCTGAGGAGAAACAGATTGAAATTGCTCAAGCATTTGTTGAAAACCCGCATCTTAGTCTACGTAGAGCCGGTAATGAGCATGACGCTTCTCATGAAACAGTACGTAAAGTTTTGAAAAGCATACATTTTCATCCTTACAAGATTCATTTGGTACAGGAGCTTAATGAAGATGATCCTGATCGTCGGATCGAATTTAGCGAAACGATGATGAACAGAATCGATGAAGATCCTCTTTTTTTGTACAATATAGTTTTTTCAGATGAAGCTACTTTCACTTTAAAAGGTGAAGTGAATAGATTCAATTGCAGATACTGGTCCGACACAAATCCTGCTTGGATGTTGGACAGTCACACACAATATCCACAAAAGCTAAATGTTTGGGCTGGCATCTTGAATGATACACTTATAGGCCCTTTTTTTATTGATGGTAATCTCAATGCCGGTATGTATGAACAGCTGCTCAGAAATCAAATTATACCAAGAATAAGAGAAATAGCAGGTAATAATTATGATGATACGTGGTTTCAGCAGGACGGAGCAGCCGCTCATTACGGTAGGGACGTTCGAGCGTATTTAGATACTCAGTTTCCTCATAAGTGGATTGGAAGAAGAGGTGGAATCGAGTGGCCTGCTAGATCCCCTGATCTGACGCCTCTTGATTATTTTCTTTGGGGTTACTTAAAGAGTAAAGTATACGCCACTCAACCACAAAACTTAGATGAACTGCGGAATCGGATTATGCAAGAGGCCGCTTTAATTGATAGAGTGATGACTCGTAATGCTGTATCTCATTTTTACAACCGCATAGCTTTTTGTCAAGAGCTCAAGGTTTGCAGTTTGAACATTTGCGCTAAACTTCGAATCTTGAAAGAAAACACGCTAATCAAGCACTCCGGACGTGAGAGGCAAGGGGACACACGCTAATCAAGCACCCCGGACGTGAGAGGCAAGGGGACTCACGCTAATTAAGCACCCCGGACGTGAGAGGCAAGGGGACTCACGCTAATTAAGCACCCCAAAGGGAATAGATTTTACTACGTCCACGTCGTTATTCCTGGGTAATGCTAAAAGTAAATAAAAAAAGTTGACCTTGAAACAACCTTGAAGGTCATCTTCAATGCCATGCTCTAGGTCACTACTAAATACGCCTTGTTAAAGTTATTAGTTTTGGTCGTTAAAAAAAAACTGAAAACCATCTATTCCAAAAGATATCCAGACCTTGCTCGAGTTTAAATGACCTTAGAGTGACCCTCAAGATCAAACACTACCAATGACTTAGTACATATCTAAACGTAAAATTTCCCGCTCTTTCGATTGTCGGTGTCAAAAAAGGGGGTTTCCATTTAAAAAACCTAACCTAACCTTGAAATGACCTTGAAGGTCAAGCTCAAGGTCAAATTGAAGGTCACCGTTGAATTCCTCGTTGAAAATTACTTCAGAAATGACCTTGACCTTTTTCAAAAATACCTTACATGAGAAAATATTCAGCCGTCCCGGGACTTAATTGACACCCTGTATATGCCCGATGAGCTACTGTAACGATGGTAATAAAAAGATTGTCTTTTCCCACAAACACTTCCCATTTCGCTTCACCTCACCTCTTAAGAGTCATAAGATATATCTCTTCGCGAGTTAATCTTTCTTTTATTTTATTCGCGGCAAAGTACGAGTGTCAGTTCGATGACTATACGTTAGTTTTCTTCTTTCCTCGATTGTGCCGCGTGACACTGTGCCGTTGCAGGTATAGTAGGCGCACTCCCATTGAAATACACAGAAGAAACACAAAACGGAGACGGCGCGGCGCGGCGCTGCAGGCCGGCCGAGGTGCGTCCTAGTGGGCAGCGACCTTAGTTCTCCGTTCCAAGTGACAAAGCGCCTGTTTGTGACCATTCTCCAAATTATTTCGATGAGGTCACTGGGAAAGTTGAGATCTTTTAGCGTGTATATTAATCCGTTTATCCATATGGAATCGAAGGCTTCTTCTATGTCTATGAATCAGGCTCCAACTATTTTGCTATTGTGCACATGGGTGTTGATATCGTTTCACGGGACGCGAACCCCGCCCATCTCGTGGTAGACATTCGCTCAACCCGCTCGGCCACTGTTACAAGCTGTTACAAGAGGTTTTCACTCATGAAATATAACGCACATGTTGCATTTCAAAATCGATTTTCTCGAAAACGGGTTCGCGTTGGCGGCTAAAACCAACTGGATAGTTCATGAGGGTGCGTAAGCTATGTCCACACAAAAACTCGTTGCGATCCGGCGTTCTCGATACGCGAGGTCTCCTCGTTAGTCCAAACGGGTCCACCTTGGGCAATGCACATAGCTCCTCGTAATTTTCGGGGTCTATGGGCATGTATATAACATATTTTATACCCCGCACTTTAAACAATAAAAAAAAAGTAGTATCCTCGTCATTCCCGGTAAGTCTCCTCTTATAGACGATTGTTTTCTAGGTAAGTTACACGTAAGTATTTCTGTTCAGGTACGTATCATCTTGAAGTAGGTATTGCCAAACTAGACAAGTATTGTCACAATAAGGTAAATATACTCAGGTATGCATTGTCGTAGCCGATAAGTATTAAAGGGGTAGACTCATTTCTTCATAATGTAAAGATGGGGTTTTTTATTTTTCTGTAGCTGTCACAGCTTTATGAAAATAGCTACATGGGCAGCTGTATGCTCCCAATAATACAAATTACGCCTCGTAAATGTAAAAATAGGACTTTTGAGGGCGACTGCGGTCTAGATTGATCGTTTATCTAGTGCTTTTAGCTACTAAAAACCCCCTAAAGCTATGTTGGCTCTCTTCGCATTTTCCCTTATATACCTTACCATATTCCCGTTCCTTTGATACATTATTCCTAAGCAGCAAAATTCTCTGATCACATCTAGGCCCTTTCCCTTCCAGTTCCACTCCGCTTTCTTGACCTTACCTTCTCTTGTCATACTTTTGATGAATTTTTCTTTTGGATGAATTATTTGAATTATTAAAACTTCGCCGGCTCTTTTTTCACGCGAACTCAGCGGCGCATCTAGTCACGGGCTTTATAGGCTGCAGACCAGGGCTCTCTTTGCGGTCAGAAAAATAAAAATAAAAACAATTTAAATTAATCACTTAAGAAACAATAAATTATATAAAAATTTTGGTACTTGAGTTAATTTGGGTTAATTGGGTAGGCCCCCAAACAGTGTTACCCTGAGGCACCAAAATTAACGGTTCGTCGTAGATCGAACTTGCTGCACGATTTATTAAAATTTTGTAATCTTTAACGAAAGAATTATTTCAATTTTCCAGTATTGTATAACCTTTTAATATTACCGGGCAGATGGAATAACTCGTGTTTAATTTCATCTAAACGTTACAAGACCGTATTTATTCAGATTTGCCGAACCTTTGATCATAACTTGCGCATTGAAAGATGAAGTTAGTTAACAATTTCTTACAGAACTACTCGTAGAGTCTCGGTAATTGTAGAATAAGAAATCTGAAATGGATCATTATGAGCATTTATTTACGGTTATGGTAGTGATATCGTACAAATGTAGCTTTCGAAGCGTTTGCCTCCGCTTGGGATACTGTAGCATAAATTAACTTACAAATTGTGTTGGATTCCGGAGTGAAGCAATCAAACAGAAGTTAATATTATAATTGCGCTTTATTCGCGATCAACTTTCTCCATTTCACAATTTATTTTGAAGAATTATAACGTCGCGTCGGCGCGAATATCAATGGTACATGATTGATTTAGGAATGCTCTGGATCTGATGTAGGAATGCTGATTTCCTAGAGTTCGTACCCCAATACAGTGTTGTTTCGATATAAGATGAAGCCTCGAGACCGGCCTTCGCCGTATTTCGGATCGGTGTACCTATGTGGCTTGTCTTTGTTCTTGGGTAGCCTGAGACAGAATACGGAGAATGAATGATAGGCGGCAGGTAGCGGGACACCATAAAGTTTTCGGCCGAGCAACGATATATTTCATTGGAAAAGGATAGAACATGGCATAACCCCTCCATCTGGCACTAAACGGTGTTGAGTGAACTTCAGGGTAAACTTTCCCTTGCGTAACCAGAAATTTTTGCATTTCTCCTAATAATTTATGCCCTGGTCCTATGTTATCCAGTAGATTTGGACGAGAAGATGCGAGAAATCCAAGTTTCGATCCTGGAGGATCAATGGTTCAAAAGTTATAAGTGTTTAAAGTTGAGCGATTTTCAGTGTTTTGACAGGTTAGCGCCGACATGGTTTGTGTAGTGACGGTCGCGCGCCACTTACCGAGCGGAGCCGCTAGGTGGCTCCACAAGCACGCGCTGATGTTGATCCAGTGTCGCCAGATAGTGCCGAAGCGGGCACCAGAGGGGAATACAAGTACCCCTCTCTGATGACCAGAGTAGAGTAATATGCGTCGCGCACGCGCAACGTGTCACATATTACTCTACTCTGGTCATCAGAGAGGGGGTACATCATCTCACCGTGATTCCCCTCATCCGGCGACACTGTGTTGATCACGTACCGTGCTGAGATCACAAGAATTTTCCTGGCAGGAATGCGGTGACGTAGGCAAGAATGCGCGGCCGATTGGTTAGTTTGGAAGGAGCGCGTCTTCTATTGGCCGAAGCGGTCACACACACTACTACTACTATTAGGGGTACCCATAAGCAATCAATTATTTTCCCAAGACCTTATTTCTCATTAGTTCTGTGACAACCGGAGAAGCGTAAGCACAAATTATTTTATTTTATTGTTATTCTTCAACCAGTTTGTTAGTAATTTATATAATATATATTTATATATTTATATAATATATTTATATAATATATAATATCATTTTTTTACAGACCTGCAACAAAATGTCGGACTTTGTACTTTCTGAAAGCCATATTCGTAATTGTGTATATTTTCATTTTCACGCCAGATTTATTGCAACAGAAACAACAAGGAAAATTTGTGATACATATGGGGATATGTTGAATGTGAACAAATGTTAACGTTGGTTCAGAAGATTTGCTGCTAGTGATTATGACCAGTGTCCGGATATGGTCCAAGATTTCTCGCGCATGCGCGGGCAAAACAGTAACGCATCTATGATGACGAGTTAGTGGAGTCCTGCGCGTGTGCCCTGAGACAGTCATATTGGCGCGAAAGTACCGAAACAATCTGTTCCGGACAAAAAACTTCTGGACGTATAATACAAGTTACAAACTAGAGGGCTATTGTTGCTCGCTCGCTTCGCTCGCTCGCGAGTAGGGTTGTTGTTGCTCGCTCGCTTCGCGAGCTCGTGGGCTGGACTGCTCTTGCGAGAATGTTAGTGGTATGCATGGCTAGTAGGGCCCACAGCTATTAATGTCTTTCATTTTGTGTGTGACTCTCCACGAGCCACACAAAGAACTTCCCGATTCGTTAGTTGCTGTATATTATTATTATTATTTATTAAGTGTACGTTTTAAGAAGATTATACGTTTTCAGGGAAATTCAATAGTTTTCTACTTATCAAAATGTTTACTATATGGCGTCGCATTAAACCAATATCGTATGCTCGTTGCTCGCTTGGTTCCTTGTTATAGCATACTAATGTTGCAAAATAAATTGTCTTAATTAGTTTTTCGCAAATGATACAACTCATCATTATCCGGGTTTGCAGTATTGATCTTGGTTTTCTTCGATACTATTAATTTAAATTTTCTCAAAATATATAAACCGCTCAATTTTGAAACTCTGCTCAGTGCTACATACAACATTTGTAAAGTTCGTATTTCTGATGTTTTAAAATCCATACATACTTTCTCGTATGTTTGTCCCTGACTTTTATGAATCGTAATCGCTTCAGCAGGAACCACCCCAGATAGCACAAAGACATCTTAAAGTACGCCTAAAAGTTGCCTGACGCAAGACGTAACGTACATCTTTAAGTCGTACGTTGCGTCTGTGGCACGTCGTTTTCACGTCTTTTCCACGTACTGTGTACAACTTTAACAGGTCTTTGTTACAAAACTGTGCGACTTAAAGTCGTCTCTCACAGGTCTTTTCGACATCTTTAAGATGTACGTAAAGACGCAAAAAAAGTTGCCTTTTCGGACATCTTTTATGCATCTTTTTTCAGACGTAAAAAATCTTCAAATTTAAGAAAAAATTATAAAAAAATTAGAATCTATATATATATATATATATATATATTACTACTTTCTCATGTACTACTTGAGAGAATATTCCATTTTCTCTTCGAAAAAACCGTATTACAACAATTTAGTTTTTATGCAGCATACTGGGCGGGAATCGAACTCGGGACCTACCGTTTAACTTCATGATGGTTTCCTCGCTGAGCCATGCGAACCTTTACTGTTAGATTCATTACTTTTTATTCTTATAGGCTCAAATCATATCAAATCATATATATTATTATATAAAAAATATTTTAACAGAAGTTTATCTCTTTTAATAATTATATAACCTAATTATTTAATTATTTACCTAAAATATTTTTTAGGTAAAAATCAAACTACTTTTTTTTAATGAAGCAGAGTATCAGTATATTAACGATTAAGATATATATATATTTTCGTAAGTACTTCAATCGTTTCTGCCGTGAAAACGGCATCCCGAAAGAGGCAACTTTTACACGTCCATAAAGGCACCTCTGCTGGGACGACGTTTTCACGTTCGAAGGCAGGTGCCTTTTATGCATCTCATTTCTAACCTGAAAACGGCGTCCCGAAAGAGGCAACTTTTACGCGTCCTTAAAGGCACCTCTGCTGGGACGTCGTTTTCACGTTCGAAGGCAGGTGCCTTTTATGCATCTCATTTCTAACCTGAAAACGGCGTCCCAGAAAAGATGCCTTCATGGACGCATAAAAAGCGTCTTACTGAGACGTGAGACGTAAAGACATAGAACGGACATGAAAACGGCAACTTAAAGTCGTCCTGTGCTATCTGGGACTGGAAATTGATTACGTGTAATTTGTTATTTCCCTTCACTCGAAATATTTACTTAATTCGATATTTTTTTATTATTGGTGTTAAATTTTGATTTATATTTGCATTTTTCATATAATCACGATAACGAGTTCTTACTTTCACTCCTACTCTGGCCAATTGAAAATCTAACCACAATATAGACGGAATTTTAGTATTTTCTTGAAAAGTAATAAATTTTAATATTCCGCATTCTCCATTAACCAATTCGTCTTCAACGTCAATGTTATTAATTATCATATATTTTATATTAATTTTCAATTTAATCTCAGTTAACAATTCGTTTTGAACTCATTGTTTATTTAAAGATTGTAATATAAATGTTTTTGTACTTTCATCGATATTCTTTGAAAATGTATTCTCGGCGATGATTAACTCACTCTTGCATTGGAATAAATTTCGATTATTGTAAGCGGTTACATTAGCATTAGTTGCATAATTGGAAAAAAAATTTTTTTTAATTAAAAAAAAACAAGAAAAAAATTTTTTTTTAATATTATAAAAAATTTTTTTTTAATTTTATAAAAAAAAATTTTTTTTTTAAATATATATATATAGTTACGTTTACTTCTTCGGTGGATACGCCTTTCGTATAAATTGCAATGTTTAATCAACTCCTTTCGGAAAAAACTAAAAAACTACTTGACCAAAATTGACCAAAATCTAATCAGCTCTAAGTTACAGCGGGGCACATCGATTGCATCATTCATCATTCCGATCGTGTTGTTACTTTTTCTGAAAACGTTAACGAAAAATTTGATACCATAGAAACGGACATACGCACGCACGCACACACGCACGCACGCACACACACACACACATACCGACATTTTGATAAAAATAGTCTACAATGACTCCAATGACCATGAAACGTGAAGATCTGCTAAAAATTCGATATTCGATTTTCGGGGTAATTACAATAACTTCCCTATAAAATCGGGAAGTTAAATATACACAAATGCACATGTTATACATTCATTTTTCAGAATACAAATCTTTTAAAATTCTACGGGGTGCTCAAGGTATCCCATTTTATCGAGAAACTTACTTTACTGAGGCTGAAGCGCCACCATCGCGCGAGAAATCTTGAACCATATCGGAACACTGATTATGACTGTAAGACAAGCATCGAAGTGGACGCCCAGTTCAATTCGATAACGATGCCTTAAATTTCTAGTGGAGTCCGAACCAAGATTAAGTATACAGGAATTATCAAGAATCCTTGGGTCCTCATAGTCCGCCATACAAAGGCACCTAAATGAAATTGGCAAGGTACATAGACAAGGGATATGAGTTCCACACCTGTTATCTGAGGTCAATAAAGATCTTCGGCGAACAGTTTGCAGCGAAACTCACTCAAGAAAAAATGAAGCAGTTAGGCTGGGAACTATCAGGATATTAGGTCGGACTATCATTTATTCAGGTCTCTGAAGCATTCGCTACGAAATAAAACCTTCAATTACTTAGCCAATGTCAAAACACACCTTGAATCTTGTTTTGAGCCACGTCTACCAGACTTTTGCAAAAGGGGGTTTGAACTTTTGCAGGATGGCAACAAGTCATCGATAATGACGGTGTGACGTCCGTCAACAGATTACCTCCTTATTTTTGCATCACAAGCAGTTATAAACTAACAATAATATTCGAGAAGACTACTTCCATCGATGCGTCATCACTTTGCAATGTAATCCCGTCAAGCTCCAATGATTTTGGGAATAACAGTTTCAAGGCCTGCTCCTTCAAGCGTGCGATCCTATCGTTTCCCCCGAAGGATCTACCGCGCGACAACCCCCACCAAGATCCAGATCGACGAGCGAAGCAATCGAAATTATCAGAAATGATCGACACCTCAATCAGAAACGATCGACGCCTCGAACAAGTAACATCTCTCTTTCTCCGGGAATTAATTCAAGAAATTCGATAACGGACGAGCCGCAGAAGGGAATTATTTAAAAATCAATCCCCACCAATCATCAACGATCCAGGATCCCTTCTACTGGAAGAATTTTGACATCTGATGGGGACTACCCCCACCAGCGACCACGAACTATAAGGGAAGCCACCGGGCACCAGCAAGTTCAGTTCTCAGCTAATCTTAAAGAAGTTCACATCAAGTCTTCAAGGAATTTTTATCAAATCTTCGCGCAGTTCTTATCAAACGGAGCGAATCTTCCCATTCGAATCATCAGGACGCAAGATTTCGATTACGGACACCTGTGCAACAATTTCAGCCATTCCAAATTCACTATCACCTTTCTCCATGACGAAACAGAATCGGGCGCTATAAATCATTTATAGTTGGTACTCGTTATCTGAGAGAATACCACCTTCTCCTAAATACCCTTTTCCATTCGCGCGTGGATCAATCGAAAAACGAACTCATCGGCTGACGTGTGCGTGTGTGACGGGAAATAGTGTCACGAGTAACAGTGAGATTCGCGTACCGAGGCCGACATTGTCTCCCTCTCGAACTAGACGGACTTGGTCTAGCTATTCGGGTACCCTCCTCATTTACGGTCAGGCGTACTTGGTCTAGCCGTACGAGAATTCCTGAATCCCGACTCGAAACCCTCGACGATCGAACCGTCATATTCTATTCGATCTCTCTCTCTCGGACCAGATCTACGTGGCACGTCCCCATGTCGCCGCGAATCGCGAACGAAAAGTCGAGAATCACGTCGAATCTTTCCCGAGCCTCATCCTTCGACGTGGCATTCGTGCATTACAATCTCATATAATTCTCAAACGAAAATTCTTAAATCGATTCCTTCGCAATATCTTTTCTGACGTCAAACCTCGGACGTAACGCGGTGATTATATAATTGATTAAAAAATAAAAGTGCTATTTAAAAAAAATTTTGTCTATGCATACAAAATAATTGATTACTTATGGGTACCACTAATACTATATGCAGAATGATAGACCACTCTTGCCTCTCTGCCGTCCCGGAGCTCATCTTGTCATCTTACCACGTTAGATTCTCAAGCAGGCCCTCTCCGCCCCCTCGACTTAACCGCCAGCCAACTAATTAATTACATTATCGGCATTACCGTGTGCTACTGCTGCCACCAGTAGCAGCTACTGCCAGCGGCTCCGCTCGGTAAGCAGACGCGACCGTCACTACACACAACATGGTGGCGCGAACCTGTCAAAAACACTGGAAATCGCTCACCTTTCAACACTTATAACTTTTGAATCATTGATCCTCCAGGACCGAAACTTGGATTTCTCGCATCTTCTCATCCAAATCTACTGGATAATATAGGCAAAGGCAAAAATTTCTGGTTAAGCAAGGTTAAGAACAGGCCAACTTCAAAAGAAGAAAGAGGGTATAGCGATCTCCTTATTTCGGAACAAACACCGTTGCTTTATATCGGAACAAAACTGTGTTGTATACAGTAGGTACGAACGGCGAAGAATAGGGAAGGGGCGAGGATGATTACCCTGAAGATGTCTCATACAGGGTGAGTAATGCGGGGTCGTAAGTCCTGATGTCTCATTGTGGACAGTGAGAGGACCCTTCCTGGTTGGTCACCCAACAAATCTTCTACAACAGCTTGAAGCATATTCCGCGGAATGCTTCGTGCTTACAGCTTTGTCTTGGCTGAAAGAATTTTTCGTCATGTCATCCAAAATGTATTGCAGCGCTTCATGCAGTTGCTAACAATGACTTACCCTTTAAATGAAAATATTTATAAACAAATACAGGTTGTCCCACTTAACGGTCGCCACGATTTTTCGGGTACTTCCGGTAGCCAAATAAAAGGATGTTTGGAACAGAATTACTTAGTTGTTAACCAGCTACATTTTGTAATAGAAAAAATTCGAAACCAAAATTAGTTCGTGAAAAATGAAGCCTTCGTGAAACCTTCGCTTTTTTAAGTGGTACTACCTGTTTTTTAGTATATAATATTATTGCTTACGCCAAGACTAGTTTAACGGCCTAGTAAACTATGACCTTGACATGACCTTAACAATAATGCAGGCCTCAGTTGTTGACATTTCTTTCGGGAGATTAATATCTTGACCAATATTATGGCGACAGTTATTTAGGACACCTTGTATATTAATATTAATTATGAAGAAATAATAATTATAATAACATAATATAAACTTGTCAGATAAGTGTGGAAATTATTTAAAAATAGATGCAGTCAAGGAAATCATCTTGAATAGTAATCTTGAATAGTAATTCAACGACAAAAAAATTCATAGCAAACACATATCTAAGTTGTACCAAAATGAACGATTGCCATGTTACTGTTTCCGTGCAAGAAAATATTCCACATCTGTTCGACGAGATGAAATACTGATATTTTTCACGTTAGTAGTAAATGATTCGGACGGCATCAGGAAATGCAAATAAACGATCCGAACGCACTCAGTGAAACAAGCCAGTGCGGGTAAACAAAATATTCGCGTGCTAATCCTGTGGTAGATGCGGCGGCTGTAGCTACCGCTCCTATCGGACTAATCAACTCTGAACTACCTAAATTTGTTTAGAGCTACTGACGCAACTTGTTCATTAGACTGTAGTGACATTATTGGACAAACACTGTCCAAAATTATTATGCGTTAATTCTGTGGAGATGGCGACTGATATGATGAGTAAAATATTTTAAGGATATGTGAAAGAGGAGCGGTTTGGCTCTTACAATTAGTGACAAGCGTCAAGTGGCTAAGGGCGCCAAACACAGGGCGTGGAAAAGAAATTAACAATAATCTTGGTAAATATTACACTAAGGGGAGGCACCTCGGATTGACTCTGACATATGTTGTCGAGGACAACATTCTGAACAACACTTCTCTATACATCTACCCGTCGCTAGGACTTAGTATCCTAGATAATCGCAAACAACTATTGCTGGTACTGAACTGAATTTTCCGTATTCATACACGCTCCGTGGCGACGTAAGCATACTCCGGGGCAGTGTTGGGATATTGGGCGGGTTGCACGCGCCAGTGTGCCCAGACCACGGACCTAAGGATTGAGCGTAAAGTAGACTTCTGGGTGAGAGACGGCGTTGAGTTAGCGGGGAGGGATGGTCGTGATGCGGCCATGTTGTGTTGAACAACTACTGTTGCCATCTATATAACGTTGCGGGAGAAGTGGGGTTATTCCACGTGCTACAGACGCTATACTAGTATTTAAAGTCGCCTATAGAGCTCACCACATATTGTTGATGTCAAATTGATACCCTTCCGTCTTTCCCGACGCCCCCGCAGAATTACGCACAGTCCTTAGGTCCGTGGCCACACGGGACACCTTTTTTCGCGCATGCGTGTCCAAAACAGTAACGTATCTATGATGAGGCGATGATGTAGCAGAGCCCTGAGGCAGCTATATCAGTGGGAATGTACCGGTACAATGTACCGGGACGCACAGTGGCCCAAATACGACTTAGGACGACTTAGGAGTGCAAAAGTCAAAGAACCAAACATGTAGTAGGCTCCATGGAGATCATATCAATTTCTTAACATTCTGCATGCCGCTAAGGTGCCACATTTCCTCGAGAAGCGTACTTTACTGAGGCTGAAAACGCCGTGAATGCGCGAAAAAGGTGTCCCGTCTGGGCACACTGGCACGCGCATGAGCGACGATTCTAGTATCAGTGAAGTACAAAGTTGGGGTCATCTTGGTCACCTCTCATAATTTCGCAAAATGTTTTTTTATAGAAAGGTCCCAGATGTGCAGATTTTTTGGGGAAGAGCAATTACAGTTGTTCGGTATTACCCACGAAGGCCAATGTAGGTACATAGTGTCGCATGGTTTAATCACTTCGTTCTCAGTGACGCGTTATGTCGCGACGTCAATACCGTTCGTATAAGGTCACAGACGTGTTATGACGCGACGCCGATACTCTTTGTACAGATCAGGGACGTGTTATCACGCGACGCAATGTCGCTTGTGCGGTGCCACGCACATGTTATCCCGCGACGCAATACCGTTTGTGCGGTGCTACAGACGATATATCTCGCGTCCTTCATTATTACATGGGCTTTATCGAAAAAATGTTACCCTGAAAGCAATTTTATTCTTTTCCTGTCCATTTCCAGCCGGAAACATTGCTTTCAGGGTAACGTTTTTTCAAACAATTTTATTCTTTTCTTGTCCATTTCCAGCCGGAAACATTGCTGTCAGGGTAACATTTTTTCCAAAAAGCCCATGTAATAATGATGCACGCGAGATATGTCGTCTGTAGCACCGCACGAACGGTATTGCGTCGCGGGATAACACGTCCGTGGCTCCGCGCAAGCGACATTGCGTCGCGTGATAACGCGTCTGTGACCCTATATGAACGGTATCGATGTCGCGACGTAACACGTCCGGGGGAACGAAGTGGCTAACGATGTTTTGAAGTATTCCGGTCGTTGCTTAGGACTGTAGGACGCACATACGTTCCTGCATTTAGTCGCGTATGCTCGCACAGGCCGCCCGATCTAACAACACTGCTCCGGGGCAGCGCGACGTCTGTTTACTGTTTTCGAAAATACGTGTGGAAATCAGAAAGAAAACAGGGTCTCACTCTGGTCATACATACAATAAGATGAGGTTTCAAGTTTGAGAGACTACTCCTTTTTTTATTCTTTATTTATAGCTCAAGGCTATCTCTAACATTTTGTAACACCTTCTGAACCGAAGATTGGTGCAGTTCCGAACACTCACTATTCATATTTCTCCCAAATCCTAAACCCAAATTCTGGAGATCTTTGCTGGTATTGAATCTCCTACTTGATATCAGGCACAGACCCATTTCAAGAAACAAAGTGAAACTATTCGTTAACTAATAGGTTAACTAATAGCTAACAAATTTCAGTACTTTTTTACTCAAAATTCAACGCTCTTCGATGTTTTGGAATCAAAAATATAGCATTCCATTAAAAAAACGAAGTTGACCTACTGTTTGGATCTTCACTGGTTTCCGTTACGCGGAAACTTGAATTTACGATCCGTTGAAATAGCGAAAGAATAACGATGGTTTTAATAAAAATAGTCGGATTTGTGGGAGAGCGTTTTAATTTAATTTGATCACCGTCACTCGCGATACAATCTCGCAACACAAGAGTCGGCTTGTATTCTTTCGACAAGAATAAAGGATAGAGCACGTGTATTCAAGATTTACTTTCGTCGCGACAATTCTTAGAAGAGAGAGCGAGGACCAGGGTGACCATATTCTCGGCGAACCCCTTACGTCTCCGTCCCTCGCCTAGATGCTCCGTCAAGCCTGCCTCGCTTCCCCCACTCTTACCACTACCGCTGCCGCGTACCGCGTGGAGCATGCTACCGAGTCGGCTCCACGCGGTACGCGGCAGCGGTAGTGGTAAGAGTGGGGGAAGCGAGGCAGGCTTGCGGAGCATCTAGGCGAGGGACGGAGACGTAAGGGGACTGGTTCCCCGAGAATATGGTCACCCTGGCGAGGACCCGACCGATTGTTGTGTATATTGTCGCGGCTCGTTCCCCTCGCCGTGCACCCCGAACTACTCGGTCCGCCCGAAGTGTGCGGGGAGAGAGAGACGAGCGACGACAACGGCCGAGTCCTCGTTACCGATACATTTTCGGCAGTTCCCACACACACACGCTCAGCACGGTACGTCGCGCGAATGTGTTCGTACATTCGCACAACGATACCGAGCAGCTGATCTGTTTTACTCGACACCTACAAATCACCGAAACGCCTCCACTTACAAAAGAAGTATATGAATTAAATAATGTATCCCTTCAAACCATACATCTTTTCTAGAAAAAGTTTTTTTCATACAATGCGTACTTCGGAAGTTATTGAGGGTGAACAAGTTGCGTGGACTATCCTGTATACATGAATAGTTTTAGTAGTAATCATAATTTTTCTAAGTATTCTAAACATACGATAAAATTAATCAATAGAAGATTCATCAGGGGGTACGCTTTTGTTAAAATAATAGGGTGCGTCTAAACTTCTGATGCGTACTGTAGAGTGGGGTGACAAGTCTTAATCTGGCGACTCCGCTTGCAAGATGAGAAGCACGATTACTTGTGCGCTGACCTGACGCATTCAAACGCAGTCGACAAACAGATGAACAATGCGTGACGAATGTAATACATACAATATTAATAGACAATTAAAGTGTATTACCGGATTTAGGCACAAGCGAAATCTCTTCGAGGAAGATCGTCGATTCATTTTCGCTCAGCTCGCTGACGTTTCCAACTTGTATTGCGTTCCTCGTCGACGTCATAGCGACGTCGTCGTTTCTGCATCCTACTCTGAAATTTAAACAAATAAATCTTCACGAAAAAAGAAGACTACTGCCTTTGCTGTTGCGCGTATTTTGATTAAAACTCATATGAAATACCGGCGAATGTTAATGAAACACTTTTCAAAATGCTTTCATAATATCCCATTTAAATGGTGCATACACACTAGATACGTATAGCAAGCCTGGGGTGTATTAAAAAAAGGTACAAATCATTAATCCCGAATGTTGCGTCTGTGTACGAAATATTTCCATGCTGCACAGATTTTTTCGTATCAAAGTGTGGAATGACTCTAACGATTTTTCCGCCAAGTGGAACTATATATTTTTTCTGACTCAATTTGTACAGTTTTGTAAAAAATTTATGGGTGTCTCGTGTAAGTGTGATCCCCAGTATATCTTCATTAATTTTCACAAAGTAAACAATTTTTGTGTGTAATTTGAATGGCATCAAGTGGTCAGTATCCCGTAGGTGTTGTTTTTCTCGTAGTTTTCAAGGTCATCGATGTTTCTTTTTTAAATTACTACATATATTTTCGTGTTGCACCACATAAAAACATATATTCAAATATGTGTGTCTGTGACAAGACTTTCAAATCACCTTGAACTTCGAAGATAAAAGTCAAACTTAAATTTCGTTTGTAGAAAGTGCCTTTCGTAGGACAAACAATATATCGAGATGGATTGATCATAAAATTTTCAAGACAGTTGCCTTCTGCGGCGATACATTGTGTGAATTGAACCACAACAAGGCTGAACTGCACCTGAGGAAACCAGAAATTTTTAACTTTTGTTTCTGTAATCTTATAGATTTTGATGAGAAAAAGTCGAAAATCCAAGATTTAATGTTAGGAATCCACTGGTTTAACAGTTACGCGGGTTGAAGATTGTTCAACTTCGAAGTTGAAGGTCAAACTTAAATTTTGTTTGTGGGGAGAATGCAGGCATTGCGAGAAATGCCAACACCTGGAAATCTGTAGAAAATGTCATTCGTAACACAAAAAATATCGAGATAGACTGATCATGAAACTTTCAATGTATGTATTACTTTTATTTTCTGTACTTATACATTACATGATGGACAATTACGTTCACGAAAAGACATACAGGGTGAGAAGCCAGAAACAGGCCACCTAAATAACTCGGCTGCTATTATTGTTAGGAAGAAATGCATCAGATGGAACTTGCTTGGTTTCGAGGGAGTATTAATCAGATGTTAGTAACTTTTTTGTAGTTAGACGCGTAAACGACATATGAAGGTCAACTTCATTTTTAAATGGTATGTGGTATTATTTGATACACCAATCGATGCAGCTGGACATTCGTTATAAAAACGTACAAACCTATATATGTCGAAAAGTTAATAATTCAGGAGATATTTCAATTTACACTAGAGGGCTATTGTTGCTCGCTCGCTTCGCTCGCTCGCGAGTAGGGTTGTTTTTGCTCGCTCGCTTCGCGAGCTCGCGGGTAGGACTGCTCTTGCGAGAGGGTTAGTGATACGCATGGCTAGTAGGGCCTACTGATATTAATGTTTTTTATTTGGTGTGTGACTCTCCAAGAGTCACACAAAGAACTTCCCGATTCGTTACTCCTTCGCCAACATCGCTAACATCGTTTTTTTTTGTACTTTCATCGATATTCTCCCAAAATGTATTCTTGGGAGTAGAGATGATTAACCCACTCTTGCATTGGAATAAGTTTCGATTATTCCAAGCGGTAACATTAGCATCAGTTAAAAAAAAAAATTTTTTTTAAATCTAAAAAAAAATTTTTTTTTAAATCTAAAAAAAAAATTAAGAAAAAAATTTTTTTATGTAATTGCGTTTGGTTCTTTGGTGGAAAATTTTCGTCCTCCCTTATAAATTGCATTGTAGAATCAACTCTTTTCCAAAAAAAAACTAAAAATCTAAAAAACTACTTGACCAATATGGACCAAAATCTAATCAGCTCTAAGTTACGACGGGGCACATCGATTGCATCATTCATCATCCTGATCGCGTTGTTACTTTTTCTGAAAACGTTAACGAAAAATTTGATTACATGAAACGGCCATACGCACACACACACACACACACGCACACGCACGCACGCACGCACGCACGCACGCACGCACGCACGCACGCACGCACGCACGCACGCACGCACGCACGCACGCACGCACGCACGCACGCACGCACGCACGCACGCACGCACGCACACACACACACACACATACGAACATTTTGCTGAAAATAGTCTAAAATGACTGCAATGACCATGAAACGTGAAGATCTGCTAAAAAATCGATTTTCGATTTTCGGGGTAATTACAATAACTTCCCTATAAAATCGGGAAGTTAATAACTCTAAAATACCATTACTGTCGTACTAAGACGTTGGTGTTTACTTACTTGTGTAACGTCTTAGTACGGCAGTAATGGTATTTTAGAGTTATTTAAATTGAAATATCATCTTAACTATTAACTTTTCACCATACATAGGTTAGTATCTATTTCTAACGAATGTCCAGCTGCATCGATTGATGTATTAAAAAATACCTCATTCCATTTAAAAACTAGAGGGCTATTGTTGCTCGCTCGCTTCGCTCGCTCGCGGGTGGGGTTGTTGTTGCTCGCTCGCTTCGCGAGCTCGCGGGCAGGACTGCTCTTGCGAGAATGTTAGTGGTACGCATGGCTAGTAGGGCCCACAGCTATTAATGTCTTTCATTTTGTGTGTGACTCTCCACGAGCCACACAAAGAACTTCCCGATTCGTTAGTTGCTGTATATTATTATTATTATTTATTAAGTGTACGTTTTAAGAAGATTATACGTTTTCAGGGAAATTCAATAGTTTTCTACTTATCAAAATGTTTGCTATATGGCATCGCATTAAACCAATATCGTATGCTCGTTGCTCGCTTGGTTCCTTGTTATAGCATACTAATGTTGCAAAATAAATTGTCTTAATTAGTTTTTCGCAAACGATACAACTCATCATTATCCGGGTTTGCAGTATTGATCTTGGTTTTCTTCGATACTATTAATTTAAATTTTCTCAAAATATATAAACCGCTCAATTTTGAAACTCTGCTCAGTGCTACATACAACATTTGCAAAGTTCGTATTTCTGATGTTTTAAAATCCATACATACTTTCTCGTATGTTTGTCCCTGACTTTTATGAATCGTAATCGCTTCAGCAGGAACCACTGGAAATTGACTACGTGTGATTTGTTATTTTTCTTCGCTCGAAATATTTACTTGATTCGATATTTTTTTGTTAAATTTTGATTTATATTTGCATTTTTCATATAATCACGATAACGAGTTCTTACTTTCACTCCTACTATGGCCAATTGACAATCTAACCACAATATAGACGGAATTTTAGTATTTTCTTGAAAAGTAATAACTTTTAATGTTCCGCATGCTCCATTAACCAATCCGTCTTCAACATCAATGTTATTAATTATCATATATTTTATATTAATTTTCAATTTAATCTCAGTTAACAATTCGTTTTGAACTGATTGTTTATTTAAAGATTGTAATATAAATGTTTTTGTACTTTCATCGATAATCTTTGAAAATGTATTCTCGGCGATGATTAACTCATTCTTGCATTGGAGAATTTTCGATTATTGTAAGCGGTTACATTAGCATTAGTTGCATAATTGGACAAAACGTATTTTTAATTAAAAAAAACAAGAAAAAAATTTTTTTTTTAATTTTATAAAAAATTTTTTTTTAATTTTATAAAAAAAATTTTTTTTTTAAATATGTCTAATATATATATATATATATATATATATATATATATAGTTACGTTTACTTCTTCGGTCGATATGCCTTTCGTATAAATTGCAATGTTTAATCAACTCCTTTCGAAAAAAACTAAAAAACTACTTGACCAATATGGACCAAAATCTAATCAGCTCTAAGTTACAGCGGGGCACATCGATTGCATCATTCATCATTCCGATCGCGTTGTTACTTTTTCTGAAAACGTTAACGAAAAATTTGATACCATAGAAACGGACATACGCACGCACGCACACACACACACACACACACACACACACACACATACCGACATTTTGATAAAAATAGTCTAAAATGACTCCAATGACCATGAAACGTGAAGATCTGCTAAAAACTCGATTTTCGATTTTCGGGGTAATTACAATAACTTCCCTATAAAATCGGGAAGTTAAAAATGAAGTTGACCTTTATATGTCCTTTACGCGTCCACCTACAAAAAAGGTAATAACATCTGATTAATGCCACCTCGAAACCAAGCAAGTTCCACGTCATGCATTTTTTCCTAACACCAATAGCAGCGGAGTTATTCAGGTGGCCTGTTTCTGGCGCCTCATCCTGTATATGTAGTGACACATCGGTGACCTTGAAAATTACGAAAAAACCGTTCATTCACACCAAATACCATTCAAATGACACAAAAAAATTGTTCACCTTGTCGAAATTAAAGAAGATATCCTAGGGGTCACACCTAAGTGAGACATCCTGTATACATGTAGGACACAATTTTAGATATATTAACCCTTTGCACTCCGAGCTATTTTAACTCGAAAATTAAACATTTCTTCCGGCTTTGAATAATTCGATTCTACATATACATATAATTTTCTTCATTTTATGGATATGAAAATAATGTAACGGCTACTCTTTACTATATCAGACTCAAAATTTGTGTCTTTCTTTCCCCAGATGTATGCACTTCCCATAAGGGGAAAAAACTGTTTATTTGGGCATGCGGACTGGACCTCCTGCATGGACACGTGATTTCAAGAAGGGAGCAAAAGTCACGTAGGCAAAGCCTCCGTACGTAACACACTAATACCGGTTTCACGTCCAAGTTGCCTTATACTAACATGCTAGTTTTGTTCACATTTGCTTCACGAGTCACAGTCTTACGTCTCGCACGAATGTTTCTGTTGACACTACCAGTCTCACAAAATGTTTGAATATTACTTGAGAGTAGATGATACAGGCGGGTTCTAATTCACTTTTTTGGGGCTAAAAAAGCGGAATGAGGTAAACGAGGGAAGGGGTTATTGCGCGAGCCCGTTCGAAGGCGAGGGGGAGGGGGAGGGCGGGGGGCAATACAGCGAGCTCCCTTATCTTGAAAGGGGCAAGGGGGAGGGGTCCTTTTCCAGGACAGTTTCCTGGTATTGCGTTCAGGGCCAGTTTACTGGTATTGCCGCGTTCGTAGGCGAGGGGGAGGGGGCGGGAAGGGGGGATCCACGTGGAGCCCGTTCGTAGGCAAGGAGGAGGGGCGGGGAGGGGTGATCCACGTGTTATATTTTCGATGCATCGTCTTCTTATCTATATCGCGGCCAGCCAGCATACATAGCCAACGTAAACACAGCGTAAACACTCATGCCCGAAACGTGTTTCGATATATCCATCATTATCTTTTCGATGCATCGTCTTCTTATCAATATCGTGGCCAGAGGAGCGTTTCAATGTTTTCCGTCTGTCATCACTATACAGCCGGCCAGCGTAAACGCTCATTAAGGAGTGCGTTTCAAATCATTTCTTTCATCTTTTTATTATAGTTGGTGGAGAGGGTAAGAATGAATGAACAGGGCGCGATGGAACGTGAATTGCTGTCATATCATTCATGAACGTTCCATCGTTGCAAGCGTTTGTCGTATTAAAAGTTATTCGGTATTCGAGCAATTATACCGCGGCGCATCAGCTCGGACAATATGTTTGGTGTTTCACGTGAGATTTAAAGATCAGCCATTTTTCCATACGTGACGGTTTTCGCGTACTGCCCGTTGGACTTGTGAGTGTGTGTGGAATGAACGTATCAGGAGGAACAAAAAATAAATTCGTATTCGAGCGATCATTTCTCCATCGAGCGGAAAACGTTGGTGGAACGTTTAATGCAGAATGATGCAACGAGTCGCGTATGTTTCGCTTACACGAAAAGATTTAGTAAAATTGTGGCACGATGGACGGTGATCGAATACCCATCCACAATATTGGACATCATCGAAACGGGCGAACGTCGCATCGTTGGATGCAAAGTGTAATTACATTTTTGAGAACTGGAAATTTAACGAACGACATCAAATCGAAACTGAAAGAAATATTTTGTTAACAACTGTGCGGTAGCAAGATGATTGAAACGTCGAAAAAAGTGTCGAAGTGTTTGTCACGCATGTCGGTGCAGCTGAAAACTATGGACGAGTATCGCGAATGGCATCGCTCGTACATCGAATGTCTACAGTGTTGTGTCAATTATCTAGCCTGTGCGAAGGATGAATTGTCGATAGGCGAGAAATTTAGTTTAATATCGACTATGTGCCGTATGAAAACTTTGAACGTTTCGTTGAACCATCGTATTTCCTCGTCGCACGTCGGTAGAGGTTTAGACGATCGCAAGGGTGCGAGAGCCTCGACGCTTCGTTTGGAAAATGTCGAGTCGGTGTTTAAAAATCGCGATGTCAAATCGAAATTGAAACAAATATTTTGTTAACAACCGTGTGGTATCAAGATGATTGAAACGTTGAGAAAAATGTTGAAGTGTTTGACACGCATGTCGATGCTGCTGAAAACTATGGACGAGTATCGCGAATGGCATCGCTCGTGCATCGAGTCTCTGCAGTGTTGTTTCAATTATCTAGCCTGTGCGAAGGATGAATTGTCGGTAGGCGAGAAATTTAGTTTAATTGCGACTATGTGCCGTATGAAAACTTTGAACGTTTCGTTGAACCATCGTATTTCCTCGTCGCACGTCGGTAGAGGTTTAGACGATCGCAAGGGTGCGAGAGCCTCGACGCTTCGTTGAGAAAATGTCGAGTCGGCGTTTAAAAATCGCATATCGACCGGCATCGTTATCAACGTCGAACATATCGATCCGAAACAATTTTTACAACACGCGAAACGAATAATTACGGGACGCGTTACAGAATTTTTAAATACGCATTCATCACGAATTCATGCAGCGCGCCAACGAGGTTTCCGTGAAAAGTTTCGGCACGCGAAACGTCGCGTTGTTTCGGACGAGCAACCTACGACAGTGGTATCAGGGAGACGTTGTACCGACGATTTTGACATCGTTGGAAAAGTTTCAAGAGCGAGACAGCGGGTGGGCGCTGTCGAAGATACTACATTTGATCGTGAACTTTAGCAAATATCAGCCGTTGCAAGCCGGCTGCACCGCTGCAAGCTACTTGCCTCGAATTATACAGCTGAAAAGAACGGTCGTGAACGTGAACAGCAACGACGAAGCGTGCTTTTTTTGGGCGGTCGTGGCGGGTCTCTATCCGGCCGAGACGAATCCGTCGCGTTTGTCATCGTATCCGCACTACAATACGGTGCTTCGAACCGAAGGTTTTCAATCACCCATGCTGTTCAAAGACATTCGGAAATTTGAACGAGAAAACGACGTTTCCGTGAACGTGTTCGAATGGGTGCGCAAGAAATGCGTAACGCTTCATTTGACCGGGAAGAAACGGAGGAGGCATGTCAACTTGCTGTTTCTACAGAATGCTGCACAGACGCATGGTCATTTCGCATGTATACGAAATTTGTCACGATTGGTTTCGTCGCAGCTTAGCAGGAAGAAAAATCTCAAGTATATTTGCGATCGGTAAGTTGGACGTTTTTGTTTTTTAAAAATTCTTTGATGCAAAAAAGACATGATTTTTCCCTTCCCACAGATGCTTGCAATATTTTCCTACGCCGGAGAAATTAAACATTCATACGATCGACTGCGAACGGATGAACGATTGTGCTCTGGATCTTCCAATATCGGAAGAAGATAAGTGGTTGCGGTTTAAGAACTACACGAACAAAGAACAGGCGCCGTTCGTTATCTATGCTGACTTGGAGTGCCTGCTGCTGCCTGGGGAACAGGAAGGCCGTGCGGCACGCGTACAGTATCAACATCACCACGCGTTTAGTATAGTATACTACATGCATTGTCGCTATGACCAATCGTTGTGCGAGTATCAGGTTTATCGCGATAAAGAGGGATACACCGCATGGTTCGTGAACAGGTTGTACGAGCTGAGTTGTAAATTACAGCCGATATTCGACAAAACGGTCCCAATGAATCCGCTAACCGAAACGGAAAAATTAAATTTTCGTACGGCCACGCATTGTCACGTCTGCGAGAAACCGTTCGACACTCCGGCGAGGGTGCATGATCATTGTCATTTCACGGGCGCGTATCGTGGTCCGGCTCATAACGGATGCAATTTGAACTATCAATCTTCGTACGTGATACCGGTGGTTTTCCATAATTTATCAGGCTACGACGCGCATTTCATCATCAAAGAATTAGCAAACTCGTTCGAGGGACGGATAAACGTGTTGCCATTGACGAAAGAGAAGTATATCTCTTTCACGAAAAACGTTCGTATCGAGAGACAGTTCAAGTTCTTGAACTCGTGTCTGGACAAGCTGTCGTCATACTTGGACAAAAGTAAATTACGCATCGTACGAGGTGGATTTACACAACTTTCCGACGACGATTTCCACCTGTTGACCAGAAAAGGCGTTTTTCCATACGACTATCTGACATCGTACGATAAATTAAACGATACATGTTTGCCGCCGCGCGAAGCATTTTACAATCGGTTGAATGGTAGCGAGATATCCGACGTCGATTACCTTCACGCGAATACGGTTTAGTCGCGTTTCGCTATACAAACGCTTGGACAGTACAGCGATTTATACTTAAAATTGGATGTGCTGTTGTTGGCGGATGTTTTCGAAAATTTTCGCGATGACTGTCTCGAGAATTACAAGCTCGATCCGGCGCATTATTACACGCTCCCCGGTTTCGCGTGGGACGTGATGCTGAAAATGACAAAGATTGAATTGGAGTTGTTCACCGACGTCGACATGCTTTTGTTCGTGGAGCGAGGAATACGTGGCGGATTGAGTCAGTGTACACACAGATATGCGCGCGCAAACAACAAATATTCGTCTACGCACGACTCGAGTAAACCATCCACCTACTTAATGTATTTCGACGTGAATAATTTGTACGGTTGGGCCATGTCGCAACCTCTATCGTACAGAGACTTTCGATGGGTGGACGTGGACAATTTCGACGTCGAATTCGTTCCGATCGATAGCACCGTAGGATACATTTTGGAGGTGAATTTAGAGTATCCGCGCGAAATTCACGATGCTCACGCGGATCTTCTGTTTTGTCCAAGTCACGACGCGGCGACCGACTCGAGTCAAAGAAAGTTGATGGCAACACTTCGCGATAAGGAACGATACGTTGTACATTATCGATACCTCCAACAAAGTTTAAAACACAATCTGAAATTGAAGAAAATTCATCGAATTCTAGAGTTTCGACAGTCGCGATGGTTGCATAGCTATATCGATTTGAACACAAAATTACGCGCCAACGCGACCAACGATTTTTCCAAGAATTTGTTCAAATTAATGAACAATGCTGTGTTTGGAAAAACGATGGAGAACGTTCGAAATCATGCGATCGTGAAATTACTTTCTCGATGGAACGGTAGACACGGCGTCGAACGATTGATAGCTAGACCAAATTTTCACAGCTATACGGTGTTTTCCGAGGACTTCGTCGCGATTCAGCTGAAAAAGCTGCTCGTTAAATTTTACAAGCCAATCTATGTAGGCATGGCTGTATTGGATATATCCAAATTTCATTTGTACAGCTTTCATTACGAGTACATGTATCCAAACTTCCAGCAAGATTGTAAGATTTTGTACAGGGTGTAAAAAAAGTAATGGTCATCCGTCCTAGGGGTGAATCTACACCTCTGGATCGGTGAACATTTGTAAGAGAAACTTGCCGCAAAATTGTTTATAACACAGAAAATTAGTGTTAAAGTTTTTTTTGCATCAACGCATTCTACTCATCGAGAAGAGGAAAAGTTTGAAGGAGCCATATGTCACAAACAAATAGTTATTGAGATATAAGCTGTTAAAGTTTTTGCAAAATTTGATTGTGTGGAATCATACGTATAGACAAAAGCCTACTACTACAGTCCACACGTCCGTGTCGATGAGACAGACGATGATCGTGTGCGTGCCGCGAGACAGACGAAATTTAAAGGGGCATTCGTCGCTAGGCCCGTACCAAGTCATTGTCCCCCTGCGCATTCAAATCGTCAATGTGCAGTTGAGAATTTCAAGTTAAAATATTAATCCTACATTATTAAACACTAACGTAAAGAATACTTACACATTTTTCAGGGTCTTCTATTCCTTCGGCGGATCCACAGCACACTACCATTTACGCCGATTTTTCTTAATAGTTGTGCCTGTCTTCCTGGTTCAATGTGGGCACCACCAGTGTCCAAACACACACTTAACCGTTCCTTTAAATTCCGCCGCACTCTTTCACATATCTCCATTTTGGCTTTTATTATTTCAAAAGCGTTTTCAATTTTTAATTTCAACTCCGCTACATTATTTATATGTCCGCCTGACCTATAAACAATACTCTTGACTAGAGCTAGTACCTTTACCCGAGTATATGAGATACCCGGGTGCTCGGGTACCCATGAGACACCCAGGTAGAGCAAAAATACCCGGGTATCTCATAAGACAGCCGAGTACCCGGGTACCCGGGTGCCCAAGCATCTTATAAGACAGCCTAGTACCCGGGTACCCGGGTGCCCAAGCATCTCATGAGATCTCAGAACTGGCTACTAGAATTATTACTACCCGAGCTGAATTTCGGTTATGATTCGGTCCTGTTATTCTGTATTCTGTTCGGCCCAAGAACGTACAATGTATGCAAGCAGACAGAGTGACCGTAAATTAACATGTATATGATTAAAAAACACAACTAGAGGGCTATTGTTGCTCGCTCGCTTCGCTCGCTCGCGAGTAGGGTTGTTTTTGCTCGCTCGCTTCGCGAGCTCACGGGTAGGACTGCTCTTGCGAGAGGGTTAGTGATACGCATGGCTAGTAGAGCCTACTGATATTAATATTTTTTATTTGGTGTGTGACTCTCCAAGAGTCACACAAAGAACTTCCCGATTCGTTACTCCTTCGCCAACATCGCTAACATCGTTTTTTTTGTACTTTCATCGATATTCTCCCAAAATGTATTCTTGGGAGTAGAGATGATAAATTCACTGTTGCATTGGAATAACTTTCGATTATTCCAAGCGGTAACATTAGCATCAGTTAAAAAAAAAAAATTTTTTTTAAATCTAAAAAAAATTAAGAAAAAAAATTTTTTTATGTAATTGCGTTTGGTTCTTTGGTGGAAAATTTTCGTCCTCCCTTATAAATTGCATTGTAGAATCAACTCTTTTCGAAAAAAACTAAAAATCTAAAAAACTACTTGACCAATATGAACCAAAATCTAATCAGCTCTAAGTTACGACGGGGCACATCGATTGCATCATTCATCATTCTGATCGCGTTGTTACTTTTTCTGAAAACGTTAACGAAAAATTTGATACCATACAAACGGACATACGCACACACACACACACACACACACACACACACACACACACACACACACACAAACATTTTGATAAAAATAGTCTAAAATGACTCCAATGACCATGAAACGTGAAGATCTGCTAAAAAATCGATTTTCGATTTTCGGGGTAATTACAGTAACTTCCCTATGAATCGGGAAGTTAAAAATTGTTCGGCATAATCGGGCAATTATTGATATCTCGACCTGTTCAGAATTGTACTTAAATGGCATTATGGATTGTACTGTGAATCCGCCTTTAATGCTGAGGGGTCACGTGATCCCCTCTCGTTTGTAATTGCTCCGCGGACGCGAGCGACGTTAGACGTTAACCACGCTTACAACGTAAAAGACGTACACGAAAACGAGGATCGCGAGAACGTACAGTTAATGGTATGCGCAGTTACCAATTGTATCCGACCAGTGTGAACCGGCAATATACTGCAATAAACTCTGTGATATTTAACCAATTAAATATCAGCATTACTTTCTAAACACGACCACTACACTGATTTCGATGATTTTTTATTATGGTATACAAATCGACATTTTGAACAAATAGTGTTTGTTATTTAAACAATTATTTAAATACATTTTTATGCTGCACATATAATGTATACAAATTTGTTTATATACTAATTATTTAAATTATTATTTATTATTATTAATTTTTTAACAATTTTTTAAATAAATAGTTTCTTATTGTGACGGTTACAGAACCGATCTCTTTTGACTTTCTCACGAAAATCTCTTCGAGATCGTGTCTGGCAGGAAGCATCCCTAGATAACGGAATCATATCTCAAGTCCCCTTTTAACGAAGACCGAGCTCTGGCTCGGTTTAATGGAAAGTGACAAAAAACGAGAGTCTGGCACTAGACGACTTTAGATAATTGATATTTCCCCCACTCATTTTAGGGGTATATAAACCCGTGTATTTCTATCATCGGGGGCTAGTATCTTCGTAGTCACGAATCGTGTCACGTCGTGCTGTATTCTCGTTAGGTCAATTTCCAGCTAGATCGGGCTAGAGTTCCCCTTCGAAACAACGTCAACCATATAGATTCCGTGTATTCGGTATTTAATCTATTAGGCAGTCTTTAACGTATTGACTTGAGACCCCCGCATTGCCAGTGCGTCAAACTGAGCACTTCTTTAGGTAAATATTCAATTATAGTTTTTCATTTCTTACGCGACATCTACACATCACACATCTGTAATACATCTCTTATTTACAATATATACATATTTGTGTGTTTTGATAAATTCGCGTAAGATCACTTAACCCTTAATTATCGTTCCACAATCCTATTAGAATAATTGAACGTTCCCACATGATACAATCTAACCGCTCGGATTGTATCAATTCGATTATACTTGTTACGAGGCCCACTAACAATTCCCATCCAAATCATCCAACCTTGCGGCTCCCTGATAATCGTATCAGGTTCGTCCGCGTCCTAACGACTCCCTGACAATCGTATCAGGTTCGTCCGTGCCTTTATCCAACCTCCTAGTGGCTCCCCAACAATCGCATTGGGTTCGTCCACATCATACTATTCCCTTCTAGCAATTCTATCATTATATCTTCACCTAGTGGCTCCCCAATAATCGCATTGGGTTCGTCCACGCAATCTGTACTATCCTTGCGGCTCCCTGACAATCGCATCAGGTTCGTCCGCATCCTAGCAGCTCCCTGACAATCGTATCAGGTTCGTCTGCGCCAAACTGCATTCCTAGAGGCTCCCTGACAATCGCATCAGGTTCGTCCTCGCAATCTTCTATCACCTAGTGGCTCCCCAATAATCGCATTGGGTTCGTCCACGCTACAGATAAAAATCCTATACCTTGAGTATAAATACATCGCCGGCCACTAGAGCTGCTCGCGGCCCTGGCTCGTAACATTATAATGCTTACAATTTTATTTGTATATTCACTATTTAAATACGTATTTATTATTAAACAATTATTAGGGGCGCCAGGAGGTACTGAGTGAGTAAGGACGTGTGTCAGAGTGTTACGCTATTTTTTGGAGTTTTAAGTGGAAAAACAACGGAGAAAAATCAGAAATCGAAGGCAGAGAAGGCGGAAGCAACAAGGGAAGGATACAGATATAAGAGAAAGTAAGGGGAAATAACAATTAGCCAGAAATAGGAGGAAAAAATTCTCCATAACACGTGGCAAGTAAGAAACAGTCGGTATAGTGACGTGTGTCAATCAATCAAGCTGCGAGACAATAGGTGGAGCCAGGTGAGAGGATATAGAGGAGTAGAAATATAGATCGACAAGATGATCGGTCGATAAGGTGGGTATCCGGAAAAGATACAGGATAACTAAAAAATAGCACCTGCAAATGAGCTCCCCAGATAAAAACTACAACGTTAAACAAAGAAAGAAAGGAAGACCAACGCTGACGGTACAGCTAGGACGTCAAAGACATGGGAGTGCTGGAAGCATAGAGGAATCTTTTAAAAGAAAAAGAGAAGGGGATAGAGAGAGAGAAAAGGCAGAAAAAGAAATATTAGAATACTTCCAAAAACAAAGAAGGGTAGGAAGATCACCACCAAAGAAAGAAACAGAGGAGGAAGGAACCGAAGAAGAGAAAGATACGTATACCGCGGCAGAAGATAAAAGCAAAAATATGGAAGAAATAACTGAAATAATAAAATCGATAAAGAAAGAAACAATAGACATAAAAAAAGAGAACAAAGAGATAAAACAAGAATTGAAAAACTTAAAAGAAGATTGGAGCCGCAGACAAGCAGAATGGGAAAAAGAAAAAAGAGAAATAGAAGAAAGAATAAAAGGCTTGGAAGCGAAGGAAAAAGATCATCAAGATTTGCTGCAAAGGATAAAAAGACTAGAAAAGGGTGAAGAGGAGAGAGAGAAAAGTGTGAGAAAAAATAACATAATAATTAAAGGGGAGGACTTAAAAATAGAGGTAACACCAAAGCAGACAGTGGAGAAGCTAATAAAGGACGAATTACAGGAAGAGGTAGAAATAGAAGATGCATTCTGGATAAAGAAGAACCAAGGAGGAAACATACTGTTAGCGAAATTAAAGAACTGGCAACAGAAAAGGATGATAATGCTGAAAAAAAACAAACTCAAAGGTAAAAAAATCTATATAGAGAACGATCTAACCAATAGGGAGAGAAAAATTCAAAGAGAAATCTACGAAATAGCAAGAACAGAAAAAAATAAAGGAGAGAAAGTTAAAATAGGTTACAAAAAACTGCAAATCGGAAATAAATTTTTTCACTGGAAAGACGACGAAACAGGAGTCGAAGAAAAAAATTTTGGAGAAGACAGAACACGAGGAATCTCCATACAACGGGAGGACCTCCGAGCCAGAACAGAAAAGCAAGAACACGTCCACGCCCGGAATGCACGTGACAACTTACACTCAAGGCGAAGCAGCTCTGCAAACTAGATCAATTGACATAAGCAAGTGTACAACAAAAGCCAAAAGCGAATATAGTACAGCTAAAATAGGATTCTGGAACATAGCTGGTCTAACAAATAAAGATAAGAATTTTTGGGACTTTGTTAAGCAATGGGACTTTATCGGATTAATAGAGACGTGGATAGAAGAAAAACAATGGGAAAAAATAAAAGGAACCTTACCACACGAATTTAATTGGAAGTGTAAATATGCAACCAGAGAAAACAAGAAAGGTAGAGCGAGCGGAGGAATTATTACCGGCCTAAGGAAAAGTATACAAGAAGAGGAGCCAAGAAAAGAATTAAACTTTGGAGAAGAGAGAAGAATAAGGATAGGAGACGAAAGATGGAGAATAATAACAGTATATAGTAGAGATATGGGAAGCACAAAGGAAGAAATACAAAAGGTGATAAGGGAAACAGAGGAAGGAAAATTGATAGTTGGAGGGGATTTCAATGCGAGAACAGGCAGAGAAGGCCATATTTACCAATTTGGAGAAAAAAATAAGACAAGGAAATCTAAAGATAAAAAGATTAATTCTGAAGGCAAACTATTACTAGAGTTAACGGAGGAGAGAGGGTGGAACATACTAAATGGTAACACGGAAGGAGATGAAGTAGGAGAATTCACGTATGTCGGCCCACGAGGAAGCACGGTGATAGACTATGTAATAGCGAACGCAGAGACGACCGAAAATATCAAGAAACTAACAGTAGAAGAAAGAATCGAGTCAGACCATATGCCCGTTATAGTAGAATTGTACAAGAAAATGGAAAGACAAAAAGAGAAAAGCGAAAAAAGTCATAGAACAAAGAGCGTCTGGACAGAAGATAGCAAACGGGAGTTCCAAAAGGAACTAGAAAAAAGAAACTTTAACAAGTCACACATCGATGACATGGTAGAAGAATTAATAGATAGCATAAATAAAGCAGTGCAGAGAAAAGTAATTCAGATAAAAAAATGGAGAATAGGAAGCTTTAAATGGTGGAACGTGGAATGTACAAACAAAAAAAGAGAGGCGAGAAAAGCCCTGAGAAAATGGAAGAAAGGAAAGGGTGAAAAAGAAAATTATCAGGAAAAGAGAAGGGAATTCAAGAAAGTATGTGAAGAAAGAAAAAGAGAACTGCAGGAGACCATGGAGAAAGAGATAAGCCAGATTAAAGATGAGAACCAAATCTGGGATTTCATAAACAAAGAAAGAAGAAAAAGAATAGGAATCACAGAAAACATAGGAATGAATGAATGGAAAGAATACTTTAAAGAACTATTAGAAGGGGAAGATGATTATAACAAAAAAGAAAAGGAAGAAGAAGAAATCGAGACTGGCAGAGAGGAAGAAATAACAGAACTAGAAGTAAGGGATCAGATAAAGAGACTGAAAAAGAAAAAGGCAGCCGGAGAGGATAGAATTGAAAATGAAGCCTGGATTTTCGGAAATACAAAAATAATAAGGAGGCTAACAAAAATTTTCAACGAGGTATGGAGAGGTAAAGGGTTCCCAGAGAGATGGAAAGAAGGAGTGATTTCACCCATCTTTAAGAAGGGCGACAGAGAGAAAGTAAGCAACTATCGAGGAATAACAATTCTCAACACTGCTTATAAGATATACGCAATGGTCTTAGAAAAACGACTGAAGGAAGAATTAGAAATGAAGAAAATAATCCCTGACAACCAAGCAGGTTTTAGAAGCGGTAGATCGACAATAGACAATATATTCATTCTAAACTACTTAGCAAACAGAGAGTTGCAGACTAAAGGAGGGAAACTGTATACATGCTTTATAGATTTGAGTGCAGCCTTCGATAAAATAAACAGAGAAAAACTAAAGAAAATTATGGAAAAACAAGACATCAGCAGACGGCTAAGGATAAGAATTGGAGAAATCTATGAGGAAACAAGGAACATAGTAAGAATCAAAGGACAAATGACATCCAAATTCTGGACAACAAAGGGAGTAAGACAAGGATGCCCACTAAGCCCGACCCTATTTAACCTATACATAGCGGACCTAGAAGAGACAATGAAGAAAAACCAAGCGGGAGGTATAGTAATAGGGAGAGAAAAAATCTGGACATTAGCATATGCAGACGATATGGCGTTACTAGCGAAAGACCCTCAAGAGCTGAAAGATATGTTAAAAAGAGTTGCAAAATATCTCGATGATAAAGAATTGCAGCTGAACACGGATAAAACTAAAATTATGATATTCCATAAAGGGAGGGGGAAGAAGAAGAAAGAAGGATGGAAATACCAAGGTCAAGAATTAGAGGTAGTGAAGGAATTTAAATATCTAGGATATCATTTCCAGAAAAACGGAAGCAGCGAAGCACATATAAGAGAAACAACGAAGAAGGCTAGAATAGCTATGGCACAAGTATGGGGAATAGGTCAAAGAAAGTTTAGAAACAATCATGAGAGACGAATGAAGATGTTTAACAGCCTAGTCAAAAGTATTTTACTGTACGCTTCAGAGATATGGGGATGGATGGAGGCTGAGAAAATGGAAAAAATACAGGAGAAATATATACGCTGGACCTTAGGACTAGATTTTAACACACCTGCATATCTAATACTAGAAGAAACAAAAACGGACAAAATAAGAATAGAAGCGGGAAGAAGAGCATTAAGATACGAGGAGAAAACAAAAAGTCAGAGCAGCAACGCAATTCTAAGGGAAAGTTGGAAAGAGATAGACAGAAAACAAGAAAAGAGGAAGTCAAAATGGGAAAAAATAAGAGATTCGTATTACACGAACAAAGGAGTAGACATGGAAATAATGGAAGCGGAAAGAAGAGAAGGTAAAAAGTACGAAGAAGGTATGATACAATCAGATAGAGCGGAGCAGTTACAGTGGCAATACGACAAAATAACTGAAAGCAGATACAATAAACAGTATAGAGAAATTAGGGAGGCTCAGATAGCAGAATACCTAAGTAAATCATACGAGGGCAGAGACCAAAGAATGATTGCAAGATTCAGATGTGGGAATGAGGAACAGAACAATAAATATTGGACCAAAGAGAAGGATAGAGTCTGCAGACTCTGTAAAGAGAAGCCAGAGACTCTAAGCCACATGTTAAGAGATTGCAAAGAGCTGGAAAGAGTAAACATAGTAGAGCGAGGAATTCTGAAAGGAGACAAAGAGGGCACAGAGTGGATGAGGAGAGTAATAGAAAAACGAAATAGAAACAAAGATAATGTTTAAATATACACTGACACAAACACACTTGTATCCCCCATTTTAAGGCCGAAAGGCATAAAATAAACCTATTTACTACTATTAAACAATTATTAAATACATTTTTATGCTGCACAAATAATGTATACACATTTGTTTAGATAATAATTATTTAAATAGTTTTTAATTATTATTTATTGTTTAAACAATTTATAAATAAATTAATTTTTATAATGTATAGAAACTTGTTTTATTTGTTATTTTCATTATTATTCCAATAATAATTTATTGTTAAAATAATTGTTTAAATAAATAACTTTTTGAATGGATGAATAAAGAAATAAATTGTAAAAATTTATTCATTTAGAATTTAAACAATTATTGTAACAATAAATTATATTATTGAAATAATAATTCAAATATTGAATATAGAAACAAGTTATAAAAATTTATATGTTTAAACAATTATTTCGACGATAAATTATTATTGCAATAATAATTAAAATAATGAATATAAAAATAAATTATAAAAATTTATATGTTTAAACCAGTGGTGAGCAACCCGCGGCGTATTGTGGGTCAAAAGTGGAAAGACTACGCGCGGGCCTCAACCGGCAAAGCAAGCAATAGTAAATACTTTGTTGCGTCGCGCAGCGCCGGATTCCGACGGGCTGCAGGCAGTTTGCCAGCGGGCCAAATGCGGCCCGCGGTCCTGCCGGTTGCTCATCACTGATTTAAACTGTTTAAACAATTATTTCTACAATAAATTATTATTCAAATAATGAATATAGAAACAAATTATAAAAATTTATTTGTTTAAACAATTATTTCTACAATAAATTATTATTCTAATAATAATTCAAATAATGAATATAGAAGCAAGTTATAAAAATTTATATGTTTAAACAATTATTTCGACGATAAATTATTAGTGAAATAATAATTCAAATAATGAATATAGAAACAAATTATAAAAATGTATTTGTTTAATCAATTATTATAACAATAAATTATTGTTGGTTAATTAGTAATTCAAATAGTGAATATAGAAACAAATTATAAAAATTTATTTATTTAAACAATTATTTTAACAATAAATTATTATTGAAATAATAATTCAATTAATGAATATAGAAACAAATTATAAAAATTTATTTGTTTAAACAATTATTCTAACAATAAATTATTATAGAAACAATAATTCAAATAGTGATTATATTATAAAAACTAGAGGGCTATTGTTGCTCGCTCGCTTTGCGAGCTCGCGGGCAGGACTGCTCTTGCGAGAATGTTAGTGGTATGCATGGCTAGTAGGGCCCACAGCTATTAATGTCTTTCATTTTGTGTGTGACTCTCCACGAGCCACACAAAGAACTTCCCGATTCGTTAGTTGCTGTATATTATTATTATTATTTATTAAGTGTACGTTTTAAGAAGATTATACGTTTTCAGGGAAATTCAATACTTTTCTACTTATCAAAATGTTTGCTATATGGCGTCGCATTAAACCAATATCGTATGCTCGTTGCTCGCTTGGTTCCTTGTTATAGCATACTAATGTTGCAAAATAAATTGTCTTAATTAGTTTTTCGCAAACGATACAACTCATCATTATCCGGGTTTGCAGTATTGATCTTGGTTTTCTTCGATACTATTAATTTAAATTTTCTCAAAATATATAAACCGCTCAATTTTGAAACTCTGCTCAGTGCTACATACAACATTTGTAAAGTTCGTATTTCTGATGTTTTAAAATCCATACATACTTTCTCGTATGTTTGTCCCTGACTTTTATGAATCGCAATCGCTTCAGCAGGAACCACTGGAAATTGACTACGTGTAATTTGTTATTTTCCTTCACTCGAAATATTTACTTAATTCGATATTTTTTTATTATTGGTGTTAAATTTTGATTTATATTTGCATTTTTCATATAATCACGATAACGAGTTCTTACTTTCACTCCTACTATGGCCAATTGACAATCTAACCACAATATAGACGGAATTTAAGTATTTACTTGAAAAGTAATAAATTTTAATATTCCGCATGCTCCATTAACCAATTCGTCTTCAACGTCAATGTTATTAATTATCATATATTTTATATTAATTTTCAATTTAATCTCAGTTAACAATTCGTTTTGAACTGATTGTTTATTTAAAGATTGTAATATAAATGTTTTTGTACTTTCATCGATATTCTTTGAAAATGTATTCTCGGCGATGATTAACTCACTCTTGCATTGGAATAATTTTCGATTATTGTAAGCGGTTACATTAGCATTAGTTGCATAATTGGAAAAAACATTTTTTTTAATTAAAAAAAAACAAGAAAAATTTTTTTTAATATATATATGTAGTTACGTTTACTTCTTCGGTGGATACGCCTTTCGTATAAATTGCAATGTTTAATCAACTCCTTTCGAAAAAAACTAAAAAACTACTTGACCAAAATGGACCAAAATCTAATCAGCTCTAAGTTACAGCGGGGTACATCGATTGCATCATTCATCATTCCGATCGCGTTGTTACTTTTTCTGAAAACGTTAACGAAAAATTTGATACCATAGAAACGGACATACGTACACACACACACACACACACACACACACACACACACACACACACACACACAAACATTTTGATAAAAATAGTCTAAAATGACTCCAATGACCATGAAACGTGAAGATCTGCTAAAAATTCGATTTTCGATTTTCGGGGTAATTACAATAACTTCCCTATAAAATCGGGAAGTTAACAAATTATAAAAATTTGTTTACTTAAAAATTGTTTAAACTATAAATAACAATAAATAACTACATAAATAATAAATATTATAAGTCCGAACACAATACAGAATACAGAATGACAGAACCGAAATCCAGAACCGAAAAATAACAGTTATAGAAGCGGAATAAGCCAGATATAAGCCAGAGCCAATATTCTATTTATTGTTAGTAACAGTCATAACATCATTTCGGTTCTTCATAACTGTTTCGAGAACCGGATCCGATATCGTAACAGTTTTCAAGCCCTGGAACCGAGTACAGTAAATGCTCGTTCGTTGTGAAGAGGCATGAGAGTTGAGGTCGCAACGAGCGAATAGTGAAGCGATTTTTGATTTATGACTGCGTCTAGATATCGCGCCGAGCGCGCCGAGCGAGACTTCAATAGAGAGCCGAACAAAGAGAAGGACAGAGTGAAATACGGATCGCGTGACCGAAGCTCGAGTCAATGTGTGGTGTTCACACCGATATACCCGAGCCGACATCAATGTTGCCGCCGTGCGGAGCGACTCGGCCGACTCGGCGTTGACAGGCAGTGGAGGGAGTAGGCACGTCGCAACGACCGCATAGTCAATTTTTCACAACGAACGAGCGTTTACTGTACACGGATAGCCGACTATCTCATGAGATACCCGGGTAGCCGACTATCTCATGAGACACCCGGGTACTCGGGTAATTTTCGTTTACCCGGGTATCTCATGGCTTACCCGAGTACCCGAGTATCTCATAAGTCACAGCTCTACTCTTGACTGCTCCCCAAAGGAAGAAGTCAAGAGGATTTAAATCTGGCGACCGAGGGGGCCAAATATGAGACGCAGGTCTACGACCGATCCAACGCGTGCCAAACATTTCGTCGAGGAAATTTCGAACCATAATTGGAGAATGTGGTGGAGCACCATCGTGCATAAAATAAATGGAACGACGCCGTCCACGTGGCACGACTTCACGCAATTTTCTAATAAAAATTGTTTTTAAAAAATCTAAATACCTTTGACCTGTCAATTTTGACGGTAGATATATAGGTCCGATGATATGATCGCCAATGATACCCGCCCATACATTTATTGCAAAACGTCCTTGATTAAAACGTTGAATAACTGCATAGGGGTTTTGATAATCCCAAATACGGGTGTTTTGTGAATTTTGAATACCGGTATTTGAAAAACTACATTCATCTGTGAAAAGTATGTTTTTAATAAAATCGTCGTTCCTTTCTATTTTATGCAGCATCCACCGGCAAAAATTGCGACTTATTACAAAATCTCCTGGAAGAGATGCTTGCACACGTTGAAACTTGTAAGGTCGCAAACCTTCTTCGCGAATTATTCGATGAACTGTCGTATGCGAAATTTCAATTCGTCGAGCAATACCGCGAAGGCCCATTAAGGGAAAGGCACGTGCAAGAGCAATAACCCGTTCCTCTTTTCGCCAGTGAACACGAGGGCGACCTGGCCTCGAAGTATTTGGTAAAGAAAAATTAGAATTCATTATAGCATCGCTAATGCGATGGTCTAGTCTTTGAAATTCGCGACAGTCCGGAAAATCTCTTTCACGTACCCGCCCCCCTTTATTAATTAGTAATTCGCGATATATATCACGAGCTTCTGAATAATTTCTATTTGCTTCGTCAATAGCTCGAAGCATCAAACGCACATTTCGCGGATTGTAATCAAGAGGCCGTCGAGGCATAACGAAGCTCGTGAAATAATCGATGATAAAAAAAAGTAAAAAAATAATTAATAAAAACGAAACACAAAACACTAAGCACTATGAACAACACTTTTCACATTAAATAAAAAATTACTCCGACGCGCCAAGAGTTCGGTGCTCTTCGCGATTTCCGCGCGAAACTGAGCTCTCTCAGCAATAATGCATTATTGCATTCGGTCAAGGCAGACCGTTTGAAACAAATGAAATCGTTGCCAAGGGAATATGGATTTTTCGAGAATCATCTGGAAATATTGATTTTTCGAGAATCATCAATTCCTTGGCAACGATTTCATTTGTTTCAATTGCATTATTTGCTGAGACAATGACTTGGTACGGGCCTAGCGACGAATGCCCCTTTAAATTTCGTCTGTCTCGCGGCACGCACACGATCATCGTCTGTCTCATCGACACGGACGTGTGGACTGTAGTAGTAGGCTTTTGTCTATACGTATGATTCCACACAATCAAATTTTGCAAAAACTTTAACAGCTTATATCTCAATAACTATTTGTTTGTGACATATGGCTCCTTCAAACTTTTCCTCTTCTCGATGAGTAGAATGCGTTGATGCAAAAAAAACTTTAACACTAATTTTCTGTGTTATAAACAATTTTGCGGCAAGTTTCTCTTACAAATGTCCACCGATCCAGAGGTGTAGATTCACCCCTAGGACGGATGACCATTACTTTTTTTACACCCTGTACACGGACAGCCTGATATACAGGGTGGCCCACATAACTCTGAACAGCTCAATATCTCGAAAACTATGCCATCGATTTTAAAGTTCTTAGTCTTAAATTGTATGGAACGGAAGGGCCTTTCTGACTACATAAACGTGAAATGGCCTCCCTTCCCCATTAACGGGGGAGGGGAGGTACCATTGTAATTTTAAATGGAATCCCCTAGAAAATGTTACATATTTAGATTCTACCGGAAAAAACAAGTCAATTTTGTCTGAAACATTTTTTTGTCAGATACTTCCATGATGAGATATAACAGTTTGAAGTTTCGAGTTGTAGGTACTTGAAGCGCTCGGAAATAGCGTTATGGAATTGTACATACGCGCTTGAGTCCTTTGCTCATTCGTGAAAAAATAAAATGTACAGTACGCAGTATAGCGATTGTACATCATACCCATGGGTCTCTCTCTCTCTCTCTCTCTCTTGGTGAACATTGACGTGGTGAACATCGCTCCGTAAATGCAGTGCATTTTAAGTGGTAAAAGTGTGAGAGAAAATTGTAATTAAGTGTTGTGGCTATAGAACTATAGACAAGGACCAAACCTACAAGTTGGCAGTCGGGAATTTGTTGATTTTTGGATGTTTTATTGATGTGTTTCTTATGCAAGGAAAGTGCCACACGACAGGTAGACATTAGCATTTGACGTGGCGCGAATTGCCGCGGCAGTGTGAACCAGTTGATAATATCGGCGGCAGCCGGTAATTATCGACATGGACGATGAATATGCCGAATATCGATGTTCGGCATGTAAGAAGGCAATAAGAAATCAAGTCGTGAAATGTAAATCGTGTGTTAAACTCTTTTATCATCCAGGCTGTGTGAGTAAGCATAAAATTGTTGATCGAAACCAGGAATATGTGGCATGTCCCGGCCCGTTTGAGAAGTTTTCCGTGGAAAGTGAAAGAATACCATCATCGGCAGGAGCTAGCAGAGATAGACTAGGATCCACAGGATCCATAAATGGACCCAAAGATATCGATATAAAAATAGATTGGCTTGTAAGAACTGTTAAAGAAATGAAAGACGTAACAGCTGGTAAGAAGGAAATAAAAATGATGATCAAGGAGATTGTGCAAGAGGAAGTGGAGACTATTAGGCGGGACCTCGAAGGCTTGCGTAAAATGATACAAGAAGGAATGCATAGATCAGCAGACGGAGGGCACAACAGTTACAGTGAAGCCGTTAAGAAAAAGAAGGAAAATATCATTATCATCAAATCGAAGACTCAGCAGGAAAGCGAGACCACAAAGAAATTAATAAAAAGAAAAAGTTAATATTACAAATATAGCAGTAGGAGTAACAAAACTTAGAAAGGGAAATAATGAACGGTCATTTTGGGATGTGAGAGTAAAAGTGAGATGGAAGAATTGAAAGTCACAGTACAAGACAAACTGGAAAAAGATTATAATATAGCGGAACCAAGGGGAGTGAAACCAAAAATAAAAGTTGTAAATATTGAGGAAGAAGAAATGGAAATGGATGAGGAAAGTCTATTAAATACTATTATGAAACAAAATAAAATTGAAGAGGACAGGGATGAGTTTCATATGCGAATTGTTAAAAGGGTAAAGAAGGAAAAATCTAGCGGAGAAAAGGTGAATGGCTCCCTAATAATAGAATTAGATGAGGGAACGCACGAGGTAATAATGAAAAGAGAAAAATTAAACATAGGTTGGAGAAAATGTCGTGTATTCGACTACTACAGCGTCAAAAGATGCTTCAAATGTTGGGGATATTACCATTTGGCCAAAAACTGTACACGTCAGGAAACCTGTCATAAGTGTGCAGGTGAACATAAAACGAGTGAATGCAAGACGAACAAGAAAAGATGTGTGAATTGCATGCACAAAATAAAATCGTACAATTTGAAGATAAGCGATGAACATGATGCTCTAAGCAGGGACTGTCCAACGTATCTGAGAGCATTGGAAGAGGAAAAGAAGAGGACTAGTGCAAAAAAAGCATTATAGCAAACAAAGACGGAGACGGAGTCAATTGTATACATGAACGCCCAGAGTTTATTAGCACATAAGGATGAGATAATACACCACGTTATGAAGAAAATAAAGCCTGCGATTTTGGCGTTATCAGAGACTAGGTTGATTACTGACATAGAAGATAGTGAAATAAATATACCGGGTTACAATAGATGTGATGCGGAAAATAGGAATACCGGGGGTGTGGCTTTGTATATAAGAGAGGATGTAAATTACGAAATAATATTGTTGAAAAAGATAGTTAGGAACTGCTGGGGCGTTGCGATAAAAGTAAAATTAGAAATGTATAAAGGAGTGATAATGGTAGTGTACCACTCGCCGAGTGCGTCACATGGCGATTTTATAGGATACCTAGAGGAAGTAGTGGAAGAGCTAACGATAAAAGAAGAGTGCATGTTAGTAGGAGACTTTAATATAGACTGTAGGACTCCGTAGTCGTTTTATAGAAATAAGCTCTTAGCAACTATGCAGAGTCTAGGCATGAAACAATATGTTAAGGAACCAACACGAATCACAAATAATAGTAAAACACTCATAGATCTAATCTTTGCAAATAAGGAGATAAATGTACAAGTAGTTCATGAACCGAAGATAACGGACCACGCATGGTTAAAAGTAATACTAAATATGAACAAGAATGTAAGTAAATACAAAGAATTTAGTGGTAGGGACTACAGTAGATTTATTGTGGACGATTTTATTAAGATGGTAGAAAATAATTTATGGGAAAAACAAGTAGTTTCCCAGCATATAGATGTGAATATACGAGCGAGGAGACTTATAAATAGCATAGTAGATGCGCTAGATATCTTGGCACCCAAGAAAGTTTTTAAAATTTCAAAAATTTGGGAAGGTAAACAATGGTATACGAGTGAAATAGAAGAACTGGCGACTAAAAGGGATGAAGCGTATAGAAAAGCATTGTACGAGAACACATATCAGAACTGGAAACAATTCAAAATTAGAAGAAATGAAGTAGTCAAATTAATTAAAACAAAGAAAAAAGAGTACTACGAAAATGTAATTGATTATAATAAGAATAACCCTACAAGTATGTGGAAAGCTCTAAAAAAAGTTATTAGGGGCGAATCAGTAGGGACGAAAGCAATAGATAATATAGACTTTGAAATATTGAATAATAATATCATAGGGTGCAATATGGCTGAGAAATTCAACTTATATTGTATTCAGAGTATTAAGGACATAATAAATTCTATACAGGGGAACAATATTGTGAATGCAAGTAGGAGAACTATATATGTCATTGACAATGAGGGAGAGATGGATAAATTTGAAATGGTTACGGGGGAACAGTTAGCGGAAATTGTTAGGGGGTTACTAAAGAAAAAGGGTACAGAAGAAGGAATAAATAGTGATATATTAAAAACAGTGTTTTGTGTAATACAGGAAGAATTAGTTAGTATAATAAATGAATTATTACGCGAAGGTTGTTTCTTGGACGAATGGAAAACATCCACGATAATTCCAATCCCTAAAGTAGAGAAACCAAGAAAGGCAAGCGAATTTAGGCCTATTAATATGCTACCAATATATGAGAAGGTGCTTGAGATAGTAGTTAAAAAACAAATTGAAGACTATTTGGAGAATAATAATATCATAACGGAACATCAGTCGGGTTTTAGGAAAAATTATTCATGTGAAACAGCAATACAAACAGTCATAGATGAATGGAAATTGATAATTAGTGAAAGAAAAATGGTAGGGGTAGTATTTATGGATCTCAAGCGTGCATTCGAGACGATTGATAGAGAGAGGTTATTAGAAAAATTGTACCAGTATGGCTTTAAGGGAGCGGCTCTAGACTGGTTTAGATCATACCTTCAGAATAGAACACAGCAAGTAAGATATAATGATGAATGCTCTAAATTATTGACTACGGAGTATGGAGTACCACAAGGATCGGTATTAGGACCGTTATTATTCATAATATACATAAATGATCTCGTTAAAGTTTGCCCAGAGGGCTGCAATATAAAAATGTTTGCAGACGATACATTAATATATGTAACAGGTGAAAGTTGTATAGAGGTGGAGAGGAAAATGAATGTAGCATTTAATGTAGTGGAAGAATGGATGAGTATTAACAGACTGAAGATGAACGCAGGGAAAACGAAATATATGATAGTAAGAAGTATAAGAAAGGAATTACAAAGTAGTATGGCTGTGAAATGTTTGGATAAAACTGAGATAGAGCGGGTGGAAATGATAAAATATCTAGGCGTAATTATTGATGATAAACTACGATTTAACGATCATTGTGATTATATGCTAAAGAAAATCGGGAAAAAAATAGGTTTCCTGAATCGAGTGGGAAATTATATTACAGCATATACTAGATGTACTATATATAAGACAATCATAGCACCTCACTTTGAGTATTGTGCGACTCTACTAATCGATATGGGTCATACACAGTTAAGTAGGCTCCAAAAAGCGCAAAACAGAGCGATGAGAGTCATACTGCAATGTGACAGAAGTACAAAAATTGATTGCATGCTCCAAACACTGCAATTTATGAGTGTAAGACAAAGGCTGTACTACAATATGTGCATATTTATTTTTAAGATCTTAAATAAATTGATGCCTGTGCAATTGAGTAATAGACTTAGAATAGTAGGGGAAGCGCGAGAAACTAGGCAGGCGGGGGATATTGTTATTGAATTTCGCAAAACAAGAAGCGCGCAAAAAAGTCTATTTTACGAGGGTGTGCTAATGTATAACGCATTACCACATGAAATTAAACAATGTGACCGACTAGTAATGTTTAAACGAATGCTGAAAGAGTTTGTCATCAATAATGTATAAAACTGTGTATGTATGTATTCAAAATAGCTGAGAAAGCTAATAATAAATCAATCTCTCTCTCCCTCTCTCTCTCTCTCTCTCCCTCTCTTTCTCTGACTCCATCTCTATCTCTGTCTCTATCTCTGGAAGGTTTTAGAGCAAACCGCATTCGAAAAAGTCCATTCGATCAAAAGTTATAAGCAGAAACGTGCCGAAGAGAGGGGGAAAAATGGTTATTGTGTCACAACTTTTGAACCAATGGACTTTTTCGTATGCTATTTGCTCTTAAACCTTCCCGTGGAAAAGCCGCGTCTAACGGTCCAAACCCCAGCTTTCTGCGTTGAGCCGTTCTCAAGTGATGCCGTTACAAACATACATACAGACAGACGCGATTTTATTATATACTAGCTTTCCCCCGCCACGCGTTGCTGTGGCACAGTATTTTTTAAATGCATGTACATACTTGCTGAACGTGATTGTGACAATCTATTTTTTTTCGGTCTAACTCTGTCTCTCTCTCTCTATCTCTATCTCTGTCTCTGTCTCTGAAAGGTTTTAGAGCAAACCGCATTCGAAAAAGTAAATTCGATCAAAAGTTATAAGCAGAAACGTGCCCTCTCTCTCCTTCTCTCTCTCTCTCTCTCTCTGACTCTCTCTATCTCTGTCTCTGTCTCTGGAAGCTTTCAGAGCAAACCGCATTCGAAAAAGTCCATTCGATCAAAAGTTATAAGCAGAAACGTGACCAAAAATGGGCGAAAAAGTGGTAATGGTGTCACTAATGACGTCACAACTTTTGAACCAATGGACTTTTTCGAATGTTCTTTGCTCTTAAACCTTCTCGAAGAAACGCCGCGTCCAACGGTCCAAACCCCATCTTTCTACCTTGAGGCGTTCTCAAGTGATGCCGTTACAAACATACATACATACAGACAGACACGATTTTATTATACAGGGTGTCCCAAAACTCCTTCAAGTCCGGGAAATGGGAGGTTCCTTAGGTCATTTGAAGCAACATTTTCCTTTGCACCAATGTCAGCCGCGGCTTTGTTTAGGAGTTATTAACGAAAAACACTGACCAATCAGAGCGCGCCCTGGGCCGCCGCGCCGCGCCGCGCTCGCATCAGAGCGTTGGCGGTACGCCGTGACATCGCAACGAACAAGAGTTTCTCGATTATGTGAATGCTCTCCGATTTCAATGAGCTTTGGATATGTGGTCAAGACCATTATGCTGAACAACATTTCTCTTTAGAATTTGTGGCTGTCGGCTTTAGTTTACGAGATTATCGCGAGAAACTTTACTTGTAAATCCATGGGCTCGATGTACTACTAGCTTCTATCCGATTTCAATGAGCTTTGGATATGTGGTCAAGACCATTATTCTGAACAACATTTCGTTTTAGAATTTGTGGCTGTAGACTTTAGTTTACGAGAGAATTGTAAAAACTTGCAATTGTAAATCGATCGATGTACTATCTCCTCTCCGATTTCGATGAGCTTTGGATATGTGGTCAAGACCATTATTCTGAACAACATTTCGTTTTAGAATTTGTGGCTGTAGGCTTTAGTTTACGAGATTATCGCGAGAAACTTTACTTGTAAATTCATTATGGGTGTTCATGATAACGGACACGGCCTGCTAATGTCTCCGAAACTAAAGCCGACCGTCAACCATTTCAAAGGAAAAAGATATTTAAAACGTCGAGTTTTATAACATTATTTCAAGGTCATTGAAATCGATGAAGACCCGGATCATCCTTACCCGACTTACGGCAACTTTACCCGAACGAGAAAAGAGGCAGAAACTGATTGTTTTAAAAACTCACTTATTCAGCCGTAAATCCATTTGCTGCTTCGAAATGTGTGTCACTGGGTCACTCGGTGACGAACTGCACAGATGTCTTCGGGTATACGCAGTAACGAAATGTAAGGGACGTACGGCCAGGTCGACGAACTGCACACCCGGTGGTAGATAGTAATAAGGCCTAAGGGATGCGCGGTCAAGTCGACGATCCAGAATTTCACTTTCACTTTCGAATCGATAAATAATTCGTATGTTTATTTCACACAGGTGCCTTGAAATTTTTCCACGCTCACAATCACTGTTCACATTTGTCTACACACATAGTTATGCACTAATAATAATTTCCGTATCCCTTGTACTGCTGCACAAATCACAACAATCAGGTAATGCAATCACTAGACTGCGGATTTCATGCATTTGTAGCAAACATGAGTAGGTGCATTTTAAGACAGTAGAGAGATTAAAATAATTTCAAAACACCTATGTATTATTTTCAACTTCTTAAAGTGATCACAGTAAGAATCAAATATCTGTCTGGCTGCTGTCGCTTTTAATAGCGGCAACCAACTTTCATTTTGCATAAAGATCCGCAGTCTAGTGATTAGTTTAAATATCACTATCAAAACACAGCTAATAGCAACCGTTAGCTTTGAATTGATAAATCTTTGGAGATGTTCTCCCGGCTATACTTCCGTTTATAGCAAAACACAGAATTCGATAAAATTTTGAAAATAGGTTCTTTTTTGACTAAAATGACGATTGCCAGAAGGATTTTTGGCGCTTTTAAAAAAAAATTTTTATCATTTCAATGTTGCGCTCTATCTTACCGACTACTGACTTACCGACTTCGTACTTTATGTTTGTGCTGTGCGCATGCGTTTGTGTGATGTGACAGTTCGTCAAGTGCTGTAGAGGTTAAGAATGAGTCATTTAAATTTGTTTTGCATTGCAAAAAAAATGAAAGATTTTGATTCGACATTAGAATGGGTGAGAGAACTTGGGTTAATTCCAACAGAAAGATATTGTAAAAAACATAAGAATAAAATGATATATGTTAAAATAAGTGGAAAATTAGGTCGCTTTCGATGTAGCAAATTGAGAAATGATAGTCATTGGATTACAGCTGCAAATAATACATGGTAGTTATCAGTTGGTTCATTATTTTTTTTTATTATTCTATACTGTAAAATTCTAATTGAAAATTTTAATAGGTTTGAACGATGCCGTTTCAGTATTGAGAGTTGTATGATTGTGACTTACGGTTTTGCGTGGAAATTTTCATTTGAACAAATACAACATGAGTGCTCTATAGTTGAAAATGAGACGGTTTCCTCAGAAACAATTAGCGATAGATTTTCATTCTGTAGAGAAGTATGTACTCTTGGTCTTGATAGACGATACGAGGTTGAAGGTTCAATTGGTGGTCCTGGTGTTATAGTAGAGATTGATGAATGCAAAGTTGGACGGAGGAAATTTGAAAAAGGGCGTTTACGTGAAGGAGTATGGATATTAGGTGCAATTATTGTGGATGATAATTTTATTTATGTGAGTGAATTGAGCTTTAATAACTTTGATTTGAATATGTTTGTTATGAATGTAGGTATGATAGAGCGAGTAGGGAAGAAATATCGGTTGGAAATATGTCCTGGCAATAAACGTGATGAGATTACATTAATATCTCTTATTAAAAAACATGTAGCAGTGGGTTCGGAAGTCCATACAGATTGTTGGAAGGGATATACTAATTTAAAAGATCATGGTTATATTCATAAAACTGTGAACCATAGTAAAAATTTTGTAGACCCAGATAGTGGAGCGTATACACAAAATATCGAATCATCGTGGCGTGCTTTGCGAGCTCGTCTAAGTAGAGGTGGAATTAAAAAAGATTCGGTTATAGATCATATGTGTGAATATTTATGGCGCTATGAAGTTAAACAGGCTGGCAATGATCCATTTTTACAATTAATTGATGACATTAAATATATATATTCTGGAAATTAATGTAAAATGTATAGAAAATTTCAATTGTTAAACCAAGCGAACCAATATCTACAATGGGAAGATTATGTGATGAGAATTAATTTGGATTAGGTTAATCTGAAAAGTTTATTTATTATTTAGTTACATTATTATTTATGTGATTAGAATGAGTTGTGGTTAGGTCGGGGTGGGGGCGGAGAGGGCCGGCCGTCAGGCCGGCCCGACCACGCATACGAAAATCAAAGTCGGTAAGTTGGTAAGGTAGAGCGCGACATTGAAATGATAAAAAATTTTTTTTAAAAGCGCCAAAAATCCTTCTGGCAATCGTCATTTTAGTCAAAAAAGAACCTATTTTCAAAATTTTATCGAATTCTGTGTTTTGCTATAAACGGAAGTATCGCCGTTCTCCCTACTGCGGCTCGAACGACACTGATTTTCCGCAAGATTTTTCTAAAGATTTTAGGAAGGGCATTTAGAGTGTCGAAATTCGAAATGCACGCTGTAGCACGTTTACGAAAACGACGGGACGGTTAGACGAAAAACAGGATACGAGAAGGACCGCTGTAAGATTTATGGCAATCACATGTTTAGTTTTTCCTGCAGTTTGATACGCAGGGTCGATGGGTAACCATTCGAAAACGTCGTCTGTCCTTCTTTTAGAAAGCTTCTTAAGGAAGGTATAGGACAATAGGGATGCTACGCTGACCTGACATTTTTACCCCTTGCTGGGTGAAAGGACCGATGACGTTTTCGAACGGTTACCCATCGACTCTACGTACCAATCTGCAGGAAAAACTAAACATGTGTTTGCCATAAATCTTACAGCGGTCCTTCTCGCTTCCTGTTTTTCGTCTGACCGTCCCGTCGTTTTCGTAAACGTGCAACAGCGTGCATTTCGAATTTCGACACACTAAATGCCCTTCCTAAGTTCTTTAGAAAAATCTTGCAGAAAATCAGTGTCGTTCGAGCCGCGGTAGAGAGAACATCTCCAAAGATTGGTCAATTCAAAGCTAACGGTTGCTATTAGCTGTGTTTTGATAGTGATATTTAAAGTAATCACTAGACTGCGGATATGGCAATTATTATTAGTGTATAACTATGTGTGTAGACAAATGTGAACAGTGATAGTGAGCGTGGAAAAATTTCAAGGCACCTGTGTGAAATAAACATACGAATTATTTATCGATTCGAAAGTGAAAGTGAAATTCTGGATCGTCGACTTGACCGCGCATCCCTTAGGCCTTATTACTATCTACCACCGGCAGTGCAGTTCGTCGACCTGGCCGTACGTCCCTTACATTTCGTTACTGCCGTATACCCGAAGACATCTGTGCAGTTCGTCACCGAGTGACCCAGTGACACACATTTCGGAGCAGCAAATGGATTTACGGCTGAATAAGTGAGTTTTTAAAACAATCAGTTTCTGCCTCTTTTCTCGTTCGGGTAAAGTTGCCGTAAGTCGGGTAAGGATGATCCGGGTCTTCATCGATTTCAATGACCTTGAAATAATGTTATAAAACTCGACGTTTTAAATATCTTTTTCCTTTGAAATGGTTGACGGTCGGCTTTAGTTTCGGAGACATTAGCAGGCCGTGTCCGTTATCATGAACACCCATAATGAATTTACAAGTAAAGTTTCTCGCGATAATCTCGTAAATTAAAGCCTACAGCCACAAATTCTAAAACGAAATGTTGTTCAGAATAATGGTCTTGACCACATATCCAAAGCTCATCGAAATCGGAGAGGAGATAGTACATCGATCGATTTACAATTGCAAGTTTTTACAATTCTCTCGTAAACTAAAGCCGATCGCTAAAAAGTCTAAAGAGAAATGTTGTTCAGAATCATGGTCTTGACAACATATCCAAAGCTCATCGAAATCGGAGAGGATTCACATTATCGAAAAACTCTTGCTCGTTGTGATGTCGCGGCGTACCACCGACACTCGCTTGCCAGCGCGGCGTGGCGCGCCGGGCCAGGACGCGCTCTGATTGGTCCGTGTTTTTCGATAATAACTCCTAAACAAAGCCGAATTTGACTTTTGTGCAAAGGAAAATGTCTCTTAGAATGGTCTCAGGAACCACCCCCTTTCGGGTACTTCACGAATTTTGGGACACCCTGTATATATATGATCAACTCGCAACAATATATGAGGTTTATTAAAAGAGGAAAAGCTTTATTAAAAGGAGAATAATCCACATAAAAAGTGGATGGAAAAAATAATTCATATCTTAACGCACGCTTTTCGTTTATATATTATTTATTATAAAAATAAGAACAAGAATAACACGAATAACAAGAACAAGATGATATATATAAATCAACTCGCACAATATATGGTTTATTAAAATCTCAAAAACCTTTATAAAAAGGAAAAAAAGTCAGAAAATAACAATAAAAACTATAATTCTTTATTTAGTCCAGCCGCTATACTGTCCGCCGCCCTTTTGAGCCACATTTGAATGGCGATCTCAGTGTCTCGTCTCGTTGCAACGACGCGTCCCTTTTCTACAGCACCTTGAATAAAAATTTCTTATTCTGTTAATTTGTACATGAATCATCACTTTTATGATAACATTAAAATAAGGGCGATACTTACATATTACGAGGTTGGCGATATTTAAGGTATTGAAGAGCTTCTTCCCCTTCCTGCCTAACCGCAGCTATATGTCAACGCCAAATTATTCGTAATTATACAGGGTGTCTCACCTGATTTTGACATCTTGATTTTCTCGCTATTGTTACTCGTATAAAAAATTTTTCAGCATAGGCTTGAATGGTATCGAGTGGAGCATATTTTGATGTTATTAGTTTTTTCGTGAGTGGACGCGTAATGGTCATATAAAGGTTAACTTTTTTTTTTTAAATGGAATGAGGTATTTTTGAATACATCAATCGATGCCGCTGGACATTCCTTATAAAAAGGTACTAACCTGTGTATGTTGAAAAGTTAGTAGTTCAGGAGATATTTCAATGTAAATAACTCTAAACTACCATTACTGTCGTGCTAAGACGTTACACAAGTAGTAAACACTAACGTCTTTGTACGACGAGAGGGGGAGGGGGAGAGGGGAGAGGGGAGAGGGGGAAGGGTGGAGAGGGGGAGAGGGGGAGCAACAGCAACAGCAACAGCAACAACTTCCAGCAGCAACCGGAAAAACCGTATCCTTAATAAAATGTACGAAAATTAATAAAAACTTTAGCTATATTAAACAATATGTAATAGAAGCAGAGCATAAGCAAAAACACTAACTCGAACAAATAATACCAATGGTAATACCTACTGCTACATTATGGAAAAACGATTACTGGAGGACATAAGTAAAAACCACACTGTTTAAAATGATTACTGGAGAGCATTGGAGGCGCGTCTTTATACTTCGAAAGAAACGCGCGAATTGCAAACGGTCAGATCAAAAACAGAAGAGCAACAACACGTATAGCATATATTTTCCGCAGCATAGGACCCTCGATCCTCAGTTGTTCATAGGATTGTTGATCTTCTGTTTCTGATCTGAGCGTTCGTCATTCGCGCGTTTCTTTCGAAGTATAAAGACGTGCCTCCAGTGCTGTGTCGCCACTTAGTAACCGAACGGTTACTCGAGGGGAATGCAAGGTACCCCCTCTCTGATGACCAGAGCGGCAGAGGAGTTCAGGAGTAGGGTAATATGTGACACGTTGCGCGTGCGCGACGAGGATTTAGTGGGGCGAATGGAAAACACGTTGCGCGTGCGCGATGGGGACGCAACAATGACATGACATTTCGCAGGTTTTAGGTTATTGCAGTGTATCGTAGTTATGAAATGAATCATACGAATCGTTCTGCAGAACGATATTATTGTATGTTATATGAGATGTGATATGAGTAGAGTTCATTAATATGTTCATTAATATATATATATATTAATATTCACCGTCAATAACTCAATAGTTGTTGTCCTTTACCATCCTTTCCCATAGCGTATATACATATATAGCTGATAGACTATATTTTCCTACAATTTTATTGTATTATGTACCTATAATATATTTATTACATTCAGTATTCAGTTCTACAATTTCTTTCATCTTCCCTATACCAAAGTTTTTAGTATATAGTACTATAGATTTCAACATTTTTTTCAATATTTATACTCCGCTTCACAACTGAAACTCCCATGTTACAATTCATTTCATTTATAATAAAGAAAGTTCATAACCTCCAGAACGATTCGTAGATACGCTGCAATAACCTAAAACCTGCGAAATGTCATGTCATTGTTGCGTCCTCATCACGCACGCGCAACGTGTGTTCCATTCGCCCCACTAAATCCTCGTCGCGCACGCGCAACGTGTCACATATTACTCTGGTCATCAGAGAGGGGGTACATTTTTTCACCGTGACTCCCCTCAAGTGGCGACACTGCTCCAGTGTTCTCCAGTAATCATTCTAAACAGTGTGGTTTTTACTTATATACCCATAATCTAACAGTGAGTATTAGCATTGGTGTTATTTGTTCGAGTTAGTGTTTTTGCTTATACCCTGCTACTACGTTTGTTTCATTGATAAAACTTAGAGATCCCCATTTCTCGTCTATATAAATACACGTGGTACGTGAACCGTGTACACGTCCAAAACCGTGAACTCTGCTAAAACTTTCATTAATTTTCGTACATTTTTCTAAGGATACAATTTCTCCGGTTGCTGCCTGAAGCTGTTGCTGTTGCTGAAGATATTGCTTTGCGATTGCTGCCGCTGTTGCTGTTGCTGTGGGCCGAAGTTGCGCGTAAGTATGTACAGTGTATATATATATTTACACAGTGGGTGTACAAAGTATTCGTACACCTTCTAAAACCGAATAACTTTTTCAAAATTCGACCCAACAGCTTGAGTTTTTTTTAGACGTTAGAACGATTACTTTACTAGCTAATGTGCAAATAATTTGTTTTTGAAAAAGTAAAGATAACGATTTTAAATTTTTTAGCTGTGTCTGTTCCGTTACCAAAAATTGGAGTAAACGGAGGTAAAAGGGAAGTGGTGAGAAAGACATGTGTCGTTAGATGGTTAATGCAACTCCTTTATCGAACAAAAAACTATCCGCATTTGTCTTGTTGCGGTTCAATTCTTTTTCGTCTTCCGTGCTCCGCGGCGCGGTGGTTTACGTGCGTCGTCACAGCAACGCTGTAATGAAAATTTATAAGGTGTCTTTGGTAGGTACAAAGTTTTATCGAAATCGATCATGGTTGTTATGAAATATAAATGATTGGAAATTGCAAAAATGGTAAGGATTCGCGATTTAAATGATTCGCAAACCCCAAATTTAAGGATTTCTACACATTACAATACCCATAGCTATTTTATGCATCAATTGATTTCAATGAAACTTTGTACATGTATATGTATATAACTTACTTAGATTTACAAAATACATGTTTGAAATTTTCATTACAGGTACAGCCAAAAAATTTAAAAATCGTGACCTTCACTTTTTCTTCGCAATTGCGACTAATAACAATTGTTTAAAAAGGTTATGTACACATTAGCTAGTAAACTAATCCTTCTAACGTCTCAAAAATATTCGAACTGTTGAGTAGAATTTTGAAAAAGTAATTCGATTTTAAAAGGTGTACGAATACTTTATACACTCACTGTATATATTTTATATATAGAGTGTTTCGTTTAAAATTGTCCACCTAAATATCTCTGAAAATACAAAAAGTGTTTGTGACGTATCTAAATGCTTTCAAAAGATGAATCAGATGGAAGAATCGTTTTTTATAATTGTAATTTTTTAATCTTTTTTTCAAGGTCACCCGTGTTTTTTACGTATACAGGGTTTCCTACGCAACTGGAACATGCTGTACCTACTAAATTGTTGGGAATAGAAGATGTTATAAGTAAAAGTTGTGTGGTATCAGACGGTGCATAATATGCAACTAATTTTATGCTGTCTGTGCATCAGAAAAATGTAACTGCACCTTTTTTTAAATGGAAGCCTATGTTTTTGTCAGCATCAATCGATGCAGTTTCTTCTTCTCTGCATAGAAATACCATCATACTTACACCCTAAACTTATTCGTTAGAAAGTTATCGAAGCTTTTCTGAATTAATTCGGTCTCTCGAGAAGTGTTCCGGAGTATGTTATGTTCCATTATAATTCAGAGAAATTTTAGTTTCGATAAATTCCTAATGAATAAGTTTAGGGTATAAGTATGATGGTATTTCTATGTAGAGAAAACAAGAAACTACATCGATTGATGCAGTCAAAAACATAGGCTTCCATTTAAAAAAAAAGTGCAGTTCCATTCTTCTGATACACTGATGCACAAACAGCATAAAATTTGTTGCATATTATGCACCGTCTGATACCACTAAACTTTTACTTATAACAGCTTCTATTCTCAACAATTCAGGAGGTACAGCATGTTTCAGTTGCGTGGGTCACCCTGTAGACGTAAAAAACACGGGTGACCTTGGAAAAATGATTAAAAAATTAGAATTATAAAAAACGATTCTTCTATCTGATTCGTCTTTTGAAACCATTTAGATTACGTCACAAACATTCTTTGTATTTTCAGAGATAGAAGAGATATTTAGGTGGCCTGTTTTAAACGAAACACTCTGTATGTTTATATTATTTATGTTTATTTATATATTATATATAGTACATATAGAATAATGGAGACTGCTACGTGGACGGTGGTTCAATTTATGGAAGATGGTACAGTAGAAGCTGTACCAACGAATTGGATTGACGGCAACGTGTGCTATTGGCCACCGCTGCAAGGAAGTCGGCTAATGACAGCAATCAAGAAGCTGGAGAGCCGCAGCGCCTCGTGGTCGCAGCACCTAATAAGAATTTTTGAAAACAGTACTTTCGGTAGGTTACAATTATTATTCACCATAAATGTACAACTAAAATAACATCTATTTAATGCTTCTAGACAATTACAAGAAAGCTAGGGGTAAGGCCCGAACTGCAGAGGACACCAGCGATCTGCAGTCGGAGGTCGAACAGCATCGACGGATAAGTCAAACCACGTTGTCCTCGAGCATGGACTTTAAAGGTCGTCGCTCACTAGAACGCACCGGCGCGGCGCTCACCCGGCACCACGCGGCCTCAGCTGTTTTGGATTTCTTCTATGTATTTTAAATAGATGTGCGCACATCCATTTAAAATACATAGAAGAATTCCAAAACAGCTGAGGCCGCGCGGTGCCGGGTGGGCGCCGGTGCGTTCTAGTGAGCGACGACCTTAACTCGTCCGACGATGAGACCATCATAGGGACTCCTCCACAAATAAAAAGAATACAGATGGGGAACATGGGTATGTAAATCCAAAACGAAGCATAGTATAAAACATTATACGTATATTACACACATATAATAGTTATACATGATTCATTTTCTGTAATTAGTAAATGTTTTTAATCAAAATATATTTTATTTTCAGACTCACATTATTCGCATGCTGACAGCGAGGAGTCGCTGCATATGGCGGAGCAATCTATTGTTCGTAAGTTAAGGAAAATGTTTTAGAGATAATAAGTAAATTTACTTTAACAAATATAATTTGTAATAAATAATTAATAGGAAACCAAGAAGCTGGACACAGTAAGGAGGGCCAGGAGACATTACTACAATCTATGAAGAACATAGAACAACAAGGGCATGTCTTCAGAGCTCTCCTCACCGATGTACTTCAAGAGGTAAAGGATTTAAAAGAAGAAGTGCGTCAATTAAAAGAAGCGGGGAACAAGATAGCCGTTAGAGAAGACCATAGGGTCTCATTTTTACATAGATTTTCGCCGCTACAGTTTCCGCTCAACACGGGCGAAGAGTTCTCTACTTCTGAGAATATCCTAAATAGCGGCGAACAATTTCAAGATGGCGTAAGTAAAATTTGTTAATGTAATAAATTAACTTCAAATACCTGAAATTGATCTTTCATTTTGATATAGTTAACAGAATGTAATATTAATAACTTCTTATTTTAGGTTCAGGAGTTATACAAAATCGGCAGCGAGAACGTCTATCAATTTGTAAAAAGGGTTCTGTCGACGCTAATTACGAATAATTTGGCGTTGACATATAGCTGGTTGGGCAGAAAGGGGAAGAAGCCCTTCAATACATTAAATATCGCCAACCTCATAATATGTAAGTATCGCCCTTATTTTAGTGTTATTATAAAAGTGATATTATAAAAGTGTTATTATAAAAGTTATTATAAAATTATTCATGTACAAATTAACAGAATAAGAAATTTTTATTTAAGGTGCTGCAGAAAAGGTACGCGTCTGTGTAACGAGACGAGAAACTGAGATTGCCATACAAATGTGGCTCAAAAGGGCGGCGGACAGGATTGCGGCCGGATTAAATAAAAAATTTTAGATTTTATTGTTATTTAGTTTTCATTGTTAATAAACCACATATATATTTCCTATATTTAAATTTCCTATAATTAAATGTCCTGTAATTATATATATATATATGTTTTTTGGTCATGCGAAAAGGGACTGGGACCCTTCCAGTCTCTTTTTTTCACATGACCAATCAATATATATATATATATATATATATATATATATACATATATGTAAACACATATATATATATATATATATACATATATGTATATATATTATATTTAATTAATATTTTTGGACCTGCAAGACATCTTGAATGTCCTCCGAACGTATTTCAAACGGCCTACGAAAGTTTTCTCAACGGCTTGTGTTACAATACCTTACGTTTTAAAAACATCCCAAGAATGTCCATTAGACATCTAAAAACGTATTCCAAACGGCCTACGAAAGTTTTCTCAACCGTCTGTGTTACAATACCGTACATTTTAAAAACATTCCAAGAATGTCCATTAGACGTCTAGAAAACGTTTTTTAGACGTTTAATGGATATTTTTGGGACGTTTTTAGAACGCACGGTTTTGTAACACAAGCCGTTGAGAAGACTTTCGTAGGCCGTTCGGAATACGTTCGGAGGACATTCAAGACGTCCATAAGATACCTTGAATGTCCGACAGCATACGCATTTAAGACGTCTTCAAGATGTCTCCGTGCTATCTGGGTTATTTGGTGAAACGAATATTTCGAATACTATTTGATATTTTAGATTTTCTTTTGCTTAAAGACAATAATCTTTTAGATAAGATATACAATTTCGAAAATAAAATATTTCTATTTGAACAATCTGAACCTCAAAATAAAATATTTCTATTTCGACAATTTGATTCCCAAAATAAAATATTTCTATTTTAACAAACAAAAACACGAAATAAAATATTTTACTTGTTGCATTGTTATACTACTCTGAGATAAACATACAGTCTATGTCTATCTTATCGTTAAGAGACGATATAAAATTGAAATTGAAAATAAAGATGAAATAAAAATATTTTCAATATTCTTCAAATAAAATACTATTTTCAACAAAATTACTGCCTTAAATAAATTATTTTATTTTCAAAAATTACTGCATCAAATAAAATATTTTATTTTCAAAAATTACTGCATTAAATAAAATATTTTATTTTCAACGTTGTACACATACTATAAAATAAATAGGATTATTTACTATTTACTATTTAAAATACTATTTTCCCCATATATCCAAGTATAAGAATCTAATGTAATCTTATGTTATAATCCTTGTGGTCGCTAATGACCTTAGTGTTGATGCGACCTATATAAATAAATAAAGTAACAACAAAAATTAACCAGTTTTATAATTATTGAAACCTCCTCTCCAAACTACATTTAAACAGAACTGAGCATTCACCTGTCTACACAATCACTCGACTTTTACACAAAAAGGACAAGCGTATGCAGATGTATTAAAATTGTCTCGTGCGCGGATTCATTCGGCAATAGAACTTATACAACCGCGAGAATAAAATCAACTTCTCCAGCTTCAGATTCGAGCGCGCGCGACAGTATAAATTTGCATAAAGTTTCACAGTCTATTAACGAGCACGTGTCATTAAATTTGTCGCGTCGCCATTTACCGCTTGTGTAGGAAATTATTGGAATTTATTTACCCCGACAAGCCCGGTATAACAGAAATCAACGAAATCTGAATATATTTAAATGCGCGGGGCTTTCGGCATTTTCGCGGGCTAATGGAAAACGAACAAGTTGATGGCGGCCGATTGGATTTTGCAAGTTGTCGGGAAAGTTAAACGTTATTTTTCAGGAAATTACGGGAGTGTCTTGATAGGGGCGCCGCTCCGCGGCAAAGCAGTATTCCAATTTAAAAGGGAACATGTAGGTCGACTCGGGTTCGCCATTCAGGACCTAGAATCGCAACGCAACCCTCGTATACCTCCGCTTTCTTCGATCCGGGAATACGCCGCGCCGAGGAGAGATCGTCCCGGCACCTTTGAAATTGGGAGAAGCAAGATTCAATTCACGACGGCATCTAATAACCTGCACGGCTGATCCTACAAACACGTTCGACTCTTACCGGATTCACAATCCCACCCTTAGCCCTTCGACCACCAAGCTGCGGAATACACCACGCAAGTTGTGGGATTGTGAGTCTGGAGTAAGGTGGACCTTAGCTCTACCTGCTGAAATTATTTTTGCGAGATTTTATCACGCCACCCCCTAAAGTTGGTCATTGGTTAAGAAAATAATTCTTGCAAAATATGAAGTTAACCGGATAAGAGGAAGATGTAGCACGTTCGCGTTAAAGTTGCGATAAATATGAAATTTTATGTGAATGGGGATATACAATATAAGATATTAACATTCTTCTTCTGCAAAAATATTTATGATATGTATTATAGTAGGGGAGGTGGTTGATAATTCTAATCTGTCAGCTGTCAAATTTTTGTTTTGACGTCTACCCAGATAGCACGGAGACATCTTGAAGACGTCTTAAATGCGTATGCTGTCGGACATTCAAGGTATCTTATGGACGTCTTGAATGTCCTCCGAACGTATTCCGAACGGCCTACGAAAGTCTTCTCAACGGCTTGTGTTACAAAACCGTGCGTTCAAAAAACGTCCCAAAAATATCTCTGAATTATAATGGAAATTTCTCAACTGACACATGCTGTACCTCCTGAATTGTTGAGAATAGAAGCTGTTATAAGTAAAAGTTTAGTGGTATCAGACGGTGCATAATATGCAACAAATTTTATGCTGTTTGTGCATCAGTGTATCAGAAGAATGGAACTGCACTTTTTTTTTAAATGGAAGCCTATGTTTTTGACTGCATCAATCGATGTAGTTTCTTGTTTTCTCTACATAGAAATACCATCATACTTATACCCTAAACTTATTCATTAGGAATTTATCGAAACTAAAATTTCTCTGAATTATAATGGAACATAACATACTCCGGAACACTTCTCGAGAGACCGAATTAATTCAGAAAAGCTTCGATAACTTTCTAACGAATAAGTTTAGGGTGTAAGTATGATGGTATTTCTATGCAGAGAAGAAGAAACTGCATCGATTGATGCTGACAAAAACATAGGCTTCCATTTAAAAAAAGGTGCAGTTACATTTTTCTGATGCACAGACAGCATAAAATTAGTTGCATATTATGCACCGTCTGATACCACACAACTTTTACTTATAACATCTTCTATTCCCAACAATTTAGTAGGTACAGCATGTTCCAGTTGCGTAGGAAACCCTGTATACGTAAAAAACACGGGTGACCTTGAAAAAAAGATTAAAAAATTACAATTATAAAAAACGATTCTTCCATCTGATTCATCTTTTGAAAGCATTTAGATACGTCACAAACACTTTTTGTATTTTCAGAGATATTTAGGTGGACAATTTTAAACGAAACACTCTATATATAAAATATATACAGTGAGTGTATAAAGTATTCGTACACCTTTTAAAATCGAATTACTTTTTCAAAATTCTACTCAACAGTTCGAATATTTTTGAGACGTTAGAAGGATTAGTTTACTAGCTAATGTGTACATAACCTTTTTAAACAATTGTTATTAGTCGCAATTGCGAAGAAAAAGTGAAGGTCACGATTTTTAAATTTTTTGGCTGTACCTGTAATGAAAATTTCAAACATGTATTTTGTAAATCTAAGTAAGTTATATACATATACATGTACAAAGTTTCATTGAAATCAATTGATGCATAAAATAGCTATGGGTATTGTAATGTGTAGAAATCCTTAAATTTGGGGTTTGCGAATCATTTAAATCGCGAATCCTTACCATTTTTGCAATTTCCAATCATTTATATTTCATAACAACCATGATCGATTTCGATAAAACTTTGTACCTACCAAAGACACCTTATAAATTTTCATTACAGCGTTGCTGTGACGACGCACGTAAACCACCGCGCCGCGGAGCACGGAAGACGAAAAAGAATTGAACCGCAACAAGACAAATGCGGATAGTTTTTTGTTCGATAAAGGAGTTGCATTAACCATCTAACGACACATGTCTTTCTCACCACTTCCCTTTTACCTCCGTTTACTCCAATTTTTGGTAACGGAACAGACACAGCTAAAAAATTTAAAATCGTTATCTTTACTTTTTCAAAAACAAATTATTTGCACATTAGCTAGTAAAGTAATCGTTCTAACGTCTAAAAAAAACTCAAGCTGTTGGGTCGAATTTTGAAAAAGTTATTCGGTTTTAGAAGGTGTACGAATACTTTGTACACCCACTG